>JARDWD010000577.1:2400000-3600000 GCA_029034505.1 Ornithoptera priamus
GTGATTTAATTCTCTAGCTTTGACATCTTTTAGTTCCATTGGAAGAAGAAAAGTCATATCTCCTGGAAGCCTTTCTATAGCTTTAGCTCGTGCCAGTACATTAGCGAATATGTACGCTTCATTATTGTTATAACCTATTATTTTTGGAACATGAACAAGCTTTCTATCAGACAGCAATTTAAAAGGCGATTCATCTAACATTCTTTCTTCTTTTTTGAATGACTTCTCAATACAAATTCCATATGGTATGTATGGCATATCTATTTTTTCAGATTTAATTACCAAATCTTCTATATTCATTTCTAGTAAAATTGATGTAAAATTTTCAGAAGTGTTCAAGATTTTTCGTAAAGCTCTTACACGAGATTTTGGATCATAGTTAAAAGCCCAAGGACTTAAAACAGTTCCACTTTGCATTATTGCTCCATGAAATAAGCCTTGAGACATCGGTGAAAGCATTATAGTCTCTACCATAGCTGCACCAAAACTTTCCCCAGCGAGAATTACGTTATTCGGATTACCTTTAAATGCCACAATATTGTCTCTGACCCATCGCAGAGCAAGCACTATGTCTTTGACTCCAACGTTGCCTGGTATTTGTTCTTCTTGTGTACATAAAAATCCAAGTACACCCATTCTGTAAATAAACTTATGTATAGCTTATGTTAACTATATTTGATCATTATTAACAATGGAAGTTATTAACTTGGTTAATATACCAGTTATATTTCCACCTTAATTTACTTTGCTAATTACAAATATACCATACCTATGATGGACTACGACAACTATAATCCCTCTTTTCACTAGTTGTCCTGGATGGTAAAATCCATTACTAGCTTTAACCCAAACTAATACTGGCCAAATTGGTTCGTTGGAGGCAGGTACGTAAACATCCAGCTGCAAACATTTTTCAATTTGTGAAGTCATTGTACAATATTGATCATCCGGTTCTCTTATTCCTGTCCAAGCCGGCGCCAGGCCGCCCATCTAAAAATTTATTTTTTATCAATAGTAATTTTGTTAAATCCTTCCAATTTGTATTATAATGGGGTCATTTGAAAAAACTATCGTTTTATGGTACAAGGTGAAGATCATGTGATAAATGGTAGTCTCTAACTTTGGTGATTTCCAAAACATTCCTATATTTTATCAGAAAGTTGAAGTGTGTAGTATAGGATCATACTAACGTGATCATAGAAGTTACGAATTCTTGTAATGAAAGAATTAAAAACAAAAGTATATATTTGTAGAAATTCCGATTCTTATAACTGAAATAAAATCTAGTAAACTAAAGCAATTGACCGGACATGATTGACTAATCGCATTATTTACCTTAAATCTACCAGTCCTATTAGCTGTGGCGTAGGGTATACCGATATAAGAGATGTATCCATCCCTGGGGATGCCGCGTACCATTCCCTGGGCTGTGCTAACCAGCTTCTGTTGAGTCATTTTAAACAATGCAACAGTTATTATTATAGAAATTAACATTTTTGACTGAGATTCAATTCACCTTTGCGCTGAACGTGAAGTGTTGCTGGTGTCCAGTGTTTCAATGATATTGATATCGTACTTTTGTTATGTGGACGGCCATTATATTTAGTATTTAAAATTGCTAGCGTTTTCTATTTATCGTTGCGTTACATCCGATGATTTCTATTTTCACTTCCGTCATTGAATAATAAGTACATTGTAACTAAATTTATTCCTGCGATTGAAAATAGAGTTTTGATGAAACTGTGTGGCTGTATATTGGACTGAGTTATATTTTACGATTACTTTAATTTCAAATAGTAATATTGCTATTTGCAAATAAATTATACTGATCCGTCCGCAATATAAAAGTCTATAAAACTTGACTGCATTGCTTACTTCTTATGAATTTCCAAAACTAGAGTGTACCCTGTATGTCTTTTCCGGTATAATTATTAAGTATATATACTCGCTTGTACTATAATAAATGTACGAAATCGTAGTCTATATTTCAAAATGTATAAAAGTATACAGAACAAGATACCTAACAATGTAAGAACCATAAATTCCAATATTAGCACAGATATTCATATAATACGGTAATGTTACTACAGGGGAAGTTCACCTACCATCAGGTGAACGCTCGTCTCATCGCTTCGATGAATAAAAAAACTAATAAGGAAATCAAAAACTATATTTTCTGGCACTCGTTTTTATTAAAAAAAAAATCAAACATAAAAATCTTTAAAATCCTATCAAATTACATACTTAAAACCGCTATTCTCTATAATTGTTCTACCACTGATCAAAACTGTTCTATCTACTTGATCAAAGTCGAATTCTTCATAACAGCATCAAAGATTTCTTCTGTATTCTACATCGCTTTATTAAATATAATCTTAACCTATTATCTAACAGTAATACTTGAAATATTACAACAATAACAATTAAAAAATATTACCACATCAAGCAATAAGTACACACACACAATAATACGAGTCTTTCAATTCTTAATATATAGGCCTACCCACTCCGGAAGTGGGTTTATTGGAAATGCAAAGTTAGTGGAAATTGCAGATCTTCTACGGATGTAGATCTCAACAGCATTGTAGATGTGAAAAACATAAAAATGGAAAATATATTTCGTTTTGATGTTATGTATGTATTCAAATATTTAAAACGTTTTATATCGAATCAGAAACTTATAGGAATGTTCAGGAGACACGGTGACAGCATCTACTGATTTCATTTTGAAGTCCAAAACTTAAAGCTTTTTCTCGATTATTACGTCTTATAATTAAAATTTTTTAAAGTATTACATTTGAAAGAAACATGTCCGATGTTTCTTTCAAATGTAAACATTATAAATAATTAAACCGAAATGTAATCACAGCCTTGCTTATTCAGCCATACCACCAACACACTATCAGTCTATATACAGATGGTTCAGGTAGTGTTTCTATTGTATATACTATCGAAGAATTCCATCATATCAATTTGCGAATCGCTTGGCTCGGTGGTTCGGAAGTACAGGGGGTCCTCTAGGTCCTGATAGCGAAGGTAACTGTCAACGGGCAACCACGCTCTAATGTCTGTGTTTATGCACGTCGGATGACTGAAAGATAAATATTTCATTTCCGTATACTCGTAATATAAAAATCAAATAACTATTTATTAATTTGTTAGCATGTGTTGTTATATTTACCTGCAATAAACGAAGTTCTGCACAGTGGATAACATTCGTCCTTTCATTAACACGTCATGACTACTTGGCGTGAACGGAGCTTGCTTATCAAGAATCGAATTAGCTTTGAACACATACGTCATGTCTTCGACATGTGCCACTCCTTTATATTGAATTCCTTTTGCCTCCTTTATCACGCTGTATTCCCCTTCGAACGAAAATTGGTACAGAAATACCGGAGGTCCACCCGTTGCTTGTCTGATTTTTGCTAACTTTAAAGCAGGGTAGATATAATAATTATCGGAACAGCTCTTTATATATTTATCCATACTAGGCATTCCGTTGAAATATTTTTTTTCTACCCTTTTGGCAAGGGCATGCAAATCAGCATATGGCGTATTAAATGTGACTTCAGGTGATAACATTAATAATGGGTTCTTTTGTATCCTTCTCATTAAGTCTATCTGTTCGAACCTTGGACGGAAGCTCTCACATTCGGCGGTTGTAAAGCCTATCAACAATGTTATGTTGTTCCCTCCTCCCCTAGCTAATAACCATTCAGGATCTTTAGTTACAATTGGTGTAACTCCCGGTAACCTGTTTTCTATCACTGGGAAAAAGGTAGTCACTCCGAACTGCTCTATTAAGAATCTGTTGGCGTCTATAATTTTTTCTATTGGAACTTCAATCAATTGTCGATGCGCCTCTTCCGGGTCTGTTGTGTTAATATTGAGATGTGTGAGAAAAAGGTTGGCAATAAATTGAGCATAACCCGGGGAGAGTGTAAAGAACGTGGGTAATGCGGTGCCGCTCATCAAGATCAATCTGTAATAAGTAAATGAAAACATTTAGCATAATCAAGTTAAGATAAACACCAGAACTGCATCAGATACTATTACTCAGTACAACAGATTCGTCAGTTATCTTTTGTTCGAAAAACTGGTCTTATAGTTTAACATAAAAGGATGAAACGCACCTCTGAAACAGACCGGCAGCTTGGGGTGCTAACGATACCAAGTGTGCTGCACTGGCACCAGCGCTTTGTCCGCCTAATGTTACTTGTTCAGGGTTCCCACCAAAGTACCTTGCGTTGGCTCGCACCCAGCGTAACATGGTTAGTATATCGCGTAATCCATTGTTCCCGGGAATACTTGGAGTGTTAAGTGACAGGAAACCGAGAGCGTTAAGTCTGAAAATATGAATACTTTAGATATTTTCTGCCTTTCTAACGATGCCTCGATTTAAAGACAACCTTGTTTTGTATAACCAAGAACTTCTAGCACGTGATAAAGAATAGTGGTGTACATCATAACAGATGTTTTGGTGTCTGCTACAAGCCGGAGTAATCACAACAGTAAATGCACATTCCACCAGTTTTTATGTAAATATTAAGTAATACTAATTTAAAGTTTTTTTTTACACTATCACGCGTTTTTCCCAGTAGGAGTAGACAGAGGCGAATAAACACCCACTTTTCGCCAGGTGTGGTCAGATTAGGTCCCATGCAACAGGGGGTGAGCCTGTTGCCACTTTACTGGGACCACCACACACACACAAAGATAATTTCAGTGTGCGGGTTTCCTCGCGATGTTTTCCTTCACCGTTAAGCACGTGGTAATTGTAACAATATGCACATTAAGCATTGAAAAACTGCCTAAGACGTGCATGTGCCGGCCGGGATTCGAACCCTCATCATCTGATGCGATGTCCGAGTTCATAGCCATTGAGCCACCAAGACTCAACTTTAAAGTTTGTACGGTTGTTTATACCTAATTTTTTTTTACACGATTGTGTCAATTTAATTAAAAGTTGTAAAGAAAGAAAAATATAACACTATGATATAATAAACCATAAAATTATCCATATATATATATGGCTTTGAATTATTACTTGGCATTTGATAAACTTTGCATGTACCTTCTAAAAGGTTATAAGAACTACATCTGTCAACAATTTGAGAGAGGTAATATTTACCTGTAATTGAATGTGATGACGATAAAATCTTTGCTTATCATATATTCTGGCCCGTACAAGTCGGTGTCACCGGAACCGAACGCGAATCCCCCGCCGTGCACAAAAACCAATATAGGTAGACCCGTCACATTCTTCCGCTCGTTTTCATCGCTCCGAGCTGTTTCGTAAGGTGGCTTGAGGTCTCTAGGAGGCCTCCTCTGGCTAAACTCCGGCAATGACTCGATCGGGACGTGTATGTTAGCATATATACACGCTTCATCCATCTTCTCTGAAGTCATCAGCCTTCCGTAGAATACATCCGTTTGAGGGCATATTGGTCCCTCTTCGGATGCATCGAGATAATCCCAGGGATCAGCAGGTTGTAATTCCTATTTCCAAAAAGATACACGGATTTTATACTATAGCGTTTATATCAATAATTATTAATGTGTTTACGTATTTTTTAATGTAATTTGATTATAAAATCAAGAGAAAAATTATACGGCTGTAGTCTTCATTTTGTGAATACACCTGTTTTCTTCTGATGGTATCCATTGAATAGTATTTACTTACCTTAAATCTTAATTCTCCTAGCGGTTGTTTTGCGTAGGGCACACCTCGGAAGCTTGCGTATACTTTGTTATTGTCGCCATATCGCCTCCTCCCGCACACCCATCCCGACTCTATACGGACTCGCACCTCGCACCCTACTGGTTCCCCGTAGATTGCATTAGCTGTAATAAAACAGTAATAAAAATATACTATAGCTTATTAATGAATACCTAACATTAATGCATACCATAATATTTATTTTAGACTAACAAATAAACTCTCTTTCGCGTTTATAACATATAGAACTATGAAAGTGCCAACCATTTTTAAGGATTTTTTAAAGAAAACGCTTTAAGACTAATCGGATGACGCATTGTAAAGATTCATTCAAAGTGTTTCCTGTCCCTATAGAATTATGACTATGGTCTCATCAATCTTAATACTAAAATTCATTATAACCGTTTCAGCGCTTCAGGCGTGAAAAGCGTTACAAAGAAACATTCGCATTTCTATTTAAAAGAATATTTTAATACAAATTGGAATAGTTTCCAAAACTTCAACCTTTTTAGTATTATTTGTACGAGATAGATTTATTTTTTACAGCGACATCTATTGAACTAATGTAAACCTACACCGGACATTAGTGCAGTTGAAATAATAACGTCCGCAAGATGTCACCAGTATTAACATCTAGAATCTAAATGTAGACAATACTAGAAAAATTCAATAAAAAAAAATTAAGTTATTAAATATTCAAAACTAATTTGAAAATAACTAACTCGTGATCCTATCCGTGTTATAATGATTAATCTGAGATTTCGACCTACGTAGAGAACCATAAGGCCAGGAGTCCTGTAATTTGGTAGGAATATTCCTTTTAGCGATTATAGCTCAACTAGGAACAGATTTTTACACAATTTTCCCCTAAAATAGGTTTCGGCGGCAACCAGCAAAGCGAGCGTGGAACAGCTAATAATTATTGCAAAATTTCCGTGTAGTACGGTATATACTAGCTCCCAGTTAAAACGAGAGACATGCAAGCAGAATATTTTGAACTGTAGCTGCTGAGATAATTAACAGAAACTAATTAGACCTGAAACTTCTTAAACACCTCCTGATGCACTACAGTTCTAACTAATAAAATTCCCGCTGCTGTCGTTTACTCTAATATATGTTATTTTTCGTATCAAACACGCAGCTGAACTAACCGCTACAAACATATATGACCTTCACAACGTAGCATTCCTACAAAATCATTTCCGCTTATATTCACAAAAAAAAATCATGACCGAAAACTTGTTATTCAATTAACGAATTGTTAATAAGTTAATTATCGTAAAAATCACTACGATATTAATAATAAATGTTAGTTAGTAAAATATTAAAATCTATTCTATGATGGTATTTCGAAACAGTCATTTTTATATATAGGTCTCAGTTATGTTTTTAACTTGTTTGATTGAAGTTGAATTTAACTATTGCTTAAAGTATACTATAATAATAGTTATACAATGAAGCTCATTAAAGTTAGACAAATATCGTATTTTTTTTTTAATATACGAAGCGATGAGTCGAGCAAGAAATTCACTGACGGGAATTGATGTCTGCTCATATCAACAAGTCGAATGTTACACACTACTCCACATTATGATCGATGCCTTGTACCCCAGTAATTTCATTACCTACAACGCCCTTCAAACCAGTAATATATGCATACTAACATTTGTCGGCAGAAATTTTTTGTCTTGTTTTTGGAATTTTATTGTCTGGCATATATATGTACATAGATATAGATATATATATATATACATAGATAGTCTCCGGCAACAAAGACCTACCACCAGTATATATTTATAGCTAAACATATGTAATGAAGTTGCTTCAAAAAAAAGTAGATTTATTACTTTAATAGGTTTTTCATGAATTATAATAAATCACTATGAAAATTATTATTTAATTACTTTACTGGTAATAGGTCTCTGTTGCCAGAGACGGTCTGGGCAGGCATCACCGCAGCGCCTATTTCTGCCGCCAAACAGTAGTGTGTAAACATTACTGTCTTCCGGATTAAAGGACGCTGTATCTAGAGAAATTACTGAGGTAACGGGGCTTACGATCTCATATCTCAAAGCGACGAGCACAATGTATGTATATCATCCCAACTAGTACCACTTTTTTATAACCAAGCGTACTGTTTGCTATAATGTCGTGCTCGTCTGGGAGCTTTATTAAAAAAAAAACTTTACTTCCTGTAGTATCAAGTCCTCAAGGTTGTTATCATTGTGTACGCTTATGTAAAGGGATTGGGGAAACCTTATCCTCATACTATCTTCTTCTGAACTGTTCACCGCTCGCTTTGCTGGTTATGTAAAATTAGACCGCAAATGAATTTATATTGCAACTGTTACTATAGCAACTGCATAAACAATACGAAACGAAAGTATTAATATATAAGTCAATTAAAAATAAAACGACGAAGGATCTATGAAATTAAAAAAATAAATACCCTTAACGATCTACATAGCAATCTGCGTCAATGGTCATATTCCCATATCGATACGATCACTAGTTTTCGAGTGATCGACGAACAAAGGAAACCCATTTTAATTATATATTATAAATAGATATCCAGAGATTCATTCACTCATCACGAGATCTTCGAATCTATTAGACGCGAACGCTCAAAATTTAGTAGAGATATTGCTTCTGCCATTTAGAGGTCAGCTGAGAATCGATTTTATGATATACCTTCCGTTCTATGGCCAGCGCTACGGGCGGGGAACAGCTAGTGGTATTATACCATTTACATGGTGAAAGCAGAATATATTTTGCTTCTTATAATAACTTGATATATTCTCACTAATCGTACAGAACTCTCTCTTTCTTTCTCCTGTGTCATGTCTCGCGTTGTTTGAGTCTCTGGTCTCTTGGGTGGTGAATTCTGCTGTCGCTATGCTTTTCGGTGCGGTCTTCATTTCCGAACCACAAGAGACCTCATTAATTTTTACGCAACGTGACGAGTGAGATGTTCACTTGACAATCATACGCTTGTCCAATACAACGTGGCGCTAGTTAGGATGATATACACTGCACCACATTGTGATCATCACCTTGAGACATAAGATGTTAAGTCTCGTTACCCCAGTAATTTCACCAACTAGAACGTCTTTTAAATCGGAACATTAATGTTTGCACACTGCGATTTAGCGGCGAAAATAGGAGCTGTGGTGGTACTTACTTAGACGGTCTCCGACAACAGAGACCTTTTTTTTGTTTTGGTTTCGGGGAGTAAATCTTTGAAAGATAGTCTGCTTCTGGGGCGGAGGTTAGGGTTATGTGACATTCTTACTCACTAAAACCCCCTCGGTGGTCTGTATAAGTGCAATCGGAGAGGCTCCGTGATCTCTTAGTAAACACACCGGTGCCCCTCTTTACTTTGTGTTAACACGTCTCCGAGGAGGGGCCTAACCCTCCTAGGCGCCATCGCCGAGCCATATGCCGCCCCACGCAGGTTTGTTTGTTGAGCGAAAAGGGTCCACATACTTAAACCCCGCAAAAGTCCTAGACCCTTTTAGTCGCCTTCTACAAAAGGCAAAGCTTACCTTAGTCCTATTCTGACTAGACCAAAACTACAGGGCTCCGGCAACAGGGACCTAGCGACCAGCAGTAGCGATTAAGATTCATGGATTGAGATGATGATGAACTAAATTATTATGAGTTACGCCAATCAACAAATACGAAAGCTGTTAATCATCAATTGCAAATATTCATTTCATGAATTGAATAGGAATCAAATTTAGTACTCTAGCATATAGCATCTCATAGACGGTACATGAGTACGGTTATTGCTGGTGATAAGGTAAGAATTGTCAAGGTTGAATACCGCAGCGGTTCGGTTAAATTCTATACTAGGTTTATAATCGCTTTCGAATCTTACCCTAAACTTGGGACGATAAACATTGACATAGTCCACGCCCAAGATGGTGAAGCTTTGCATATTTATTATCCTGAGTGCTGAGATCAAAGTATTAATTTTAACAGGTAATTAATTGGTCTCAGTTTTCAGCACCCCTGTATTCTGAGGGTAGTAAAAATAGGACTAAGGTATTCCCTGCGTATCGTAGATGTCGATTAAAAGGATCCTCGAGATCTCGAGTTTTGAGGGTGTGGGTCCTGAGAGCTTTATAAGCGAGCCTTAGAAGGACGGCAAATACAAGGTGGTCTTATATTTGCCGTAGTATAGCGCTGATGCTATGGAAGGTTTTGCCCTTCCGTAGGATGTTTTAGCTAGAGATCAGGAAAGCAGCGGTGCATTCCGTAGGAGATCCCGGAGCCCCTTTTACACTAAAGGAAACCACTGAGAGAGTTTTAGTGAATGGAAATCCATTATAACCTTGTCTTTCTTCCAAAAGCAGGGTATTATTTAAGATTTCCCAGCGATAAAAAAAAGGTCTCTGTTGTCGGATACCGTCTAAGTATATACCACCGCAACTTCTATTTCTGCCGTCAAATCGTAGTGTGCAAACATTACTGTGTTCCGGTTTGAAGGGCGTTGTAACTAAACTAGTGGAATTGCTGGGATAATGGAAATTATTATTCTGTCTCAAGGCGACCAGCGCAATGTGATGCTGTGTATGTCATCCTAAATAACGCCACTTTATTATAAATATATTAAAAATATATATATATCATTGTATTACATAGTAAGTAATTAACAAAAGATTATTTTATGTTTGTATAATATGTAAAAAAAAATGAATTGACGTCTTTAATTTACACACACAAATGCTCTGTCTCAAAGAAATCCTTGAACCGTTGCTCCAAGTCTGTATAATGAATAAATAAATTATGTTTTTGTTAATAATGATTATTAGTTTTAAACTATAACAAAAAAAATTACATAGAAATCCCACTAACAATAAATAATCGAAAAATATCTTTGTGAAGTAGCCATCGAGAAAGATAGAGGTCCCTGCTTTGATTCCGGAGCCACTAGGATTTAGATGTTGATCTCGCTTTTTTATATCGACGAAGCGGAGACGTTCACCTGATGGCGGTACTCATACCCAGTTAGAATAGTACATACTGTTCTGGTCAGAATTATATTCTTAATGGCTGAAATATTGAAAAGCTAAAATGTTAATCATCATCATCAGCCGATAACCGTCCACTGCAGGACATAGGCCTCCTCTAAAGATCCCCGCGTTTGTAGAGGTTCATATTGGGTGGATTTGAGCCATTTCCTATCATGCTGCATGTGGGTTGTTGGGAGCCAGAGCCTCGTTTGTTGATTAGCAGGGTGTACCACGAGCAGATGAGGTTGACTTGGATCCCGTGAAATGTGCCGGACCCAAGCCAATAGTTAACTTATGACCATTATTATAATCTTTCCAGTGGTACTAGAATATTTCTATTACTAGAAATATGTACTTAGCTGGTGGCTGGTCTCTGTTGCCGGAGACCGTCTAGGTGGGTATCACCGTAACCGCCAAACAGTAATGTGTAAACATTACTGTGGAAACAACGTTTTTTTTTTACTAAATTAAGCGATAAGACTAACGGGACGTTTCTAACCTGATGGTGAAATGATACGCCTGCTCACAACAAAGCGGCGCTGGAATGATATGACCAACCTCACCTGGTCGTGGTGCACCCTGTTAATCAACAAACGAAGTTCTAGCTCTCACCAACCCGCATTGTGCCATCGTGGTGGGGAATAGTCCCCCCTTTTGAATCCCTACCCGATCGTTTAGTAATATTTGAGGAAAGCCTATGTCCAGCTATGGACGTCTATCGGCTGATGATGATGACACAATAAGCTTATTTACTTACTCTAATAAAACAGTGCAAGTAGTATTTTAACCTTCGAAATAAAAGTAGAAAAAAATACTTGTTCCGTAAAAAAAAACCTATTAAAATACTTCGTAGTTAATACTATAGAAGTATTTTTCTATGTATTGTTGACAAAAATTTTTAGTTCCACGTTTATGCTATCGCGGATATTAAACCATTTTGTTGCAATAGTTTTCTATGACAAACGATTTACGCGAAAAAAAAAAAATTAATGATCTGAGACACACATAGTAACGAGAGTAGCCATAGCTTCACACGATATATACCGTTGATAAAATACTCACTGATATACTACTGTATAAGAGATTTCGTCGAGGTAAGTTCACGGTTTCGTAAGCAACTCACCGTGCAGTAGGAAGACCACGGCGAGTCGGTACACATCGTACACCTTCATGTCTCACTTGGCCGGCAAACACGCAGGCACTGTGCTGACCGAGCGTCCGCCGGCTGTATAAATACAACGCTGCAGACGCCACACTTATCGCCGAAATCTTTTGTCCCTTGCAACTCTCAGCCTCTCAGAGACAATGCGGCACTATATAAGTAATGAGTTCAGCTTTGGTATTTAGTACTCCAACATCTATAAAACTGATATCAGTAATATGTTGTCCATCTGATTCATTTAAATGTAGATAATAACAATTAAGTGAGTTGGAAATATTTTACCTGCTAAAATTGATAATTAGTAAACTCCGCCCGAGCGCCTGTAGATATATAAATATCTCTATACATCTATATTATCTGAACGGTGAATAAAAGAGAACAAAAATACTGTAGTTTATCTCCTCATCATCACCAATAGATAAACGTCCACTGCTGGACATAGGCCTTCCCTAACGATCTCCACATCGATCGATCCCATTTAGACAGCATCTAATGGCTTCATGCGACTCTCACCAGATCATCGGTCCATCTTGTGGGAGGCCTTCCAACACTACTCTATCGGTACGCGGTCCGAACCTTACTGCCCAATCGGCCGTCAGTCCTTCGAGCAATGGGCCCTGCCCTTTGGGACTTAAGTCTAGCATAGGCTATGTCGGTGACCTTAGTTCTTCTGCAGATCTTCACATCTCTGATTCGATCGCGCAGAGAAACTCCGAGCATAGCCCTCTCCATTGCCCTTTGGGTGACTTTGAGCCTTTTTATAAGACCCATAGTATGGGTCCACGTCTCGGTTCCGTATGTTAACACTGGCAACACGCACGAGTTGAAGACTTTCTGTCTTCATACACTGCGGTATCTGAGACGAAAAGATGCTGCGTAGTCTCCCAAACGCTGCCGAGCCGGGTAATATACATATATTCGTAAAGTATTTTCAAATCAACAAAACGTCGAATGATATATATCATCATCATGCAGATATGCCTTCGTCAAACTTGACTATGGCAGTCACTATGCTCTAATGAGCTGAAATAATTTAGCAATTAGAATTAATTTCGTTAAAAAAATCAGGGCCACGAATGTAAACATCGCGGAACATCACCTTTTTGAAGATCATCACTAGAAAGAACACATTGTACTTCCGTCTCCTGCACTATCTTTTTAAATTTCCTTACTTGATGATCGTTGACCAGGTGGTCATGGTACTATAGCGGTTCACACCTGAATAGTATTATTTTCATTGTGCAACGTAACAACAATAAATAATACACAACAATAATTGTATACTATTGTGGTCATACTCTTGGATCTTGGACTGGCAACAGCATCTCTCTGTCTCTTAAATAATATACTACTTGTAGGTCTCTGTTGTCTAAGTGGGTACCACGGCAACGCATATTTCTACTGCAAATCGCCACCGCCAATTAGTGTGCAAACATTATTTATCGCGTTCCGGTTTGAGGGGCGTTGTAGTTAGTGTTGGTAACGAGACTCAACATCTTATATCTCAAGCGATGAGAGCAATGCGGTGCTGATTATATCATCCTAACTAGCGCTATGTCATGGCAGGCGTATCACTTAACATCAGGTGTAGGTACCACGTGTAGTGTCAAGTCTGTCGTTTGTTTATCTTTCACATGTAGTGGAGCGCGCGGCTTAGCGCAGCTGTAACTTTAGACGCGCCGCTGTCGAAGGCTTAATGCCTAGGTGAGCCTAGGCATTAAGCCTTCGACTGTAACGTCTGTTCCGTTTTAGGGGAAACATTTCCGTTTTTAAGACGAAAATTATTTTAACCAAATAACATTTTTGATATACACATATGTACCGACTCATTCGCCCGGAATGCCCTGGCCCACAAGAATGTTCGGTCCTGAGGGTTCTTCCACATTAATTATACTCATCCGCCAGTAAGTATAATATAGGTGTTGGTGGTTAATTTTACTTATTTCTCACCTTACGTTTAATATTCCGCATGGTAGAGAGCCAGACATGCTGCAGCCCTCAGTCCGTTCCCTCCTGCAGCAAGAACGTTGCATTAGTTCTGATTAAAATGTCCGTTTCCAGGATCATGACTTTGTATCTATATTTTATCTAATTCAAAGCAGATGATAACAAGCACTTTATACAGCCCTGCAATGAAAATCTGTTGACAATAGGGGAAAAATTTTGATATTTTATATTTAAAGGGTTTAGCGTTATATAGAAACCCTTATTGGTACAAACATAGTGATCACTTCCTATAGTGTGATCGCGATTAGTTTTCAATATTTGATGTAATAGATCTTGGTCGGTCGAAGACAGTACGAGTATTCTCCTGTGAAAGACATATCTAGTAACAAAGAGGTTCCTAGTTCTATGGTGGAGTTTGATTAGTTTTATTGTTATTTGTAACTCGTCTAGAAAGCACACTGCAAATTTGCCACGATAAAAGCATCGCTTCCGACCTTTAACATCTGAGAGCACAAGTATTTTGCACGAACACCGTTCACCATCCACAGCTGGATTGTCACATAACCCCCTGTGAAATTCAGGTCATGTGTTAGGCTTATACTAGTTACTACTATGCCACGAGATGGAAAAAGACGTAGTATTATATCAAAGAATTTTTTTCCTTTTGTCTTAGTTATTTTTTGGAACAACATAGTTAATTTAATTATATTTACCATTGATTTTTCCTCCTATTTTTTTTTATTCTCACTATGTCTAAATACCAGTCATTTCAAACCTGTTAAGATGGCGACCATCTATCAGTTGTCTTAATATATTTAAAAATTCAAAATAATTTTGATACTGAGGTCGTTAAAACTCAGCCTCGCTTTTCAGCCTTAAGACATAAGATCTTAAAACTTATTATCTCAGTAATTTCACTAGCCACAGCCCCCTTCAAGCCGGAACACAGCAACGTTCGCACACTACTGTTTGGCGGCGGATGTAGGCTCTATGGTGGTACCTAGAGGGACTCTGATGGCAGACCTATGGATATCATAGAAGTCTCTAAATTCAATTTCTTATAGCAAAAATGCATATCATGTATATATATATATGTATTGGAGACCATAGTTATCTTTTACAATAACCCTTAATCACTTCCGTGCCAGCAATGAACTGAGAGTTATGGTATCTGTAACCATAGCTAACCCCCTTGACACTTGTATATTTTATAATAATATCCTAAATATAAATCCGTCATAAAGCATTGATATGTCACCAGAAACCCAACTACCCACGTCTCTCATCACATATCACTATAATATTTTCTTCCGAGAAGTAGCGGTATGTTTATTGTTATAGACTGCCATATCACTTACCATCAGGTGAACGTCCTCGTAATTTTGCTGCGTTGTAAAAAAAAGATACCTTTCATATTTTTTGATTCGCCAAGTATATACGCTTGTATAGATGAAAACTTGCAGTCCGCGAAACTTTATATAGGTACATTCAATTATAATTAAAATATATAAAATATACGTTAAAATATATACATATATATTAAGAGATAATATAGTTTTTTTTTAATACTAGCGTTTGTGTACTTCTTGAAGGTCCTCTTCAATATCACTATGGCAGCAGCTACAAAGTGAACATACTAACTTTGAGCTTCAATCTAAATGGTTAAGTTATAACTTAATATGTTCGTGACGTGTCGTATGTATCATCATCATCATCACCAGCCGATAGACGTTTATAATATATATTTTAATATTACTAAGGAGAAGCGAAGTCCAGCTGTGGACAAGATAATGATATATTAATTTATAACTATCTATGTAATTTAAAATCACTTCCTGTTATGTTTTGGAACTAGTTTATATTTTACTTCAAGGGATGTAGATTTAAATTGACATCCACCTGAAGGTAAGTTTTTCGCCATCTCGTAACAATAAGGAGTTAGTAAAATAAGTAAATAAATAAACATGAGTATGATATGACAATGAGTGGTTCAGGCCCTTTAACGCTGGACAAGTGCGGGTTGGCGGATGTCACATATCCACGAAATTATTGTTTTTGAAATGGGTTGGTCTTCATGATGCTTTCCTTCACCGGAAGCTCGATCACGGTGGAGATAAAACCCGTTTCAGTTAAGATGTTTGTGTTGTTCTTCTCTTCTTAATATATAAGCTGTAAAAATTCCTTCCTTTAAATGGGAACATGGTAGTGTTCGAAGCCATACACTGCGGTGGTTATGTAGACGGTATACCAGCAGTTAAAAAATACCCCATTGGGCCAGCGTGGTGGTAAATAGTCCAAATCCCCCTATGTCAACCTCTACAAACGTCGCCCTTAGTGCCCGGCGGTACCGGATGCCATGCTGACTGTGAACCGATCGATGTGGAGATCTTTGGAGCAGGTCTATATCCAGCAGTGGACGTCAATCGGCTGATGATAATATAAAATAAAGAAAGCTGTTGCAGTGTAAGTGGCATGGGTATAATATTACATTGATAACCTGGAACACGTGTAGTCTGCAGTCGTAATCTTTAATCGCAGTCCGGTCCGCACACTACCGGTACTGAGGAAGTTCACCGTCTCTGAACCGTGATGATACTATCTGGATACTAACTATATTGTACCCATGCGATATAGTCATGCTGTAAATATATTAAACGCGTGTATATTCAGCATATACTACACACCTTTTGTATTTTTTTTTACACTCAATAGTAAAATATACAAATTTCATTAGGATCATCTGATGATGATAAAGTCTTAGAAATAAAGTATATGTGTTGTGTTAATAAATCAAAAAGGTTATAGCTCGATCTCACCTGGTGTTAAGTGGTGATGTGATATGCTCTGATGAAGCGCAGTAATCTAATAACAAACTCTTTTCCTTTTCTCTATGAAAACTCTTTCGTGTTTGAACAGGACCACTGACAAGAAGTTGTTCCACTCCTTTCCAGTCAACAGGAATGAGAAGCTAAACGTCTTTGTTAAGAACTAGATAAAACTAGAAGATAGATCTCTCTAGGAAATATAATTATCATTTTTTATGTTGGTAATTAATGAAGGGGTGGGAATTTACAGGTGGTCTGTGTTGATGGAAAGCATGAGGTGAATACCACCGCAGCTCCGATTTCTGCTACCAAACATTAATTTGTACTGGTTCGAAGGGCGTTGTAGATAGTCGAATTACTGAGGTAACGAAACTTAACATCTTGTCTCAAGGCAACGAGCATAATGTGATGCTGGGTATACTATACTATCTAGCGCTTCGTCATGCCCTGATGAATCACTCACCATCGAGTGAGCGTCCCGCTAGTCTCGTCGCTTAGTTACATAAAAAAAAATTAGGTGAGAATGTATAAAAATATGAGTAAACGAAGGTTTGATTTACAGTGTTTAATAAGATGTTCAATTAAAAAAAAAGAATCTCTCTATGGATAAGGAGATAAAATCGATCAGCAATATGTGATGATTTATCTGTTATATGTTATCAGATATATCTATAGTACGTGCTAGACTTTAAAATAACACTATAGTTAAAAACACGCGCCGGTGTTACGCAAACATGATATATTTGAACTAAGTTTTATGTCCAACATTGTTTATCAGCCGCTAATAATGTACGATAATCATCATAAAATTCCATATCACTATGCAACAAAACAATGTATTACAGTTGTTGTGTATACATACGAAGAATAAAACCTTTATGTGTCAAAGTTAAGATTGTAATAATTTTTTTCAAATATATAAAATTGCGATTTGAAATAAACGATCAATGTGAGCAAAGGGGTCGGAAGTAGTCGAAACGGGGAAGACGAGGATCGCGTTTGGTGCAAGACATTAAGGCTGACCAGCACTGGATGAGGATCATTATCATCATCAGCCGATAGACGTCCACAGCTGGACATAGGCCTCCCTCATAGGATCTCAACATCGATCGATCCACAGCATGACTCTTGGTATCACCGGGTACTAGGAGTCGTTGTTTGTAGGGGTTCATGTGGGGGGATTTGTGCTATTTCCCACCACGCTGGCCCAATGCGGGTTGGCGGGAACCGGAGCCTAATTTGTTGATTAACAGTGTGCACCACGAGTAGATGAGGTTGGCTTGGGTCCCGTGAGTTGTCGCGCGGGACCACATAGACTCCGTGGATGAGGATGATGACTTATAAATTTCAGCTGAATTTTTTATCAATTCTATTAATATATATCTTATATGAAAATTGATGATCACAATGATGTTTATATTGGATAACTTTCCAATCATCGCTCTATCCCGTTTCCAGCTTACAGCACAACTAACCAAAAAACTGTTAGGCCATTTTTGCGTTTTAATTTATTAATTACTGGTCTAACAACAGCCTTAACTTTCTCATGTAAAATATAAGGGATCGTGAAGATCCGTCAAAAATGTATCTCGTGTTTTGACAGAGGGAACAGCAATCGACGTTATGCGGCAGAGTGACATCAACCCTACCACTATCGAAACATGGTCCAGGTTCGAATCAGGGACCTCCGTAAAATCGGTTATCCACTGCGCCACATTTAAACATGAATACGACCCGTCCAAAATATAGATGGAATATTATTGTTTTTTTTAACCTTATGTAATCGACGGCCATACGTCGGATATGCGCTCGTTATCAGGCACTATGACCTTAAGTATCCAACGCACTGTTACCATACGGAACGTGCGACGGCACTAGGTCATTGCAGACGGACTTGTTTCATACTCTGTATCATAACCAGTTAATTTTATCCGAAACTTCCTAACTTTTTTGATGCTCAGGACGTTCATCTGATGGTGTGACTCACTTGCTGATAAAAATGTTACAATGGGAATTATTTTTCTCATCTGATCGTAGATTTAGGGAAGCGATATACTCCAATAACAACTGATTTCGTGGACATGCGATATCGGTCAGCTCTCCTTGGCTAGCGTTTAGAATAGTGTTTCGTCTGCACATAACAACGCAGTAAAAGGATGTTCCTTCCTATTGGTCAAACTTAAGCTGTCTCTACCCTAGTAATTTCACTAGCTGCAACTCGCTTTAAACTGGATCATCTGCCTAAACGGCCTCACCAGGCTACGCCATACCTCCACTCTTTCCTTGTTATAGAACACACTCCTAAATTTATGTCACATACTTCATCCTTCCTATTAACTTTGTAAATAATTATCCATAATAAAACGATAAATATTGTTGGTATTTGTCCTTTAACTGTAAATAGGATACCAACAAAACACTAGACCTCAGCATTGAATTTGACAGGGCGTGTAAATCTTACTAAGTTATGGATGAAGAGGCTTTGTAAGTTTGCAAAATGGAATCCTCGTGAATATTGAAGTGCCGTTATGTCAGGGTATATCATTTACTAGTAAGTTGACGTGTCTGCTGTTGCATAATATACTATCTGTACAGTTCTCTAGAAATCGGTCTTTCTACATGTTCTACGAAATTTATGTTTGAAGTATTTATATTCGCGGATGATTTAACCCCGCCGTGAGTGATTACACAAACGAAAACACTACAGCACCGAATGCACTTGGTATCTTCGGCGCGATTAACTTAATTAACACAACAACGATGGCCCCCACCCGACCTCTAGACGTTTCGTTATCACGCGAATCCGAAATAGCCCCTGGCCACCGGGCGATCCTAGCCGACGCGTCCAGTCCGAGATACGAGGTCTAGACGGAATAAAACAAAAAGTCTATCCGGTCTGTCTGAAAATGCGCTTGCACAAATCTTTGTTCCGTATGAGAAACGGATCGAAATAGCCCCGCGACTAAACCACAGACAAGGTTACGTCTTAGCTCTTAAATATCTACAAAAACTAATACCTATCATTTAATGATGACATAAACTGTATGTCATAAGTCATATCCTGTCATATCCTATCCTGGACTGTATTTTGAATACTGGTGGCACGTTTCTATTGCCGGATGCCGTCTAGGTAGATACCATCGCAATGTCTATTTCTACCGCAAAATAGTATTGTGGAAAAATTATTGTGCTCCGGTTAGAAGAGCGTTGTAGTTAATATAATTACTGGGGTAACGGGACTCGACATCTTATGTCCCAAGACGAGAAGCAAAATGTGATGCTGTATATACATCATTCTAACTAGCGCGGCGTTATAGGCAGGCATATGACTTACCATCGGGTGAACATCCCGCTCGACTCGTCGATTCCTTGAATAAAAAAAAATATATTTTTCTTTACTTAGTGTTTATTTAATATCGCTTAAATGACACCCGTCCCGCATTGGGCCAGCGTGGTGGGAAATGGCCCAAAATGCCCCTATATGATCGCTTAACAACGAAGGTCGCGGGAAATCGCTGGATGAGGGCAACGCACAACCGGGCAATGTGGAGATCTTTGTGGGAGGCCTACGTCCAGCAGTGGACGGACATCTATCGGCTGATGGTGAAATAACCCCCGTGATATATCGTTGTAGGTGTCTTAAACCGGAGACCGTCTACGTACAACCGCAGCTCCTATTGCAACCGACATATATTAGCGTGCAAACATTACTGTGTTCTGGTTTCAAGGTTGTTGTAGCTAGTAAAATAACCGGAGTCAAGAGACTACTTATCTTACAACTCAAGTCAAGCATAATGTCGTGCAGTATCTACTATTTTTACTAGCGACAAGTTATTATGGCCAGAAGTATAACTTACAATAGGTCCTTGGAAAGTCTGTCTCTCATATATATATATATATATATATATGCGTGTGTGTGTGTGTGTGTGCGTGCGTGCGTGTGTGCATACGTGCGTGCATGCGTGCGGGCGTGCGTGTGTATGTGTGTGTGTGTGTGTCCGTAGAATCGAACCAGGTATGGCCGCGTTAAGCAAGCGCTCAGCCACTATGCCACTGAGTTATTTTTCTGCCGTACACGTTAAAGTGACCCTTCTTCCTCCTGCCTTTTCCCAGCTATGTGGGGTCGGCACAGTGTGTACTTCTCTTCCATATCCCTCTATCAGCCGCCATATCTAAATTCACACTCTTCTTACACATGTCATCTTCACACAATACATCCACACTTTCTTCGGCCTTCCCCTACCCTTATAACCATCCACGTTCATTCTCATTACTTTCTTTGTTATATGTCCTTCATCCCTCCGCACAACATGCATGTACCGCGCTAACCACTTGCTCCTCAATTTATGACTGGAGCAACTTTCAGACTTTCTCTAATATACCCGTTCTTCATTTTATCCATCTCCGTCACACCACACATTCATCTTAACATTCGCATCTCGACCACATGTAATCTCCTTTCATCCGAACCTTTGGTGGCCCAACACTCAGCTCCATACACGTGTTAAAGTGACCCGTGGATAAGTAATTATATATAACAATATGTTGTCAATTTATATTGAATTATCTTATTAGAGCTTAGACCAATCGCTAAATACAGATTAAACATAAAGATACATAATCTCTAAGATATACTATTCTTATATATATTACTATTTATATGATTTCATCTTGATGTGTTAAAGATTTATATTTAATATAGAGACTGTCTAGATAGATACCGCTGCAACTCCTATTTCCGCTGACATACAGTAATATGCACACATTACTGACTTCCGGTTTAAAGGGCGTTGTATCTAGTAGTCAAATGTAGTATAATATGTATCAATGTAGCATAATGTATGTAGTAGTAGTAAATGCCACCTTGTTAATAGTCAGACGTATCACATCTTGTCGCATAAAGACAGCACTGCGCGGGAGTATGGATTTAGCTACATCTTCGTTTATATGATTATTATAAGATAAAAATATCAATTGTTGATTAAAAGTAGTCTATCTGTTAAGAACAACTTCTGAATGTAAAGTTGCAAGTTCACATTAACTTGTTCCTCTTTTGTGAATCATCTAACATGAGGAAAGAAGTAATTTTTTTTTAAATAAAGCTTGATGAGCAAAAGGTTCACCTCATGGTATATGACACGCCTAGTTAGGACTGTATCACATTGCGATCGTCGACTTGATACAAAGACGTTAAGTGTCATTTCCCCAGTAATTTATTAGCTACAACGCTCTTCAAACCGGAACACAATAATATTTGTACACTAGTGATAGATAATATAAATAAACGCTACGTTGATACCCTCCTAAGGAAACGGTAAGATGTTATCAATGTGGTCAGCTAGCTTATTCAGAACCACGTTACGTTCGTCGCTTCTAAATATTAACTACACTAGCCACAACCCCTTTCAAATCGGATCAAGCAGTTTTCAACCTACTAAAAGTAAAAAAAATAATTTGTTTACGGGCAGTGCTTATTTCAGTTAAGGTCGTTTGTATGTTACCACTCGCTTAAGTTCCGACCCCGCCACTGAGACACTGAGGCGTGTACCGTTAACAATGTTGCACAATTTTATCATATGAAAACATCGTAAACTCGGTGCATAACCAGTGCAGTTCAAAAAACATGGCGAAAATACGTCACAGCCACACGCTGCCATCAGGATACAAGCGTAGACTGCTATTATCTACAATACTTATCTACTTCACATTGTATAAAGCAAATAAACCTTTAATCAGCATCATATGTAACGACTAGTTGTTCCCCGCCCTCTTTGTTGGACTGTAACACCCCCCGTAACCCCTTTAGTAAAATCTGTTCATGTTTTTTTATTTATTTACTAATCATGTTTACTTATTAATCTTGTTCAACGACAATAACATAGTACGCATTGGAAAGGTTACGAAGGTTTGTCAACAATGCTACGATCAGAATGGGTCATCAAGACCATTAACTGACGCAGAGCAAGACTTAGCTGAACTATAACTGGTAGAAGGAATATTCCTACCAAAATTCAAATCTCTTAACCTTATATTGGTCCAGGGATATCGAGATGAATCTTTACATAGCTGGAAATCTAATATATATTGATGTATATATATATAGATTAAGGATACTGCCTCTTCACACCTTCCCCAATAACCATCAATAACCTATTACTTTTATAAGATTTGCAATGGATGTAATAGACAACCCCATAAAACAGTATTATGTTAAATTTATTCCTTTGTAACTAGGTATTTATTGTCGACAGCCCTGTAGTCTCGGGCTAGTAAGAATAGGACTAAGGTAGCCCCAGCCTGTCGTAGAAGGCGACTAAAAGGGTCTAGGAGTTTGGCGGGCCCTTATCGCTCAACAAGCGAACCTGCGTCGGACAGCATATGGCACAGCGATGGTGCCTAGAAGGGTTAAGCTCCTTCTCAGAGATTTGTAAAAAAAGGTATTGCCGAAGACCGTCTAGGTACCATCGTAGCTTCCGAAGTTTACATTACATTGCTCATCTTCCTTTGTGTATGATCTAGCATAAGCAAAGAAGTTAACTGAGTTTAATAAATTGGTGAAGACTGTACGATGCCGTTTCGAGCTTCGTTTGCGCTTTTCGTATTTATCATTGCCCCAATAAATACTTAAATAGATGTAGGACGAGATATATCTGCGGAGAGGTCACCGTTGAACGGTCGACAATGAACCCAACGGTGCAGTGGGAACGATTGTTTGTTTCACTTAGCAAAAGTCGGGGGGTTATCGGGCAAAGTGGACCGACGATCGCGATCGGCCGTGGAAGGGTTGCGAAGGGCTCCACGTGCAAAGAGACCTTGGAGACGATCCCTGATAATCTCTACATGTCTACCACAAGTTTCTATTGAAGATTTTTTATCTACAATAAGCTAACAAGACCTCAATTTCATCTTTTGTTAAATGAAGATAAGGACGGGGACGGTTAAGTGTACTCACCTAAAATAACTCTCTCTCCCATATTTTGAGGGTTAAATGAAAAATAATAATAAACAGTCTATTGTTGGAGCTCAAGGCCTTCTCTCAAAAGGAGAGTCAAGGCCATGATGACAGTTGGAACACAACACTTCTGTTACTACAGCAAGTTTACAATATGAGGGTGGTGGCTAGTCAGGCAGGTACTAAACTTGTAACTCCGGATCAAACCACAGAATGAAGGCAGTTAAAACAGATTAACAGTTAAATTCGAAATCCAAAAACGTGTTCTCTTCCTTTAACCGAATCTTTAGTATAAGTAATTATTGGTAAAATATAATACTTATGACTGATACAACTTATAGAAGATTTAACACACACTACCCGTTTTAACTGATCCTAGTATGAAAAAATTCCACAGTTACACGCAGCATCTTCTTACATCGAGATTAACGGAATATTCCCAATACTAGCGATATGGGTGGAACCCGAGATTATATGGGAGGGGTATACCCTTAACCTCTTGCCCTTACACAATTGACACGAGTTGGTAATATCGGCTACATTGATGTGATGTTCAGGGCCGGTCGGTATACTACAAACATTAACCAATGGTATATACCAACAAACGATTTTCTTTGACACCCAAAATTTGTTAAACGTTACATGGTCTTTATGTTTGACCGTAATGTAACCAGGTTGCTAGGGAGAGTTAAGTTAGTAGAAATCGAACTTAACAACGTCCGACTACATCCCAAAGGACAAGGCATCTTTCATTCAAAAACATGAACACTTGCGACCGATCGTACAGCTACCACGACCTCAAATTCACACGATAACAAGTGACTAAGTTATAGACAGTGACGCTTTCTAGCCCAAAATACACTGGCTTTCATATTGCCTACCGAAATTCTACAATACTTTTATAGTATATTTTTTTTAATCAACGTAGCGATGAGACGAACAAAACTTTAACCTGACGGCAAATGATACGCCTACCCTTAATAACATAATGTTAGGATGATATACACCATCATCAGATTGTGTTCGACGGCTTAACACATAAGATGTTAAGTCTTGTTACCCGAATAATTTCAGCAGCTACAATGATTTTCGAACCGAAAGACAGTAATATTTGCACAGTACTGTTTGGCAGAAATAGCAGCTGCGACTGTCTCCGGCAACAGAGATCTACCAACAGTACACAAGCATGGCTTGTAATGTCTGCGTCATTGGAGATTGTCTAGATAAATGCTGCAGCAGCCCCTATTTCTGCGACCAATAAATAATGTCATCAACATCGTCTGCCAATAGACTGCTGGACATAGACCCAACGATCTCCACACCAATGGGGTGAATGTGCAAATATGAGTCCTTTACTATTTAAAGGATGTTGTTGATAGTGAAAATAATTAGGAACGGTGGTTCATTGGGATCATCTTTTGTTTTGATCAGATCATATTTAATCACTATAGATATCACTATGCTTGTTGTTACTGATGTAGCCCGCCGATTCGCGTCTCCATACGTTCCCCTTCCTCTGGTTCCAGTGCAAGGTTATCAGAGGGCAGTCCACGTGGTGGTTATGTTTACGCGCGGCGCCCGATGCCTTGACGCGTGTCGCTATATCTACGTGAAACCTCTTTACGCCGACCTCCTTACATTCTTTTTTTTCTTTTACTTACAATCACCTAATTTTGAAGAACTATATTTTCTTTTTATAATGGATAAGGTAAACATATCTATAATTATATCGAATTCAAATATTTTTACCTAAACTAAACTCTAAAGTATCAAATTCATGATTTTGTCTTCGACGTCTTAAGCTAAGTGTGCTTAGTAGAACAAGGTAGTATTTCTCTCCAAACCGCATCTTGCTTCTTTACAAAGCCACAAAGTTCGGCTCCACATGAAATACATTCTCCATCTCTATTCAGTACCAGTACCAACTCCTTCAATTTGATGATATATAACAGAGAACGACCCGAATCATTGACAACCAAATACTTTCAACCCTCTTAACATTCTGGACTTGAAATGTTGCACGTCTACATTCATCGAAAGAAAGTGTTTCAAGGATTTTATCGAAATTATTTCAGCTGTTTGCTTTCCACCACCATAGTACACGACATTACCCCAAATTCCATCCTGACCACCTGGATGTTCAAGGTGGATTCTCCAATTTGTGTTTTGAATGCATCATTTTATCACGCACAACTACATTGTGGTATCAGCTGTGGCATTTGCGAACCAGTACAACTTGTGGACCTTCAAGAGAAGAGCATACCACTTTCTTAAAAGTCCGCAACGCACCTGCGACCCTCTAGGTGTTGCGACGGTCCAAGGCCAGTTTACCCAAAATGTACTAAGCTCTATCATATTTGAATTTGTTAAACGGATATCTATATTTATAAAGTAACATTTATGTATAAAAATCAAAGTTATTAAAAACATGAACTAGCTTAAGTCTTACATAGTGCACACGGTAATACCTGTAGACAATGACCAGACGAAACCCACCAAGCGCTACAACGCTGTAGTCCTGACGCCTCCGCTAATCCGTTGCTATCCAGTGTAACATTACGCGAGTGTACATACACACACACACACACACATACACATACAAGAACTGACGCCTTCCTTTAATCTTATTCCCAAGAAATGACTCTCAAAGACAATTAAAATCTACCATTCCTCACTTCATTTGGGTCAGCGTGAATTGTATTTCATGAAACGAAAACATGTAACGGAAAGGAGACAACTGTAAGTTTATTTATATGATTTGGGGTGTAGAAGAATTAGATATAACGCGTTTATAGATAAGTTTTTTTTTTTTGTTGTAAAACGTTATATATATAGCGGGGTTTACAAAAGGCGGGCTTTAATGCCTGTCGGCATTCTCTACCAGCCAATCTTTGGTGAGGTGAGATTTTATGGTAGGTGATAACTAATCACTTAAACTATATTCGTAGTACTAACAACATATATATATATATATATATATATATATATATATATATATATATACATACATATGGATAGTACAAATATGTACATATAAATATATACTGTCTCTGTCTGTTTCTGCTTATAGTATTCCCGGCTCTTTTTTTAAAGGCATTTTGTGGCAACATTCCGAATCTCTTTGGGTAAGGAGTTCCAGAGTAGTGTAGTGTGTAGCCTGAATTGTAAATGAGTTCCCGTAGAATCCAGAGGCCTGACTAAGAACAGAGATATTTTATGAACAGAGATTTGTTAAGTCCCCTCTTTGTGCTATGGTTGGTAACGTGCTTACTACTCTACCGCCGACTATGCACACTGGAGAGCAATCTTCGTGTTATATACACTCAGAATTTACTCGAAATATATGACGAGAGAGAGAAATGTCGAATTCTAGACTACACTGTTTTACTATTTTTCTATCTCTTTCGATCTTTCTTACTCCAACCAAAAATTGTCTATCAATCGCTTCTTCACTGATTATCAGCCCATTGTGTATTTATCTCATAATCTTCTAACTTAAATACAATACAAAGTATTTAATAAACACTATATTGAAATTTAACTACTTTTCATATATATCTTTTTGTTAAATAATGACGCCATTGAACAAATTTCTAGATAAGCTATTAAATAATGTTTACGTATAGAAGTTTACATTTTAATTATTCAGTCGAATCGGCGACTCTTCTAAATCTACGTAGAAAAGTTTATTACGATATGCAATTAAAATAACTAGAGATATCATAGCAAACGTAATGGCTGATATACGAAAACATTCCCTCCATAAATACCAGTTGGTGAGGTTCTGTAAACATTTACAACTTTCTTCATAACAATAACATACAGTGGTGGGTTATCGCTAAATAACAATAGGGTTTAATACGTAATCAATTATTTATATCGCGAATAATTATACTATATTTAGTAACATCTAGGCGATGAAAAAAAAATTTTTTATTATACATATACATATATCACGAAAGTAATTTTTTTTTATTATTTGTTGCAAGCAATCACTGCAATTTCTTCTATTTTTACATATATTTAACTTAAAAAAAAAAAGAAAACTATTAATCAAAATTACTATTATTTGTGAGCTTCATTATTGAAAGTCGTATCTTTAGTAATGCTTCAACCAGCTTCCTCCACATCTGTCAAGGCAGACGGAATTTTGAGGAGTTGAAGCATAGACAAGTTTAGTTACATGGAAGCCTCTTTCCCAGTGTATATGAAAAAATATCCAAGCGCGGCGATTACGGTCAATACTCCCATAATTGGGTTGTTCAGCTCTGAACATGACTATAACGAGACATAAGCAATTAGCATCAATTCCGCTCGCTAGTACGTGGAAGGAATTTATCAAAAAAATACTTTACACGTGCGCCGGCTTTGTGAAGGATACCAAAGGTTAATGGCTTGTTTTTCATTTCATACATTATCTTAAATCTTAATTGCACGCGTTCAATATGATTGTTAAACAAAAGGATGACAAAAAAAAAGTACCAAGTTTATCTTGATAGTGTCAAATTTTATCCACAGTGAAATATGAAGGAACGACTGTACGTTAAAATGTAATTATACAGTACTTCATTTATAAAGAGGAAATGTCCTCAGAGGAAACTAAGAATTTTACTAGTTTATTATTTATATATATGTGTTCTATATATTTTTATTTGTTGTAACTATATTGTCTTTTATGTTGATATATAACGAGTTTAAATAATAAATTATGTCGATACTTTTTTTTTACTAGAACTATATATATATATATATAAATATATATATATATATATAAATAAAACATCTCTAACAGATTGCGGTAATACTTCCAAGCACAAAAACTTGAATCTATTTTAAAGTATTCTTAATAAAATATACTTGCTTCTGTTAAAAAAAAAAATATTAAGAGGCAGTAAAGTATGTTTATCCAATATTCCGACCAAATTTGGTGGATATTAATGAAAACTGTAGTAAGTAGATCGAGCTCAGTAGACATCGACCCCACACCGCATCGAGATGAGTATCCTGTTCCGTTAATTACTTTATAAATAAATATCAGGTTAATCGATTCGAAAAGCGATTATAGAGGTTTTATCAACACTGTAAGGAGGCTTATGGGGTGACTGACCCACGCTTATTGCATTACCGTAAGCCTTCGAGTCTGCTCTGTGTACTCCTATAGAGCGCGTTCGAATCCGATCGCGAGGATCCTTCAACAACAAAGTAGACTTTGTTGATATAAAAGCTTATTACAGTTCATTTAATTATTTAGATTTATCAGCCTCCATGCCCAACCAGCAGGGTCCTGTTTAATACACAGGTGTCAGATTGACTCCGTTGTCACATAAGTAGAACTATAATGATAGTGGGGTTTTCTTGAATCCGCCGGGCGTGCTTCTATCCTATGGCATCCGTAACATTGGCTGAGTTCCGCCCATCAAACATATTACAGTGTTGGTATTCCTGGTGAGCATACTTCACCATTTTCCTACTGACCTCGTTATCTACTAACGTCATGTAAAACTGTACATGAACAATACTTTTACTAACTAGGATTCTAAACCTAGTTAGTAGCCTGGTAGTTCCTTTAGTTATTACCGAGACCTAAGCCTTAACTTTGTATACTTCATACCTCCCCACTATTAAAATCCATATTGTAGTAAGACTACAGAATACAAAAGACGATTGAGATTTTTTTTTTATTTTACTTGGAGGGAAATGCCTACGCATACTCGTCCTCGCGGGGGCAAGGATGGGTTATGTTGGACTTGGACCGACTAAAACCCCTACGATGTTCCGCCTCATCGCCTGATGCCGGGGTTACGAGAACGCTTTCGCTCGCAACCGCGACCCTGCCGACACTGACTGCTTTCGCAGCCTCACCTCGGGAGGGACGGATGAACCCAAGACGCGCCGGAACATGCAGCGCGCTCCCTCCTCGGCCGCCTGCAGTCGCCCAGAAGCGATGGGAGCCACGGGAGAAAACCTCTCCCGGCTCCTTGCGGCAGAGAGATTTTACGCTCGCCGCTACCCGTTAACGGAGGATGGAGAGAACGGCGCATCGCAATACCGACACTTCTCTTCCCCCGCGGCCCCAGTGCCGCCGCATCCACGGTGCGACACCGTTTGGTCGCAGAAGGTACTCCCGCCGCGACCCCACCTCGGCAGCAGAGGGCAGTATGAAACCGCCTCTGCGGCGCCTGGCCGCTCCGGTGAGCTCCAGTTATCCAACCGGTGCTCGAACCTGGAGCGACGGTTTCGACCGGCCCTTCGCAGCGGGCCGGCCGGGTGAGTTCCACTTGGCTTCACCGTGTGTCGGTCCACGATTACTAAGCCCCTCCGCCACAACAAGGCGGGAACCCGTTGGGGAGGAGGAGAAAAATAGTAACTGTGCATGGAGAAAGCAGTATCTCCTTGAACAGTTACCAGTATACTATACCCTACAAAAACATAATTTTGGTGAGTCTTTGGACATCAACAGGTGATAGACTAAGTAGATGAAGTAGTAGTAAATAGTGTGAGTAGAGGAGTTAGAATGTACATACCCTTATGAAGTTTCCTGTAGTTCGCTACAGGAAATCGAGTGATTTTTTAGTTTCAAAAATGATCGATTGAAATTATGTTGGTAAATATCATCATCATCAGCCGATAGACGTCCACTGATGGACTGCTGTTGTTTATTGTGTTTGGTTATCCGGAGAACATTATAATGTTACGACGCAGTTATTTAACCTGCGGACAATAAGGTAACAACATATTTTACGAAAATAAGGTCATGTTTTCTTTGATAGCCTATTTATATCGCTTTATTGGTATTCCGTAGATTAATAAAAAAAATAATCGTGATCCGGGTGCTCTTTAACATAAACTTATATTCAACACTGATATAGCTATAGGTAAAGCTCTATTAGCTCGCTGGCCTAATGGTTAGAGTGTGCAGCCTTCATTCCGAAGGTCGCGGATTCGCATCTCAGTCATGTACCATCGGTACTTAATATTTAAGTTATGTACATTTGTGAACTTTAGTAACAACAGCGAAATATAAACGGTGAAGGAAAACATCGTGAGAAAACCTACACATGAATTAGGATTTATTCTAAGCTGTGTGTGAAGTCACCAATCCGCATTGGGCCCGCGTGGTGACTATGGCCCCATCGCCCTCATATTGAGGGTAGGCTTGTGCCCCAACAGTGATGACGTAAATGGCAGCAAAATTCGCCTTCTCTATTACCATCATTATCAACGTATCAATGTTGTCTGCTGAACATAGGCCCATTCCAATGAATTCATGATCCCCTGCATTATATGATTTTTTATCTATGATCTTCACCAGATCGTAGTCCCGTTCTGCCGTTGTTCAAATGAAATGGTTTGATATTGTTTTGATGATGTCTTCAGTCAGTAATAATGTGAAATTATACTATAACCTCACAATCATACACCTTCATCATTTCACTTGGCTACGTACCAGAAGCAGGTCTCTTATCTATTATCGTTACCAAAAAAACCTCTACTTTTAATGAAGCTCCATCATTAATGTTACGCGGAAATGGAACTGGAGATCTCCGTGTCACTAGTCAGAAAGATAACCACTACGCTGAAGAAACTTTTATAACCTTCATTTAGCAAACATGGTAATGTTAAAAGAAAAATTAAAACTTTTTTTTTATATGCAGTGTGGCAGCGGGCGAGGCGCGCGGCGCCATGGAGGACGAGGTGACGTTCATGTTTCAGCTGGGTGTCCTCCGGGACGTGGCCTCCGCACCAGCTCACCTCCTTACCCTCGCGCACCTCAAGGAGCTTGCTGTCAAGTTCGTGCACGAGAAGGTAAGAATGACTTCGTTTGAAGAGTCCACTAACGATATTCTATCACATTGCAAAATATTTCTTAATTGTAAGCATTGACAATGGATGATGATCGTCATCACGGCCTTTTGTAAACATGCTGATGCTGATCCCCGCCTAAATAGAGATGGTATTCGCCATGCTTGCGACCATAATGTGCACCATGATTAATGATCATGGTATGCTAGTAAAAGTCTAAACTAGAACTCGCGTGCTGGTAGATAGTTAAAGGATTGTTCGGAGAGAGGCGAACTGATATCTTCATTTTTTTTTATTGCTTCGTTTTCATAGATCCCGGACAACGGACTAAATCGGCTCTCAGAAAGGATTCTACTGTTCCGTCACGATTACTGCTCGCCTAATGTACTGCAGCTCGTCAACTCCGCCTCGGACATCACCGATGAGACCCTCGTGGAGATCGTCCTCACAGCCAACGGTGAGCTGACTAACCGATTTTATCAAAAGATGCGATACAATCGAGGACATGTTAACTATAACTTACAAATATTATAATGTTTTTGATAACTTGGCAACTTAAATATGTTAATTTAAGCGGTTAAAAGTCAAAACAAGTTTTCGCGTGTAGTTTTAACCGAAATTGAACTAAAGGTTAAGGACGCCTATTTACGACTTAACTGCAATATAATATTCTACACGAGGCACTGCTGGTGGTGAAGAGATCAAAATAATCACAGTCGCTGCAATTATTATTAAACCAACTAAATACTCTTACGAAGTATATAAACCATTGAATTATGTCGATTATGAATATTATCTATACACCCACACGAGGACTGCTTGAACAGGTTCGGATGAAGGTTCACACACAAAATTACCATAAGTTACCTCCTCATCACACCTACATCATACTTGTATATACTTTATGAACTATACTAATCTTAATACGGCAAATCGCAAATGATAGTACACCACGAATTTTTTTTTTTTATTCAACGAAGCGATGAGAAGAGCCAAGCATTCACCTGATGGTAAGTGATACGCCTGCCCATAACAACGTGGCGCTAGTTAGGATGGTATACACAACACCGCATTGCGCCCGTCGCCTTGAGACGGTATGTTAAGTCTCGTTACCCAAGTCGCCAGATATTCTTGGAATATAGTAGGAAGTTTAAAGAGGAAGTAATTGGAAGTAATAAAAGCGTTGACTATTTCTTCCAATATATATAATAAGAAAAGTGATGAAGGATGAGAGGCGATGCATAAAAGAGAAAATAGGATGGAAGATAGAAAGAACGGAACGAGAGATATTGTGAAATAGGAGAGGAAAAGAATAGAATGTAGAAATAATAAAGACATCTATGAGAAAATTATTTACGGGCACGCTTTAAAAAGAAAAAAAAGCTAGTGAACTTAATAGGAGATACCCTATTAATTTCACTAGCTACAACTCGCTTCAATCCGGAGCACAAAAGTTGCACACTACAGTTGACGGCAGAAATAGGAGCTACCAGGCTACCAGGCATGGGTTACCACTGGTGACCATTATAAGAGTATTCATTGGATATCGTCCCATTGCTAGACTAAGGAAATGTTGCTGGACCTCTGGAGCTGAAACTGCACGATTTCCTTCTTAAAGACTCCAATAGGCATCCACATCCTACGGTTATCTCAACGATGATTACTTAGTCTTGTATATATATATATATATAAATAAGAAACCTAACCGGTTGCAGCTCTGCTATGCGACGGCGCCGAAGGTACCCCGGTACCGCGGCCCCATGCTCTCGCCGTCCACTCCTATAAAGCGCCGACCTTCTGCGATTTCTGCGGGGAGATGCTGTTCGGCCTCGTGCGCCAGGGACTCAAGTGCGAAGGTGGGTGTATCAAATAAAATTCCGGCTACTATTTCAGCATGTTCATGCAGTTGGGGACATCAGAAACTCAAACGCTGTGGGAATCTATGTTTCCATATCTTCTCTTTAAGATTTCTATATAGCTAAATTTCATAGAAGAATCATTCAAATTTAGTTTTTTAATTTTTTATGAAACTTCTCAAGAGTAAATAGATTATTACTACTAGGCTGATGTCTTTTACTACTGCAGACCAAAGAAGCACTTACCACCAAGAGGTGATCATGGTAGAAGACTGACCTTTTTCAATAAATAGTAATATTAACATGTTAAGGTTGCGGTCTGAACTACCACAAGCGGTGTGCCGTCAAGGTGCCGTCGAACTGCGAAGCCCCGGTGAGCAGCGCCTCGACGGCCGCGCCGCCCGCGCGCCGCGCCTCCGGAGCGCCGCGCAGTCCCTCGCGCACCTCCGCGCACAGCCACGCCTCGCGCGACGACTCCCTGGTAAGGCGCATAGCTGACCTTGTTACAGGGAACAACTGAACACAGTACAGCACCTAACATGAAAACATTTGGCTCTACCAACAAATGCCTTCAGAAACATGTCAATGTAGTTCCACCCAAACAGAACCTCCTTATCATAGGAGTGGGGGTGGTGGTAACATTTCTAATAAAGTATCACTTATACAATATTTTCCTTTACTATACTGAAAATATTAATTATATTGCTTTTTAAATATAAATAATATGAAGGACAAACAAATATTTATTTTTTATTATAAATACAAGTAATAACTCTGTGCAGTTTAGTATCAGATATAACAAAAAAAAATTTAACGTTTGACTAATGTTAAAATTAAAAAAAAATAGTTTATTATTGACATGATTAAATATATTTTTTAATGATTATATGGAAAATATTTTAGTATTAATTCATAACAAAACCCTTCTTTAAACATATTTAAACTGATTCATTCATGTGTCTATTTTCTAGGTTTGACTATAACTTTATTTCTAAGTTAATTTAGTTAGTATTTGATATTATTTAAACTATAATAGTTAATTTCTAATATGATTATTCTTATACAATGTTTCAACTAACAATGGGTGGTGGGTCGTAATTATTACATATTTGTAATATTTTTTTTCTTAATCAATAAATAAACTAACAACAAAAATTTTGAGTTTCATTTTTTTTTAAAACCCATCATCCATTGTCAGACGGTAAATAGGAAAAAAATATTTAATGGAATTTGTTTATACTTTATATATTCTGTAACTCGTAGTGGGTAGACAGGAACTAATCAAGGGTAATATAGACTAAAGTTTTTAACCACTAATGAAAAAAGGGAAGTGCTGTCAGTTAAAAAGCACGGGTATATTTTTTTTTTATGTAAGATACTAGGCAAACGACCAAGACGGGTCACCTGATGGTAAGTGATTCACCGCCGCCCACGTCACTAGCGACGCCAGTGCGTTGCCTACCCTTCAGGTAAGAATATGCTCTTTTCTTGAATAACCCAATGTCGCAGTTGTCGGGGAAGACCGCTGATGGCAACGAGTTCCAGATATTTACTGTGCGTGGCAGAAAACTGTTTTTAAAACGCATTGTAGTGAAACGCCAACCATCCAGATGGTGCGGATGATAGTGCCGGCGAGGTGGTCGGTTGCGAAAATCAGCGGCTTCTATTAAATTGAACAACTCCTCGGAACACTCCCCATTGTAGACTCTGTAAAGTATGCATAGGGAAAATAGATCCCTACGCAGTGCCAAAGGATCTAGCCGATCGGCAAGTTCAAGATCGTCGACAATCCGAGATGCCCTACGTTGGATTCGGTCAAATGGAGATAGCTGATAACCCGGAGCCCCGGCACAAAGGTGGCAACAATACTCCATGTAATGTGTATGTCTAAGACGCTGTAACTACCAAACACCTGGACACCTTCTTTGATCAGATTCATGAAAAAAAAAAACAGATTATAAACATCTTTATGTTGTTGGGACACTACTGCTCATGGAAAATATGCCAGAATGTATTAGACGAGATATTAGAAGATTGTAGTCCACTAAGATAAGAAAACATCTCATTGGCAACCTGCTGTTGGAAAATAGAGTTTTCTTTCATAAGAAAAATAAAGGCTATTTATTAATTGTTTAAGTGTACCACCATAGATCTTCACCGGAAGCCTAAGCATAGTACGGATCGAAACAAAACCTCTTCGAAGACCGTGTACTCCAATCGCCATTACAAGAACCATTACATCCTATTAAAGAAACGAGGAGTGCATAGCATCAGAACTTATTTGAATCAGAATTTAATATCAACAGTGGGTCAGCAAATTAGGAGTTTTTTTTTAATTACTGCAATATAAAGTATGCAGCGACATACTAAATGTTACTGTTAAGTCGTATCTTTTACCACGATGTTACTTATCCATCACTTAAATATATATACATACCCTCGTTCCACGTAAACTTTCCCAGGTTGGAGCTACCAGCAAGCGTTCAGCGGGAGCTTGGCCGCCGCCGACATCCCTGGGTATACCGCACACATTCCAAGTGCACACGTACACCCGACCGACAGTGTGCCGCCTGTGCAAGAAGCTGCTGCGCGGACTGTTCAAACAGGGCATGCAGTGCGGTGACTGCCACTACAACGCCCACCGCAAGTGCTTACCCTTCGTGCCCAAAGACTGCGGCGCGGAGATACGAGACGCGCACAGTGCGTGTAATGTATTGAAGTTTTATAACTATTACACGGGATCATTGCTGCTCTGATAATGGGAACGCATCGCTTTGTAATCATTCCACATCCGTCGGGGATTTTGATGGCTTCCGAGACGTTTACCTGATGGTACTACCTCTACCCAGAACGTAGCGCTAATTAGGATGTTACACACTGCATCATATTGTGCACATCGCCTTGAGATATACGATGTTAAGTCTTATCACCTTTTTACTCTTTCACTAACTGCAACCCCATTCAAACCGGAACACAGTTTGGTTGCACACAACTGAGGCGGCTAAAATAAAAAGGATTTATCTCTGACTTGCAGATAATATATAAAGATTTCTTTGGCATATTGATTTAGGACCGATCAGTGTTCAAGTTTTCGGAAAGACCTATATCCAGTCGAATTTTATCGCCTGATGATGATGATAATATAATTTTTTTTATTTATCTATGGTGTGCCGTGTGATTAAATTTTTATTAACTGTTACGATTTAATCGTACTCAATTGTGCTTTTTAGATTATCATCTGCGTTATCACTCACAAAGATACTAGCAATTTAAAAATCACCTTGTGCTGCGTTATTAAATACGCATACTTCATTAATTTAAATGATTTATAATCTATCGTAATTATCAATTAAAATCTTGAAAATAGAATTTTCATGCGAGTGCCTAACATATACATAATATTTTTATAATACGTACAAAGCTATAAAACGAGTAGAACGTCTACAAGGTATTAAGTATCATAATACTTTTTTACTGGTACGATCGCAGCTCTTATTTCTGCCGCCAAAAAGTATTGTGCCAACATTACTGTATTCCGGTTCGAAGGGCGCTGTAGCTAGTTTCATATCTGAGATAACTACATAAACATGTTGACTCAGGCGAGCGTAATGTGGTGCAGTTTATATCATTCTAACTAGCACCACTTTGTCATGGGCAAGTGTACGACATACCATCAGGTGAATGTCCCCCTCGTTTTGTCTATTAATTGAAAATAGAAAATCTACCGCCTGTAATTATGTAGTGCTAATTAATATGGTTAACACCACACTACATCGTTACTGCAGTAATTTCACTATCGCCCTTCAAAGCGGAACAAAATAATGTTTGGCTGCAGAAATAGAAGCGGTGATGGCCACCTGGACGGTTTGCAACAGAGAGATACCACCAGTAAGAATATCAGATGGAGATGTATAATATTTTATGACTCTACATGGTTGCAGGTGAGTACCAGGACAGTAGTACCGGTTCGGAGCTGTCGGAGAATGCGCGTATACCCGACGACGAGTCCGACGAGGGCGCCGACGGTGGCACGGATGACGCCGACCAAGAGGTGAGCGCTGATGTAGTGGAGAACAGTGTCGTGCTTAGGAGAATAACTACACCAATATATCAGTCAACACCATCTGCCCTAGAAGAACTTATTATAGAAATGATCCTATAAAATAAAGTCTTCAAACTGTCTGAACGTCTACTGCTATAAGATTACTAGATTGATGAAAGGCAATCATCCTCTCACTGTGCTGTTCCAACTTCATGTGGAGGGGGTTTCCTTTTGTCAAGTTATAAATGTGCAAAAGGGATATGATAATAATGAGTTAGATATTAAAATACATTTACGCCTTTGACATTAATTTTTTAAATATTTTATTATAATTTATCTGTGGTAAGAATAGTAGAGATTAAAATCTATTTGTACGTTTTATTTATGTGGAGCATACGTGTTATGGTAATTAAATGATAACCAGAAGCGATCCATGTGGACATGATTGAAGAATGCCTATCTCCAGTTGTGAACGTCCATCGACTCGTGTTGTAATGATGATACAAAATGGTTATCATTTAGTATAACACTTAGCGCCATCTAGTAACTAGTCGAGAAAACTATTTTTAAATATCCCTGCGATAAGCTGTTCAGATAACTCAAAAGGATAACAAAACCTCTATATCTTCGCAGGGTTTTTTTTATATCCCGTCAGTGATATTCCAGTTCTTTTATTATCCTTCGGTAATTTTCGAAGACAAGTATTAAAGCCATTTTCAGGCTTTATCACGAAATCTATCCCGTAGTATTATAATGCAGTAAACGATATATATATATATATATAGAAGTTCATACTTAGAATCCGATACAGATCACAAAGCTATAATGTTGACTTTGTCCAAGATACAGCTGCGAAGGCGAGCGGAGGACGCTGAAGAGCCGCAGCGTGATGTTCTACCGGATCGCTCTGCCAGTAGACCTAGCAGGTGATGCCTGGCGCTTAATTTCGTTGTGTGCTGGTAGTGGCGGTAGTGGTGGTATTTTATGGGTTCTGACCGTGGCTGTCCTCATTACTAACCCTATCCTAATTCCTGTGGCATAAACTTTTAAAGAAATCTGTACAGGTTCATAAACTTATTAGTTAATTGTAGTTCTTTATTCAAATTGGTGGAAACATTACAGTGTACCCTCAAATTCGCGATGTCGCTTTTTTTTAATATTTGTGTTGCTAGGTAATAACAGCAATGTTTCCAGCATGTAGGTCCTGTCTTTTAGGAACGTCAGTAAATCATTTATAGCATCAAGGTAAGGACTAATTAACATAAAAAGTAAGTTGTTTATTTTTTTTAATTAATTGATAACTTTAATCGCATAAATCTTTACTCCAAAAACTAATTTCATATAAATTGAAGCCCTTAAAGGATTTGTTTATGGATAAGGAAATTTTTTTAAAATGTTTTTTTCTTATCCCAAGAATCGCAAGATTCCATTCGTTTTGAACTTTGCCTGGCTTTAAATAACACTTCAACACCTGACTGTAAATCTTGTTTCTTGTTGGTTACAATGAGAAACGGCATAAAATACAACCGCATCCCACCGCGCAGCACATCGCTCCATACGCACACACGTACAGGTGCAGCTGATGCTTTGACTGTTCCAGCTCCTCATCGTCACCCAGCGCGAACATACCGCTGATGCGCATCGTACAGTCCGTCAAGCACACGAAGAAGAGGGAGGGGCAGTGGCTAAAGGAGGGTTGGATGGTACACTTCACTAACAAGGATAAAACTGTAAGAAGATAAATCTTATTTATAACAAAACAGTTATGCTGGGCTTTAACATGGTAAACTTCTGTTTTAAGAATAGATCGCGGAAACAGCCACTACTGCATTTTATTTATGAAGCCACTTTATTATAATTAATCTCCTCAGGATTTAGGTGTAGGTCATTCATATTTGAATGCGAGCAGCATTGGGCCCATCAGTGTGAAGATCTTCGGAAAAAGCCTTTGTCCAGTGGACATTGATGTGCTGATGATTATGATCACCTTGACACTAAGTGACGATCACTGTATGTTGTGTGAGCGTCCTAACTCATTGTAGTTAACATGTTGTGTATGTTTACGTCGTGTTCATGTCGTTCCAGATCAAAAGGCACTATTGGCGGCTGGACAGCAAATCGATAACACTTTTCACGTCGGAGCAGGGCACCAAGTACTACAAGGAGATCCCGCTGAATGAAATCCTTGCGGTGGACACGGCGAGACAGCCGCACTCCGGTAAGGTGTTGCCGTTATTTGTATATCGTAATAAAAAATATGTTATAGCATATTGAACAAATAATAACCTACATGAACTGAAACAAATATATATATATATATATATATATATATAAATAAATAAACTAGAAAAGTATAATCTAGGTGTTACTGATATCAAGCATCTATCCCTCTCTGTCTAATGCAAGGTAGCTACCCAATGACTAAACGGGTTGTGATGTAGTCATCCGTGTAATTTTACTATAAAATATGTTTACTGTATTAATATTATAAGTTTTAGGTTTCTGTGAAGAGTATTTTAAATTTAAAGTAACTTTTCTTTTTCAATTATTGCATCGAAATAAGAAATATACTACCTATACAAGTCATAGTGGTTATTACGTTCGCGGCATTAACGTGTTGTTCTATAGATGTGATGCACTGCTTCGAGCTGCGAACAGCGAACGTGGACTACATGGTGGGCGTCGACCCGGCGTGGCGGGGTGCCGCGGGGGCGAGCGGAGCGGGGGGTGGAGCGGTACCGCCAGCGCAGTCCGGCGTAGGCGCATACCTGGCACGCTCGTGGGAGACTGCCGTTAGGCAGGCACTGATGCCCGTCACCCATCGCTCTGGTGTGTAACGCTATATTACAAACGCATTTAACTACAGCTACCATTATTTTCATCTACGAAACCAGTCTCATTTTTTTTTTATTCAAAGAATCTACGAAATGAGTGGATACGTTCACCCAATTAAATGATACGACTACCAATAATAATGCGGCGCCAGTTGAGATAATATACACCACAAAACATGGTGCATCATTGCCTAGCGACATAAGATGTTTATTTTTTTTACTCCTGTAAATTCACTAGTTACAGCATGAAGACTTAACACTAATAAATTTCCTAATTAATTGTGTTAGGGTACCCCGATTTTTCGTAACACAAATATTTGTGAGGCTTGAATGATCACAGTGTGTGTATAATGGTCCTGCAGCGGAGGAGGGCGAGGGCGGTGCGGAGGCAGAGGGCGGTGATGGCGCGGGCGAAGGGCGCACGGGACGGGCGGCGGAGATGGCGCAATTGTACCAGATCTACCCGGACGAGGTGCTCGGCTCAGGACAGTTCGGCATCGTGTACGGCGGTCTGCACCGGCGTACACAGCGTCCCGTCGCCATCAAGGTGAGAGAGACTTACTAGGTTATTTTATTTTCTACGAATTACCATTAAGTTACACCGGATATATTTAAAAAAGTCAAAGTATTGACTCAGTGACGTACTTTGAGGGAAGCAATGATCCATCAGTGGACTGCCGCAAGATGCTATTGTTGAAAAAAATAAAATGCAAACGAAGCGCAGCTTGAATAAACATTTTGAACTGCTCTCTTCTCTTAACTCACGTAATTAATCCAGTTATGGTGTTCAATGCATTTGTGGTTATTTTAGTAATACTAATAAAAGCTTTCATAAACAAATCACTTGCAGGTCATAGACAAGCTTCGCTTCCCGACGAAACAGGAGGCACAATTGAAGAACGAGGTCGCTATCCTACAGAATCTGTCGCACCCGGGCGTCGTAAACCTCGAGCGGATGTTCGAGACGCCGGAGAGAATATTCGTGGTGATGGAAAAGCTAAAGGGCGACATGCTCGAGATGATTCTGTCCCACGAGAAGGGCCGCCTCCCTGAAAGGATCACAAAGTTTCTAGTAGCACAGGTGAGTACAATACTGGAGGAGCACAATAAAGTTTAAACAATATAGTGTGACAAGTACAAACAAGTTCAGTGATCATTTGCGAGCCCAATCATTAGGAGACTTCATCTTTCCTTCGTACACAAAGAAGGTGATATTAGAAGATGATAAACAAAAAAAAACCTTGTTGATCTTTTGTGTTTACCGGTATGTGTCGGCATTTGTTATAGATCCTAGTGGCCTTGAAGCATCTCCACGAGAAGAACATAGTTCACTGCGACCTGAAGCCAGAGAACGTGTTGCTGTCGTCCGACGACGAGTTCCCGCAAGTGAAGCTGTGCGACTTCGGCTTCGCGAGAATCATCGGCGAGAAGTCTTTCCGCCGCTCCGTGGTCGGGACGCCCGCTTACCTGGGTAACGGCTTTACTTAAACTCAAACTCATAATTCTTTTATGACATTAGAATAGTCCAATCACTTTTAACTATTTTCCATGTTTAAGCTTTGAAGCTTAGCTTAGCTTAGCTTGTTGAAGCTTACGCTTGATTTACGAAATTAACGTTATTTGCGATATTTGTTATAGTTAAAGAAATATGTTAACTTATTCTGCTATAATGAATAACTTGAGAAACTCGCAATTTCCCACAGCCCCAGAAGTGCTGCGCAACAAGGGTTACAACCGGTCACTGGACATGTGGTCGGTGGGCGTGATCGTCTATGTATCTCTATCAGGCACGTTTCCGTTTAACGAGGACGAGGACATCAACGAGCAGATACAGAACGCTGCCTTTATGTACCCGCCTACGCCTTGGCGAGAGATATCCGCCGAAGGTATGCTCCCTGAGAAACGTTTTGTTATAATTACAATGTTACTTTAATTTCCCTTTTATTTAATTTATGACTGGTGATAAATCTCAATTACCCTCTAGGTAGGTACGTCCAGCAGTTTAATTTCTAGAATCAAACAGCAGTATGCATATATAACTGTGTTCGGATTTGATGGGCGTTGCAGCTAATAACCTTTCCGGAGTCATGAGTCTTAACATTATATTACTATCTGGCGAGAACAATGTTACAGTATTTATCGTTTATCTACAGATATTGTTATAAGTAGATGTATATCATACCATCACACAAAAGCCCTGCTTTTCTCGTGACTTCGATGAATAAACAAAAATACACGCGAAAAATATATACATTAGACGTATCTTCGTCTTCACCACAGCTCAGTATGAAAGGCGGCCGCACACACTAGACACGACATTTGCCTTCCACCAACCCATACTTGGCCAGCGCAGTGGATAACAAAGGGTCAAGATTATCTTGACTCTCTCAATATAAAATAAAATTTTTAGTATCATTATTAGCAAAAGTAAGAGAGCTTTAACCTCCTAATCTTTCCGCGCAGCCATCGACCTGATTAACAACCTGCTGCAAGTGAAGCAACGCAAGCGGCTGTCGGTAGACAAGTGCGCTGCACACGCATGGCTGCAGACGCGCGAGGCGTGGCTGGACCTGCGAGCGCTCGAAAGTCACGTCGCCGCGCGCTACCTCACGCACCCGAGCGACGACGCGCGCTGGCAGTGACCCCGCCGGCCGCGCGCGCCCAACGCCGCGCCCCTCACCACGCCCAACGCCGCGCCCCACGCCACGCCCCACACCACGCCCCGCGCCGCTCACCGCACCGCGTCGCACCGCAGCACCGCACTCGACCCGACGCCAACACGGTATTCCATACTATAAATAAACAATTAATTATACTTTAAAGCCTAATTATAACTAGATGAGATCGTTTGCTTGATACTGGATTACTTGTTACTTCATTTTGTTATCGGAGAGAAATCTTCTAAAGATGCGATTGAGATTCATCACGAAATATCCGAAACTATTAAATGTAAAGGCTCAACATTTCGTAGAGATATTGCTTCTGCCATTTAGAGGAGGATTTTATAAAATTTCTTCCCCAAAGAACGTTGCGAGGATGTTACGGCCAGCCCAGCGGGCTGAGAACAGCTAGTTAGTATTATATGGTTTAATTACAGCAATATATTTATTCCAGGACCAACAGGTCTCCGGACGCAACAACCAAATCCAAAATGATGAAACGCAACTTAAAGTTCATCTTAGTCAAGATAAAACTGTGGCGGTAGATCGCGAACAGCGTTGTTGGTGCTCATAACTTACTACAGTTCAATGTCGCCAGGTTCACACTTAGGTTAGAATTTATTAATATATCAAAAACTCATCATATTTACATTTACCAGTTTATGGTTCTATAGACATTTACCAAACTGTACGTTACTCATGAAATGAAGCCATCTTTACGAAATAATAATTCGGCTAAACAAATAACACCAATTAAAAAAAGGAATAGGAAAATGGCGGACTTAATATACATTATGTATTTTATTGTTGTATTTTTATAGTTTAATGCATCAAATTATATTGACTATATATAAATACATATATTACATTTACGACTGCGCCTTAACACATATATCATAATAATTGCGTAATAATACTTTATAATTTTATTTTATTAAAGAAAAAAATTACATAAAAGAAGTAATTTAAGAATTTATTTACACAGAAATTAACACAAAAAAAAATTGTTTGTGTTATAATAAGGCCTATTTAAACGGTTGTAGATTTATGTACGATTTTTTTTAACCGACCTAATTAAAGTTATTTATGAACATTAAAAAAAAATTACTGCGTATATGCAATACAGATAATAAATATCTTACGTCTCCCTTAGTATATTTAGACAGGACCAATATAAATATAAATACATCACGGATACTTACATCACAAAATTTATTGTTTATAATAAAAACCATAAATATTTTTAATGTACTTAATAACAATTATCTATGTACTAATACTTTAAAGCGGAACAACTTTAATCTAGAATTTTTGATACAGCCGTGAGATACGTAATATGAAACGTGTATAGACAATATCTGTGTTTTTGTTTTTACACATATATTTTTATTAATATTTTGCATTCCTGAATAATTTTACCAGTTATACACGAGTAATAATAATATAATTGTTATTAATTTAAGGAAATTATTATATTTTAAATGAATCTTTATTAGAGTATATAGTTAATTAATATGATGGCAAATTTAACGCTTAACTGTTTTGAGCAAAAAAATTTTTTTTTATTTTTATATTTTCGATGTTTTTATTGTCTGTTGTGTGTATGAACTATATGCTGTGAGATAAAGCGATTGTCTATTGCTGGTTATTAACCGCCTCAGTGGAAAACTCTGGAAGCAATACACTGCATATCTCTTGATATTTGCTTTATCATAACCTTTTACGCGTTTAACCTAAAATATTATTAAATAAAGTACACCACTCATATCACTTGTCTGTAAATTCGTTTTAAGTTTAAGTAATTTTTTTAAACGTTCACTAACGTTTTATGTAACGTAATCGCTTCCGGTTTGAACTAAACGGCAGATAGAATTAGGTGCTTACATATGAAATTGGCGTTTTGTACGGTAGGAATATAAAGTAATTTTTTTTTAAATTTATTTCATCAAAGTATGCACCGTTGTTATCTATGCACTTTTGCCATCTCATAGGTAGTTCATTGATTCCTTTATTAAACACACCATGGGGCGAGAATCTATAAACTCTTTGAAGGCGATTTGGACTGTATCCGAGTTGAATTTTTTCCCTTGTAAGAAGTTGTCCTAATTCCGGAAAAAAATGATAATCTGTTAAGGCAAGGTCCAGGGAGTACGGTGGATATCGCAGACATTCCAATTGTAGCTCATCTAACTTAGTGGTTGCTTGTTGTGCAGTGTGTGGTGGTGATCTTGCGTTGTCGTGAAGCCGCAGTGCCTTTGAACGATTGACTAATCTCGGTTGTTTAGCAGCTAGTTCTTCCTTCATGGTCTGCAGTTGCTGACAATAGATGTCTACCGTAATCGTTTGGCCAGATTTTAGAAAGCTATAGTGAATGAGACCGACGCTAGTCCACCAAACACTCACAAGTAACTTTTTCTGAGCAAGTGTTCGTTTAGAGCAGGATTTGTCTGAGTCTCCTCCAGGGTTCAGCCATTTCGACGAGCGCTTCCGATTATCGTATAATATCCACTTTTCATCACAAATAATGATTAGATTTAAAAATCCCTTCATCATTGTGTCGGTAGAGCAAAGTAACAGCAGCAGCAGTCGACGCGTGTTCGCAAGTTCGATTCACTCATGAGGTACACATCGTTCAAGTTTTTTTACTTTCCCGATTTGCTTCAAGAGGATTAATACAGTTTTGTCACTTACCCCGAATCCTGCAGCTATCTCTGAAGTGCTTTGTGATGGATCCGCTTCCACAACAGCCTTTAATTCTTCATTTTCCACTTTGGTCTCCGGCCGTCCACGGTGTTGGATCTGAAGGTCGAAATTTCCAGAACGAAAACGTTGAAACCAAAATCGTACCGTGCTTTCTTTTGCGACACCAGCGCCGTACACATCATTAATACTTCGAGCTGTTTCTGCAGCACTGATACTGGTACCACGGTAGAACTCGTACTCGTAAATATACCGATATTTCATGTTTTCCATTGTGCGGTAATAAGCGACGCCGAAGAAAAAAATAATGAGGAAAATACAAATAGATGTCTGTTTTCAAAATTCAAACGTAGCAGCTAAATGAATTTATAAATTTGAATTTGGAATTCTTAACCAAAGAGGAGATATTTCAGATCAAAGTGGTCAGTGCGACAAAACGATAATTTCATATGTAAGGACCTTATATTTTTGACGAGACTTGAATAAAGCAACATACCTGATGGCGTCGAATTACCATGACCGTATGTTTTTTTTTATATGCTTTTGTAATCTGTTGTTGCGTTTATGTTTGTATATATAGTGTTTAAAAAACTATTAGGTGATAATGCGGCCGTGGATAGTACTCGCCCAAATTACTTTGCCTCTTACATGTTGACAGCCGGAACACGACAATCATGTTACGGTGGTAGTTTGGTCAAATTCAAAAGGATCACTAGCGCTACCTTAATTCGACTCTACAAGATCAGGAATAGAACCCGACTGTCGTTTTGCAAGGCAAACGAATCAACCCCAGCACCACGGAGGCATAGACTATGCTTTAAATTGGAAACAACAGTAACAAGCAGGTTTAACATTCCCAATGAAATCATAACCAGCTCGTAGTATTTTTGCCTAGCAACGATTATTTAAAATAACTTCTGCTATATATATATATACTGATAATAATAAAAAAATTAAATTTTTTTTAGATCTTTTTCCCTAATATATTTCTTGGTAACTTTAGAATAGATAGGATAGATAGTCGAGACAAAAATCTCTTGTTACGTCGGCCTAATTAGACTAGATAGGTGAATTGAGAGTTAAATATAATTGGCAGGTATTTACTGACGGCACGAGGTATTAAGGTAAATGTCTCTATATCCTTGTGGAAAAGTCCCCGAATCCCAGCAGTGGAAACTTTTCGTGGGCCGGTTACTAAACAACAAGTCTCCGAGGAATCGGTGGCAACGTAATATCACTTTTGATATTTTAAAATTTATGTGAAGTTAATATATGATACTTCATCTCGTCATCTATTAAATGTCGGCGTTAAGTAATACATAACGTATACATATTCGATGAATATGAAGGTTTTTTATATTTAAAATAAATTGTACGTATATATTCCAATTATATTTACGATCCTAATGTACATGATACAAATTGGAAGGAAGTAAACTTACAACAGATTCGAATGGACAATAGTTTATAAAATGTGCCAAGTAAAAATTTTTCTCCTAAACATTATTTCTATTCGATTCCAAAAAACCGATAAACATTCTTAAAATTGTTTTTTTATTGTTATCAAGTAATCAGATTGAATCGTAAAACTGTTAACGGTCGGAAAACACTGACATTCAAATATTTAAGAATAATAATGAATTAGCTAAATATATTGAATTCATATCTAAGTGCACAATTTTTAGATTTTTTATTAGGTTTCATTTTATATAAACCTGAACCTTTTTGGATAAACCTGAAAAAAAAAATGTTGTCCGATCACTATGGTGAAAGGACTGTCTGCAACGAGTCGCTTGTACTCATTGCCAAGATATTATATGCTCTAATGTTATCAATATAGAATTGAAATTATAGTACCCGGTTTCATGTGTCAAACGCTGTCTTTATTATAATTTTTTTAAGAAAAAAAAACCTATTATACATTTAGTTATATCCCCATAATTAACGGGGCCTAGGGATTACGGGGCTGGTAGTCATCGCAAATATTCTACAAGGCCTCTATTATAATGTAATAAATTTAAAGTACAGATTATAAATACAACAGAATCGTTATTTTGTTACTAATATGTTTTTTACGAATAGAATAGTATTAGCCGATAAATATATAGAAGTCTTATCAATGTAATCCATAGTGCCAACTATGAATTTTTTTTTATTATATTTTTTATTATTCTAAGACGTTTGAGGCGTTTAAAAAATGTCACCGATTTTGTTACCTTCGTCGAAAACGGAACCGTATAATCTTACTTTTGGACTAAAAATACAAAACGAGAAGCCTGGAAAATCTACGTAACCAAAACTTATTTTTATTTGCGTCAACAAAAGTATTTGATACAACAAAAAATTAAGTAGAAAATAATCGAAGTGTTTTTTTTGGTGAATTAGTAATACACAGGGTAATAAAATATTACTCCTTTTAATATTTCAATACGGAAGGATTAAACCATTTTTTCCTTTGTCTCGTCACCCTCCTGTCAAAAGTAGCGATGTAAAATTTTACTTTATGTGTGTCCGTGTAACATTGCGGAATCTTTATTAATATAATATAAACAAATGATATATATATAAAAAAATATTAATACTATATATACAAAGCTATTTAAATTTTTTCTTATCCAACTTTAACCTCAACTATCACAAATTTGCATCTGTGATTATGTTTACTTATGGTTTATGTATTTAATGACATTTAAGTAATGCAAGCTTCCAAACACTGTGATCTCTAAACTTATTCAAAATGTTTTTTTTTTACACTGTACACTTGTTTTATTTGTGTTAAATTATTTTTTATACTTTACACATACTCATTTATATACAAAGTTTGTCTTAGTATATGTCTCTTCAATAATTTTTTATTACCACCTTCAATCTAGTAGTCATTTTGGCATTAATTAGTAATCTTAAACTATGTATTAAAATATTTAAGCTCTATTAATATCGATGTAAGTAAATTCGTATCATCTTTAAAACTGTCAAGAGTCTTCACAAGTATTATTCCTAAATCTTCTTTTCAACGAGCTAGAAAGGCGAAGGATCATCACCATGGAGCCGAGAGTAGATAACTTTTTTTTTTTCCAGTCTTCAACAAATTTTAGAATATAAATGTTCGGACCAACCACAAATGTAATCATAGATAATAGCATTTTAGCCACAGCATGTTAATGAAATTGTATTTAACGTTATAATTAGTTGTTGTTGTAGTTTTGTGACATTGCATAATGTTATTATGGATAACGAATAATAAATATTGTGCATATATTTTTTTTTTTGTAATTGTGAAAATTATATCGTTATTATATTTAGGAACTGTGTATCATAACGTACTTATCGCGTATGAAATACAACACATTTGATGCATTTATAAATTTACATGATTTCGATGGTATAGAAATACGTGATAATGTCTCCTTTTTATTATAATTGTCAACTTCCTGTCATGCCGTTATAATCAACAAATTTATTAAAAAATTATACTAATTTATTAGAACACTACTAGTTCATTTGTTTAGTAATATTTTAAGATATATACCGAAAGAAAACATTTCTTCTCGAACAATATCAATAATTAATGTTAAAATTGATTACTATTAAATATTTAACGACACTCTACTTGCAATTATATATATTTTTTTTAATTAAACTGACTAACCGTACCAATATTACCAACATTTCTTAAAACTTGGTAACCTAAAAATGTCTTAACACGTTCTCCACAGTGATAGCCGAACGGCGTTTGGGGCCAGTTGTCTAACATTTACAAAGCTCAACTTTATCCATTACACTCTTGCCATTTTATATTAAATATGACGTTTTATTTTACAATATTGCCATAAAAACTGTCATATCTACGCAACACGATACACAGTTCCTTTGACTTGATTCATAGAACAATTGAATGTATTTGAACGGAACGTATCGGACTTGATCATTTGCAGATCTTAGATCTCTCCAGGAGAACAGACGCTAGTACATTTCACTTTTTATTCCCTCAAACACGGTTACGTAACTTGATGTTTAACAAAGCTGCAGAAGCTTAAAGTTACTGAAAATTGAAATAATCACTTCATTTCTTTACTGCTTCATGATAATTTTGACGAGTGTGTTAGATCCATTCGATAGATCTTTGAAAAATTCGTGCGATCCTTAAGCATACATTTTCTCGATGTGTCTCCAATCTTTAATCTATATTTTGCCAATTATTGATGGTTAATAAGATATTCAAGTATTTTATGCATGATTACAAGGAAATTTTAAAAAACGCTCCAATAACCCTATTGCGGCTGTTAAAACGGTTTACAATTAAACATAGGCTTCATAGTGATACTAAATCTAGTAGCTCATCAAAAAGAAATAAAAAATGGTACTGAAGCAATTGTTCTATGATTTAGGTTCATGTTGATGTTATAGGTTAAATTACTAATTTTACATAATGGATGTACCGCAAATAATTATACGAATATTAAAGTAAGTAATTCGTTTCATTTTGATCTTTTATAACCAACACATACTATGTATATGTATACACTAGTGGTAGGTCTCTGTTGCCGGAGACCGTCTAGGTAGGACCACAACCCTTATTTCTGCCGCCAAACAGCATTGTGAAAACATTACTGTGTTCTGGATGGAAAGCAGTTGTGAATAGTGAAACTACTGAGGTAACGAAACTTTACATCTTATTTCTCAAAGTGACGAACAGAATGTGGTGCAGTATGTATCATCCTAACTAGCGCCATGTTATTATGAGCAGGTGTAGCATCAGGTGAACGTCCAGCTCGTCTCGTCGCTTCGCTGAATAAAAAAAAAAACAACGAGTTCATATAGAAAATTGTTGAACACCGCTCATTTTTACTACTATTCTATAGAGATGTCGAGGACACAAACCCAACTCTGGATGAATATCATTATTGTAGTCACGGTCTCTGTGTGGTGGTTTACCCATTCTATTCCTTCACGACCACGGCTATTGAGACTTCGTCATAAACACGCAGATACCTGTAAGGAGAGATTTATTATCAGCAATAGTAATTTAGCAATTCAACGTTCAATTAGTTGTATACGAGAGCAAAATAAATTTTAAACTGATTTTTTATAAGGTCCCTACCTACGAACGTCAAAAGCTGCAGAAGAAGAAGCTTTTGTTCTTATCGATTTTTAACTTACTGCCGGTGAAACAAGTGTGTCAAATGATACTGTGCGTGAAAGCTTTACAGCATCGTCGAAATACCAGGTAAATTACAGTTATCTATAAAACTACGTCTTTACGGTGACAAGAGCTTCACGGCTCGATTGTAACGTGAGCATGGAGCGGGTAATTGAGACAAAGCTTGCTTTCAATGAAACATAGGTATATAACATTTTTGTATCGAGTGTTCTGTTTAGTGGCTTTGTATGGTATTACCGAAATATGATATTTTCTGTATAGATATAATACGAATAAAAGTGATTTCAAAAATATACAGAATAATTGATTAAACTAATAATATATTGAATAAAGATAATTTTCTTTTTAATTTATAGTTAAACATAATTAAAACTTGTCATGGTAATGCTGAGATATGAACCTTAAGGTAGTTTTGACATGTTTATACCTACTGATTTTTTATATTTGCACAGATACTACACTTCAATAAAATTAAAATTAACGGATTATGTCGCTTTAATTTCATTATTTTGTTTATTTTCGTGATGCCGAAATTTTGATCGGACATCAAATAATAATTAAAAAGTTATAGGTACTCCGTGAAGCTATGACGTCGAGACATCATTCACCTCAGTCCCCCAGTGACCATGGACACTGGAACGCGGTCGAATCGTCGGGATAAAGAAAACAACAAAAATGATGAATTAAACGCGATAACATCTGTAAAATTCAGTTTTATTATATGTATAAACGAGCATTAATAGAAAGGAGAATTATTAATAACCTTTTATAGCCTATTTTAATTAAAAATTAACTAATTTGTTTATATGATTCCTGTTGTTTTACAGACTGTCTTGTAAAACTATAATAATACATTGCAATACTAAGGAATGCGAACTACAATATATTTGTTTCTATTTTAACCAGGATTTTTTACTCCTGGCGTAACTGTATCTAAAGAATTCGTTACCTGTAGCATGTCTTAGTCTATTACTAAGTAAAACATGTGAACGGTTACTACGAGTAGTTATGATGTTAATTTCTTTAATATTGCCCCTACTGGTCACTGCTGAATGGGTCGAAATATCACAAAATCACTACAGAAAAGAATCAAATTATACAGATTCACATATTCAGGAAAAAACTACCGCTGCGTACAATATATACAATAATCATTCTTCTGTGGAACATCAATGGAGCAAAGAGTACGTTCAAAGGATACCGGGCGTTAGCATCAAGCGGTTACAAGAAAGTGGAAACCAATCGTTAGTGAAAAATGAACTAAACACATTTCGTCCTCATGAAATAACCACTCAGAAACCAGGACTTAAGACTGAAATCATGCAATGGAAATCTGGAAACGCTTTCATCGAGAGACTTGATTACAGACATATTCCGCATCATCATCATCATCATACTACTCCAGCTACGAAAAATCGCCCGCAACAATTGAGCAACTTGAATACTTCTAAAAACCTATTAAATATTAACAGTAATAATGATGAAGTAATTGAAACGGTTAATTCTGTACAGAATTCCAACATTGATAAAAAAGATACAAAGCTATGCTCGGAAAGTCAATTCAAGTCAACACAAAATGTCTTTCATAAAAGTGTTGATGGAGAATCTACGAAAATAATTGATAATAAACAAACAGTATCACACACAAATAACAAGACAAGTTTGAAAGATAACGAATTTATCAATGATGGTAACAAAAGCGATCAAACATCCAAATACAAAGGGAAAGAAAAAATTAAAATTAATGCAATGGAAACACTAATGAAGTTTTTGAAAGTAGTTTCTCAAACAATCAACCAAAGTGCGCAAAGAAGTTTTAATGGGAAAGTGAGATATTTGGAAGGTCTTAAGGAGTCCTTACTAAGAAGTATTGGTAATTACTGTAATTATACTATAATTTAAATCAATTGTATTTTTAGCACACAAATTTTTGCGCCCACTAATTTCAAATGCTTTATCATGCTATTAAAACTTAAGCTTAAGGACATATCTTTTATTTTTAGAAGAGCGTATCGATTCAGCATTTCCGGACGATAACAATGAACGGCAAAGACACCGAAGAGCTTCAATCGCAGACACTCACGGTCACGTGGATTTTCCTTCCTCTGAAAGTGCTCTAATGACTATATCATTTCTGACCTTCGCAGTTTTTCTCATTAAACTTGTTTTGGTAAGGAATTCACATATATGTGTATTCAGAATACATAAAATTGTCTAGTTGAATTATATATAATAATACAGTTCAGGTAACTTTTTCTTCTGAAATTATTCTATTAGAGATATCTATAAATAATTGCATTTAGATTAATCATGTAATTATAAAACTTGATAATTTTATAAATCTAAGGTGCTAATGTTGGACAAAACGTTAAATATCGTAACTGAAATAATATTAATTATTTTTAAAATGTTTACTTTCAGCAAGTGATTCATACGTACAAGGCTAAAACAATGATGGTGACTCCGGCAGTGGTGGCTACTGTTGGTCGAGCTGCTACTATTATAAAAAAATCTACACGGAACTAAAACTTATTTATACTTATTATTTTCAATGTTGTTGTATATGTAAATTACAAAATCTATAATATTTAATATGTTATTCAATATAAAAATTATTTCCTTATAATTTTAACATTACTCAGAATAGGAAAATAAATAAAATTATATTTTCAGAATAACAAAATTAAATTAATAACCCTGATAATTATTACATATAAAATATTAAAATTACGTATTTTACTTAATAACCAATTAATTACTTACACGTTATAAAAGTTAAACCAAGTAGACTAGTCTCCGTCTGTTCCCATTGGGCTATATTGTCAAAATCAAAATCAGTATAAATGTTTGGCTCTACGGCGAAGTCTTGTGCCGCTTAACTCACAAATTAAAAAGTCTTTACTTCAAAACAAATTAATTTACATTGAAGAAAAGGCTGCTTTAAGAAATTCCTAGCAGTTAAAGCAATAGTAATAAGTTTAAGTATTCAATGAAAGCACGATTTATTTAATACTGTTTCTATTCCGAATTGTGTATTTGTATCGTTCATAAATAAATATGAACAACGACACTGAGCAAATATTTTTAATAAATGCTTCAGATAATCAGTCTTCAATTGAGAATCAAAAAGTGGTAGAATCTGGTTCTAGCCAAGTGAATCTCGAGAGTAAGTTTTATTGTATTTCGTTTTTTGTTCGCCTATTTCCTTTAAGGTTACTTTTTTCTTATTTAATAGATATTTGTAACTTAAATTATTACCTTTTTAAATGTGCAGATAAATATTATTTGCAGATGTTGAAGATTTTACTAACGTTTGTCGCACCTGTGCAACGATTACGGAGTTTGTCATACCAATATTTATGGGTGAAGGTTTACAGAATAACTTAGCTGATAAGATACAAAAACATTTACCGATAAAGGTGACAAACAGTTTTATAAAATATTTTACAACATATTGTTTTTGACCTAGAATCCTTATTAGAAACAAGTGCTAATGCAGTGTTTTTTTTTATAAAATAGCTAACTTTCAGTAATTTATAATGTTATTAATATAGGTCACAGAAGAGGATGTCCTACCTAGAGTGGTATGTTACCAATGTGCCAGCACCCTTTTGGCATGGCATGAACTTGTACAATGCTGCGTACAGGCTGACAGTGCACTAAAGACCCGGTTGACTGTTTTACTTGCTGTATGTACTTTCATTTACTAGTATCTCATTAAATAAGTTAAATTTTTTCATTTAAAATTTTTACCTAATGGTGAGTAATACACCAACATACTCTAGTAATTTCAGTAGCTACACTACCTTCTGAACAAGTATTCTATTCAGTAATGTTTGCAAAACTATTTGGTGGCAGATATAGGAGCTTCTATGTAGTAATAAAGCTTTTTTATCCCCAGTTAGTGGTATAGATATACTATCTGATTAGATGCTATACATAAAACAGAACTAACTGTTAACTACTTTTTGTACCTGCTTATTGTCCCTATAATATATAATGTTTTTTTCAGAAAGAAGAACCATCTAACAATGAAGATAAAAATTTTGAGATGGAAACCAAAGAAAAGTAAGTATATGTTAAATGCAGCTTCACTATTACATATAATCCCACAAAAACAGTTTTATGTGTCCTATTTCAGGTTAAAGACTACAAAATCCACAATAAATGTTAAGGATCTTTTAGTCAAATATTTTCAAATATCAGATATAGATTCGGAGAATTCTAATTTGGAGTTTCTATGCGAAAAATGTAACAGTTCATTTTCTACAATGGAAAGCTTCATTGAACATATATATTTGCAACACAACCATGAATGCCAACACATAACATCAATAGAAACATTTATAAGAGATAACATATCCATTATAGAAATGTTGGCTACTGATGAACAATTTACTGACAGTGAACAAGTTAAAGAAGTAACAGCCGTTAAACTACGACGAATACAATGCCCTTTTTGTGAGAGTGCATTTTCTTCAACCACCCGTCTTACTTGCCACTTGAATCAGCATGTTGATATCTGCATTGAGGAAGGTGTTAATTGCTGCAATACTATTTATTACAATACCAAATCCTTGATAGTACATCTACAAGATCACAATTTAATAAATGCAACAAATACTTGCCAAAGTTGTGGATATATTGCAAGTAAAGGACACGAACTTCAAGAACATATATCTGAAAAACACAGAAGAGAAGAAACTTACATGAAACAGACAGAAGAAAGTCTACAGAAGCGTGATAAATGTCAAAAATATATACCTGCTGTATGTCCTGAGTGTAACAAAACTTTCTCTAACAAATACAATATGCTTGTTCATATGAGAAGCCATGGAGATATCGAAGAGAAGTTCTCGTGCGATCAGTGTAGTAAAAGTTACAAGAGCCAAGCAAGTCTGAGAAATCATCAAAAAGTCACTCACGAGGGCATACTAAATTTTGTTTGTTCGCACTGCGGTGAAGCTTTCCCCTCGCGCATTGCCCGTGACGTTCATAACAGGATACACACTGGTGACAGACCGTACACTTGCACCTATTGTCAGAAATCCTATCGCGCGAAGAACACGCTTGACCGTCACATCGAAATCCATCTCGACATTCGAAAATACGAATGTCAAATATGTTCCAAAAAATTCAGAAAGAGCACACACCTCAACTACCATTTAAAAACGCACAGGAGGAAGAAGTAAATTAACTGGATTCTTTGTTACAGATGGACACCCAGCTACGCCAGCTTGGGTATGTACCACACGAAAATACCGGAAATACACGATAATAAAATTGTGAGAGACTCGGACAGATTCGATACTGTTTCCGCAGCTTCGAGTATTGGCCTCGAAGACGAATCGGCTGAAGATGACCAGCCACTAGCTAAATTAGCGGCTAAAAAGTCAACCGACTTCTACGATAACTTCTATCAAGCCCTTGTTAATTTCAGAAACCATTTTGTCACGGATCACAAACGAAATAGTAATGTCTATCCAGAGTTTACAGACTCTAGTGATTCCGAAGAGATATTGGATGGTAATAAAAGCGAAGATGGCAATGAGGATGTGAGCAAATTTGACGACTTGACTGAACATAACATGCGTAAAGACCGAATGGACGAAGAGACAAGATTAGAACTAAATGAAGTTCAAGTAAAGATCAACGGGAAGATGTATTTTACATGCAAAATATGCGATAAGAATTTGAGCTCAGCGCACACCTACATCTTTCACAAGCGGATCCACACGGGAGAGCGACCCTGCGTTTGCCACATATGCGGCAAGCAGTTCCGAGCACCAAACGGTTTACAGAGGCACTTGACGGAAACCCACCAGCGCTTGCGCCGTCACTCGTGTAGTTTCTGCCCGAAAAACTTCGCGAACACGCAGAATCTCAAACAGCATATCCGCATCCATACCGGCGAACGTCCGTATGTTTGTTCACAATGTGGCAAGCGATTCACGCAGAGCGGTTCCCTGCACGTGCATTTGAAAACGCACAGCGAACAGTTCCCCTTCCAGTGTGCGGAATGCGGCGCCAAGTTCCGACTGCGATTGGGTCTCACGAGGCACAGGTTAAAACATACCGGCGAACGGCCGCACGTGTGCACACAATGTGGAAAAGGCTTCCGGCAAAAGCACGACCTCTACAGCCACGCTCTGTCCCACACTGACCCGAAGCCGCACAGTTGTATCATCTGTAACGCCGCCTTCCGACAAAGAAGGGCGCTGAAGCATCACTATAAGAGGGTGCACCAAAGTGAACCGTCGGGAGATATCGTAAACAATTTAGCTTTCGGTCAAGTAGCGCACTACCAGTGATCACTACGACCTGTACGTTTAAAGTATAACAGAATCAACATTTTATTGTACTGTATTTTATTTATTTTATTTCAACGGTTAATAGACTAACTGCATTGATTTTTCAGTACATCATTAAATGAAACGCAGGTAGACGTGAAAGTAGAATCGAGTGATTTCGTAAATAACACAACGCAAGTAATACTTGGGAGTATCAACAAGCCGCTTATAATAGAGGAGGAAGGGAAAAAATATGCGCAATGTGGTATATGTAAAAAGAATGTATCACTGGGCTCGTACAAACGTCATGCGCGTGCGCATCTCGGAGAGAAAAGATACAGCTGCCACACTTGCGGGCTCGGGTTCAACGACAGTGGAAACTTGGTGAGGCATACAAAGGCCCTGCACGTGAAACAACGCCCTTTCTGCTGTCACATATGCAACAAATCGTTCACCAGGAGCAGCCACCTACAAGACCACGTAAAATCCCATTCGGAAAGCCGAAACTATGTCTGCGATATTTGTGGGAAAGCATCGAAATCTGGTGCCGCTTTACGGATGCACCGGAAAGTACATGAAGGGGAATGCAAGTTCGATTGCCTGCAGTGTGGTGCTAAATTCAAACGCCGCGGAGAACTAAAAGCCCACGTGACCGTCCACACCGGAGAGAAGGCTTACGTGTGCTGGTGCGGCAAATCTTACCGTCTGCGAAGTCAACTCACCGGCCACATAAAAACACACGAAGTTTCATTAAAACAAGAAGATAATGCCACGTCGTTTTTAGCTGACGGGCCCGCTTTGTTGCAGATTCGAGAATCGCACGGAGTTTGTGGTCCAGGCCAGGGTCTGCCCACAAATTGTCGTTAACTCCAACGAAACCAGGGAGCTTGGTAAACTCTGCCAGTATTGCGGTGTGAAACAAATCGGTGATACGTATACAGACCATATCATCACCACACATTCAGACCGTGTATTCCACTGCCACGAATGCGATGCGTATTTAGATAGAAAAGATTTCATTGTCCACATGTCTATGCACGCGGTTCAGTGCGTCGCAACCGACGGCGACAAACAAACTGGGAAGAGGACAAAGAAACTCGGAAAAGGGAAGAACAGCAAAGATAAAAAAGATCGTGGGGTGAGCGTGGAACAAAAATTATCCAACCCTGAACAGAATTTGGAGAAAACTGTAAAAAACCGTCCGAGAGTCAATTCTCATAGCAAAGAGATCGTCGAAAATGAATTTTCAGATCACAGCGACGTAGAATATTTCGGACGACTACCAGAATCAGTTTTCGAGGCGATTGAAGACTCACAGGATAGCAAGCATGATAATGATGAGACTTGCTCCTCTCCAGTAGACAACGGTCCCAACGAAAATATAGAAACGTACCGGAGAAGGTGCGATTCGGAACAATCATCATCATTTCCAAATCCGCCCGCTGGAACTGTGGAAAAAACTGAAAAGAAACATAAAAAACAGCGTACGTGTCCAATTTGCTCGAAGGTCTACACGGCGGCATCGAGCTACTTCTACCACTTGAAAAACTCTCACCAACAGAGTAAAGAACACGAGTGCGACGTCTGCGGGAAGAAATTCCAAAATAGGAGTACACTGGCACAACACGCGTGCGTCCACGATGCGGAGCGTCGCTTGGAATGCAAGGAGTGCAGGAAACGATTCAAATCGAAAGCGAGCCTGTACATCCATGAACAAAGTCACACTGACGTGAGGAGCTGGTCCTGCGACCAGTGCAGCAAGTCGTTCAGGTGGCGCACGCACCTTCTGCGACACGTGAAGCGGCACGCGGCCGAGCGGTCCCACGTGTGCGCGACTTGTGGGCGGGGCTTCAACGTGCGCTGCGACCTGCTGCGACACGCACGTACGCACTCCGCCGGCAGCCACGCCTGCGACGAGTGCCATCTGAAGTTTGCGCAACAGAGATATCTCAGGGTGCACATGCTGAAGAAACATTGCTTAAAGATTTCTACAACACAATCAGATAAATGATAATCAACCCAAATGTAAGATGAAAATCCATATTTTTCATTTGCTATAAAAGCTAACATGTCCTCAATTTCATTTGGTGTTAAATGACAATGATTTGATGATGAAGCGTGCTCGACAATGCTCAGCGGTGGGCGGTCTTCCTGTTGATGATGATGATAACGATGTAAAACATATTTCAAGACTGATTAATCTAAAAATATTCAATGAATGATGAGATTAAAATATTAATATAAGCAATTTAATTAAACAATTTCTAAAGCCACATCGTTTTTTATTTCCAATAATCTATTTTTATATTTAAATTTCTTTTAAATAAATAAATGCCAAAACTAGAATTAAAAATTAATTGCATGGGGTACCTTTTACATGGGGTAGCAAACGGTGCAGGATTTATATATGGCTTAAACAAAATAATTTGTATTTACAAAATAATATCACAACATTAATTTAATAATTTAAATTAGTTATATATGAAAGTAACAAGATTATTTTTTTTAATTTTCCTTTACAATACATTAATGTTTCAACTAATCATATAATTAAAATGCAAATTGTATATCAGATTTTTTTTTCGATACAAAGAAAATGTAAGAAGACTTGTTGAACCGACCACCACAAGAAGTTGGCAAGGAGATGATGATATTTCAGAGTTCTTTTTTTTTTATTTAATATCTTCAATCGTACAAACATCCGTAAATAACAAAAAATTGGTTGCTTAAAAATTACATAGGACTCATCTAGAGATTCATTGACTCATCACGAGATGTTCGAAACTTAGACGTGAACACTTAAAATTTGGTATAGATATTGCTTCTGCTATTTAGAGGTCAGCTAAGAATTTATTTTACAAAATTACTTCCCCAAAGTGAGTTAGGGTATTCATAACGGGAAGGGGCCTGGGGAGGAGCCGGTTGCCGCCGGGCGGGACTATTAGCTAGTATACTGTATTTAATATAGCTTATTTCATAGGTTAACCTTTAATCTAGATATCAGCAAGTAACAAAATGTAAAAATGTATTCTTCTACTTTTAAGGGATTAGAGTAAAAATTACATATGCATCATGATGGTGTTTGATATAACAAATGAGATACATGCTAAGATTTCAATCTGATTTAAATCCTCATAGACATAAACTTCTGGAGAGAAATCAGGGTTATGAGATATTTCCACCTATTAAAACATCTATTGGTGGTCTCCCTTAGTACTTTAAAAAGGATCCAGTGTCCTTAACCATGACAATTGAGACATCAGATATTTTTGTGTTCAATGTCATTATTCCATATGACCTCTAATTAAAGGTTATAATTTTTTTAATGAAAATGGATTTGATTGTATTTGCTGTAATTGGCATTAACTTTTAGGATTCTTTATTAATCATATTGACATTGTTCTAAATATAGATAATCACTAATTAAACATGAATCATTATAATTAATGAAAATATCCTATAAATCATTTGAATGTGCTAATCAACATCAACCAATACTTTGGTATGAGGTTCATCTCTTACAATAACTCTTTCGAGTGTAACCTTGTTCTTCACTGGCCAGCGGGTGGTGTAGATCTTCCATCCAATGTGCTAGGTGAACCACTTTCATTAACCAGTCGCTGCCTCTCCCTGTACATGGAGACTTGGATATTCTGGAGCTGGTGGTAGCGACACACCTTGAGGGTGGAGAATACTGCAAGGCCAACCCATGTTGCGAATGCACCCCACGCACCAAACTGATACAAAGGAAATAAGTAAAAAATTGTTAAGTTAGTCCAAAATGTACAAGATATAGTTAAAAACAAGTTGTATGTGTCTCCGAGAAACTCTCTTCAAGATTTAATTCCCGCAGAACTTGAGCTTCCATTGAATGAGAATATGGTTAGAATACTGTCATGTTCTAATAACAACCTTTGTGGACATTTGTCGATCCACACTTTGTAGTCAGCATTGACTTCATCCTTGTGAGAAGAGGCCCTAGATCTCAGCAGGAGAAATGATAAGTGAGTTGTTTCTGTACCATTTAAAATATAGATCTTTAACTTACTTGAGCAGTACCCATCTCAATGTAGAAACCATTCGTGGATATTTTATCCTTTTTGTCTATGTCCTGACCAGCAGAATCTTCACAGCTAAAACAATATTTGTCATTGTTAATATTTATCTTTACAGATAAAACATATGTATTAAATTTTAAAAAAAAATCTTTGCTCAGTAACTCAGGACAAAAATGGAATATAACATCAGAACCAATATGGTTCAGTAACTGATTTATTATAAAATTTTCTGTGAGGTATGTTCACAAAAAAGGTTTCTTATTCATTCTAGTATTTTTAAGACAAATTAACTAATTAGTATTGTTAATTTAAAAAAATAAATAAAAGCTTATTGTAACATCTACTAACCTTGGAAACCTTTCCACAATAATCTGACACCAAGTTATAAAGCCTAGGGTAACCAAGCATGCAGCCGACACAGCTAGTCCACAAAGGGACATGCATGCCACAGCTTCAATAAAAGCTGACAGAAAAGAACTATCCTGTCCTTTGTACATAAATATAGAAAGTCTGTAAAGTAAAATAATATCATATATTTTCAATTAAAAACTAACAAATATAAAAATATTTTATATTTAGTGCAGTAGACTGACATGTTCAAGAAAAGACTAAAGTGGCAATTGGTAGACTACCTAGTGGTCAACATAATGCTGAAGAGGCAAATAGAAAATATGTAAACAAATATCACGAATGATAAAAATAATTAATAATTTCAGTAGAAAATGCAAGTAGTGCAATTTAATGAAAAAATCATATTTTAATATAACTTCAATGTATTATTATTTATAAACAAGTTACCTGTATATTTGCACAAGACATACTACAAACATGAATACTCCAACAGTGATAACATAATTGCAGTATGCTTGAGGAGCCCATGACACCAGCAGTTGGCCATCTTCTTCCTGCCATATTCCTTTTGAAAACAATAAGCAGTGACCCCTGCCAGTACATAAAATGAGTCAGATCAGATCTGAAAAACCCATTATCTACATAACATACATTGAAATTCCTTTCATCATCATTGTCATCATTTCAACCAAAGAATATTCATTGCTGGATATATTTTTGTTGTAATGTGTTGCTAGTCTGAAGTAGCAATGAGCGGGGCATATAGGTCATAAAATTGATGGACATAGGTTCTTGAAGTGCTGAAATGGCGACCCCCACACTGGAAAGCACAACATTGACAGATACTCCACTAGGTTGTGGCCACTGAATTCAAACAATACAAGATCATGCTTTGTGGAATATTCTTTACAATATTAATTAAAGCAAGCAAATATCACAAATCACCAATAAATAATAATTTACATATAATACTGTAACAAGAATATCTGTGTTAAGAGATAGAAGAGTAATGAAAGAATTTTTCTCTGTATACAAAACTTATATTTATTAAATTGTAATTATTAATTCCTTTTAATATGAACTTATTTAATAGCTGGTACAATTTTTATGATCTATCTAAATGAATAATACTAAAATATTTACGTCTTAATACTAATTCAGTACTCAATTCTACCATAAAACTTTTAAAACGATTTTACAATGTTTACATTGTCAAATTAAAATCCTTTAAGGTGTAAGGAGCCCTTTGTTGTGAAAGTATCTAAAAAATATTGTCGATGTAAAAAAGGTTATGCGCGGTAAAATAAGACGTGGTTTAATATTAGTCCTCGATTTTTAAAATATTTGTAACTATACTATGTACTTACCCAAACTCATTCTGGTGCATACTCATAGGCACAATGATACATAATGATAGTATGAAACCGATAACGTAACCTGCAATCTGACTCAATAACAGTACATTAGTTAGGGCCATTTTGCAACTTTTAAATGCACTGACCCAGAAATATCGAAAAACAACAAAAATATTGCACTGTGTGATGACAAATACGCAATATAAATAAAAGAAACGTCAATGTCATTCCCTTAGGCATAACTAATCAACATCTGGTATCGATATTTTTAAAAGTAAAAATGGAAGATCAAAAATTTCTACATGTTAGAACAAAATTTACTTTTAGGAGGACTCAATTTCCGGAAATGCTTTAGATGCACCGCAACTTCTATATCTGTAGTTAAACTGTATTGCGAAAGTATTACTGAACGCCGATAGAAAGAGCGGTGTAGTTAGTAAAATTAAAAGAGTAACAAGACAACATTTTGTCTTAAAGCTTTTCGTCACATGAAGTTTTAAAAAAAGGTTTTTCCATTACAAGAAGCTACTATCAACGAAACAGTTGAAATATAAACACATGTACGTGTTAATTTTATGTTCACATGGAGCTAGTTTTCTGTTTTGCACTCAAACTAAGTTTCTCACGTACAACGCACACCTAAACAACGCAAGCAAATGCAATCACACATGTTAAATTAACATACATTAATAATTAATATTTGTATTTTCAAATATTATAATTTAATTACTTCGAAAAAAAGAGAAGGTACTGATTCCTGTGACACAGTTCTAATTTATAGTTCAGGAAACAGGCGCCGAAGATATTTGAGATTTGTGAAAATTATTATACATTATTATATCTTTTAAAAAAGCCTTGTATGGATCAATTGATTTTCTATACACAAAAACACAGAATATTTAATTCATCACACATATTTTATTAAAATATATTCACAATTGATTTTAGTTAATAATTCGCAATTTCTTCAACTTCTCTTCGATTCTATTTCTTGCTTCTTTAGATATTGGTCTTTGAGGCAAAGAGGGTGGACCAACTTTAATTCCGGTGACTACTTCCATGCCTGCCTTCATTATGGGTACCCAAGCACCTGTGAATTAAAAAAAAAATCAGTTATGATAATAAATACATCCGTTACGGGTAACTATTCGAAACAATGATAAAAATAAATGTTCCTATTAACATTATTATAAGGATATTTTAAGTTTTTGTATAAAAAAATATATTACAAGTAATGTTTTATACCTTTAACTCTAGGGTTGGTGTCGACAATTGTTATATTTTTAAAGTGTACAATGTGCACCAATATAAACAAATCACCTATCTTTTTAAAACCATCACCATTATTTCTAACTTTACCTTCAGCTGTATGTGCTTCGATTGCCAGACACAGTTTCTCTTGTAACTCCCTCGCTTTGGATACATCGTTCTTTTCTACAGCATCTAATATATCCAAAGCCAATCTTGGAAAGAGGTTCCAAGTTGTACCGATACTAGATTTTATTCCCAATAAAGCTGCAGGAGCGATAAGCTAAGAAAAAATAAAAGGTAAAAAAATCTTCGCGTTAAATAAATATTTTGTCAGAATAGATCAAAACCTTTATTATTGTCATGTAGAATATAAGAATGATTAAAATAAAAGTTTTTGCGTCTGATCAAAATGAATGCCGTTTTTGTTGAAGTTTTGTTCAACAATGTGGAGACTGGCTTACAACCTTAAGATACTAGGTCATATATCTTACAGTGTCTGCGCCGAGGAACATCTCCTGGTCATCTTTTAGCGCTCTCAACACCTGAGCACCTTCGCTAAGGTCGTTCGATGTAAACTTGATGCCTTTGAAATTTGGAATCTTAATGGTAGCTGCAGTGACGAAGGCAGGCATGTTGACTGCGGAAGAAATCCAATTTCAACTATTTATTTAGGTATTTTTGTAATTACATTTATTGTTTGTGGGTGAACATGAAACCTTACCTAGCTTATTTTAAGTTATACGTTAATAAAGAGTATCTTTGAATAGAACTTTATAGCGCTTTACTACGGTAAAGAGACTTAGCTTTCATCCATAAAATACTGTCCCGTTACCTTTGTAACTTAAATAACTTCAGGGTCACTTATGTAGTTGTAACGTAATTGGCGAATGCATTAAGAGTCACAACAGAAGCTAGTAGTGGTAGATAAAGGCTCTGTAGCTAGCTAAATTACTGAGATAACGACACACGACATCTTATGTCTCAGGTAATGAGCGCAATGTGGTGCAGTATATCATGCTAACTAGCGCCACGTTGTTATGTGTGGGCGTATCGTTTATCATCAGGTGAACGTCCCGCTCGTCTCGTCGCTTAATTGAATAAAAAATATCTATAAATATATAAAGCTGGGAATAAGAATATTTATAAACAGCCCTTAATTTTCCCACAACTGAAACTCAACGCCTCCTCTCAAAATTAGCTAATCAAATCAATTTTTCCACTACGACACACAAATGCGGGTTAGTAGATATGACATGTTCGTGACAGCTGGTGTTCTTAGAAGATGGAGGTTTGCACACTTCACCAGAAGTTAGAAATCAGTGGGGATCGAAACCGCACCTCTCTGAAACGTACAGCTGCTATGACCGTTTATCACGGTGGACATAGACATCTCAATACTTACTTTCCACTTTACTCATACTCGGTATATGGTAATAGAGTACAGGCAACTTGGGCGCAGCATTAGCTACCAGCTCCACGTATAATACCAATTCAGAAACATTTTGCGGTCTAAAATACAACTCCGGAAGAGTCAAAAGAGAATCGACACCTGCCTGCTCGCAGTAAGCTGCCTGCAGGGAAATAAAAAAAGACAATGTTAAAAATTTTATGTAGTTTTGTGTCCTGGGTTTCCTCGATACAGGCATGAGTGAGGAACCAAAGGAAATAACATTGTTTGCAAACTAATTACGACTACACAAAAATCTATTTGTAATAACTGACTATCTGTAAATTTACTATGTAGGAACCTAACTTAAGAAATTTTTAATAAAGGTTTAGGTTTAGTTAAAATATAATATTAGAACTAAACATAAAAGTTACAGTTATATATTAAAAGAATATATTTAAAGTGATTGGAGTTATTTGTACGTTCATTACGGTTGAATGTATTGTAAATGTTTACAGAGAGCGGACACTATCGGCTTAGGTCGATATGACAGATTATTACATAAAAGATAAAACAGACGCCACCGCCCCTGCAACCGATAAGTGTGACCTTCAAAATTGTTTATACGTCAACAATAAATCTAGACGAAACGTTATTTGTATATCTTTATTAATTTTTGATTCTCCCCAAACAAGACTAAAAGTTAGGAAAGAAGACTAACAGGAAAGACTATTATCGTTAAGTAGTCAACTCTTGAAGGAGATAGCGTGACATATACAAAATATAATTATAAGTAAATCTAACATACAAAGTGCTAAAACATTTCGATTCATGACTGACGGTCTCTATTGCTGGAGACAGTCTAAGTAGGTACCGCCACGCCTATTTCTGCTGTCAAACAGTAATGTGCAAACATTACTGTCTTCCGGTTTGAAGGTGTAGTAGCTAGTGAAATTACTACGGTAACGAATTCGTCACCTCAGTAATTATATATGTATGTAATAACATAAGTATCTGTAAAGGCGATAAGAACAATGTGGTGGTGTTTATAACATTCTAACTAGCGACACGTCCCCCAAACGGGTTCCCGCCTTGTCGTGGTGGAGGGGCTTAGTAATCGTGGACCGACGCACGGTGAAGCGAAGTGGAACCCACCCGGCCGGCCCTCGGCGATGGGCCGGCCGAAGTGGCCGCTCCAGGTTCGAGCACCGGTTGGATAACTGGAGCTCACCGGAGCGGCCGGCTGCAGGGGCGATTTCATACTGCCCTCTGCAGCCGAGGTAACCCCGTAACCCCGCTATCAGGCAATGAAAAGCAACATCGTAGGGGTTTTAGTCGATGCAAGTCCGACATAACCCGTCCTTGCCCCCGCGAGGACGAGTATGCGTAGGCATTTACTCTCACGTAAAACAAAAAAACTAGCGGCACGTCATAGGCAAGCGTATCACTAACCATCAGGTGATCGTTCTGCTCATTGCGTTGCTTCGTAAAATACAAAAAAATTCTTACCAAATCTAATACATCTGCTAAAGGAGCGCCACCAACTTGAACCTGTATATGCAGCCCGGTAACTTTACCAGCTTTCACCCAAGCGTCTACTACCTTCTTTCTATTCCCAACACTGAGGGACATGTGCTCTCCCGTGGTGCCACCCACTTTAATAATAAAGTTATAGAGTAAGAAATATTTCATTGTTTCTTGTAAATGTTCGTAAAATCAAAATATAAATATTTAAAGTTGTTAATGTTCAAACCTCTGAACCGTGTTTTAAATTAGAACTACAAAAGCTCCACAACGAGGTCCCTTTTACCCAAAAAAAATCTATTCAAGTGTACAAAGTAAGCAATAATATCTTTCTTTGTGGTTAAGGGTTATAACATAAAAATATCGGTATATTTATTATAACTTACATTTCACTACAATTCGAAGTAAGTTTTCACTTTATTCATCTTAGGACCCACGGTGTTTTCTATTCGCGTCTGACATATAGCTTTACTTAATTAGTTTTAAGACAGCTGATCGATTTCCTAAGTATATCAAACACTTAAGAAAGATTTCTTTGTTTAAATAGGATAATGTTTGACTTCGACCTCATCTGTGATGTGAGAGACCACAGTCTACGATGTCAAAACCCCTTTAGTCAAGCAGCCATTTGGTAACACAACAAGCTTCAACTTAATTAATTATTCCGTTTTGCCTTGATAATAACTATTAAACATGTTTTACTTACCTAGAACAGATTTTATACCGGCTTTAGCCAGGTAATCGGCGTAACCAGGTATAACTTCATAGTTTATTGTTTGGTCTTCATTCAATGGTGTAAATACAGGTGGCATTAAGCCGCGGGCTTCAAATACAACCTAATAAAATATAGGTTTTCAAATAAAGCTTATTTATTTTAAGTTGATAATGAAACAGTTTCATAACAAAAAAATAAAACAAAAATGTTACATTATTAGAAACAAAAATATTAACATTTTTTGTTGTCATATGGAAAATACAATAACATTTACTGTTTTTTTTTTTATTTAATTGGTTAGTACAAAAACATGTAAGTAACGAAGTAGAAAATAATGCAACTTTCTCAATATACTCTGAAATAAGTCCATGTATTATTATTATTATTATTATTATTATTATTATTATTATTATTATTATTATTATTATTATTATTATTATTATGTCAATAATAAAAAATTTCAAATTCTGAAGAAGTAATATCAATAAAATAAAAATAACACACTGCTAATTAATAAAATATTTCAAATCTATTTTTATTATTTGTCCCTCAAATTATTAAAAATTCATTCATCCTATTTAAACTTACGTCCATTAAAATACATACCTATATAAAATTCCCTCCATACTTATTTAACAGCTAAGCAAGTTATGTTATTGCAACAAAGTATTCATTCACTTTCATAACCTTTTACTTTCAAAAAAATACTTTAGAGTAAACTCTTACAAAATTTATTAATGATTTAAAATAAAATAGATACTTACCATATTTTCTAAATTATCGTATTAAAAAACAAAACTCTCAATTAAGTGGACGACGTTCTTCAACGATGTCATTCGAGTTACTCATGTACTTTGATATGAGCGTATCTGTTATCACAGAAAAACGAAAACAAACTGCTAATATTTGTTATCTGTTATTCATAAATAAAACAGTAAGTATTTATATAACTTACTAAATGAGTTTACAATAATAATTTTTATTAAGTTTTCCTATAGTATTACAGATAGAAATTTAGCCAACAGAAGATATTTTGATTCAAGACGGCATATTTATAATATTATTAGTATACATTAGGCTTGTGTAGTACATGTACTATGAACTAAAAGAACTAATTTCCGTCACTGTACCAGAACGCACTGCTGCGCAACGTTTCTGCTCTTCGTTCATTTAGTACATCAGATCCCATATGTGAAGCGAGACCGAGAGCAAACAAAGCGATCCGATTGACATTCACTCCGACTGCACGAGTGAACGAAATGGTTGGTAAGGGCCATCACGCTCTACGAATAGTTGAAGAACCAGAGTTCAGAAACTTAATTGAAATGGTATCGCACTGGCCGGAATATCATTTCCCCATTAGAAAAACTGTTTCTAATACTTTTATACCGAAAATTTGCGCGGAAGTTTATCAAGAAATTCAATGAAAAATAAATGAAAAACACGTAGTTTGCCTTGGTACAGATGGATGGACGTCCACAAATAATGAGGGCTTCATAGCTGTCACAGCGCATTTTATTAATGAGCACGAGTTTGTCGTCAGCATTGCTCGGCTGTGTACGATGTACCGAGCGACACACTAACGCAAATTTAATGAAACATTTAAAAAAAAAAATTGGTTGACAAATAACTCACAAAGTATGTAGTAATGTAAGTGACAATGCGGCTAATATTATATAACGGGGGCTTTTAGGATGGGTGGATGGAGGCCTATTGGTTGCTTTTCTCATTCGTTGAATTTGATGATACGAGCTGTTCGAACCGATATCATTGTAATTGTCGGCAAAGACAGGGCTATTATTGTTTTTTTTTAAAAGCAATCCAAAAACAGGAGGGCCTACAAGTGCTAAAATTGAAATAAGAATGCCCCACACGGTGGAATTCATGTTATGATATGTAAGAGCGAATATTACGAGTGCGAAAAGCTGCCATTGCCTCATTAGCAGGCGATGATGAAAAATGATCTTGTGCTACAACCGCGGGAATGGGAGATTATAAAAATAGTGGTACCAATATTAAAACCATTTTACGAAATTATAATCGAAATAAGTGTGGAAAAGATTGTTACATGTGATGTTCATCTAATTAATGGAAAAATATTTAGCAGCTTGTGCATGGCAATCATATGAGCTAGACGAAATAAAAGTTGTTATTTCCACATTAACTAAACAAATTCAAATGATATTTCATTATCTAGAAAAAAACTCGTTATACGAAGACAGTACGCTACTAGACCCGCGTTTAAAAAAGAAAAGGTTTCGAAAACAAAAATCCTTTATGAGGGCTAGTGAAAGCCTGATAAGGTGAATCAGTGAAATCAAATTGCCAGCATTACCAGAAGAAATTATTACCAAAATTTCCCCGGCTACTGAAACAACATCGGTATATACAGAAACGCCAAGGGAAAGTATTTGGGACAATTTCGACAAAGAGATGACTATGGTCACTAAGCCAGAAAATAACACTGCTGCGAGAATCCAGGAGTGCGATAATTATATGATGGAGCCATATTTGTTGCGAAAGGAAGACCCATTAAGATGGTGGGACAAAAACATACCCTAGGTTATACCAGTATCCGCTCAAAAGATTATCCATGCAGGCAACGTCTGTTTCATGCGAGAGAGTATTTTCGAATGCGGCTCAGGTTTTAAACCAGACGTACTCTTTTAAAACCTGAAAAAGTTACCTAAATGCTATTTTTACATAGCAATATGAAATAATTAAAAAAAAAAACAATAATTGTATTTATAATAATATCTGATGTTTAAATACGCCATTGTAGTATTTTTAGAATGACAGTCCTGAGCCTGTAAAAGTATAAAGGGAAATTAAATATTATTAGATGAATAAACGCAAATAGTACCTAACGACTTTTAGTACCATACTAACTTAAAACAAACAGATAAACTATGAATAAATAACTAGAAAGGAACCATCAATGTTCTTAGTATTGTTTATGGTCACGCGAATAGGTAGATATTTTTGTGAGTTCATATCAAGATCGGAATTAAACGTACGAGTAGTCGAGGAGCCAGGAACGGGATTATTTCAATGTTCTAGTGTACTAAAAGACCGAACTAGTACATTTGTACTAGTTTGGAGCGATCCGTTCAGTGAACGAGGACGCAGAACGCTACTATACCTGCTAACAACGGTTTTCCGTTACTTATGTCTATTTTGTCCAATTTCTTTCGTATTTTTTTAAAAGAATTCATTATAGCTTTTTAATGCAACGCATATATAAAAATAACACTTATGCTTTTTTTTGAAATATGCTTAACTGTTATCGATTTTAAGATTACTAAATCACTTTCATTAATTTATTTTAATGTAAATTATTATATATGTAATATTCACTTACGAAATTTTTTAACATCATCATAGAAAAAATTTCAAGCGCTATCTACATTATTGAATGACTTTTTTATGTAAACTTAAATAAAAAGAAAATGTTGCCAGAGACTGCATTTTATTTGCGTATTGTCAATGGTAAATTTGTGAAATTTATGACACATAAATATAGTCCTGTTAACAATGTAAAAGGTATTTAATTTAAACATTATTTTTTTTCTATCATGAACTAATACACCCTTAATTTCACATAAGTAAAAATGAAGCCATGGAAAGAGTGTGCTCACTGACAATAATCCGCCTCTTATATGTTGATAATTTGAATACAGTAATGTAATTATAGCAACTTCACTGGCGGAACCTCTCAGTTGTCGGAGACCGTTTGGGGCCACCAAACACTAGTGTACAAACATTACTGTTCCCGTTTGAAGGGTGCTGTAGCTAGGGTAATGATACTAGCCATCTTAAGTCTCAGACGACGAGCACAATATAGTGCAGTAAATATCATCATAACTAGTGCCACGTTATGGGCAGGCGTATCACTTATCAGGTCAACGTCCCGCTGGTCGCTTAATTGAATGTAAAAAAAACAGATTTACAACATAGAAGAAGGAACTTGCCACGCGGATTATAACAGAAAAAATATAATAACTTGATATTTACTAAAAAATAAAAAAAATTCGTTTCCTTAAATTATATTTCTTAAACTTAATTCTATATAATAATAATAAATAATTTTCATTTCTCTACTTTTCTGTCTTCAATTTTTTATTGTGTAATCAAGAAAAATGGTTGACACTTAGTAACATGGTGGCAGCTCGCAAAGAAGAGCACATTTTATGGCCTTCTTCATTTTCAGTTCTTTTATTTACTTCTTCGCAATGCAATTCTGTAATTCAGCTACGATTTCCTTCAAACGACATATCTCCACATCCTTGGTTCGAAGTAAACGATCATAGTCTTTAGTTTTTTGTTTCAAAGTATTAGAAAATTTATTCATTTGAGATTTTAAAATTTGGATGTCCCTCTTTAGCTTTTTTATTCCCGAACAACTGTAAGTTTCTTCCTTAGAATCTAATATTTTTGCACGCTTATGAAGGCTTACAAAGGCTCCTTCCTCTTTGTGGCTAATAGAGCATTCTTGCTTGGCGCAAGGTGGACAAATCCAACTACATCTCTCTTTCTTTGTCAGATTTTTAAATGTCTCATTTGTCATATTTAAGCATTTAAGGTCGAAGATATGTTTACACAAAGAGCAATGCAAGTTATACTGTGTAGAAATTTTCACATTGCACATATTGCATTTTGTGGTGACATTGTACACTCGATCATCTAAAAAGTATTTAATCTAATTTAGTGAAACATCATCATCATCAGTAGGTGCCCTCTGTAAACTGAAGTTTGGAGATCTGATTGAGAATACCAATTCAATCCTCAGCTAGTGAAACAACGTATCTATAAATTATTATGCATGTGAGATGTTCACCTCATGGTAAACAATATACCTGCCCATAACAATGTGGAGCTGGTTAGGACAGTATACACAGTTTCGCATTGCGCTCGTGGCCTTGAGGCCATAAGATGTTAATTCCTATTACCACAATAATTGCACTAGCAACAATATTTTTCAAATTGGCACATAGTAATGATTGCAAACTACTATTTGTTGACAGAAATAGACACTGGTGGAAGGTCTCTGGCAACAGAAATATTCCACCAGTAAATTCCAATAGTTTACAATGATCTAAATTAACTACTTCATAATTATTTTCTGAAATAGCATCTGTACATAGAACAGTACACTGTTTACACAATAATCATGAACATAGAAATTATGGTGGCAAAACTTACCTTCAGATCGGAAAACTTTTTTTTTGCTAATCATGCTGTAATTGTGCTCTGAAATATTAGGAGTACTTCTAGTACTTTGGTAGTTATCTGTAAAAGTGATTATATATGAGTAATGAAAGAACTTAATACATTCAGATATAGATATTTTTTAAATATTTGTCTATTGAATAATATCCAATCAATCCAAACACTCGCTGCATAAGGTTTTTATTCAACAAAGCAATGGATGAGCAGTGTGTTCACCTGATTGTAAGTGATACATCTGTCCATAATGAAGTGGCACTTGTTGAGATTGTATAATTTTTTTTATATTTCATATTAATTATTGAGAAACAGAGTTAAGTCTTGATACCCCAATAGCTTCACTAACTACAGTGCCCTTCAAACTGGATGATAGTAATGTGTCGTCAGTACAGTTTGGCGGCAGAGTAGAAACCATAAACACTTGCCAATATCCATGATAAAAACTATGAAGTAGTGCCCTTAGGGAAGGTTGCCTACTTTAATAGGATGTGTATAAACTCAATTACCTTCAATATCAGGCTCAAGAAGTATAGCAGTTGACTGTCTATCAGAGCAGCTGTCCATTTCAATTTCAACTACTTCAATAACATTAGCGTTGTTACCTTCAAAATCAAATTATCTGTATTTTATCACTAATAAATTGTAGTATAAAAATAACAACACTATCATTAAAGAATTTAAACATGAATCAAACCTGTTTTAGTTTTATTAAATTTATTTAAGTGAAAAATATTATTGGCTTCATTTTTACTTTTTGTATAATGAAGACCTTGTTTCCCTGTCATTCAACAAACTCCTATGTTACAAATTATATAACAATTCATTTAGTTATATTATGCATTGCATAAAATGTACAACTGTAATTTATAAAAAGTTCAGGTTGTAGAATTATTCTAATACTGTTTCAAAAAATCGAGTCTGTATAATCATCATTATCATCATCTCAACTGACGGAAGTCTATATATCACTTTAATTTGTAACCAAATTTAAAACCTCTTCAATAATTATATCTGGAATAAAATTTCACCAATAAGTTTTTAACACAGATATTGTGTGTCATATAAAACTTATTCTTCACATATATAATTCTAAAAATGGACAGGAAAAAGCCTGAAGAAATACTGATGAGAAAAACAGTAAAGCAATAACATTTTTAGCAGTATAATAGTAAGCCAAAAAAATATAATAGAAAAAAAAAATTATACATTATTTTCGTCCCATGATAGCTGATGTTTAGTATTTTCTTAATAGTTTGTTCCAAAGGTTGAATCATGTACCTGTTGTGTCATCAGAGTGCACAGTTATTTCACCAGAAAAGTTACTCTTCTCCATTTCAGTTTCCATTACATTATCAATGTTACCTTTAAAACAAGATATCTTCTATATTATATGTATGAAATAAATGTGTATGTACCGATATCTAAAATGTGCCTCATATCCACCAATCTAAAAATGTTACTGTTAATTTTTCCTTATATTTAATTCAGTTATCAATTAAATAAATCGAAATAAATTTAAGCACAATATCAAATTACTAGTGGTAATATTCCTACCCATAAAATGGTTACTGGTTAGCAAGCTTACACAGCAACCACATTCACTTGAAACAATAGGCAAATGTCATTAAAGCTGTTAGCATTTATATCAATATACCCTTTATTGATATAAATGTTATTTATTCATTTTTTTTTCTAACCAACCAAAAATTTATTTTCTAACCAAATGATTGTGTTGGTAAATAAAATAAGTGAATTGATGATTAGTATATATACACATATGTAATATATATATATTAAACATATAATGTATACATTTATGATTTTGTATTTGATTACTCAGCAGAATAAGTTTAAAGAAAACAACATTGTTTCATTGCACTTTCCAGGATGACATATTATTGAAATACAATACCATTAAAATAGACAAAAATATGTTACTGCAGAAATAAATGATATTTATAAGTTTACTTAGAAGAGATGCTAACAACTGAGAAATTTATTCCCAGTTGTTTTTAACTTACCAGAGAGATACAAAGTCGGAATTGCTATTGCACTGAGGCGGTTATTGCGAACCCTATGTTCATTTGCAAAATGAATATCGCAAACCCGATTGTTTTTATATAGCTCACAATTTGATGCATCCGCCGTTCTCAGCCAAGCTTGGAACCTCTCTGGATGTTTTTCCGGATTAGGAACCACGTGTGTAGGAGAACCTGGAATAAATATTGTCAAATCAAAAATTCTTTTTAGAAGGTTTTATGTTATACATTTTTAGGATTTTCTAAATCTCTGATATTTTACAAAGGTTAACATTTTTACACATATTTTCAGATAATTATAAAAAAACTTTGTGTAATATAAGATAGCTATAGTATGAATGACATTGCTGACAAATAGCAGCAAAGTAGGCTGCAAATGGTATGATTACATATAAAGGAAGCCACCAGACTACATAGGCTCAGAGGCCGACCCAAGATAAAGTGGATATGTTTAGTATCGAGAGACATGGATAAGTGCCATATGACCAAGATGAGGTGAAGACAGAGTGAAATAGATGGAAAAAAAGAAAGCTGACTGCACCACCATGTACCAGAGTAACACATTGGAAGAGATTACATAGGAATTTTGCAGTGAAAGTAGTAATGACAATACTACCATACAAATCAAATTATCTAGCTATGCTCAGCTTCAGCAATAAAAAATACTAATAGAATTAATTTTAACTGAACTTTTTGTATATGACAAATATGAACACTGCTGCAGGTTAGATCTGAATAAATGGCTAGAAAATAAAATATAAATCTTAATATTATATTATCTCAACTCTTAGACCGAATCATGGGACAAGAAACGGATGATAATTTAAGCATAACCAAATAATTTCAAAACTTACGGGTGTATTCACATCCAAAAGCGCAATTCCTAGGCATTTTATTACGAGTTTCTGTTAGCAGTAAGAATTGTTTAAGCAAATTGCAACACCTCAAAACCATTAATAATTACTAGAGAATAACCCCTTATTAGTTTTTACTAGTTACTAATTCGTAGCTGGATTATGGAAATAATGTCATTTAGTACATAAGCAACACACCCCTACCGAGTCTTGTTTCTACGACAACCCTTTAAACCTACAAATCGTTATAATTTAAACTATCAGCACGAGTAAAAAATAGAAATTCGTGTTTATGCCTTAAAAACTTTTCTTTAAATTTATTTAACACTCAATATTGAACGTTACATGTAACTAACGTTTGACTTTTTTGTTTTTGACACTTGGTACTTACACGTGTTACACAGATTAACTATCTATACAGATTAAAGATAAGTCGCATTTACGCGACTAGGTTTCAAAATCAGGGATTTGCTTTCAAGTACGCGCACCAGATACCCCAAGCAAAATCTTGTTAAGTATGAGACGTATTTACGCAATAAGGTTTTAAAACAAGGTATTTGGTTTTAAGTACACACACCAGGTGCCCAAGCAAAATACAAGTATTCAATACTTTTAAGTTTTTTTATAGACACGACACTATATAATGTTAACAAAACGTGTAATACCCGCCACATTAATTTAATTCTTATACTTGAATGAAAACGTTTTTAAATTCTGAGAAAGACTTCTAAGACTTGAAGATTGATATGTGAAATGAAATCACGCATTTCGTAACAAAGTTATTGCATGCATTAGTTAATACAAAAACCTTTTCTAAAGTTTTTTTTACTACATTAGAAAAATTATTGGTTAATCTTACTCAATAACATATGTTTAATAATCAGTCTCCCATACAACAATTAACTCACGTTGTTATATGTAATACATTAATTCGTAAAACTGATTTATCAATATAACTGTTTTTTAGTTATCATCTTTTCGCATTAACATCAAAAAATAAGTACTTATTATAATAAGTTTCAACCATTGTTCAATTTCTACACATATTATTTAATTTAAACGTAATTAAATATTTTTTTTAGTGAATTAAATCCATGAACGAATCGGACGGTGATGAAAAATTTGTACTCTAGATTTTAAAATACTTTCGAGGCGCCTTGGTATTGAACGTGTGATCCGCGGTAAGTTTTAAGCCTTTACGAAATCGTACTTTGCAGTCCATAACCATATTAAGGAAATCAAGTACAGATATCAAAATTTGTTTTTCTAAAATTGAATTTGCTGTTTAAAATATTTCATTAAGGTTTCATTTTCCAGTTTGATTAAGCACGTATTTAAAAACGCTTAGAATATTTCAGTACCTGATATTTATTTACCAGAGCTCCCTGATGTCGAGTCTTGCGAATGCGACTCTTGGGAAGACTTGAATACTTGCAAGCTTAAAATGAGAAACTACACCTTAGTAATAAATTATAACTCCGTTACTTAAAACAAAATCCTTTTTCAAAAAGTTTCTTTTTTTAATGTTCGCAGTTTCAAATTCTAAAAATTAAAAATCAATATAAAGAAACATCAACTACCATATGTATGAAATTATAACTGCTTTTGCGATTTTTTTATATTTTTCGAAGTGACGAAACAAGTGGGGCATTCACCTGATGGTAAGTAGTACGCCTGTCCAATAATACCGTGGCGCTAGTTAGGATGGTATACACAGCATGACACTGTACTTATCACCTTGAGACTTAGATTTTAGTCTGGTTACCCCAGTAATATCTCCAGCTACAACACCTTGAAACCAGAAGACACTAATGTTTGTCACTGTAAATAGAAGCTGAGGTGGTATATGGTTTGCAGTGTATTGTAACATATGCTGGTGTTGCCAATGAACATCCCACTCATCTTGTCACCTAATTGAATAAAAAAATGTAGTTATCACAAATAAAATAAAAAAAACATTACAAACAGGTCAAGAAATAGAATGGTTGAACTCTACCAAATATTAGAGACAAAAGCAGCTCACTTTGGACTTCATGTAAATAGCAATAAGACCAAAAAACAAAGGCTCATAAACGGAAACAGGTTGCAAAAAAACAAAGAACTGTTGATAAATTTAAATACCTTGGATGCCTGCTAACCTCTCAAAATAACACCAAGGAAGACATCAAATCAAGAATAATAGTAGGGTATAAGGGACCAGATAGAGACCTGGGCATTAACATAGAGGTAAAAACAGAATCTTGCTATCTTCAATAGTAAAATACTCAGAAAAATTTATGGTTCAAAGAGGGAAGAGGATGGCAACTAACGCTCCTGATGAATTTTAAACTTGAGTACCTAAAACATCAAAAAACCATTATCAGAGTCTGTAAGTCACAACAACTACAGGCTAGGCAGGACACTAAGAGTATATGGCAGATACCAAAGCTGAAAGGACATTAAGCCAGTGGATGCCTCAATAAAGGAGACCAAGGAATAGACTAATGAAAAGATGGTATAGTAGATGACCTTAGGAGAAAGAGAAAAGTACAGGCAGCCAATACCAAAAATGAGTTGTAGCACCATGAAATGGGTAGTAAGTAATTATAATCAAAAATGAAAGTACAAGTCTCAAGAAGTAATTAGTTTTGAACAATGGAATTGGCACTGTAAACATTTCCAATTTGATTTAATTTTCCAAAAAAAGCTAAAAATGCCTCTACTCCAACTTTTAAAAAAAATACTTAAACTAGGGCACCCTGGTATTGACTCTTGCAAGTATGACCTATGCCTAACAAAGAGTACTTTATATATACTGAAAGTTCTCAGCTCTGACTATGACTGGGGGATGCTAAGATTTCCACTTTCATTAGATACCATGTTGGTTACATCTTGCAAAGCTGGTCTGAAAGAGTTACCTAAGAACCATCAGTCATTTATCATTTGCTATAAGTTCAATATTAACAAATAAACAGACAACATTTTCGAAAATTATCTGTGTCATGCAAATAAGTTTTAAAGGAACAGTTATGAGCAATTGTAAAATATTTGAATGTAAATTGTGCTAAGAATAATACCTGATAAGTGCAAAGTAGGCACTGAATTATGACTCAACCGTCTGCTTCGTGTGTAGTACTGTGGCTCAAAATGGTCATGACATACACGGTAACTCTTAAAAATGAACTTATGATCAAAAGACAATATTTCTCTTCCTATAGCATTGATCCATCTGTTGAATCTATTCAAATCATTGTCTGGATTTGGAAATGTATGCAGTATGGTGTTGTTGGCACCTAAAATATATACCAGGTATGTAAATTAATATAGTGTACCACATTTTTAGTGTATAAATGAAAATGGAAACACTTGCACTTAAAAAGAAGTGCATAAGCATGTCTGGAGGGAATCTTCGGTTTATGTCATTTTTATCTTTTGGGAGCATAATTTACCATTGGCAAAAAGTACAAATCTCAGAACATATAGTAAACAAAAAGTACAATACATAAAACATTCAAACCGGACTGGACGTATGTGAGTATCATGATACGCGAAGGCTGCAGCTAGCAAAAACTGCCTTCTTCGTGTTACTTTCATATTGAGCTGAGACGATTTTTGCTCATGCTGGAGCAAAGCTTCAAGCTGTATCATGATATATAATTTGTAGATGTAGTATACTTAGATAATAGAAAAAGTACTTACGCGTTTTGCTACAGTTTGGTACACAACATTTGAAAGACATTTTTAAATTGTTACAAATCGAAACAACATGAGGATCAATACAAGAAAGCAGTGTCGTCAGTGTTCAAAATTAGTTTGTCAGGTCAGTCACAGAAGCAGAATCGGTGTCCAGAAAAAGGCAAATCATTGGGAAAATGGTAATATTAATGCAAAATATCCAAAATTTGAACAGGTTCACAAATGTCGCGATCGGAAAATAAATAATATACAAATTCAAACATACATTTTTTTAACCTCAGTGCCATCTATCGATAAGTGCGATTTATTATAATTGCACTAATTTTAACAGCACATTGAGGTATTCCAGCACTAATATTGTAGATACCTACCGAAATAAATTGCATAATACTTTTTTAGTTTAATGTCTGAATTCTTCTGATCTAATCTATTGATTTACTTGGCGCAAATAAACCAACTACACTTTCCAGACTATAACACATAATTATAAAACATATTTTTTAAATTTAAGGTTGATGGTTACAAACTTTTCTTTGGCATACATGACGTATTATATTAAAGATAAAGAACATAAGCATACTAAAAAGTAGGCAATATTTAAATGTAAAAAAATATGAAAAACTTCGAAGAATAAAATACTCGAAAGTTTTTTACTCGGGTTGTTGGTGCACAAACTTGAACCAGATGACTGGTTTTATATTCTGGTCGATGTCGCTGTTATACTTCATCCCTACGACAGGCTAAATATGTTTTTGTCCATGCTTACCTGTAGATCGACTTGATCGAAAAGTCAATGTTAGACTTTGAATTAATTTATGACTTTATTTCGCAGCACAGCTGTGCTGTACAGTTATTAAGTAGGGTGCTTACATCCTAAATTATCCGAAAATATGTTTATAATATGAATACAATTCATAGTGAACTTAGCATGCACGACCTTAATAAGAAATTCTTTGAAATAATGCAGAACGAGAGTAATGCTGAGGAAGCAGCCAATTTTATTTACGATAATGTCTTTGATGATGTTACTTTAGGCTTTATTTTCGAGTTTCATCATGGTCTTAAAACAGGACTAACAGATCTGATTGAAGGAGAAAAAGAAGACGATGAAAATTTCAAAATAGTTAATTCGCCAGAATGTGATGTTTTCGGTTTGTCCATTCTCAAAAAGACTCAAGATTCAAATTGCGCCTGTCCTAACTGCGAGAGACCAGTATCTGCTACGAGATTCGCTCCTCATTTGGAAAAATGCATGGGTAAGCAAAAGCAACTCCACAGATAAATGTACTTTATACATAAATCAATAAGTTCATATTTGTATTTTTGATTTGCAATGGATATTTCTTCTGTATTATTTGTAATACATGTATGTTATAAAATATTTCCTGACATTGATTTTTATGAATATAGTTATTTATTTTCTTCTACAATTACATAATATAGATGTTGAGTAGATATTATATAGACAAATTAAAGCAGCTTTTAGATATAAATTAAATCAAATAATCAAAACATCTGTTTATATAAGAATATGTAGTAATTGTGCAATTATGCAGGAGCTCAAAATCTGTTAATAAACTATGCGTATACTCCCTTTGCTTTATAACAGTAAAGACATATCAGAACAAAAACATAGCTTAGTTTCTAGCAGAACAGTGGAATTAGCAAAGGATTTCTCTTAGCAAACAACTGAGCACTTATAATCTCTTTGCCTAGAGAAAAAGCAAAGTTATAACACATTATGTGATCGTAAAGTTTAAATTATATATTCTGTTTAATTGTGCTATTGCTTGCATCTGTCACCAAGCATTTTAGTTTTTAATAATTTAGTGCACCACTATCTTATCTTTGCTTTTAGTTTACATCTTCCTTTCCAATGGGTTGTCTGGAAGAAATTGCTTTTTGAGCAATAAGACCGCCCATTGAACATCTATGTATATATATAATGTATTCCATATTTTGTAACTGGTTATAATAAAGAATAAATAAATAAATATGTGAGGATGTTTTGTGAAACTCTTTAGTAATGTTTAATGTATTTTTAACAAAATTTTGGGATGAAGGATTTAACTTCCAATCTATATATATCCAATATAGTAGTAGTGGAAATGTAACAGCTTTCATCAATTAGCATTTAACATAGATTGCAATCAAAGTTTACTGAAGATAATTTATTGGCTATATTGCAGTATACAATTGTTACTATAGGTAAGGATATTAAGTAAATTCTATAAAAAGAAATGAAAGTAATTGTAATACAATACACTCTGCTAAGAATATATCTAGTTATTTGTAGAGATGCACGTTTTCATATTATTATATTTTATTGCTATTTTATTGCTTTATTCCAAATTGAAAATAGTTCTTCATTATAACTGTGACTTAGGCATAGTTTGAAATCATGCCTATGATATATATATAAACATGGGACAAAGGTCAGGATCATGATGATGATGAGTTATGGGACTGGAGAATGATTGTGAATTAAAGGATAAATCATAGTTTGTGCAGATGTTTTAGATTTGTTTTTTTTTATATATTTGTGAATGTAGCAAAGTAACAGGATGTCCATCTATTAGGTTGATAAACACTGCACAAGTTGTACTCATCATCTTTGGCTGTATTATATTAAAACTCGTTATCCCAGTAAGTCCTACAAAACTGTTCAAACCGGATACAGTAATGATTGCATACTACTGTTTACTGGCAGGATTAGGATCTGCATTGGTACCTAGCTTGCCAACTTTTGCAATGTTCATGTATGTTTTCCTTGATTATTCGTCAGGCATGGGGCGCAACAGTTCTCGGATAGCTTCTCGAAGGATCGCGTCAAACAGCCGTGAGCCGACTTCGTACGCGGGACTCTTGAGCGACGACGAGGACGACGCGGACTGGGCCGGCGGTTCTCTGCACACTGAGCGCCGCAAGCGCAGGATGAAGAACAACAATAGGAAACCTAACAAGATCCATAAGTGAGTTGCTAAATCTTTAAATAATAAATAGCCATTATATATAATGTCGTAGTAGTTGCATACTTTAACCAATACCATTACAAAATTTGTCTTTGTATTGAGGTGTACTTATGTCTGAATCCATCTCATTAATATTTTCCACCTCATTATATACACATTTTAAACAGTTGCTTTATTCGATTATTATTAGCTGTTCCCTACCTGCTTTGCTGGCTGTAACATCTCCGCAACTTCCTTAGGAGTTACGTAAAATTGATTTTTAGCTGATCTCTAAACGGCAGAAGCAATGTCTCTTCATTCATTCATACAATCATTAGGTGCCCTTTTCAAACTGAAATTTGGCGATCAGAATGAGAAAACCAATTCGATTCTCAGCTATTCTTTTTAACTGATGGTATTTAAACCTGGTCCATTCCTTTATGTCATCAAACCATTTCTTGTGCTACCAAATGCCAATGTCTCTACCAAATTTAAATGTTTATGTTTAATAGTTTGGGAATCTCTTTCGATATCTCCTCTGAATATATTTTATTATTATTATCCTTTTAGTTATTTATGTTCTATGTTTAATTTATTCCTTTTGTTTTGCAAAGGCTCCACCTATTATCAGAGCTGCAGCATTAGATCCTGCTGATCATGCCGCAATATCTCTAATATATCTTTATTTTATCTGTTATTTCCTTTTTAAAGTATCTGTATGTGAATTTTGAATAAAGTTTCCTTTCTATGTAATCAGTTTTCTCTACATCTGTAAATAGTTTTAAATGTCTTGTTATTTATTGGAGACAATTTGTAAAGAAGATTCTTAACAGTAACTTTAATCATAAACTTTTCAACCTTTGTTTGTTCCTACACCTCTTGAAATTTTTCATTTATGATTACTCCTTTCTTCATAACACCTCACCTGCATCTTAAAAATTCATCTCTTTTTTAAGTTCTATCTTTTGTCAACTTTGAAATATCCTCTCTATCTCTAGAACTTTATGATCTATGAATAGTAATTCTTTCGGTTTTTACATATCAACAAAACATAATTATATTTTATATTACATATAATATAATAACTTTTCATGATTTTCTCTATTTTTTATATAATTTCCACATACTTCCAATTTGACCCCATAACTACAGAGGTGCTAAAGGTTAGAAATCGCTTGTTTAAAATGACAAAGACCTTTTAGGGCCCATATAAAATAGTCTTTACAAGATAATTCATTTATACTAACATCGACATACACTTACACATTTACCCAAGAGAAGGGGAAGGAAGGAGTATCCTAGTTTACAATTCTCTCTTTAACATCAAGAGTATATGTAACACACCATCTAATCTTTCTTTAATTGTGAAATACTGTGGGAGAAAACCAAACAAAGAATTTTTATTTTTACTTAAAAAACGAAAAGGTTTATTTTTTTTTCCAAATAAGTAATTTTTGAAACAATCCGTGCCTGCAACAGTCAATATCTAGGCTGAGCTTTCTTTATATCCAGTTCGTGTATTTTTGTCTATTAAATAAACAAAAACAAATATAAGTCTTAGTTTGGTTGTCTTCGTCTATATATAGAGCATGTTGTGGTATTACCATATAAAATATTGAGTAATAGTATCAACGGCATTGCATTCACTCCTGTGCTCTTGTCTAATGAGCACACCACTAGTAATCCGTTTTTCCCCCCAAACTGAAGTGGCAACAGTCGGAATAACAATGGAAATCATAACGCCGACTGCAACGACGGCGGCGCCACCTACGAGACTATGACGGCCAATGAGAGGAAGAACCTGCTGCTGCAAATATGTGGTGTGGTCTCCGAACACACTAAAAAGTTGTGTACAAGGTAATGTGGACAGCATCACGTGAATACCAAAGCTTTTCGATATCTCGGATCCCTGGCGGATATAAATAAACAATTTAGACGTTACAAATAATACTTTAAGAACTTATCTAATATTTTTATTATTTCTAATGATTGTTTAGTAATATTGAAATCCATAAAATTATAGCATATCTAACTATACATTTTTTAATTACTTGTCTTTTCTCTGATGGTAACTTCCGCCAATAAGGTAGAGTTGGTTAAGTTAGCTAGTTATACACTACACAACATTGTTCTCGTCCTATGATACAAGATGTTAAATCTACTTACCCCGGTAATTTTACTAGTTATACTAGTTATGACGCTCTTCAAACCACACCAATGTTTGCACGCCACTGTTTAGTGTAGACGGTCTCCAGGTACAGAGTTCTACCACCAGCAGATCTTGCTCAAAGAATTACATTGAATTGTGTAGGTATCACAATGTGGACTTTGTTAAGGTGGACCGACGTACTGGTGAAATTGAAACCGCTAGATGCGGAATGCTGGAATGCTCTTTAGGTTTAAGACCAGCAGTTGACATCTACTGGCTGATCATGAACATTACAAATTCTTGTGAAAGATTTCGCATAAACATATACGAATCATGCAATCAATTCACCCGAGACAATGAGCATAAAAAATTCAGAAGCATGCAAAATGTATTGGATCCTAATTTTTTATTTCCTGTATAATAATATTTGAGAATATTTTTAAAGTGTATACATAGATTCGAGATTGCAATATCTGAATATTTTTTTTATTTTTTTTAGATTATATTAGCATCTTTGAAATACACCTACATTAACACTTCAAGAAAAATAATACATGTACATGTGGTAGGTCTCTTTTGTCGGAGATAGTCTAGGTAGGTTGCACCGCTTGGAGGCCTCACACGTAAGAACCGCCTCAGAGAAAACCATCAAACTGCAGGCCACAAAAGAGCGCATGTTCAATGAAATAGAAAAATTACGGACAACAACTAAAGGAACTTAGGACGGAGGTAGAGCGTATTGCTTGTCCGTAGTCGCAGTCTGCAGGGAGCAATACCGAAGCGTTGGTAGTGTTTCCACCCGTGGCCTTACTGATCAGATAACTAGCGATGTTGTGAGGCAAGTTGGCAACATGCTAAATGCAAGATTTGCGGCACTTGAGGACAGATTGTTTCCAGAAAGGCGTACTCGTCTTCCACTGTAGACTAACCCCAAAAAAAGTCAGAGCTTTCAACAACTAGCACAAGGCTGTCGAAATAACGAAAAGGAAAATTGTGAATAAGAAATAAAGCGAATCGAGTCCTGCGTCTACTCCAGTCCCAGAACCTATGCAAGAAGGGTGGTCCATAGTAGTCAGACGAAAACAAAACTAAAAAAAGGTCAGACAATCCGCTACCAACCGTAGCTAATAAAAACACGAGTAAAGTACATAAAAAGCCTGCACCAATAAAGTTTAGACGTCTTCACTCAGCGGCGGTAGTCATTACACTGCAGCCCGGAGTTGAGGAAAAAGGAGTTACTTCTGTTAAGGTTCTAGCGCAGGCAAAAGATAAACTAGATTTTTTGAGTTTTTGCATAGATAGATTCGCTTCGATATCGTCAGGCAGCAACTGGATAGCTCGGATTTTCAGAGGTACCAGGTACTAAAAGTGGTGACAAAGCGCACTCACTCGCAATGAAGCTGCAAGAATTTTTGGCTGAAGATGTAGCGAAAATCTCTAGACTAGTAATGTACTGGACTCGGTAATGTACAGGCAGTTGTAGAAAAGAAATAATTACGATCGGTGAGATTTACCGAACTAATAGTGGTGTAGGCTCGGTGTGGGTCAGATGTCCAGTATCAGCTGCAAAAAAGATAGAAAAAGAGAGATGGTTCATGGTTGAACGGGTTTCAGCTGGAGTCAATCTCTGGAATCCTCGTCCAACGCGCTGCTTTAAGTGCTTAAACAGTGGGCATGTTCGTACACACTGCACTGCACTTATAGACCGCAGTAATAACTGTTTCCGTTGCGGGGAATTTGGCTATAAAGCAGCCAACTGCTCTGCTATACCTAAATCTATGATATGCGCGCCAATAATCCTGCACAAATAGTAAAGTCGGCTGTCATATCTGCCAATTCAGTTGAGCCAAATAAAGAGGTCTCTGATGCAGTTGGTACTGAGGAGGATTCGATGATAGTTGTTTGATAGAATGGACTTGTGTTATTATTTACTTCAAGCAAACATCAATCATTGTACTGCCGCACAAAATTTACTGTTGCAGAGTATAGCACAGTGATTGATAGATGTAGGGATCGTTGCCGAGCCGTTTTTTGTTCCTCCTAGTAAAAACTGAGCAAATGACACCAATGGCTTGGCAACAATTATATTGTCTGGAGTAGTTAATATCCCTCAGCACACAATAGTTGCGAAAAGAAGAGGATAGGTGGCGATACAGTGGAGAAAAATGATCCTTGTTGGGGTATACTTTTTGCCGAATCGGTGCCTCGCTGAATTTGAGATATTTTTAAATGAAATAAACTCTGATAAAGCAAAATCTACCGCTTCCGGCGCTTGTTATCGGAGACCTTAATGCAAAGTCAAAAGTCAGTAACGTGGGGTTCCCGGATCACAGATACCCGTGGTGAAGTACTAGAGGATTGGGTGACCATGACAATCTTATTGATATCAATCAACACGTGCGTGCATAGGCAAGGTGGATTCTGTAGTGGACGTTTCATTCTCTTCTCCTGTAATAGCACGCTGTGTTAGAAATTGGAAAGTGCTAGAAGAGGTTGAGACTTTGTCTGACCACTTGTATATTCATTTTGATTTTTCCACTTCACCTGATAGTGGGCGCAAGTCACCCAACAAGAAAGAAATGTCTATAGTCGGTCTACATCTGCAAGATGGACAGTGAAAAGCATAAATAAAGACGCTTTGATAGACGCATCTATTGTCAAGCTTAGGAAACCCCACCAAAGTGCCTGTAAATGTCTAAAATGAGGTTGAGTGGTTCCGAAGTGCCATTACAAAGACTTGCGACGTTAGTATGTCATTCATCACTACTAAACCTCGTCTTTCCAGGCGTCAGGTGTATTGGTGGTCTTCTCGCATCGCATCACTTCATAAGGAATGCTTAAATGCAAAGAGTCAACAGGCTAGACAACGCAGTAAGGTGGTCCGCGACGCGATAGTGGAGGAGAGTCTTTACTTGTTACGTAAAGGACAACTTAAGACGCTATAGTTTTCTATAAAATAGGCTAAAATTCGCTCAAAAGAGGAATTTCTCGGGACTCATAACCAACATCCTTGGGGGCGCCTGTATAAGTTAGTAAGAGGAAAAATTAGTTCTTTGGCACCTCCGCTTACAGAAAGACTTGAGTCTATGTTTCTGGAAAACGTACTGAGCAATCTTGTCCCGAATCAGACGGATAAGACAGAAACATCGCCGACGGTTGAACATTTAGAAGATCATGTAACTGCCGAGTTTCCGTGCATGTCTCGGGCAGAACTCGACACCGCGATTTACAAGGTTCGAACCAAGAAGAAAACCCCGGGGCCTGATGGAGTTCCTGGCCGCGCATAGGTTTTAGCTCTTGAAAATCTTGAGGATCCTTTATGTAGGCTATTGAATGCCTGTCTAGTGACTGGTAGGTTCCCTACACAGTGGAAGGTGGGAAAATTAATCCTGCTAAGGAAACCAGGACGTCCTGCTGAATCTTCCTCAGCCTATCGCCCAATAGTCCTGCTGGATGAGATAAACAAGCCATTCGAACGAATCATAGCCAATCGCTGCAATAAACACCTCAAAGAGGTAGGCCCTCACTCGTCAGAAGCACAATTCGGATTCCGGGCAGGCCGTTCGACCATTGATTTGATATCATTAAACAAGTCCGGGCTTACTCGGAAGAGGTAGTACCTCAGCGTGGTGTACTTGTGGCGGTTTCTTTTGACATCTTGTGGAAAGAGAGAGACATGTCTCCCTTTCCACATATTCAAAGAACCAGGGGTCGCAGGAGCCCGAATATGTTCCTGCTTTGTCGTGACGTTGGGGCTCAATACCTATGGCTTAGTCACCCATGGTGAAGATTAAAGTAACCCAAGACCAAATTCGCCGCAGGAAATCGGGAGAGTTTTCTCTCTTTGCTCCCATGGCCTTTGGGTGACGGATTCAGGGATATCCGTTGCCCAGGTGACTGTAACAGGCCGAGAGGAGGGCACGATGTGTGTTGCGGCGCACCCTTATAAAGATGAAAAGAGGCAGGTTTGACCCCCCAAGTGGGGCTGCATGGTGCAACCGGCGCTGGCGGGATCGCAGACCAGTGCGAAAGCGTTTCCGTGGCCCCGCCATAAAGCGACGATGGTGGAACATCGTGGGGGCTTTAGTCGGTGCAAGTCCGACATAACCTGTCCTTGGCCTCGTGAGGGCAAGTATGCGAAGGAATTTCCCCCACTTAAAAAAAAGTAGGTTCCACCGCTGTGCCTATTGCAGGCGCCAAACAGCATTGTGCAAACATTACTGTGTTTCCGGTTTCAAGGGCGTCATAGCTAGTGTAATTTCTGGGGTAACGTGACTCGACATCTTATATTTCTGGCGACGACCCCAACCGCTGTTATGGGCAGGCGTATCACTTATCATCAGGTGAATGACTCGTAATAGAAAAATAAAATGTATTTAGCGCACTGTTTTTTTTCTTTGCTTACACATTTTACCTTTTTTCCTCAGACGTAGGAGATGAGGGAGTTTAACATACATTTATCATGTGTTCAATTTCATACATGCAATTACAGGTCCACACGCTGCCCGCAGCACACCGAGGAGCAGCGACGCGCTTTGCGCAACAGTGTTCTAGAACCTTCCACACCGGAGTCACAAAGCATGGGCATGGCCGCCGACGAGGCCGGCTCGCCGCCTGACTCCAGCCCATCATCGTCCTGCTCCTCGTCAAGCCGCAAACGCGACCGTCACCGCGCCCCACCCAAGATGAAGAACAAGCGCGAAAGGAATATGTCACCTAACGGTAGAGATTAAAGCTGGTTTAGCTAGAATGCATTCTCAGTGTTTGTGTTAAGTTAGGAAGGAATAGATATGTTAGATTCCATAAATATTATTTCGGATTTAAAATAGTTGACTGTTCTATGATAACTTATAACAATTGTATTACTCCACGGGTAATATGAGACACAACAAAAAATTAAAAAAAAAGCGCTGCTCTATGGCGGCCGTAATAATGACATATGTGACATGAGTAAAAATTAAAAAAAAAAATACTTCTCTATTACTCGAAAAATTTATGTGAAAATAATTGTAATATGTATCATAAATAAATATAAAAATTATTAGTCCTTTAAAACGACATCCAATATTTATTTAACTTTAATAGGGCGAATAAAAATACATGACTAGTAACGTCAGTGTCATGAATGAAAATTAAAAAAAAAATATGATTTGTAGTATTTAAATATATGTATATAATTCATGAATTAATAAAAATCAATTTAAATAATTCATCCCAATATTATGATGAAAAATATGTTTAAATGTATGTCCTAATATTTAGTTCTAATAATATATATAGAAGAATACAGTAGCGCATATAATAAATTGTTTCTATGTATAATCTAAATAATTCGATGCAGTGTGTGCCATACCTATGATTAATGCATTTTAATTGAAATGGAGTATTAATATGGAAGTATTTATAAAAATGACTGCTTGATATGTTTTTATGTTTTATCTTGGAAAGATTAAAAGATCAATTTGCCTGACAATTTATAATAATGTATAACAATACATAACAAAGTAGACAAATATCTTTGACAAGGTTAGTTAGTTAGTTAGTCTCAGTTGCCGTAGATCAATTTTAGTTTTTAATGCTATGAAGCGACGAGATGGGCGAGACGTCCACGTGATGGTAAGTGATACGCTCATAACATGGTGCTATATAGGATGGTATACACAGCACCACATTGTGTTAGTCGCCTTGCGGCATGAGATGTTAAGTCTCCCAGTAATTTCAATAGCGACAGCATCTTTTAAACAGGAATACAGTAATGTTTGCACGCTGTTTGGCTGCACAAAAGGGAGCTACATTGGTAGTAATCTAGACGGTCTCCGACAGCAGAAGCCTACCGTCAGTTAAGTCAGATTAGGTAGGAACCACAACAACAGCTATGTATACCGTCAAACAGTAGTATGCAAACATTGCCGTATTTAAGTTTAGTGGTAAGCAGGACGAAAAATGACATTTTTAATCTCGAGGCGACGAGCACAAAGTGGTGCAGTGTACATCATCCTAACTAGCGCCGTTTTGTTTAAACGCTATTGTCCAGCTTTATTTGAGTGTTCTAATATAGGAATAAATGTACATTCAAAGTTATCTATAGCAGATGTAAATATAAACACTTTCTTAATCTGTTAACCGGGGAATTCCCTTTTTAATTGCGCAAGATATAATGGCCGCGGGCTCTTTCACTAGGACGTGTCAGTACGTCACGTCCGGAGAACGTAATTTCATATTTTAATTTTTTTTTTTCGTCCTGCCTTTTTCCAGACCGGAACATATATTTCAAGGACGTATTTGTATGTCTTGCCCGTACTCGCTATTGTTTCCGTTTGACGTATATATACGTCCGTGCAGTTAACAGGTTAACGATTTTGTTTGACTTATCGTTGACTGACAGGAATACAAAGTATTCGACTTATTATTTTTTTATGGAATTATAGAGTATAAAAATAATATTTTAATTCACTTCAATTACATTGAAATTTTTATTTGAAAACTAAGTATTTTCTTCAATGAATAATGATATTATCGTTTCATGTTTAGTAGGGGGTGGAGTTTTATAGAAGCCGCCTAGCTAGCTACCACGTATTGTAAATCTTCCACCATAACTGGTTTATTGTTCCCGCTGCAAACACACGAGAGCTTGTAATAGTCTGCGTAAGCACTCCTCATATTAAATGTCGTCACTCAACACCACGTGAAAAACAATTCGAGTATTAGCCTATTGTATATAAAAAAAAAATCGCTTTAAAGGTTTTTGAATAGGACATTTTATTAAGTAGTGGATGCACCAGGGTGGGGTTCATCCTCCTGTATCTATGTTTGTGTTATTGCATGCGTTATTACCTCTTTGTGGGACGCTTATGTCCAACAGTGGACACGATGATGATAACTATACCATGTTTTACATGTAGTATACAAATTCTAATATTAAGTGAATCGACTATCGCATTTATCTATATTCAATATATTGTAAAGGTATTTAATGAATTGTACGTCGTCATGACCGCCATGTTTTTTTTTTATGCTATGAAATGTTATTTCGCGCCGTTCATATGGTGAATTATGATGAAATCTATAATCTATGGACTGATGTTGTATATAATAGATGTGAATAAAATATTTGGTGTAATTTTTCTTATCGTATTAATTTTTAACTCCTAGAGGTGTACGGATATTCGTATTCAATAGTTTAATGTTAATTTTACTGTTACTATTGTTATAAAAATTACCGCGTTCGTATGTAGTACTAGAATATTCGAGAGCGACGTGCGAGTCAAGTATCCGGCCGCGAGTTTACCATTAACGAAGAGTTCTGGCTAATACTTAATTGCTATCGCATCAGAAAAAAAGACTACTTTGGAAATTTCCAAAAAAGCGTTTTCGAGATAATTCTCCAGTGGGATACGGTCGCATGATTAGTTCTCGTTTTAAACGTCTAGGCGATACTGCGATTAATTTTTTACCAGCGTTGGATATTTATGGCCACAAAACTTCCTAAGGATGGAAACGAGCTGTGGATCCGAGTTCACGAGCCCAGCATTAGATGAGCTGTACGAGTCGCTATGGCTTTCAAGGGCTTGAACCATCAGAAACCAGATAAGGAGCGGAGACGACCGCAGCGTTAAAAAAACGTTCCTCCGAACTCCACTTAGTCGGCTCAGATGTCGTTGCAAGGATGCTGTAGAGCACGAGTGCACTGGCAAGAGGCAGTGCGTGACAGACAACGCTAGCGTTCTCTTGCGTGCGATCATCATCGTTAGGTATCCTCTTCCAACTGAAGTTTGGCGATCAGATTGAGAAAACCAATTCAATCCTCAGCTATTCTTTTTAACTGATGGTATTTGATCTCGGTCCACTCCTTTGTCATTTCGATGCGTGCGATGCACACACAAAATGTTCGTCTTCAATTACATGTAATTATTATTAAAATATATCGAATTGTTTACATTAACTTGCTTCAGTGTTACATGCATCTTAATTCCGGTTTGAAGGGCGCTGTAGCTAATGAAATTATTAGGATATCGAGTCTTAAGATCTTGTCTCAAGATAACGAGTGCAGTGGTGTATATCATCGTATATCGCCAGATTATTATGGGCAAGCGTATCATTTACCATCAGGGGAACACGTCTTACTCGTCTCATAGCCTCGTATAAAAAAATATTAAAATGAATCGCTTAATTAACGCATACGTTACTTTTAATTAAGAATGTATACCAATTGTACTATTTGGGTTGTGAAAACAAACAACACATAAAAGAATAAACCATTGTTTTATTGGCATAATAATAACTTCAATGAAAATATTACCATTAAAATATTATAGATATCACATAAAACACACCATCAAAATGTCTGTAAAAGCGCTTAAAACATAGCGTAGCTATAATCGATCAACGAAGTAATAACTACAATAACAGTAGCGAAATATTTTCATGATTTTTTGTTAAAAAATTTGCTTACGTTAAAAATTCAAATTTACCCATATCCAATCAGATCGATAATAAAATGTCCGTATTGAATTAATCACCTCGGTGTTGCCACAATTATCTATGTTATGATAATTTTGTCTGCGGTCTACTTTATGAGAAATACTTCCGGTAAAGTTAAATTACAAATCAGTTTGTGCTGAACAACTAAGTTTCTTTTTTTTTTACCTATTCAAAATGAAGCACGTGTTCGGATGGTGTTCACATCCCTTAGGAACTCTAGAGTTTAGTCATAGACAATTCACACACATTTTTATATTACCATTGCCTAAAAAACTATACTATAAAAAGTGAATTATACATTATTGCTGTAGCACAGACTTTTAGTGTCGCGTTATTAAGCGCCAGGAAGTTTTACTGTCTGCAATGGACTGTGCCTTACCTTCACCCGATGTTAAGTGATGATAAGGCCACGGATGGTGGAGCGGCCCCGCTCAAAATGTTCTGACTCTCAAAAGAGAGGATGATTAGCCATCCCAGAGGCGGCTTTAAAAAAATTCTGCCAACAACCAAACTCCACAACGGTCTCGAAATCGAATGAGGGACCTCCGTTATAAAAGGCATGGTTATCCGCTGCGCCACGGAGGCTGTTACATTATTAATCACCATGGACCCCCGCACAGACATTGTTGCATCAATAATTTCAATGAATCGTTTAATCTATACATAAATCATAAAAGAATATAAGATACAGAAAAAAATATATAAGTACACATTTTTTTTATGTTTCCATGAATTGTATAATCAAAATAATAATATTCAAAATAGAATATTAAATGATTTGTTATATATTTAAACAGCGATAAATAAAATATATTCATTCGTCTCCATTATATACAATGAAACATGATATGGTTGTAGGCTGAGACCTAGATTCAGTGGACATCCATCGGTAGCGATGACGATATGGTTACAGGTTAATGTTTAATGTGAAACTGAAATAATGAGGGATAGTCTCATATAGTTTTTAATTTATATAAAAAGTATAATAATAAAGTAATATAGTATTCGATAAAGAGAAAAAATAAATAAAACCTTGAAGGAAAATGCATCGATCACATCCATGTCATCGGTTCAAGTTTTTATTGACACTCATTTTTAGACATCCCTCTGCTTAATATAATACTAAATGAAGTAATAAATACTGTTAGTAGATGTAGCGTAAGAATTTTATATTAACATAGGGGTAAAACATGGGGAACACCCACTTAAGAGAAGTAAAAAAAAAAATTAAGTTAAATTCGATCCAATCGTAAAAAGGTTTGTTATCCCTTACCAACAATGATTTTTTTAGTACAGGTTCAATGGATTGAATAATTAAATGTTATAGCCCTTGAAAGGATTTCTAAAAAAAAAAGTTCACATTTTGACTGTGTACAAATAAAAAAAATAAAATGTCATAGTGTTTGTAAAATTTCCACTTATTGTTACTGGAATATTATTCCACTGATGTAGATTAAAAGCTGCTGACACACTAGTGTGAATATAAGGACGGCGTACAAGAAAATAGATTTACGAGTTGCATCGATTCGAGTGAATGTACGCTGACCGCACTAGTGCGTCGGCAGGTTTACATCATACGCTAAGTTCCCAACAATCTTAAACATTAAGTGAAGATACAATTGGCTAATGCGCATGAAGCGGCTGTACTTTAAGTGAACACTAATCTGTAAATTAGGCCTCCCTGCTGCGATTAATACTGATGATCGACTCCCTGCCTTGGCCCACTCCGATGAAATTCACTGAAATGAACGAGCATAGAAATTACACATATATCATGCAGTATACCTGAACCATCAATGACCCGACCAGGCCATGGATGGTTCAGGCATACTTGACCAGAATACTCCAGCTTTCATACGTTGGCAGCCGGATCACAGCAATGTATAATATTATGGCAGAATATTTACAACATATACGTTTGTGCGTGCATCTGAGTCTTTGTTTCTATTTTTTTTTGTGCACCCTTGTGTAGGTGTGGTGTGTGTGGGTATGTTTTTTTTTAATGAAGGTACGAGACGAGCGGCTCGTTCAGCTGATGGTAAATGATACGCCCTTTACAACGTGGCGCTAGCTAGAATGGTATTCACAGCACCACATTCCGTTCGTTGCGTTGGCACATAAGATGTTGAGCCTCGTTACCGCAGTAATTACACTAGCTACAGCACCCTTCAAACCGGAACACAGTAATGTTTGCAGACTACTAATTGGCGGCGGAAATAGAACCTACCTAGACGGTCTCCGGCAACAGAGACCTACCACCAGTAGAATTTGTATGAATAGAAACGAGTATGTAGGCGGGTGTGTTTGTGTGTGAGCTTGACTACGCATGCGCGAGGACGAAGTCAATAAATCGTATTCGAAGAAAGCCCTCGATCACTGAAACATGGTAGGCTGAAATGGAATCAGGGACATTCATAATAGATCATTAATCTTGACTTGCGGAAGAACGCTCCTAATTTTCAGCAGTGGAAACATGAAGTAGTTAAATTAAATTTTAGTTATCATATTCACTCTCCGATTCTGAGTACCATCCCAGTAAACTATCTTGGTTCAGTTTGATCTCACCCAATCTATAACCCAAAGACAAATTGGATTAGGAGTCTAATCATTAGTATTGTGGTAGAATCATCATCAATTTCTACAGTCGAGCTGAAGTTTACGGACATTACTTATTTCTGTTTAGAGAGCTATTACTAGTAAAATTACTGTAGTAACGAGAACAACTTGTGTCTCAAGCTGTTGAAGAGAATATGCTGTGCAGTGTTTACCATTTATGTTATAACAATATTTTATTGTCCAGTGTGGTGTGAATATATTAACTAGTAACAGATTATTACGGTCCATTTAAATATTCTTCCAGGTGATATTTCATGGTGGTCTTGTTTAGTATAAAAAAAAATTTATTAACTAACCGGGTATCTGTAGGAAGTCCTCTATTGTCTTGGCATAGACCCGTGCTTGCATCGGCAACTTGTGCAGCTCCCTCACATCCTCTATACTGCATTCCCAGCCAGGGACAGTTATGTACTCCACCTAGACATTGAATTATAATGGAGACATCATTTAAGATCTGTTCTTTATGCTCGAGTGTGAAAGCTAGGCCTGTTAATGTTATGATGTGGAAATCTTTGGTTAACGTTTGGAGTCAAATGTTTGGATGGTGGTGAATTTCTTCAAACTTATCTGGTAAGTTTATGTTCTGGTTTAAAGACTATTGTAGCTTCTGGAATTTCTGAAGATGCAAAGCATAGTGTTGTGTTCATCACCCTAATAACACTACATTGTTATAAAAGGGGTGTTTTACTTATCATTAGATTATTTTGTGTATAGCTGATATTACTTGTACAAATTTAAAAAAAAAACTGACCTCAACTTTACTGAGTTCCGTTATAGATGATGGGAAGTAGTCAATGACCTTGCCGTTGAGTTTATAAGCAACTCCTATTTTGATCTCCTTTAATGTGTCCAAGATGTCCATCTTCGTTATGCATATCCTGAAGTAGAGAAACAATTTGTTTGAATGATTGATGTGTTGTAAAAAAAAAGGAGGTCTTTTTTGCAATGATGGTAGGCATCTGCTGTATTGGTTTTTTTTGTGCCTTTGTTGTGCTGGTGATAGTCTCTGCTGTGCTCAAGGTAGGTAGGTTCCTCTTTTGCTGGCTGAAGAGCTTTGTTGTGCTAATGTATGGTCTATGTTGTACTAGGGGGAATATTATTTGTCGGAGACTGTTATTGTAGGTACCGCTGCAACGCCTTTTTCTATTGCCAAGCAGTAGTATGCACACATTACTATATACCGGTTTAAAGGGCGCTGTAGTTAATGGGCTACTGGTGTCATCGAGATCGTGGTTTTTGAAGTCTAAAGACTACATTGTTATTAAGGAGTGCGCATCACTTACCATCGGGTGAACAACGTACTCGTTTCGTCATTTTGAGGAATTATTATTATTTTCACTTACGCCGTATATCCATTGACCATGGCGGTATGCCGCACTACGACCAGGTCCAGCCAGCCGCAGCGGCGCACCCTTTTAGTGGTGACGCCTACCTCGTGCCCGCGCTGCTGGAGCAGCCTGCCCGTCTCCTGTTCATAGTTTTACTATATTAGATAAATGCGCAATACAACTATTTCTCGAGACGAGCGGAATATATGGTGCTACCACCACTGCATTATCTATATACCCTTAAATACTTTAAGGTTCCTGAATTTATTTATAAAATATTATTATGAAAAAGTTTGAAAATGTTCAAATCTCACATCGAGCAGCTCCGTGGGCAGGGGTCCGTCGCCTACTCGTGTAGTATACGCTTTGACGACTCCGATAACCTCGCCGATGACGTTCGGCGGCAGTCCTAGCCCGGTGCACACGCCGCCTATACTGCAGTTCGATGACGTAACGTATGGATACGTACCTGCAATTTAACTATACATTAAATATAAAATGCGAAGTCCCTAGTTCGATTCCGGGGCAACATGTGGAGTTCGATCGGTGGTAGGTTTTGTTGGAACCCGCATGGCTGGCTACCACCCTCCTATTGTAAATCTGCCCCAATAACAGCATTGCTGTGTTCCCCACTGTCGGCATATACAAGAAAGCCTGGACAAGCATGTTTCACTATCCATAGCCTCATTGCCTCTCAACATGTGAAATCAAGTGTAGACCCAAATATAGATAAAAAAAAATGTAACTAGTTATTATATTCAATTCAGATTTTAAAAGAAGCGAAAATCAAAAACTGGTGATAGCGCAATACATAAACTAGAACGAGCTTTGCGCTGTGCTAATCAGAGGCGTGGGTTCGATTCCCGCCGAGCTTTGTTTCCGGCGAATGGAAGGATTATGAGAAACCCAAACAGTTTTCAGAACAACTTGACGTTGACAAACGATATCCGCCAACTCGCACTTGGCCAGCACTCTCTCCTTGTGAGATAGCATAACAGCAATAGAAACAGTAAATGGATTGGTTATGTTATTTATTTGGATTCAAGTATATAGTAATTAAAGAAATTATATTAGAGGAAGTCTGAAAGATGCTCCAGTCACCGAGAAGTTGAGGAGCAAGAGGTTAGCGTGGTGCGGGCATGTTGTGCGGAGGGATGAAGGACATGTAACAAAGAAAGTAATGAGAATGGAAGTGGATGGTTATAAGGGTAGAGGAAAACCGAAGAATGTGTGGATGGATTGTGTGAAGGTTGACATGTGTGAGAAGAATGTGAATTGAGATATGACGGCTGATAGAGGGATATGGAAGAGAAGTACATACTGTGCCGCCCCCACATAACTGTGAAAAGGACAGGAGGAAGGAAGTAATCGAAGAAATTGTTCTACATAAAAATAAATTTCCAAACATGTATGTAACATACCAAAATCGATATCCAACATGGCGGCATTAGCTCCTTCTACAAGCACCTTCTTGCCAGACTTGATGCTGTTGTGTAAATAGGAAACGGTGTCGCGCACCAATGGACGGATCTTATCAGCATACTCGCGGTACCGGGCCAACTCACTCTCTATGTCGACTTCCAATGCTGGGAACATTCGTTTGTATCCAGCTGCCAGAGTACGGAACCTTAAAGGGAGATGTTTACACAACACCTTAGCATAGGATGACTTCATTATGAATACACATCAGCCAACCCACCTGGTGATCGTTTATCAAAATGTAAGTATTAAACGAGTCACTCAGTGACAGCGGGTACTTGGCCATTCCTTGGTCTAATAGGTATGATTTTGGGGGATAATAATAAATAATGAACATGTGTGACTCACTTTTCCTCAAATATCGCGAAATCTCCCAGGAGGTCCCCGATCCTGACGCCGTTGCGCGTCGCTTTGGAAGAGTAAGTTGGTCCGATGCCTTTCTTGGTGGTTCCCAGAGAGTTTTTGCCTTTCTCTGCCTCTTGCAGACCGTCAGCCTGGATTAAGCGAATTAATATTTTTAACCAATTAACATTTATAGTAAATGATTTTTTTTTTTGGAAAAATAATTCCTCTAAGACCTAACATCTTACAAACAGACTGATCAAGGCAGACAATAATATTCTATTTATTATTCTTATTTGTCCCAAAGAAAGTCTTACGAACCTGTATTAAAATTCAAATAGTAAAATTTATTAAAATGAACCGAAATTAGGTATTTTATTCTGTTGGAAGATCTCTATTGCCGAAGACTGGGTAGGTACCACCCCAACTCCTATTTCCGTCGCAAAACAGCCGTGCAAACAATGTTCTAATTTACAAAGAGTTGTAGCTAATGAAATGACTACAGTAACTATCTTGTGTTCCAAGACGACGACCACAACATGGTGTATCCATCCTATCCAGAGCGAGACGATCAGAAAGCAGTCGTCTCGTGGCTTTGAAAAAAAAAAACGGTATAGCGACGAGACGAACAAGACTATCTCCTGCCCATAAAGTGGTGGTAGTTAGGATAATGACGACACAGCACCACATTGTGTTCGTCGCTTTGATGCTTGTTATACCCCGTTACTCCAGTAATTTCACTAGTGACATCACCTTTCAAACCGGACAACAGTAATGTTTGTATAATATTGTTAGGCAGTGGCGACAGGAGCTGCGGCGGAGGAGGCTTATACGGTCTTACAGATCTACTAGTTATTTGTAATTTTATGTTTGGACTTTCTCTATAGCCTTCACTGATCCCTGTAACGAAATCAGCTCCTCATCCTACATAAGGAAGCGATAACAATCCCGTTGGCATGTGAAGAGGTTTCAGTGTAACAACGAATGAACTGATTAGAATATCTGACATCACGCGCAGTTCCGATGTGACTCATAGATAAAACTGTGAACAAGTAACAGGATATACGGAAAAATACCGATCTATTCGTTTAATGATCGCCACTTCATTCGCTCAGAACAAAGCGATGCTGTTATGGCCGAAGGTCGAGAATATGATATGTCATATTCTCGTTGTTCTGCCCGATTCCGGCAACAGAAAACTATTATTTAAATAGGTACCAAAGAAAAAGAAATCGAAGGCAAAGAAAAACGTGTGGATAGCGTTGATTTCCGTATGTGAAACTGTCATGGTGCAGGAGTCCGCCGAGAGGAGTCGGGAGAGTGCCGACTCCGTTCAGACGAAGTCGTCGGGGCGATGGCAATGGACGTCCCAGCCCGGCAGCCCAGAGGCAGCCCGACTGAGGTATTCCCTGCCTGTTGTACAAGGCGACTAAAAGGGTCCTCGGGGTCGTGAGCCTTGAGGTTGGTGGCCCTCAGTGCTCAATATAAGCGAGTCTTAGAAGGACGGCAAATGCGTGGTGGTGTTGTATTTCCCGTAGCACAGGATGCGTGCTAAGGTGGGCTTGACTTTATCCTTCCGTGTGATGTTTTAGCCAGATTGCAGGGGGACACCGGTGCGTTCCGTAAGAGATCCCGGAGCCCCTCTTAATGCACTGAAAGAGACGACCGAAGAAGTTTTATGGGATAGAAGTTCCACATGACCTTGTCTTCCCCTAGAAGCAGGGTATGTTTTAAGATTTCCCCCGCGGTAAACAAAATAGGTTCTTCGCCTATTTCTATTTCTGCCGTGACTGACGTGTTCTAGTTTAAAAGGCATTGTAGTTAGTGAAATTACGGGGGTAACGGGATTTAATGTTGCCACGTTATTATTGGTAAGCGTATCACTTACCATCAAGTCTTGCTCGTCTCGTCGCTTAATCATCAGCCGATAGAAGACGTCCACTCTTGGATATAGACGTCCACCAAAAATCTACAAATCTATCCGTCCATAGCCCACAGGCCTCCGGTAGCACCGGACACTAGGGACCGTCGTTTATAGGGATTCATACGAAGGGGTTTGGGCTCTTTCCCACCACGCTAGCCCAATGCGGGTTGGCGGGAGCTAAAGCCTCGTTTGTTGTTTAGCAGGGTGCACCACGAGCAGATGAGTTTGGCTTGGACCCGTGAGTTGTTATACAGAACTCCATACATTCCTCTTGTCGCTTAGTCGAATGAAAAAAAAATACATATCTAAACCCGCACATACATGTAGGTATAGTTAGAACTAGTCGTCATCATCGTTTTGGTGCTATCTATAAGATTTTTTTTTTAATTTGTATTAGTAAATAATTATCATTAAGTGTCGTATGCATAAAAACACGAGATAACGTATACTGTAGGTAGGTTCAATGAACATTTTGTCTATGGTATTTCGGGTAACATTATTATTTAAATACATTTACAACGTAACGAATGCAAATACATTTTTCTTTAATCAAATACTGAATAGATAGGAAAACCGGAAATTTTTTTCTCTGTGCGATATTGAAACCGGTTTTTTTTAATAGCATATAACTTTTTATATTTAACGTTTTCCCAAAAAGAGAAATACGAGCGGGGACCTTTCCGTTCACCTGATGGTAAGTGGTAGGCGATACGCTCGCTCATAACACGGCGCTAGTTAGGATAATATTATATATACAGTACCACATTGGGTTCATCCATTGAAACAACATATCGAATCTTGTTACCCAAGTAGTTACACTAACTACAACGCCCTTCAAACCGGAACACAGTAATGCATACACCGTACTGTTTGGTAGCTGCAATAGGCGCTCCGGTTCTACTTAGAGGGACTCTGTCAACAGAGAATTTTACCACCAGAGCATCTTGGGAATTATAAACGATATCTGTAATATAGAAAATGGTTTTTTTTTTTCTGGCCTCGCTGCAATGTATTATACTTTATTAATATACAAAAACAGTATATTTTTTTAGAACATCCTTTATATACAAGAGAAAGACTCTCTAGAGATGATTTGCATATTGCTTCGAACAGTCTAATATTATTTGTGTAGAATTTGGTTGAGGAAAACATGGTGAAAAAGCCAACATCTTCGAAGCCATCATGAACTTCAGTGTGTTGGATAAATTGCCTTCATTATCTCCTTGTGAGAGCAGACTGAATTCCAGCGATGGAAACATTAAGATCATTAAATTTATTTACAGATACTCTATCGCGATTAGCACTACAGCCTCAGTTAACCGGAAGGACATACTATTTGGTCACAGACCTATTTGTAACTTAATTCCAAATGTTTATATTAAAGAATAAATTGTTTATTATTTGATATATAATAGTTTAACTATGTATACAATATAAAAATTATGCATGACTAGAATAAAAACGGGGAATCCCAAAATATAACCGTTGTTATCGTTACCGGAGCTCTTTGTGACTAACGCGTAACGGATGTGAGACAACTGGAGAAGTGCCGTCGTGAATGAAGCGACTCCTCATTAAACACTGAGATAAGATAAAAAAAAAAATTATGAATGAGAGAATTGCTCTTTGATATTTTATAAATGGCCGAATGTGTAATACTCACAGCCATCCTTTTAAAATCGATGAATGTTTCCGGCTATAAAAAAAAAACTTTACAGCCATTTAGAGATCACTTTTTTACTATCCGTTGCTACTTAAAAAAAATATTTATTTTACTCGAGTGGCAGTGGGCAGGGCATATTACTCGGGAATATTACTGTGTTCTGATTTGAAGGGGGTTATAGCTAGTGAAATTACTGGGACGAGGCGCATTAGATGAAAATCCCGATCGTACCGTAGCTTAGTAGAATAAAAAAAATACTAAACTTTTCTATTAATGAACTCGATATAGGTCCTTCGAGCCGGATATAATTAATTTTTACGCACCTGTTGATGTAAATCGAATACGATGTGTGCTCTGTCCGATATGATGAGCCGTTGCTGCCATCCCTCCATGCCCTTTGACTCGTTCTTCTTCAATTCTTCGAAGAGCCCCGGTAGATGGATTACTACACCATTACCTGCGAGTGTTAATTAATATCACACAAATAGTCAATCGCGAAATTTATATAAACTGATAATATGCATGATACAGTAGAATTTACTACAGCTACGCAGCATCTTTTCGTCTTAGATACCGCAGTGTATGAAGACAAGTCTTCAAATCGGGCGTGTTGCCAGTGTTGACATACGGAACCGAGACGTGGCCCGACACTATAGGCCTTATAAAAAAGCTGAAAGTCATCTAAAGGGCAAAGGAGAGAGCTATGCTCGGAGTTTCTCTGCTTGATCGAACCAGAGATGTCTCTGAACTGAAATCCGCCGAAGAATTACGGTCACCCAGCCGTAGATCAAAAAATTGCTAGAATTAAGTGGCAGTGGGCAGGGCACATTGCTCGAAGGACGATGGCCAATGGGGCAGTAAGATCTTCGAGTGACGCCCGCGTATATACACCCATGTACAATACTATGAATATCCCATGCCCAGTGAACATTTGGACAAGATACAAATTCAGCTCCAGTCGGCACAGGATCCGGTAAGCCGCAATAGCGTTTGGAAAAAAGATCCGCGTTACCGAAGCCGTCGTTCCTTCCATATAGCACCTATTCCATTCGACAAACGTTTTCAACCGTAGTTGTAGCTTGACGAACGATATGGAGCACTCCTCATATACAGGTCTTCTTTTATTCTTCAGAGCCGTATACTTGGACAGTTGGTCCGCCCTTTCGTTGTTTTCCCTCCTCGCGTGGACTTTATCCCTATATAACCTTACTTTCTTCCTTTCGCTTTCCCTTTCATAATATTCTCTTTCACTCTCCATGCTAAGGGATGGAGGGTGTCAGATCTAGCGACAGTCTCGAGAGTGGACCTCGAGTCGCTCATAATGGCGCATGACTGAGCAATGTGCTGCTGAGTGTATCAGTATCTCTTACCAAGAAGAACGTCTCCTTCGTCTCGTAGCTTCGTAGAATAAAATAAAATAACGTTACGTTTATAACTACAGCCTATTTAATATAAACTTGCGTCAATTTCCGGTTTAGAGTCAATTTGAATAACACTTCGGTGAATACCAACATCGCATATATTCCAATGATAAGTGTAAGTTACCGTATACTTAAAACACTTAATTTGCATTTTTTTTGGGTTTTCTGTAACTTCTTATCAGCCGAATGACGACTACTGCTGAGCATAGGCCTCTCTCAAGGATCTAAATTGAACAGGAATGATGCCTTAGCAACACCACGCTGGCTCAGTGCGGGTTAGTGAGAGGACAACCCCTCGCCTGTTGTTTAGCAGGGTGTACCCCGCGTGGAGGTGAATTTGACTTGGACTTCATAACATGTGCGGAACCCTTTACCCTTTTTTTTACTAACTATAATTTACGAATTGTTATCCTTTTTTGGTATCGTCACTACAATTTTTTTTGGATGAAATCTTTAAAATCTACCCCTCTTTCTGGGAAGACATGGTTATGTGGGATTTGTACCCACTAAAACCTCCTTGATGGTCCTCTATTAGTGCATTAGTAAGAACTGCTGGATCTCCTACGTAACTCGTCGGATTTAGCTTAACATATCCCAAGGGCAAGGCCCTTTTCATATCCCTTACTTATGCTACAGGAATTACAAGTTCAATTCGAATTTGTCGATCCTCTCAGGATCGTCTGTCTACTTAAATTAGGATATGCCAACGCTGAGCTTTAGATAATTTCGTATTGGATGAAGAAAATAAAATTAATCACGATAAGCTATAGCTTCGAATATAGAAGAAACGTAAAATCCTTTCAAGCGACATAAAACTGTAAAACCTTGGTGGATTGTTAATTTCCAAACGGCCATTAAGGAGTGCTGCCTTTCGTACCAGGCACAGCCTTGCTCCCGCTTTACCTATTTGCCTTCCATTTTTCCCATTATTATGTTTATAACATCTTTTTTTTACATGCAATATAAAGATTTGTCAGTGTCACATCGAAATCGCAGGTACATCGTTTGGGACTTCCTCTTCCTCCAATTTTAATACATGCAAATAAGTAGTGTCAAACGCTGATACACAAAACTGATTAAATTATTTTTATTTACGACTGACGAGACACGTGGGACGTTCACCTGATTGTAGAATGAAGTATACTGCAGCACATTGCGCTCGTCTCTTAAGACATGAGATGTCGAGTCTCGTTACCCCAGTAATTACACTAGATATAACGCTCTTCAAACCGGAACATAGTAATGTTTGCACACCACTCATTATCCATAGAAATAAGCGCTGCGGTGGTAGCTACCCAACTGACTCCGGCTATAGAGACCTACCACCAGATGATAAAATTTTTCTATATTGGACAAAGCGAGGAAACGAGTGAGCTTTGAACCTGATAGTAATTGACACAACTGTCCATAACAACGTGGAGCTAGTTAGGATGATGTACACAACACCAAAATGTGAACATTGCCTTTAGAAATATGTTGTCTCATTACCTTAGTAATTTGACTAGCTACAAAACCCTACCAACTGGAATACAGTATTTTTGCACGATATAGGCGGCAAAAATAAGAGCTGCGGTGGTGTTAACTGGTGACTGACGACATAGACCCACCACCAGTACTATATGCATTTCCTCCCTAGTTTCTGTCGATGATTGTATATCATAGGATGAACGTATCGTATCAATTGCCTTGATGCTCAGTCGATTAAGCAAACAAAAAGGGTGGCCAATAGGGTGTTAAAAGGTTCATCCAAAGTTATCTACATAAGTTGAATGTTTGGTGACAAAATGAAATGGAAACAGTATTCAGGTTCTCAACATACAAGAACCAGAGCATTTAGATCTTCGGATTCTTACTTGAAATTGAAGTCAAGGTTTTCTTTTATCTAAAACAGATTGTTTGTAGATAAAAAGTATGACAAAATACAAGAAAATAATTTGAGCCATTATAAATATAATAAAGCAATAAAGTTTTTTTTTTATTCAATTAAGGACGGAGAAGAGCAGGATGTTCACGCGATGGTAAGTGGTATACTTGTCCATAACAAAGTGGCGCTAGTTATGATGCCATGTACTGCACCACATTGTGCTCGTCGCCTGAGACAAGATGTTGTCTCGTTACTATAGTAATTACAGTAGATACAGTGGTCTTCAAACCGGAACGCAGTAATGTTTGGCGGTAGAAATTGACACTGTGGTGGTCCTACCTCGACGGTGTCCAGCAACGGAGACCTACCACCAGTCGCCAGAAAAACGTTTTTTACGCTCTTCACACCTTTTTGCGCGAGTTTTTTTTTAACTCGAATGTATTTTTTTTGTTTGTCTTTCGTTAAATCGTATGTGTTGTAAGAGTGAGTATAAAAATACTTTTTGGCAAGGTAGCCTATTTTTTTTTTTTCAGCAAGTCGTCACGGGCAACGAGCTGTTCACAATGCCTTGTGCTTGTTTATATTTAGCCGGAACATCCGTTTGTAAACTTCATTGAGGCAACACAATTTTTTGGCTACATAACTACGTAATACAATGATGAAATCCTCTGGCGTCGAAACGACGATGGGGAGTGGAGAAGAGGAAGGGAAGGGCGTGCCGTTATCAGTAAGTAAATACGCTCTAATTTTTTAACATGAAAGCAAATAACAATAAGACTTTATTAATTCTGTAAACCAAAATATATTTGATGTTTATTATATAAATCATCAGTCATTAGGAGCTGTCATATTTCAACATTGTGATACCGAGCCCATCAGGCGTATTTGGGGTTAAGAATGTTAATGTTGACAACATTTTTTGTTGTTTAAATAAAAGTAATATTAACCCCACTACATTTAACGAAACTAGCGTCCCTCTCGTTTGTACTAAATCAACCTATCTCTCAAATGAACACCGCGACCTACAAGAAACGTTCGCAAACATTACCGCATTCCTGTTCGACGGGCGCTGTAGCTAGTGTAAATACTAGGGCAACGAGACTACATCTTATGTCTCAAGACGATGAGCACAATGTGGTGCAGTATATGTTATCCTTACTAGCGTGTCGTTGTTGTGAGCCGGTGGATCACTTACCATCAGGTGAACGTCCCGCTCGTCTCGATGCTTCGTTGAATAAAATCAAATACAGTAGTAGCGCCGTATTTAAATTTAGACCCTCATCTCCACCTTCCTTGAGCATGGACATGCATAGGCGTGGCCATGGGCATGGGTTGTGCACGTAATTTAGTATTTATGCTTTAATAAAATAACGTAGATACTTCAGTTGCCTTTTGTTTCAACCATTAGTATTCGTATGATGCACAAATTCACACTTGCCTAATATGGTAGAAAATGATCTCGACTACCTTGACAGTGACGACTCCCATTCTCAATGGTGGGCAAGATGAGAAGACTGTATATATATATTTATATTTACCGATTAAAGATGGTTCGTTCAAAACCGCTCGTCTCGTCTCTTCGTCGAATAAAAAAAATACTGAGCTGATGTGATAATTCCTATTATACTTTATTATTTTCTTATATATGATGGCTGATGTAATAGATTTATATGTTCAAATAGCTGCAGACTATATTAACCTTATATCGCAGTAATATTACGAGAGACTGATGATATGGATTTTACTGAAACAGTAAATGGACCCATATCGTATGCCATGCATCTCTGAGGAGAGGCCCTTGTGAGAAATGGGCAGGGGAACAGCTATATTATATTACAAGCGATACCCGACTGTGGTCATGCCAATCTGAAATTGAATTCTGCAGGCTACCTTGGTTTTTACTTATCTAAATATGTCCTTTAAGCAGCGACGTGCAGGGAAATTACGGGTTGAACATGCAAACCACTCCGGAAATATCTGTGCTGATCTTGAATTAAAAATAAATTTACTAATACAGCAATTCAGTAAATTTATCGATAGTCAAAGGGTAGTTGTGTACAATTAGCAGTGAATTGAGAGATTATTATTTATATAGGTTAAGGGAGCCAGCCAGGGTATGCAGTGCTTATTTGCCTGTACGGAGCGCATGCCTCTGACCTTCAAGTATAATTATCGTCAATTGACGGAGGTCAAAATTTGAATCCTCAATTATAGATAAAATGTAAAGGTATTAAAATCTAAAGATAAATTACTTGCATGTTATGCATGCATGAAGTATTACTGATATAGCTGCGAAAATCTATCTAACAGCTGGGCTCGTTGGAAAACACAGTTTCGAAACACAGGCGACAGAGTATATGAAGAATTGTAAATTTTGTATAATGAGTTGTAACATTATTTTGGATTATCACTTTTCGACTTTTCCTAGCTTGTGGTCATACTAGCAGTTTGAATGCTTGGCTAGAAACTGGCCTGCGGCACATTAGGTGGGTTTGGTAGGGTTAGTGTCGGCGTATACTGGCCTTAACTGACGCAAACACGCTGGCACGTTTGCGCTGAAGCAATTGGCGTGTAATTGCTTTATACAGTTAAGAGCTCTGTCAACGCCCTTCCAAACCCACCACGCATTCTGTACCAATATCAAAATGGTAAAAAAATGCATTAAGAAAATTATATTACTTTTTTAAGACCAAAAAAAATTAGTTTAATCATCATCATTATTCCGTGATCATTATATTCATTAACCGTATCGTCATCATCAGTCGATAGACGTCCACTGCTGGACATCGGTTCTGCGCTACCCGCATCCAACGTTTTTTTTTGTTTCGCTCGTTTCGTTTGAAGGGGTTCGTATGGAGCGATTTGGGCTATTTTCCACCACGCTGGCCTAATGCGGGTTGGTGGGAGCCAGGGGCTCGTTTGTTGATGAGCAAGGCGCACCGTGAGCAGGTAAGGTTGGTTTGAATCCTGTGAGTTTTCATGCGGGGTCGCTTACACCTCAACTGTACATGTTTATCAGGACTTAATAAAATTGTACATAAAAAGGATATGTTTATGTAGCAGGACCAAGTACTGTTAATGTATGAAAAGATGAGTTTAAGCAGAGTTCCTGGCCCATAGTTTGTGTACAGAGTATTTCCAAATATATCTGACGAGTAACGACGGTCTTGATACTTATTGGAGATAAAAAAAACAACTTACCTATCACAGATATACAATTAGTGTTAATGATCCCGCTAGGAAGTAGATGGAAATCGAACTCTTTGCCGTCCACCACGACCGTATGACCGGCGTTGTTTCCACCCTATAAAACAAAAAGAAACATATTTGACTTATAGTCTAGTATATATAGTTAAATATAAAAGGCGACATATATATATAAAAGATATCCAAAGATTCATTGACTTATCATGGGGTCTCTGACACTATTACCCAAATTTGCTTGTCATTAAGAGGTCAGCTATGAATGGATTTTACGAAATTCTTTCCCCAAAGGGAATTGCGGGGGTGTTACGATCATCAAAACGGGAGAATAGTTAGTACATTACACACACATATATATATATATATACATATACACGTATATAAATCATCTTCAGTGGCTGATGAGTCATTAAATTTCTAGAGTGGCGGTCGTGTACCGGCATGATCTGCTGTAGGTCGTAAGCAACCGCTGGATGCGGGTAACGCAGGAGAGACGTGACCAGCAATGGGCATTTGTCCGCTGATAAGTCCCAAGTAGTAATCCCAGTAATTTCAGTAGCAACAACGCCCTTCAAACCGGTACACGGTAATGTTTGCACACTGCTGTTTGGCAATAGAAATAAGAGTTGCGGTGATAGATACCTAGACGGTCTCCGGTTACAGAGATCTGCAACCAGCGGAATATGATCAGAGCCTCAGACATGAGTAACACGATTTAAGACAAAGGTAATATTATCGCATAATTTCTGAGTAAAGTTATTCCTAGGCCTCTGGTGCCGTCGTCGTGCACCTGGGACTGTTTTTAATGATTTATATGGAGGGATTTGGGCTATTTCTCACCCTGCTGGCCCAGTGCGGGTTGGCGGCTTGCGCCTCACGAGTTATGGGTATTTATAAAAATAAAACCATAATCAAAGAATATATTGACTATGTATTTTTTTTATAACCCAATGTTTATTAAATCGCCAGTAAACAAACGGTTAGTGTTGCTACCGTTACGCCAATTAACTCGCACGTGATCCGACTGATATCGAATATGTTACAAAGCACACAGACACACACACATACACACACTACATTGTACGAAATCAACAATGTTTTTATTAAATGCTCCTATAATCACAATTGTTTATGCAAACACCAAATGCTAAGTGTTCCTGTTTATACAAATATATAATGTACGAAATAGCAACGATACAACGAAGGCGAATTGATATAACAATGAGATGGTTATAAGAATGTTTACACAACTACCTATCGCTCTAATTGCTTTGTTGTTAACATTCCTAACTCCAGAAATTTTACTAACTACAGTATCATTCAACAAGCTTTTAACTAATTAAAATAAGAAAGTCATATCCTGATAAATTGTGTTAGAATGCTATAGCTGAGACAATAGTAAATATATAAACTTCGATATTATAATAAGCTGTAGTTATAAAAATAAAAATTGTAAAACTGCCATAGAGAACAGAAGAAAATACTAAGAAATGTAAAACTAAAAGGAGTGTGTTAAAAGCAAGAAATTAAAATAACAAATGAAAAGATGCTTCATGTATTTTCAGGTATTTTACAGGATGTAAAAGAAGAAAAAAGGCGACTCTTCACTTGCGAAAGGTATGAAAACTAAGATGGAAGCGAGATGAGAATGAGATGGAAATAAATAAATAAAAATGTGATGGTAAATGTAAAGCTACTAAAGGCCCTGACCCACCACACGCAGAGATTCTTCAATTTTTTAAATAAAAGTTACTATAGCAAAAGACAATATGAAATTATTCTTAGATTTCTTTAATGTTACCAGAATTTTAAGAGTTAGAAAAATAAGGATAAAATTATATGAAGTGATTGATCCAAATGAAGGTTATAAGATCTCATGAACGTCATTCGTACCTATGCCCAGCAGTGGACGGTAGTTGAGATTACGATGATTTGCTTTATACTTTAACATAGCCTAAGTGAATTAGTGTTTACTAATTCTTTGTTTAGGGTGTAATGGGTCCGACACGGGACACGAGCCAACCTCACCTGCTGGTTCACCATGTTAATAAACAAACGAGGCTCTGGCTCCCAATAGCCCGCATTGCGCCTACTATGAATCCCTATCATCGAAGCGGGAATCTTTGGGGAAGGTATATGTCCAGCAGTAGACATCTCCCGGCTGATGATGATGATAATGCTGAACTAATCTTTTGAATTTATCTGTGGTCAACTCGTCTCAAGTGTAAAAAAAATGCATGAAAAAAAGGATAAGTATAGTTTTGTTGGTGGTAAAACACCTATTATCGGAGACCGTCTAGGTAACTACCGCCGCAGCGTAGTCTGATGCAGTGTTTATCATCCTAAGTAGCAGCACACTGGTTATGTATAGGCCTATCATATACTATCAGGTTTTTTTCTTCTCATAAATAATTTTTTTTTATTTAAAACGACGAGATAAGCCAGACGTTTACCTGGTAAGCGATAAGCGTACCCATAACTACGTGACGCTAGACATGATGATAAATACTGCACCACATTGTGCTCATCGCTTTAAGATATTAGGTAAGTCAGTTACCATAATAATTTAACTACCTACAGCTTCCTTTAAATCAAAACACAGTAAAGTTAGCATACTGTTCGTCGGCAGAAATAGAAGCTGCGGTGGTGCCTACCTCGACGATCTCCAACAAGTGAGGCTTACCACCAGCGGAGTTTATGCCCAAATACAATTATTAAAAAATATCACTCAAGGTCCTATTAGTTCATAATTTAGTAACAAATAGTTCTGTTACAGTTCTTTGAAGGTTTTTTTTTAAATTGCCTCCTCAACAAACACCTCATTATTGAAATGTAACTGGAAAGCGACCTTGTAACATTTTTTTTAATAATTATTGCCAATAGTCTAATAAGTACCTTGAAACGCTGTATTAAGAGAAACCCGAATGCTGTTTGAGTACACCAGTGGTATTCAACCATTTTTTGATGAGGCCACAAAAGCACGTTAGCCCATGGCTGAAACCGTGTGTCGCGAACAGAAAAACAAAATTAGTTAATGCTTTTTTTTTCTAATGTTTTCGCGATTGTTTCAGATTTTTTTCTTAATAAATGATGAAAATATTTAATTTGTACATAATTTTTGCTAATAGGTGTGAAATTCCAAAATGGTTTAAAATAAAGTAACATCAAATGGGCCAACTGCAACAGTACCTCGGGCCGCTGATTGTTTGCATTTGAAGTAGACCGTTGACAACATCCATACTCAACGGAGTCCTGTGCAATCTTTTGTGATTAACCCAGTGTTACTTTATTTTAATCCATTTGAATTTCGCACCCATAATATATCATTCAACGAGGATATTGATGGAGGCATTCGGCTAGATTGGATAGAATTTAATAGTTTTGAAGTGGAAGCCGGATATAAGACCCAGAGAGGGACTACCTCGCCGGACAACCTATGATATCGTAAGACCGGTAGGAAAAGGGTAGATGCGAAAAGCTGATGCCGAATCTAGTGGAAGATATTGGGGAAGGCCTACATCCAGTAGAGAACTAAAAAGGGCCGGACGACCCATTAGACAAATAGAGTGTATTAAATATGTTAACCATAAAAGCGTTGTCTGAAGACCATAACTTTTCCGAATCGCTTGTGGTTAACAAATTATACTAAAATGTGAACAATGACAATTGTATTACTCCAGAAGATCACAATCGCTGAAAGGAAGATATGTGAAGAACTACGGAATAACTATCGTAATTAGAAATGGTTTACCAAAGGATCTGCATTGTAAGCATAACTTCTCGTTTATTAAATAGAAATAGCAATGGCTCATGTCGTAGAAGTAATATAGTTAAGTGTCCTGGCCAACCCTATCCTGTGAGAGATCGGCCTAATGTGGAGATTTCACAGTACAAAAAAAAAAGCGTTATACGCTTTCTGTCCAAATAAACAAACGGTCTAAGCAAAACGGGGCGGCTAAAACATTTTTTATACAGTTGACCTGATAGTACGTGATGCGTTTGCACATAACAATGTGGCCCTAGTTGAGGTGATAAACACAATATGTGGCCCTAGTTGAGGTGATAAACACAATGCTACCTTGAGTCCTGGTCGTCTTGAAACATGACATGTTAAATCTCGTTACTCCGGTAATTTCACTAACTACAGCGCCTTCGCACCGGAACATCAGTTATGTTTGTACTCTACTCTTTGTCGGCAGAAATATGCGCTGAGGTTGTACCAACCTAGATAGTCTCCGGCAGCAGTAATCACCAGTTATCTGTTTATCTTGAGATGGTGTTACTATTTTTGTCGTAAAATGTAATTGATGGAAATTATTATTATTCTATTTAAATATTTATTGTATGTCTTAGATAAACCTTCTGATATAACGTTGATAACCATTTTCTACTGGTAAACCCGATATAGAGAAAAACCTTAATAAAATGACGGTGTGCGCAAAATTTCATGATAAAAAAAAAAACGTTTTCTAAACCTATTTCCTCAAGTAGTTTGTGTTAATTACATCTATACTATTTTAAATGTATCTTATTTTACATAATTTTTTTTTAAATAACTTTTTATACTTACAATTGTTACAAACTCTTAGAACACTGTAATCAGCTCTTTTCAAGGCTTTTACATATCTCAAGTTGCAACAATCACGAATGTTGGTTCAGATAAATGTAATCTTATTTTTGCAACATTATTGCGACAAGGAAATATTTTATGGTTAATACATAATGCGTAATAAAAGATGTAGATCATAGAAAATAATATACTCGCAAACAATATTTTTGTGATGGGAGTAAACTGTAAACAAAAGTCTGACCTTTTGATAATTATCTCAAATCTTGTTAACCACTAGAAACATGTTCTATACACATGTATGGAACAAATCCATAGTTGTAGACTGAACACATTTTATGTAGAAATTGGTTCTCTTTATAACATAATGATGGTTATCAACTACTTTTAATATTGATAAATAAAAGTTTTAATAATAAGAGTAGTTACAAATAAATGCCTATCCTATCTGACCTTTATGTAGATTGACCACATTTTTGATTATTTGTCTACAACAATTAAATATATAATAAACCTTTTGTAATTACATATTGCTATAACATATTTTCTACAAAATATAACAAGCAATGCTTTAATTAAATTAATCATACATTTAACTTTAATAATAACTAACAAAAAAATAAATTGATATTATTAATAACAATTAACCAGAAAAAGTAGTTTAAATGAAAAGGAAGTTTTTACTTATTCCTTATTTACATAAGACAAAATTTATGTTGTATGAGACTGTACAATCATAAGTTCAATGGGTGACTAATTAACTTAAATATAATCATACTTTGTTTGGTGTAAAGCAGTTCAATCTAGATTGTGTTGTAATACAATGATTTTATCATAGTATCAATGAAATTTAATATGAATTTTAAATTATATCAATGTATATAAGGTTAATTCTATATCTATATAAAATACAATTGACCTTATATTTTTATGGAGTTTACTTATAATAAATTTTTGCGAATTAACAACTGAGCTTATGCCTTGTACAAGAAATAGTCAATATTTATAATTGACCTTTTTTTTAGTGTTATAAATAGTTCCTAAAGCAGTGAAAAGTTGCAAAGGACGAAGCCGCTCGTAACCATGACAATAAATGGCCAAGACCTTGGCAGTTATCCATCGTTACAGACTACAGCTCACGAGGTTTATTTATGTGACGGTCAATCGATGTTCATCACATGACTGTAAAAAAAATCATCTTGCATCGTTTGCGAGATATATGCATAAATTATGTTACGTAAGGTTATTTGATTTGTACATGCTTACGCAAGTTCTCATTAGAACCCTTAGCTGTTATAAAAATATACAAAACAATATTTGCATGTTTTCAAACAAACTGGCGGAATGCCAATCATGTTTGCATTTACTATCGAGATTAAACTTACAACAACGTTTAGGATAGAATAATATTTTAGGTACTAAAATATTTTTTAATTAAAATTCAGTACTAATTCTAACCTCAATTAAATGTTATGAATATTATTGTTTATACTTAGACTTATGTGAAACTCCTAACATTTAATGATATTATAAACATAAACTATTTATGTCATTAATATAATTACTATAAAAATATAACCTGGCAACGGCACACGATGTCGGAGTCGATGGCCAATAAATCTACCATTTTTCCTTTTCCTTCATCACCCCACTGTGCACCCAGGACTACAGTCACTTTGGTTTTTACTTGCATATCACGTTTTGGGAATGGATAGCAAGGTAGCTCGCCATTAAATTGCGTGATCTTCGAATTCGTAGTCGAAGCCATTATTATTCTGCGAAGTGCAAAATTTGAAAATTTATACAAGCAAGCGAGACATGCGCACGCAGAAACCGAAAAGCTGGAAGAGAACCGCGAACAGTAAATAAAACCTCTAAAAAGTCATTACAGATAATGATAAAATCTATACAGGGACAAAACCTTTAAATTTAATCTGTACTTTTATATAAACCTTTGTTCGATTGACAATATCAAATAGAAGCGATAAAATGAGAACTCATAATATTCAATACATTATTATAAAAAAGAATATTTTCGTATTAAAATATGCATGTTTCTTTTTTTATTTGAGACTTGTTTTTAAACTAAAAATAAAATGTCAACTTGACTTTGTTATCAGTTGACAGATTTTGAAGTCTGCGAGGCGACAGCACAGCGGTTGTCGATCGATTACAATCAATTGTTAGGTGCCGTCCGTTCAATATTATTTTAAAGTACATATAAACTGAACATTTTACAATATTTTATTTACAATTAAGTATAGCAAAATTATAAAAAATATATTAAAACTGTGCTACACGCAAGTCGCGTTTCACAGGTAGGAGAATTGTTAATAAAATGAAAGTTTACTATTTTTTGTTATTATACGTGTGCTTTGTGACAAGTAGTGATAAAGAATTAGAAGACGATAGCAAAAGGAAGAGAATAATTGATCAGTTGACGAAAACACGGACGGTTATCCTTGATAATTACACCTTAGTGACACGGCAAATAGCTACTGATGTTTATATGTTCAGAAGTTATCGCACTGTTTCTGTTGTTTTTTATCGTATCATGACGGACGTTATTGACGCCCGTTTTACTTTCCAGTCAGAGGAGCTCCATTTGAATAATATTGGTAGGTTACACATGCACTTCTTTACTATTTTACTAGCAGAATATAGTAATTTTCTTTTGTATTACTGGTGGGTTAATTGTTAAGGTGGAAGAAAATTAAATTTTCTTTTCTTTTAAAAGGTTACTTCAATATAATTAAAATACATGTATTTTGTGTACAATAAAAAAAAACTGTTATAAATATTTTAATATTGCATGTATATATAGAAGTCTAAAATAGATCTGCTTAATCAAAACAGTGATCTAAAAAGATAATAACAGAAACAAAACTAGCCTAATGGCAAAATTATGTTGCTAACCGTTCACTATACACTTGTAAATTTACTCATATTACAATATCAAAACATCACTGTGTAAGCTTATTTTTAGGAAAAGTAAAATTCTTGGTCAACTACAATTAGTCATAACTATGAGCCCATAACTATGTGGTGCTTGTTAACTAGTTTACTACCATTGCATTCTAAAGAACATACTTTTATTATATTGAAAATAGAATTTGTTACAACAATGAATAAATAATGTGTTTGTTAAAAAAGAAGGAATACAACTGGACTTAAGAATGAAGCTTGCATTTAAATTATTGATCAATAGATCCATTGATCCACTATGTACACATCAACATTGCAATACTATAATTACATATGCTTGCAATTTAAACCTTGCAGTTAAACTAAAAGTGGTTTCTTTATTTTTCCTTGTATATTATTTTTCATGTAAATAATATTGTATAAAATGTATTAGCTTTACTGTTGATACAGTTTATACAATATTATTTTGTGTATGTTATACATCTAATTTTTTGCTTGCTCAGCTCACAGGTGTGAAGTTGTCGCATGAGATAGCAAAGAAATTAAAAGAATTATTCATAATAAATAAAACATTTAAAAAGCATGCACATAATCCTCCATAAACCTTTTATTCTGTGTAATGTACAACAAATTTAACCAATGTTTAGTTGATGTTAATATATTTGATAAAACTTTATCTTCATGTATAAGTGATAAATTCTTTTTTTCACAGGCTCTTGTGAACCGCAAGATGTTATCATCAACATAAAACAAGGTTCATATCCAGCGGTGAATCCCGATGGCTATGAATTCCCTAAGTACTTCATTGATCCCACAGCACGAGAACACATACACACAATAGAACTACTTTCAGATGGAAAGAACAGAACATATTCAATAAGGAACCCCAAACCAGGGAACTGGTATACTCTTGTTTATATTAAATGGGAAGACCCGAGGACACAGAAAGTTGAGCAACAAGGTAAACTTTTGGTCTTATTAGCTATATATAAAGTGAATACAATGAGACCACCAAAATATTTGTTCTAATAGAAATTTACTTATGTAAAACCATGGCCTTATATCACTTTGTTCTTTTATATTCCACAAAGTGATGAGAGTAACAATGCATTCACCTCTCTTGCTCATAACAATCTGGCGCTAGTTAGGATGTTATTCACTGCTCAGCATTGTGCTGTGTGCAAGATATTATGTTCCTATATCCAAGTAATTACTCTAGCTATAGCGCTGTTCAACACAGAACATCTTTACACACTGTTTAGCTGTATTTATAGGAACTGTGGTGTTACTTATGTATATGGTCCCCGGCAATAGAGACCGATCTATAGTGGTTTGCGTAATTCCCTGTTTCATTGGTAAGAAAAATCCACATCCAGAAAAATACCACCAATCAAACTCTACTGTATCCAAGTGTTGTGGAGTTTGATTGGTGGTAAGATTTTTTCAAACTGACAAGCTAGTTGTTTTCTGGCTTTCAATATATGTGAGGTAGAGTATTTTGCTCGAGCACCCTTGACCATCCACAGCTTCACTGTCGCTTAACACCTTGCAAAATTGAGTTAAAGTTTTAGCCCATTGGAGATAAAAAAAATTATTTAACCGGAACTGGTTTTTAAAATAAAATCTTATTTATCATAACAACGCACCATAGTCACGTCCCTCAGCCATGAGGTTACGACAAAGAAGAAGAAGAATACATTGACAAAGATTTACATAATTTATTAGACAAGGGAGTGTCGTATTTAATATATCATAAATATTTACTAAAGAAATACTTTTTTGTATCCTCTTTTATTCATTTAACGAAAAAAATATAAGTATAATGTTGCGAAAGAGGAAAATAACTAGAATACTTGCTCACAAGGAATCTCCATATAGCAAAAGACAACTAAAAGATTTCCTTTTATTTGTATGAAGTACTTTGTTTGTTTTTTTGGATTTTTTTTTGTAATCATCACAAGAAACCTATGTCCAGCTGTGACAATCCATCGGTTGAGATGACGGTGAGGATGATGATCGACTAATTTAACTAGGCTCCATAATTGTTTTAGGCATATATATACATCAAATGGTTTTGTCTTTCTTGTTTAACATAGTATCTCCACTAGATTCAGTTTTTATAAAACATAACGACAGATTTTAAGCCAAAACGTCTCTGGCGTAGTAAAGGTTGTAGAGTCATTCCTAAGATAATATAAACATATGTAATGTTTTATGATATAGCATTTACAACTTTCATATTATTCTATAAACCGTTTTTTAATAAATTAAGGAGACGAGCGCGATAAACATCCAATCGTAAGTGATATGCCCTCCCGTAACAACGTGGCGCAAGTTAACATATTATACACTGCACCACATTGCGCTCATCGCCTGAGACATTAGATGTCGGGTCTCGTTACCTCAGTAATTACACCAGCTAGACCCTTAACTTTTCTTAACCCTTAGACGTAAACTTTATTAGGTGTTAAAATATCGCAAAAATATTTTATTTGCTTAATAAATTGGTTAATCCTACTAAAATAAATAAGATGTGGTAATCACTATTCAATTATTTCAAAACTTTAAAAACCTATATTCAATAGTCTTTTTAAAGTTCGTTTTTCGTATATGTAAAAACAAAAGGTCACGCACATAATTATGTTATTACATTGATTTATGGAGAGTGATTTTATTACAAACATTCATCTTTATTTTATTATTTTCTTTATTGGAGACAAACAGAAACAATAGGTCCAAAAAACACAAGCGAAAATTTATAAAAATAATTACAATTGTTTCCTTAGATAGTCTCACAGAACATATTTGATTTACACAACATGACAACACGAGTTTAATAAATAGGAATTTGAAGCATAAGTACAGATAATGGTTAAAGTTAAAACAAATTTTAATGTGAAGCAAAAAATTTACATAAAATTAAAAAACTACGAGAGATACGAAAAATCAAACGGGAACATCTATACATTGTTGCACAGTATTTTTTTTATTTTGTCCCTATAAGCAGTGCGAGAGCATGAAAACATATGTAGGTTACTGAAAAATTTATTTATTGAGGAAGTCACACATTCTGTATAGAGGGTCGCGTTTACCTGTATTGGTTCGGGTGGTCGAAACATGAAATAGATGTTTGGATCGTGTTACCTTATATGGTACTTGAAACTACTTTGGACAGCAATGCAGGACTGTTCATCTCTCCAACACATGTTCCTGGGAGTGTATGCGTCAGACAAACATCGCCCGATTTGGAGCGAGAGCATTTTATGTTTTATATTATCTGAATATAAAATAAAAAAATATAAAATAAATTAGCCGAAGGAAATCCTGTGCTATGTGTAGATCTTTCTCAAGGAGGTTCCTTCCTCGGCTTTTAGAGTTTTAGAGATCATAATATCTATATACGATTTGTTTTCGGGCTATTGTGTTTTTTAATATATAGATTAGAGCTTGACTACGATCCCAACTGATGGTAAGCGGCGGTGTTTGGTGGTAATGCGCACTAGTATATTAATAGTCTGTTCACTGTTCTCTTAAAAATTCCCGCTTCATACTTAGACGAATACATTGACGCCGGCAGACTACAGCCTACAGTTTTTCTTTTCCTATTTAAAGAAATTTAATTTGGAAATAATTACTCATAATATCAGTAATTTGGTAATTGGCTAAGTAATTTAATCATTATTATATTTATGTGTAATTAAAAAGCTATTCATTTCCGCTTATATTCAGTGTTTATCTAACAATCGAGCGGGCGCAGTAACCGCCGGCTATGAAATGATACGCGTAATGGGGACCTGCGCTCGGAGCCGTGGCCCCAATGCCCACACCACATTGACGCCGCTTCCTGTCCCACTTTTGCTTCAATTGTATCATTATCCATTAAGTACACCTGAGCCCGGACCACTTCGTGTATCATCCATAATATTAAAAGATTGTTGTTATCCTTACGCTCATGAACATGGTTATCAACTACGAGTACTTTTTTATTATAAAAATATATACACGCTATGATATATCTATCTGTATATATATACATATATAGCATTTTTCATATGTATCTGACTCATCAAGATATTTCTCGAATTGTAGGAGCTGTAGACTTGAAATTTGATAAGAATATTCCTTTTGCCGAGTATAGGTTAGCTTAAAACGGATTTTACGAAATTCCTTCCCCAAAGATAGATGCGGGGGTTACGATGAGCTAACTGGGCAAGGAACAAAATTTATAGAGTTCATCTGATAGGAAGTGATACGTCTACCCATAACAATGATGCGTAAGTTGGGATGATAGACAGCACCACATTGTGCTCGCTTTGAGACATAAGACGTTAAACGTCGTTACCAAAGTAATTTTAATATATACCACGCCCTTTAAACTGGAACACAGTTATATTTGCAAACTATTTGGCGGCAAAATAGGAGCTGCGGATGGTACCTATTCAGAGGGTCTCAGGCAAAAGAGACCAACCACCAGTACAATTGTTGCTCAAATACAATTGACCTTTAATCAACAGCCTAAAAACATCTACTGCTGGACATAGGCCTCCCTAAATATCTCCACATACAGTCAGCATGGCCATCCAGTACCGCTGGACACTAGGTATGTATGGGTATATATGGGTGGGAATTGGGCCATTTCCCGTCACGCTGGCCTAATGGGGGGTGGTGGGAGTTTGCCTATTCCATGAGGAAATTTAATTGCTGTACCTAGAGATGACTACTTGCATGTTCTCGTCGATGTCTTATTTGTTGGATTTACTCTTAACTCCCTATTTTACTACTTCAGGGGGAGGGGTACAGTCGGATAATACTAATAGATAAAAGATCGGTTATTAATTAAGAATTGAATCGGTAATATTTAGTATTACTGGTGGTGGAGACAGTAGATATACTGCAGTTCTTATTTCTGCCGCGAAACAGTAATGTGCAAACATTACTATGTTACAATTTAAATCAGCTAAACATGTTACTGTAGTAACGAGACTGAACATTTTATGTCTCTAGGTGACGAATACAAAATGCAACAGTGTATAACATCCTAAATAACGCCACGTTCACGTGTACGCCACTATCGTGGTCAAGTAGTCGCTTCATTATCATAAAATGTACTCTGAAAAACAATTATATGTTATATGTCTAATTTATCTTTGATACGTTATCATTAGTAGTTTGATAATTACATTTAAAACGTATGCAACAAAAATCATATATCAAATAATACAACAATGCAGTGTCTGCGGTGGTATTTGAATTTGATGCATTCTTGCTGCAGCAAAATTAAGATAGACCTCGTTCAAATTCACTTGGCTACGATCCATGTATAATCTTTAACACCTCGAATCTTGGACGTCATGAGACTGCGCCTTGTCATATATACGTGTACATTGTAGATGTATACTATTACTGGACAAAGGTGAAGAACGTTCGTGATGTTTGCCAATTACACGATTTCTTGTTATCCAGTTCTCAAAGAGAAGTGTAAGTTTAGTATATAAAAAAAAAAGTAGGTACCACCGCAGAAATTATTTGTGCAAACATTACTTTAAACTATAGCCAGTGAAATTATTGACGTAACGAGATTTAACATTTCATGCCTCAAAGACGAATAGCAAAATGTGGTGCACACTGATATTATATATTGTAATCCCTCATATAACACGGTAGATTGGTTCCGCGTTATAGGAAAACACCTTGTAGGAATATTCCCGTTTAAGCGTTACGTATAAATTATTCACGTTTAATTTTTCTCACTAATGGGGGGTTTAAATCAAATAATAAAAAAAACTATATTAAAAACGAAATATATATATTAAAGATAGCTAGTCTCAAGTGGCAATAGGCAGGACATATCGCTTGAAGGACTGACAACCGATGGAGCACTAAGGTCCTTGAATGACGACAGCGTACCGGTAGACGTAATGTTGGCAGGCTTCCCACCAGGTGGTCCGACGATCTGGTGAAGCTTGCGGAAAGCAGCTGGATGCGAGCAGGATCGATCGATGTGGAGATCTTTGAGGGAGGCCTGTGTCCAGCTGTGGACGTCTGTCGGCTGATAATGATGATATATTAAAATCGCATAATATGAAAATGTCATTTAAATACCGTGTTATAAGGGGGATTATAGTAATCCTAACTAGCGCCATGTTGTTACAGGCAAGCGTATCATTAGCCATTTACGTCACTTCTCCAAATACAAATAATTCTGTTTGTGATAATGACTCATGATCTTTTACATTCATCATGATTTCCGTTTCCGTTTGGTGCGTGTGTTATTAATTACATCTATCTAATTTAAAATTTGTATTAATATGTAGAGGATGTCCTATGGGGAGTTGCTATATACTCTAAAATTATATTTATCGTAATAAAGATAGTCCCCCGTATTTTCTGTAATATTTTTTAAAAAATTTACTGTTTCATGCTTTCAGGTCTCGTCGCCGATTGTCATACGATTTTGTACACTGACCTGCAAGTAAAAAGGGGAGAGAATATTGGCCTCATCGACTGTTATTCAGAATTTACACTTGATTACAATAGAATACCAGCAGCATTCAAATGCATTGCACTGGATAGTTCAGAGCCTATTAGTTTTAATCTATCCATCAAAAACACTTCCGCAATTGATACAGAGGTCCTCGTCAGAATTCAGTCTCAATCATTGCCAACGGAGGATAACTATATAATATCCTGCGCGTTTGATCCCAGGTCGAACAACGCACAGGTTATTACATTCAATCCGTTTCCTGACACTTGGCATTACGTGCAACTTGATACCGTCGTGGGCAATGCAACCAGATACGCCGATTGTGAGTCTTATTATTTTCGATCCGATCTCGAGGATGTCAGCTATCACAGCACTTTGGACCTTATGCGAGACGACAAAGGCAGGTTTTTCACATTCGATTACGGACTACCCACGACCGACCTTCAAGACGCCACAAGTCTAGTCAATCTGACGTCAGGCGAAGTGAAAAGTTTGAGGTTTAGGGTCAATCAGTTTGTAGACATCGGCGGCAATTTGGCAATAGAAGCTAGTCTACTCATGAGCCTCAAGTACTACATGGGATATAGGAGAGAGTTGAGAAAGGACGCTTTGTTCGCTTTCACAGAGGATAACCAATTTTTCAAGGTTGTCATTTGCTTGGACATTGAACATACCAGTGTGCCTCTGGAAACTGGTCACTGTAAGTTCAATGATCACGTGAAACCGGCTCTCTTCGTCTTGAACAGTACGGATTCGGAGTCTATTTACGATAAAGTGATTATACCTTATCCAGATAGTGGGACATGGTATATAACATTTCGATTGTTCTGTGATGAAATTGTCTGTCCGTGTCGGACATCAGATAATGGTACCAAATATTATGTTGACCCTAACGCGTCACACAGAGATGAGGGTGATGATTTAAGTTCATTGAATAATACGAGGCAAGGAGAGAGCGTGTGTAATGCTACTACTGTTTTATCCTTATCGTCTACTTCGTGTGTCAGTGGGAGATGTAGCAACCATGGTAGTTGCGGTTTAAATACTTTTGGTGGATTGGTAATGTCCTTTTGTTCCTGTTCTGCTGGATACGGAAGTAAGTAATTTATATAGTTGATGTAATGGCAATGTGTTCAAGTTTTTTTGAATTTAGCTCATTTTATCATTTATGTTTCCAGGTTGGGACTGTTCAGATGAATCAAGAATGGACAGTCGGATCTACATGTTAGTCTCTGTTCTACTGCTCACCTTGAGCAATCTTTTATTCTTTTTCTCCATCTACGTGGCTATTATTCGCTTGTATTATTCCGAAGCTATGATGTATACATTTACCATGGTCTTCTCTACGTTTTACCACGCATGCGATGCTCCGGCTCAAGTCGCCTACTGCATCACCAGAGGTAACATCCTGCAATTCGGCGATTTCTACTGCGGCCTCATGTCTTTCTGGGTGACATTATTAGCCATGAGTATTGTGAGTGAAAAATTTAGGTCGTCCTTCCAACTCACTGGTGCAATAGTGATAGCTTTATTAACCACTTGGGATATGCATTCGTTCGTCGCATTCTTACTTCCTGTTGCGATCGGCGTCACGATACTTCTGATCTCCTGGTATATGGACTTTAGGAAAATACGAAGCCTCCGTTACCCTCGCTCATACTACACAACCTATTTGCCGTTGGGCGTGGCTCTTGTGTCCGTCGGTTTGATTTGTTATGCATTTTTGCAAACCGAGCAAAATTATAAAATAGTACATTCGTTTTGGCATATGATAATTGCGATTAGCGTTGTCTTCTTGTTACCGGATGTGAAACGGAACGGCGTGAATCCATTTCTACCCGGTCCGGACTACTTCAAGTCGCCATTTTGGAGAATTTTTGACCGATCACAAACTCCTATAAATACTGATTAGACAATTGATTGCAATGTGTATACTTTAGTGAGTGTGGGATGCTTTTATAGGTGGTTAACGTAATATTATCAATAACAATAATAATATATAAGTTTTGGAAGAACAGTATATATTGTATTAAAAAATTTCATTTACTACTTGGGACTTGTTTATTCGAGGCAAGTTAGAAATGTTTTTGTCTTGGTAGTACCACCACAACGACTATTTCTGTCGCCAAACAGTAGTTTGTAAACATTACCGTGTTCCCGTCTGAAAAGCGCTCTAGCTTGTGCGCTTTTGTATCAAGGGGACGAACAGCATGTGGTGCAGTGTATATCATTCTAACTAGCGTCACGCTATTATGGAAAGGTATGTCATTTACTACACGGCGAATGACCTGGTAGTTTCGTTAAACAAAAAAAAAAAGGTAATTTTTACAGTTAGTTTACTGTTGATTTAATTAATTGTTTATTAATTATCAGATTTGTGTAGTACTATTAGATACTTTTGAACCAAAGAATATTAGAGCACACGTTAACTGTGATTTCCAATTAGAAAATAAATTTGTAAAGCCCTGATCCATCTAAATATACCCTCTTTTTTTTCTTCCTTATTGAAGAAATCAAAGATTTAAGTATTTACTTCATCATCATATAGACTTTGTATATACATTTTCGTACAAAAAAAATAACATTAATTTCTCTATTCAATACATTTTAGTTTAGTTCTTAAGTTGAAATTATGTACCTAGTCATTGAGACAGTTAAGTAACAATTTTTTAATTTTTTTTATATACATAAAACTTGTGTAGACATTCACTAATTTACTCACTATCAGTTTAAATTAAATAAGATGAAGTTGTTAAATGATTATGCTTTAATTTAAATCGATGTTAAAATTTCCTTGCTGCCGATATCAGTGCTAATAGATAAAGCGCTTACCTACCTCAAGATTAAAGGTCGTTAAATATTGCTGATTAATTGTAACATTAACTATCTTTTTTAATCGTTATTTGTTAACAATTTTTTTACTCAAGTACAAGATAGGTTTTGTTAGAGTTCTTATTTAGACTGTTATTACTATTTCTACCGCTTATTTTAAATAGATTAACTTAATTACAAAGATTTCATTATTTTCTCAAAATTACTTGACCGTAGGACTTATAGGAATAATTAGTGCAATTAAAAAAATACAATAAAACACGTGTGAGTCGATACGATTAATTGCAGAACTACGAAATTTATTTATATGGGATTTAAATTTTGACAATAGGCTACTTTGTAAGTTGTTATGAGTCAATGTTGCAAAATTAAAAATAATGTTTAGCTGTTGATGTATATTTCTTCAAATTTAACCGTAGATAAAAAAAACTATCTAGAATGCACGTTGTGTGTTAATGACAGCATATTTTAACCCATCATGTTATTTAATTCAATACTTTTTTGATTTATTTTCTTTTTTTACCATCAACTTCGTTTAGTTTTGTAACAATAGCTTCCTATATATTTTATAAAAGAGATATTGTTATATACCATTGTCAATAGAGTCATAGATAAAAGAATAGACTATATTTTCAAATATATCTATGAGTTTATTAAAATAGTTATCTGGTGCAGTGTTCTTTCTGAGATTCAGAGACTGTGTATGATTATAGTAATAGTTTAATTGGTTTTAATAATATATAAACCATGCAATTTTATTGTTTACTTTTGAAAATAGTTTGGACTTTTGAAAAATAAATCTAAAAAAAAATATGTTTCATGTAAGCAATTGAAACAATTTTTTTTAATCCATTCCAACCATACTATTTTTGAAATATTGTTTATAAATGTTATGATGATTGTTCATAAATCACTTTTATGGTTGTTGCATAAGAAGTCGAAAAAATGATGTAACTAGTATTTCCTACTTAATAGAAAGGACACCGATTGAATAAAGTATCAACGTCCATCACACATAAATACTCTGTGCCTTATGTAGTCTACTTACAACTTTAAATAACAATAGTCTTGTGCCATTAAGCAGTATTTATACAATGCATGACATTTTGTTTAGGTTAAGTCGATATATTTGTGAGCCATTTAATGTATAGTCCTTATTAATTGTAGTTTTATTATATTTAATTAAAATATTTATATTAGATCCTAAGTGAATTTCGGACAAATATTGCCTGGGAATTTTAATTATATTAGACTGTAAATCTTTAAATTTTTTTAGTTGTCAGTGTTGCCATAACATTAAGAAGCAGGTAACATTGGTATTTCGATTGTTTGTCAATTATTATGAAAAAATTAGCGATCTAAAAAAGAAAGTTCTTACCTACGAACAGTTTAAAAATAATGAACTTGTGTAAATTCTAGAACATTTGCTTATCACTTAGGTTTTCCTATTCCGAACATTCCGTTTTTTGTTAGCTCAATTGATATATCTTCCATAGTGTAGCAAAATGGTTTTTTTTGGTAACATATTCCCTAAATTTAATTGTACGATAAATTTTGTTTATGCGATATATATGTATATTAATACTTAGAATACGGTTTCCGAAATTTAGACTGTTTATGGGACCAGGTTTTTGTTTACTTTGATCCTTCGATATTAAATGTTTCATGGTAGTAAGTAATGAAGTCTAGTGACCTTAACATTTCTTATCCAATACCAAGCCTGTGAAAAAACATTTAACCTTAAGGGTCTATATATCTATAATGCTTCATAAATATGCTGCGGTTTGTTGGTATATTTTTTTTTGAGTTTTTGTTCCACTTTCTCTGTTCATACAGCTGTAAATAATTGTTATTCAATATATATATCATAAAAAAGAAATGCATGTTGAAAATAAGAAATATTTTATATTTATAATTGTTTCCCCCGCCATACTCATTAGTAATATTTGTTGTATGTAGATTTATTATTACATTGTTAAACTTATTTATGGTACTTACATATTAACGCCACGGCAGCAGCGCGCGGGGTAACTTAGGTTAGGAGTACATTATTTTATATTTATCAAACACTACTACGGTATCTACAGGTTTGGTGGTAATTAAGGAAGGCAAAACCTTTAATAAATATAAAACAATCTACATCTAACCTAACCTACCTACATTGCATGCTGCTATGGTGCTGTTAATATGTATCTTATTTATCTGTTCATTAGAACAATAACAATTTACATAATTGCTTATTGTGGATTATATTAAAAAAGATGCATACATACTCTACTTATCATGTGTATCCTTGCTTTCTCATGATTTTAAGTTTATAAATAATTAGAGAATATTTCTATGTTTACAAACATCAAACACAGTGTGAAGAATTAACAAAAAATTTAAAGATAAAAGTTTTATATATCAGCTGTAATTGGGCATAAAATTGTCTAATTTTGAACTACATCAGTTATTCCTTTGATTGCCGTATATTAATTTTCTAACTGAACAAGCAGTAAATTATTTTGGTAAATATTTCGTGACCATGTGTTTATTCATGAAGAAGTGGTAAAATAAATATAAATTGGTTCTTTATAGTGTTGGTATTGCTTTTTGTACTTTGTGTATATATAAGTACTTTTGACTATTTGTAAATGTGATTATTAAAACTAAAGTTTATTATGGTACCTTGTTTCATTCTTTATCATATTGATAGTAAAGATTTTATTGTACACCTGTCTTTTTAGATATTTAATAACATTACATTAATTAACAGACCCTTTAGCATCTATTTATTTTCAATGAAACTTCAAAGATAAGCAAAACAGCTTTGAAATTTTAATGTCATTATTCAATACATTGTAACAAAAATAATAGTCAAAGATATCAATACAATTTTTTTTTACATATATATACTAAGTATGGACTTAAAAATAATAAAATGAAATATACTTTGTTAATTTAGAGTTATTTGAGAATAAATAATAGTTTTAAATATTAATATTAAATTTTTTCTTCTTGGCTATCTCACACTGCCAGGCCCAAACATAAGTTCTCTTTCAATTTGCTCAGCTTTTAAAGTACCATCTATACTGATGCAGTTTTCATTGAAAACACTATATGCTGATATTTCACCCTCCTTTTTGGGTCTAGTTCTAGTGTTCAGATAAATGCCAATTAACACAGAAAAAACAAAGTATACTGCACCAAACTGTAGCTTTAGAAATATGATGTAAATAGTCAGCCATATAATAAAATAAATAGACCATTTTACAGTGAAGTATGTCCAGGATTCTTGTGACGCCTCAGCCAATTCACTTGTTTCTGATGTGACTTCATCATTATCCTCTGGCTGAATCAACAATGTACTCGTAGAAGAAGTTACATCACTTTTTAACTGTAATGGAATTTAAAGTTTAAAATAATTATCTTGCAGTCATACTACATTTAATTATTCTTTCTAATTTGTGTGAACTGATGAGTTTGTTTACATTAATTACAAGTTTAAAAACTCATATCTTTAAATCTCAAGCCAATGACGTCCTAGGATATTTTGCAGTTATCAAACTTACCAGAACTACTTCATCGTGTTGTTTTCCTTGGTCCATTCCAAATTTAGATACCAAAGAGTTTGTTTGTTTTTCCTTTGATTCTATTGTATCCTCGGCATTATCAATTAGGTATTTACGACGGCGGAGGGCGCGATATTCTTTTAACTGCGCTTCTATCTTTGTCGCCATGCGATTCTTATGTAGTCTTACTGCTTAAAAAAGTATAAATTACTTTGATTCGCGTAGGAATAGCTTATACTATTCCTTTAGGTTTTTACGAGTAACTTCGGAATGTCAGCCTTAATCTATGGCTCAAAGAAAATAAGTTTAGTTAAACTTTTTTTTCAAATATAACTCAATGAATATTACAATAAAAAATTAAACCTCTGTTTCAAAATTGACATGTTGGCAAATCTGTGTCGGCGAATTTAGTGCATTTATTATCTGTGACGTGTTATTGCCACAATTTTAGATTTTTTTTTATTAAAGCAATAAAATTTTAAGTCTTAGCCATCGAAATATACCAATTTATTGTAAAGAAAATAAATTTTTAGTTAAACTTTACATAAATGTTCATAACACTTGAAACGTCAACGATATTTTTAACCTATAGAAAAATCGATCAATATTTTGTTATTTAGGTTTGTTTCGCCAAATGTTGGCTTAAGTATTAAAACGTAGAATACTTTATGAGCATGGTATGATAAAAAGTTACTGTAAGAACAAATGGAACGTAAGTCCGAGATGGGAGCCTACGGTGAAAATTCAAATGTGCAAAATAGCGGGAATTATATTACAATAATTCCTGTTGATTATTCGCGGCGCGGTTATCCTATTCAAGCGGAATACCAGTATAAGTAAGGTTTAATTTATTAAACTATATATTTTAAAAATACAGTTTGGAAAATTAAAAAAATGTCAATCATTATTTGGTAGTAAATTTCTCTATTTAGTAATAATATTGAATAACATTGAAAAAATATTTTCTATTCAGTCAATTAAAATTTCGTTACTTATTTTTTAAAATTAACATATCTTAAGCACTAGGTCTTCATCTGCCGGAAACTATCTAGATAGGTATCACTACAAGTCATGTGTAAAGTTTTCTGTTTTCCGGTTTAGAGGGTGCTGTAGCTAGTTAGATTACTGGTTAAACGAGACTTCAAATCTTGTCTCAAGGCGTCGTGCATAATGAGAGCAGGCTATTATATTTTAATCAGCACCTCAGTATTATATGTAGGGGCATTATTACCATCAGATCAATATCTTGCTCGTGTATGCTTTATAATCGTTAATAAAACAGGACTGTAGACATTAAAGCAATTGTTGTATTTGTAAAATTATTGTACGAGAAATTTGTTTTTTATGCCGTAGCGAATTCAGGTCTCGTGAAGAATACTACAGCGTGCAAAGTCAAAAGCTTCAGGCTGAAGTGAATGCACATTTGTATTCTGTATCACAGCGGCTTCCCCATCTATCCTATAGCCCATTAGGTCGCCACAATGAGTGGGACAAACATGATCCTCACAAATCTCTTCAGCCCGACTCCAAAGAGAGCAACAGTTCGGATTCGCTTGAAAAGAGTGTTATGGGTATTATATCAATATTACTTTTTTATCTTCTCTCTTAATGATCACATGAATCAATCCCATTCTGAAGACATTGACATTGATTTTATTATTCTCCTGTAGAGTCAATTTTATTTATAACAAGTTTTATTTGTTGTTAGTCACACAGTATTTAATTTGTGAATACCTGTAAGTTGTATGCATATCAGTCAATTATTTAATTAATGTTTTTTTAGATATAAGGATATGGCAGGTTGTTGAAATACTTTTTTTAAATAAATAAATAAGAATTCACAAGCCCCATGAAGGTATTATTTATTTGTACATGACATTGTGGGTGATCAGTGATTATTACAAAATATTTTTATATCGATTTAGATATCGCGTAAAAATCTACAACGGTACATTAAATATATAATCTTCGAATTTAAACGTTCAGCTACTTATGTAAGGAGATCATTATTTCATTTAATCAGAAAGCGCTTTCTCTCGATCTGTGTAATGGCGTTATTACAACAGACACGAACTCATTATATGTAATTTAAACCTATGTCTATCATCCCAGGGTCTAACCTCAGCAGCTGTTCCAATCAAACCGGTTCAAGCAGTATAGCTGCAGGGTCATTCAGCACTACGGAGCCGATAACTAGCGGCGGTAGCTCTTCAAGTGCTATTTCACCACCATTGCCTGGTATTATTTTAACTTTTCGAAACATAAATTGTGCTTGTTATTTAAATTTATTAACTTTATATTTCACTATATTATGGAATATCGAAACAATTCCGACCTCTTAGGACCATTTTTCTAAGTTATGATCCGTTCTGATTTTGTATGGTAAAGTTGTTAGAATTCCGGACTACGTATCCAAGCTTATGAAGTTTAGCAGACACCACCTTTTCAGGGTACCTCTGTATACCAGTGGATATCGATGAATTAAATAATGATTATGGTAACAGGAAGTAAACATACAGTAAGGAATTTTAAAAACCTTTTATTGTTACGCTATATTAGTTTTATTTTTCAAATATCTAGGTTCCTCGGGCAGTACAGCCTCTTCTTCAAGTGTTTCATCGAGTCCAGTAACCTGCGTGTACCTGATGTCACGCACTGCTATAATGGTGGAGATGAGCTCTGAAGAGGTGCCGGGCAACGTCACCGCTGCACGATTCCTGAACGCCGTACTAGCGACTGAAGAGATGGGTTTGATACAGCCGAGTACAAGAAGTCTGGCTGCGAATGTCTTCTCCTTATGGATGTGCAGCCCGTTGTTGGGTAAGTCGAGAGCTTCAAAACTCTTGCGCATGTTTATGAATATTGTAAAACGTATTAGAAATTAATAACCATTCTTCATTTTAACCTTTAGGTATCTCATTGCTAGACAGACTTTCCCACATGGCTTCCATTAGTTGGTCTCATGATTTTTCTCTACTCTTATGAAGTCCGAAGAGGAGAGATGCATTTCACTCCTATGTCTCATACGTTGCATTTCCTCCTCTGTCCATTTTCCTTCTCCGTCGGGCGTTTTGCTAGGGCAGTCTCTAGTTGATTTAAAAATGCGAGATGCGATTTAATAAATAATTTTAGAGATCCAGCTAAAGCCACACCACTGTCCGTGGCGCATCTGGGGCAGCTGGCAGAAGTTGCTGCAGCGCTACGGGCACGGTTCTGAGTCGCGACGCGGGCGCGACCAGCCCGTACTGCGGCTGCAGAGGAACGTCTTCTTCCCCAAACACTTGGAAGAAGGGATCAAGTATAAGAAATTTAAGCAATCATACACTAAATTATTGGATAGTTGATAGAATTTTTTTCTTATTAATCCTCGATCTCTCTCATTTGAGAAAGTGTTTGTTGGGAAATTATATTTATTTTTCATTAGATGATAAGAATAATCATCATCATCGTTTGTAAATAAGTTTTGAAGAGGCGATTCTATTACCACTGACCATTAGTTTCCGATGAAGGAAAAAAAATGTGCTTCATCCACCAAGGTAAACGTGGTGGATAAATGACATTGACTATATTGTGTAATAAAGCTGTTTATTTTATATCAGATATTCATATATGTTTACAGAGATTCTAAAATACAAGAGTTGCTTTACGAGGAGGCGCGATACAATGTTGTCAACGGTAGATATCCCTTGGAGACCGCTCAAGCGCTGATGCTCGGAGGCATTCAGGCGAGGGTACAGCTCGGACCTTATGATCCTCACAGGCATACGGCTAAATTCTTCAGGTGAACTTGTGTAACTATTTTTATTAAATAGTGATTAACGTTAAATGAATTTACATGCCGAGGCAACGGACGGAAGGTGTAGTGTAAATTTTCTTAACTTAATATTATCGTCGGTCATATTATCGTATCGTGCGTTTGTGTTACAGAGAGAACCAGGATAAGTACCTTCCGCAGCATGCGCGGTCGGGGCGGTGGGCGGCGCTGCTGCCGGCGGGCCGTAAGGGCAGCCCGGAGGCGCGGCTGCTTGAACAGGCGCAGCGGCCAGCTGCAGCGCCGCCGCGCAAGCTACGCCATAAGTACCTCGCGCACACTAGGATGTTGCCCACTTATGGGTGAGTACTTGGGAAGCACATGAGGCGACGATGCCATAATTTTGGGTTTTTGTAGTATACTTGTATCAAAAGCTTTTTTCACCGGTGGAAAGTTTCTATTGCTGAAGACCATGTAAGTAGGTATCACCGCAGAAGTTTTGTAGTTAGTGAAGTTACTAAGATAGTAAGAATTAACGATCTTATATGTCAAGGCGAACATGAGGTGGTGATTGCATATTATTCTCATAAGCGCCACGTTTTTATGAACAAACGTATCACTCACCATAAGGTCAACGTTTTACTAGTCTCGTCGCTTCATCAAATAAAAAAAACACTGATTTTTTCGGTGATTAGATCTTTAATGATCACCTCTGCTAGGGTTCCTATCAACAAAGATTGCTATATTATTAAATCCTTAATTTTTTATTCTCTTGTCCCAGAGACTGAAGGAAGGTAGCGATCTTGCAGTCATCATACACATATTATGTTTCAAAATGATGACCTCGATTTCATGCTGTGCTAGAGTAACCTCAACATTTCACTTTCCACAGTCTCATTGTCACTTATATTGAAGTGAATTGTAGTTAAGAAAATGATCTCATTAAGAATCTATCATTTGATCTGATTTCAGTGCGGCTTTCTTCCAAGGTCAGATCGAGCAGCCGGTGCGAAGCCTCACCAGTCTGTTGACGCACGAGGACATCCCCGTGCTGGTTGCCGTAAATTCCAACGGGGTTTACGTGATCGATGACACAGAGAGCGTGAGTACCGTTAAGATCTTGAATTTTATTTTCATCATCAACGAAAACTGAATACCTGATTCGGATCCATATCTTTAGTTGTTTCTGTTATATTTATTACTGACCAATATAAAACGGAATTCTTGTGGGGAGCACCATCGTCTTTCCACCGCCACAACCATCACTACCTTTTCGCATAAGACTGTATACAATGAAAACTGCTGACTGGAAACTAACTTCAGTATTCACGGAGCGATGGAAAAGAGACATTCTTATGCATGTTTATTAAGAAATCTTCGTAGAAAAAAAAACATATAATTTGTAACGCCTGGCTACCCTAGTTCGGTCGATATACACAGAACCACATTCTGCTCGAATCTTAGAATCATGAGATGATGATGTCTTGTTACTCCGGCAATAACGCCTTCCTGATGTATTCACAGACGGTACTGTTGGGGCTTTTATACGAGGAACTGTCCTGGGATATCGGTCTGCCGTCTGAAGACAACGAAGACTGCTTGCCGTGTCTATTTTTACAATTCATGGTAGTGGAGAACGGGCTGCGTGTCTCTAAGATACTTCAGGTTTATATATTTTTTTTAATTATATAGACTGGCACTTAACTACAGTCCCACCTGATGGTGATCGGTGATGTAGTATTTGATAGTAAAGCGGACTAGTCTAGAAATAGCCTATTCACTCTTCTTAGAGCTCTAGCATAGCAACATTACGAGGGCTGTTAAAGTTAAATCGTTGTCATACTAATGCATCTATTTTTGTGTCTATAAATCACCAGGTGTTCTCGAAGCAAGCGGTGATGATGGACACCCTGATCGAGTACTTCGCGGGCGAGTATCGGAAGCGGCTCGGCCACGAGACGCCCAGCGACCACGCCAACTATGACTACCATTCTGGTAATCCTTTACAAAATAATCAGAAGTAATCACTAGTAAATAGTAATCACAACTCTTCTAACATAGAGACACTTAGGAACTAGTTAGGATGTTATACACTACACCAAATTATGCTCGTCATTTTGAGATTCAAAGTGTTTCGTTATCACAGTAATTTCACAGCCGTTCGTCAAACTGGAACACAGTATTTTTTTCACGTTTACTGTTTGGTGATGGTCACCACGTATGCACCTTTGAAAATACGCTGCCACCATGCAAAGTTCAAAATTCGATTCTGAAATCGGATTAGTCCCATCCATCCATAATATCATGTATGGTGTCTCCGATGCACACGGATGACAGTACTAGTGTTTATCATATTAAAAAAAGTTGTTCAGTGCATCAGTTCATCACAGACTCCGGCAGTATTTCCCTGCCGCCGCTGTCGCGACCTGACTCACCGCAGCGACGACTTGCCAACAAGCTGTCGCGACTGGCGCTTGCTACCCACGACGGCAGGGGTCACCTCCTGGGCGGCGCCGGGGACTGGAACACCGATCTAGACCGACCACAACCCTCTTGGATACTGCCCAAACATTAGATGTTTCATATAATTGTAGAAGAAAAAATTCTAGCAGAAATAAGAAAAGTAATATAATAGTAAGAACTGCGTTTACATCTCAGACTGTTAATCTACAGTCACAATAGCAGTGCCGTATCCTGGTTATGATCTAGCTGACCTGGAATTTTCTGGGCGAGCATGATTCACCACTATCCATGGTCTGATTGTCATCTAACACCATGTTAATCCATTGTATATAATAGAATATTAATATAATTTAGTTATGGTTTGTTGAAATTTTTATTGTTATAATTTAACATAAAAACAAATAAAGTTAACAGTAAACAATATTTTTTTATAATATTAAACAAAGTATCAGTTAAAAATAAACAATACATTTGTGAACATGTAACAGGAAGTAAATTTAGCTATAAATACAAACTATGGCTGACAACACATATATACTTGTAATGTGTAGTCACACACACACAAACACAATATGTTAATATATTGTAAAATATTACTATATATATATATAATATTATAGGTACTGTAATTTGGAAAACGCAACATGCTTGTGTATAGTTACATGTGTACACAAGCACATCGTCGCCGCCATTTTAATTTTTAAAATTTCTGAGATAACTCCATACGCTTTATGTCATATTTAACTCGGCGCTCAGATACAATTTACGCTACTGGTAATTCCTCCTCACGCGATTGTACTCTTTGAGCAGCGGGTGCTTGTTCAGGTAGTCCTCTAACGCTTTGAATCTTGGACCCGAGAGGTCCCTGTGTCTCGTCAGTCTCACTTCTAACGAGTGCACGCGGAACGCCAGTTCCGCACTGTAATTATAATTGTTTACCTTTATATTTCCACAAGTAATAAGGTGTAGGACACACTTAAAAAAACATGCGCTGTTAAAAATAAATGCCCACCGCTGGACATACACATCCCCTAAATATTTCTATATCGATAGTTAGTGCTCTCCACTCATCAACAGTTTTTAGCGAATCTTTCCACAAAAATAGACTAAAGAAACATATCATAGACGATAAAAAAAATACTTTTGTTTGTCGATGGAACGCATAAATATTTTTTTTTTTACCTTGCGGCGAAATAAGCAGACTCTTTCTCCGGCGTCAGTATGAACTGATTGGCCAAGTACCACAACCGTTTCGCCTTGTACTCGTTGTTGAGCTGCAAATTAATAATGAGAAATATATATTAATAATGTTAATAGTTAGTAGTAGGGGGTGTAAGGATCCCCGCACAACAACTCACGCGAGCTAAACCAACCGCGCCTGCTCGTGGAACAGCGTGGTGGGAAATGGCCCAAATCCACCCATATGAATCACTACCCGATCATGTGGGAATCTTTGGTGGAAGCCTATGTTCAGCAGTGGACGTCTACCGACTGATGATGAATATCAATAGTAGATTTTGTAGCGTACAGCTCGGAATAAAATCTAGCTTAATATTTTAATAATAAAATTTTAGACTTAAGGACACAAGTTCTTTTTTATAAGTACCTTTTCATATCTCTCCTGAATGAGGCTCTGTCGCGCGAGCTGTTTAGATTTGAAGTCGTTGATGCACTGCTCCCGGACGAGGCTGGCTTCTTTCAAAGTCAGCGGAGCGCCCGAGCCGTGCCCCGAGCCGAACATCCGCGCCAGGTACGGCGCCAACGGATCTATTTCCGCTTCCTTTTCGCGCTCTGTCACTTCAGCTTTTTGAAATTCCTGAATGACGGCGGAATTTGAAAATGATGTTGTGTCTAAAGACATCCAGACAGTATCCTCTTTTTTTATTTATTTAAAGAACGAGACGAGCGGGAGCGGGACATTCATCTGATGGTAAGTGCTACGCCTGTTCATAACAAAATGGCGCAAATTCGGGTGATATATACTGCACATTGCGCTCGTCGCCTAAGACATGAAATGTTGAGTCTTGTTCCTCCATTAGCTATAGCGCCCTTCAAACCGGGGAGCACAGTATCGTTTGCACAGAATACTTTAGCTGATATCACAGCTAACACTCGGTCAATACTTTTATGGTGGTAAATAGCTGATTATTGGTGGTAAGTTTTTTTCATAGCACCTACCGTAAACTTGATAAATTTATCAACTACTACTATATTTATACTGGTATATAGAAATATAGACACAATACTGCATAGTAGTAGAAAGTTACTTTACTAGGGCATTATATTGCTATTTATTTAAACCACAAAGCGACGAGCTAGATGTTAACCTGATGGTAAGTGGTACGCCTAATCATAATGTGGTTTAAATAATGGTAATATACACTGCAACAATCCGGTGCTATGTATATTATGTGGTTGCTCGTCGCTTTGACATATTCAGTCTCAATACTCATTAATTTTACTAGCCATAACGTCCTTTAAACCGGAATACAGTAATTATTGCACATTACTGTTTGGCGACAGAAATAGGAGCTGCGGTGGTATCTACCGAAATGGTTTCCGGCTTGAGAGACCTACCACCAGAACATAGAAGGATAGCGAAGGATTAATCAACAAACGAAGTCCGTCGATCTGGTGAAGGTTGCGGGAAGCAGTTGGATGCGGGCAGAGCAGGATCGATCGATGTGGAGATTTTTAGGGGAGGCCTATGTCCAGCAGTGACGTCTGTACGTTGATAATGATGATATTGATGAATCAACAAACACATTAAATCGTACCTGCTCCTTCCAACCCCGCTTGGCCTCTTCGTTCTTTTCTGTATCGAACAGAGCTACGTACAGCTGCGGTTCGGTGAGCTCCTTGTGCCTCTGCACCAGGTAGTCGTTCACGTCGGACTCCCGGTCCCTGATATGCTTGTTTGTGCAGTTCTCCCATTCCATATTGTCGCACAGCGCGTAGTAAACGTTCAACGGGCGCGGCTGATTCGCCATCGGGTCCGCCTGTGGAATACATCACTCATAACTACAGACGAATTATAAATAGATTGTATCTCATTTCATTAAAAAATCAGTCAAGTAACATACAACAAAATACGAATAACTGAATTTTATACTCTGACACTTCACGGTGAGGCGATGTATCCTGGTAATAAAGGTTCCGGCTTCCGGAAAATGATGCTGTGTTTACATCTTAACAGCTACACGTATGAGAAAATGTAATGTTACTATTTATTTAGTCAATATTTTAAAGCCGTGGAGAAATAGTGGGAAAAGTAACACGGATGCTTACAATATAACCGGAAGTCTTGTCGGGATAGAAGAGAATCTTTCCTCCAGTCTCCGCGAGGTTAGGCTTAATGAAACTGCGTGTGTCGTTGGTGACGAAATTGTAGGCGTAGTGGTAGAACAGTTCTATGGTGTTATCCTGGAATTCATTATTTATTATTATAAACTTCTTATTGATCAAATATAAGAAATAAACTCTAGATTTATTACGATATTGTAATATATTCGAGCAAGACGTACCTTTGTCTTGGTAAGATATCTTACCGTTTTGAAATAATTACAGCAGACAAACAGTAAATGTTGATAATATTGTACATTATTATACTCATCATCGAGCTGAAGACTCTTGGTAAGTCTATCCTCAGCAGGTCTTGCTCGTATTCAGTGCCTTCCTGCAACCTTTGCTAGATCGACAGTCTTCACTGTAGTCTGCGAATCCTGTCTCTCTCTCTTTCTTTCTTCCTATCTATTTCTCTGTTGCCTGTAACTTTTTCTCTCTTTTTTTCTCTCTTTCTTGATAGACATATATAGATATATCGCATATTGTAGTGGGGCAGCTTAGTTTGCTTTTTTTACTTATTTTATTTTTACAAATATGTACTACAATAAACTATAATAAATAAAATTTACAAGGTACCTGTATATGGAAAATTCTTTTCCACACGTCGTCCTTGGACGGCAACTCAGGGTTTCTGCCGTAAGTCTCTTCAACGTCCTTCACTTGACGTTTAGGTTCCGCCTTAGTACCCTCCGTGTACAATATCAGCCTGGACTCCAATCTATATTAGTTGATTAAATTAATAAATCGATACTTCTGGACCTAAAGGACAAGCGCTATTATGGCGAAAGTACCATCTAACTCAGGTTTTCGACCTCTCTCCATTGGAATATTTAAGATTATGAAATTAAAAAAAAATCGCAAACACGCCTACTTTCTTATTTATTTATTTATGTACACAGAAATTACAATGAAAATATAACATACATAGAAATAAGTGCAAAGGCACTACTTATTCCAATATTGAATTTCTTCCATTGGGCCTGAGGTTGCGAGATTTGATTATGGTGAGAGTGAATCTGGTGCACTCTGATGAAATAATAGAACAAAACTTAAGTAAAAAGAGAAATTACAGAAAAACAAATTTAAATTTATAGGCTTAACATGATTCTATTCCAGTTTTTGAGTCGTACAAAGAAAAGTTGCTTCTTGACAAAAGTCCAATAGAATTTTATAAAATTCTACCTTATATCATTTTTTCATTAATTATAAAAAAATATGACCGGAAACGGTATTTTTTGTTTGTTTTTGCTCTACTGAATAAACGTATTTTGGGCCCTGATGTACTAATATCATTTATAGACGAATACATTATACGCCATTACTCGGACAAAGTAATCAGGTGTAAAAATCTTGGTTACTCAACTTATTTACTAGTAAGCGACTATTCCATTCAAATGTAGTATTGATAAAGATTGACTTTCCAATATTTTTTATAATGATATGTTGATCATGGCCAATTTCACTGCAGCTCTTAGTTCTACCACGAAACAGTAGAATGCAAGCATTAACTGCGTTCAGATTCGAAGAGCGTAATAATTAGTGTTATTACTTGGGTAACGAGATTTAATATCTTAGTGTGTATCATATATATCATATTGTGCAGTATGTATCATCCTAACCAGCGCCACATTGTTATGGGTAGGCGTGTGTATAACATACTATTAAATGAACGTTCTACTCGTCTGGTATAAATAATACATTTCTACAATAAGTGCATAATAGATAGACAAATCTAGCCATACTTATCAATCCGGTTTGTGTAGTACTCGTCGAAGGTCAGCGGGGTGCACACGATGGTGGTGAGATGGTCGAGTCGCGGGTAATAGTTGAAATGGAGAGTGCGATTGCCCACCACTGACGTCACGGGAGCATCGATAGAGTATTCATGCTCTGGTATACACGGTAGAAAGGTTTAATAAGAACAATAGAAGTAATATTTTGAGAATATCTCTTGGGGGTGGCTACCGTCGAAACATTGCAACATGTTATTCCGGGACCAAGCCAGGGACTTCCATGTAACGAAGCAAGTCCTTAAATACTAAGCTATAAAGGCAATTATATTTTAAAAGGGGATGTAAGAGAAAAATATTCTTTAGTACGTATTTTGAAAGGCGTACTATCGGCTGATGAAGTCGACAGGTTAGAATAATTATGATTAAAGGTAATACATATAACCTGTAAGTACCATAGACAAGTAATTTATATAAATATAATACAGTAAGCTACTAATTCTATATATACCGTAGAAGCCCAAGATACTAGCGTAGCTTAGTGTCACTAGCAAATATTGTTAAAATGTCTGTACATGTATGTTACATAATAAATTAATGAAACAATGAACTACAAATGATTATTATGGATGAACGAATGAAAGAATTAATGAATGAACAAACGAACTAATGGAAGAATGGGCGAACGAACGAAGGTATTGACGAACGAATTAACGAATGTACTAACGACCAAATGTAAGAATGAATGAACGAATAAACGAAAAAATTAACGAATGAATAAACACACCGATGAATGAACGTACTAACGAACCGACGAGCGAAAGAAAAATTCAATAAATAAAAACTGAAGAAATTATTAAAAAAGTTGCAGCTTTAACCGATAACAAGCTATTTATTATGTGAAGATTTATATATAGCTAACAATTTAGCTTCCGGATATCAGATCCACGAGTCCTGAGTCCGATGAAACTGCTATGGTTGTCAAAGTAACTAGCGGCGCAAACTTCTTCATAAAAAAACACAGCTGATTAAACCATTCAACTCACTCAACAGGTGGTCCTTTCTACCAATGCCGAAGATCTCCCGTACCTCTCTCTTCTTATGGTCTGTTCGGCTGGTTTCCATTTTATCCACTCTGTGTTCGTACCATTCGTATCTGTAACACGTGCAGAAACGATGGTAATAATGATATGGTGCCGGTTAAGATGTTTATACTGCACTAGAATACTGTCGTCGTCTTAAGACATGATGCATAGTCTTGTTACCTCACCAGACTCTTTATCCTAATACCTAATACAGTAATATTCAAAAACTACCTGTTCTATCACAAAAATCATTCTTAGCTGACCTCTAAATGGTAGAAGCAATATCTGTACCAAATTTTGAGCGTTTGCGTCTAATTATTTCGGAGATCTCGTGATAAGTCAATGAATCTTGGGATATATCTTATATATACAGTACAAACAGTACTGTAATATATATATATATACCACCCTTCCTATCCAAAAATCATTATTATGATACCTTTTGGATTGGAATCATGATTATTGCCAAGATGGTAAGCTAATCATTAATTTTAAAGCATTTTAATTCATCTCGTATCGATTTGAAGCTTCTGATTTTGTTGGATTATTAATAGATAGTTATTTCCCGAGAAGGAAAATGAAAGAAAATCTGTAACGGCAATCTTTCTCCAGTATTTTAAGTCCTCCTTTAGCTCCAGGAATAAGACAGCAGCTGTTCTCACATGCCTTTAAAACATTGCGTTTGCAGACAGTATGCCTAAGCTTGTAAAGTTTTTTGTTACACGAAACGAAGAGTGACACCGGTTATGACAATGAGGAGCTAGTTACAGGATAACACACACAACACCATATTGTGCTAGTCACTTTCAAATATGGCTGGTATCGTTACCCTTGTTCCTAGCTACAGCTCCCCTCAAACCAAAACAGTAAAGTTTGGTAACGGAAATAGGAGCTGCGGTGATACTTATATGCTCTCCGACAACAGACATTTACTACCAGTGGATACGGAAATTTCTACTATATAAAATGTCTATGTCCAGCTATGGGCTTCACTGATGGTAGGTCTTTGTTGCCGGAAACCTTCTAAGTAGGTACCGCCGCGGCGCCTATTTCTGCCACCAAACAGTGGTGTGCAAACATTACTGTGTTCTGGCTTGAAGGGCGCTGCAGCTTGTCTCAACGTAACATCTTCAAATAACATCTTATGTCCCAGACAACGAACACAATGTGGTACTGGGTAGCTCCTCACTAGTGTCACGTTGATATGGGTAGGCGTATCACTTACCATTAGGTGACGTCCCGCTCGTGTTGTCACTGCCTGGTATAAAAAAAACTAATATGATTTTTTTTTATTATTCCCAGCTTACGTAAGCAAGGGTACGCTCAGCGCGTAGTCATCAAATATCTTGATCCTCTTGACAACGCCGTCGCACTGGGAGTACGGCGCGAACAGCTCGAGCAGCACTTTCTTGTAGTGGATCACCTTGTGGAAGCCAGGATAACGCTGCTGATACTCTATATTAGAAAGAGACAGTACAGTAAGCGAGAATAAGGCGGTGGAAAACAGGACACGGAGCCAGTTATAATAAACGATACGTCATATTAGACAGTACGACATTACAGATATTTTACTTAGTATAAATATTTGGAGTATTTTAATTGTGTATATAAAAATATTAATTTCTATGTTTATAGAGATAATAGAATTGTATGTAAATCTGCGAGTGAAGAAGAATATATGCCTGACAACTTGTAAAACAAGAAAGAGGAAAGAAAAGAAGATAACGTAGGCAAGTGATTGTATTGTATAATATGTATGGTGGTATGTCTGATGCTAGACCATGAAAGTACCACCGCATCGCCATTTGCTGCTGAGGAACAGTAGTTTACAAATAATACTATGTTAGGTAGTTAAATTACTGGGGTAATGACACTTAACATCTTATGACTTAACGCTTACATACCATTTAATCAACCTCTTTCTCCTCTAGCAGTATCGTCAGATAAAACACTGCAATAAATGACCGTAGAATACTATTCACCATCAGTGCTGACGTCGAGCTTCTCTACCCAGCTGGCCGGTGCGTCGAGATGCTTCTCCGTAAGTACAGCTGTCTTAGGGTCAGCACAGTCGATCCCCGTCAGCTGCCGCCTATGGTGCGGTTCCCCGGCCAGCAGATGTTCCCAACAGTTCAGGTCGCCTAAATTGTAGCTCAGTGACCCCAGGCCGTTTTCGCACGATTGTGTATTTACCTGTCGAAATTGGAAAAACTCTACCACCATCAAAATTTTTCTACTTGGATATGCCATTTCCGTTTGAAGAAAGAACTTCTTAAATAAATCTAATCTTCTCTTCTTCTTTTACTAAAATATTCTAGAAGCTTACGTAATAATTTTCGTTGTTATAAACCGATTCCAGGTGTTGATACTGCTCGCTATCCACGGGATATCCTCGGCCGTCGCTGGGCTCGATGAAGAACGGCTCTTCTACCCCCATAAAGCCCGGTAACACTAAAACCCACGCGTGGGTACGCCAACCGTCAATACTGTCCGGTGGAGGCTTTTCCAGTTCCTAGAAAATAAGTTCTTGGTTTAAACTAGATTAAATAAAATCTAGAACGTTTGAACTCTACTCTTGCAACTTTTATGCGACGCGATTTTTTTATTTTTTTTATGAATATATTATTAATCTCACTGCTATCCTCTCGCGTCTTGCTTTTTCAATCTTATCGCGCTCTTTTTGTCTTAAACCTTCTTCCTTTATCTCCATATCCTTACAGTACTTGGATGTGAAATCCGGTAAGGGGACAAGACGATAGCGCGGTTCTGCTTCCGGCGGTGGAGGCTCTTCAACAACCTGGAATAATGCACATTGGTTAAGTTGTTTTTTCTTGTTGTACAACTATTATGAGAAACTTCTACATCAAAGAGAAATAGAGCAATGTGCTATACCAAATAGTTCTTAAATTTTCTACAAATAAGAGATCTTTCATATATCAGATTTACTCACTTAGATAACAAAATGTCAAGTTTCATAACCGCTATCATTTCACTAGCCACAACGCCTTTCAAACAGGAACAGAAATATTTGTATAGTGCTGTTCGGTGGCGGTAATAGGAGCTACAGTGGTACCTGGACGGTCTCTGGTCTCACTTATCTGCCACTTGTATGTAGTATTAATTTTAATACTTCATATTGATCATCATCAATGTAATTATTTTCCAAAATCTATATTACGTACTAATATTTATTTACTAATTTGCTGAGTTCGCTTACAGGTGTCTCATCCGGTATGCACGGACATTCAGTACGGTACCGGATCGCCATGCAGACGTCGCGCTTTGCGCAGCCCACGGCGACGTAAGCTTCGTACCCGGCTCCGATCAGCCAGGAGACCAGCACATGCGCCAACTCGAACGGGCTGCCGCTACGTCGCATTATCACCGTATATGGCGACATGATGCGTTCAGGCTGGAGCGGATAAAGTACTATTTTTATTTTTACATAAATAAAATGTTATATAAACAGCTTATACATACAATCCTGATGTTGACCTTGACACTCGGATACGAGGGACCAACCCTGAAGAAATATGAATTATAAATTTTAGCGCCATCTATCCACATATAATTAAATTTATTTAGTAAAGAATTAGATTGAATTACTTCGAAGATAGTTTATAAAACATCCGTTAGATGGCAATAAAACAATTTCGCCAATTTCTTTAAGACGTTCATTTCTTAAGAGTATCGCAGTGTTTACATTAAAGTCCACATTCAACAGGTTGTTGAGAACTTCGGTCTGAAGAAAATCATAAGATATATTATTATCGTTTGTACATTAATAATGATGATGAACTTTTAAAGGACATTAACTAAAATGTTTTATTAGTTCATTTAATATTTTTCTACTCCAAGTAAACATTGTAAAAATCAGATAAATCTTTTTCCGCAAACTATAAAACATGTATACTATGTCAGCGTCGAGGTAAATATGTGCATTCCCTTTACTACAGGTTGGTTAGTGTTGCACTAAACCGTGTGATGTGTGTCATGCTATCATCACATTGGCGTGAACTTCTTCCACGTCTGATAATTGCGTGCAATGAAAAATATATACATAAATAAATTAACAGTATAAAACGCAACGAAACAATTGAGACATTATTATAACAGACATCAAATGTCTTAACCGTAAAATAAAGATAAACAAATCCCTACACTTGTTCTCGAGTAAAATCATAAACGGCTCATTGTTGCGCGAGCACGTCGGAGTCGCAGAGGCGTGCGCGGGTGAGAGGACGAGCGGGGTAGCGGGTTGGGATGCGGGCGGCGAGGCGGGGCGGGGGCGCGGCGGACGGAGGCTGGAGGCCACCCGGCAAATTGAATCTAAAGTTGAGTGAAAACAAAGTCTGCGGCCGCAACTTTTGCGAGTGACTTTCGCTTTCAGTTGGAAACTTTTGATCACTCTCACTGGCGCTGCTTCTTTCTTTTTCTTTGTCGCAGTTTTCTTACTACGATCGTCCGTTGAATGAAAGTTTTTAATGTCTTCACGTGCTTGGATACAAGTTCGTAGTGTTCCATTCAAACGTTTCATCTCTAACAATCCTTTAGGCGCCATTTTGACGTATACGTATTATAATAATCTCGTTTTCTTTTTCTTAATCAGTTTTTTATCTATCTATCTATCATCATCAGCCGACAGACGTCCACAGCTGCACATAGGCCTCTCCCAAAGATCTAAACTGTTATTTATATCTATATCAAATGAAAATTGGTTAAAATGTATTGATGTTGTAATGCGTCGATGAAAAAGTTGCCGCTTGGACTTAGCTTTCCAATTGATGCGGGTTCGATGCCCATTGAGCATCCGGTGAAGGTTTAGGGTTGGAAGACCGATATATTAGAATTTTAGTTACCACCTATCTAACAATTGGTGATAGCCACCACTTTCAATAATTTATCCTCTTATAATAAAATCATAATTTAATAGTCACGAAAGAAATATACTTCCAGACCAGCGGAACGTTCACCTGATAGTAAGTGATACGCCCGTATATAACCACGTGGCGCTGGTTAGGATGATATACACTACGCCACATTGCGCTCGTCGCTTAAGACATGAGATATTGAGTCTCGTGACCCCAGTAATTATACTTACTACAGCGCCCTTCAAACCGAAACAGTAATGTTTTCCCACTACTGTTTGGTAGCAGATATAGGCGGCGCGGTGGTACTTACACAGACGTCTCCGGCAACAGAGACCCACCACCAGTAAAAGCTTTGTATATATGTTCCGGTTTGAAGGGTGATAGTGATGTAGCTAGTGGAATTAGTGAGGTAACGAGACTTACCAAGGCGAGCAAAATGGGATGCAGTGTGTGTCATCTTAGCGCCACGTTATTAAATCGTTGCATATAGAAGAAGAGAATGTAATTAACGTAACAGAAGGAAGGGTGTTAAGAAGGGGTCGTCCAGTAAGATCCTTTTTAAAAGTATAAAGGAGATGGGGGGGTGGCCGTCTGCACGTACTCCTGAGCTGGATTATATTGCCGTGTGTGCAATTTCCGTAAGTACAGAGCGTGGCGGGGCGAAGCGCGCGCAAATTGGAGCAAGGCACGTTTACGGGGTGGAACGTTACACCGGTTTATGGGTGATGGGTGAACGTTACACCGGTTAATGGGTGTCCGGCGCGTCGATCCCCGCAACCTAACCTCAATAACGTTTGGTGATAAAGCAAGCGATATGCGTGCTGACTCCCACCAACCAGCATTGGGCAATTTGGTGAAGAATGGCCCAAATCCTCCTATATAATATGAACCCCTACATACGACGGCCCCTTCTGCCTGACGGTACTGCAGGTCATGCTGACTGTGAAGGTCGCGGGAAGCCGCTGGACGCTTGCAGCCCAGGACCGATCAATGTGGCGATCTTTGCGGGAGACCTACGTCCAGCAGCGAACGTCCATCGGCTGATGATTGACATCTGATGACGAGTATTGGTAATAGTGTAAACATTCATACAATTTACTTCAGGAGTTTCACCATTTAAAGCCTCGTGGTTACTCATCACCATTGAGGTCCAAGGGTACATATATAAAGTTTTGTTGTTGGCTGTTTTTTTTTAAACATTACATCGAGTTATATATTTTTTGTATATGTAGCTTTGTGGTAATAAACAAAAAACTGACTAATACCCTCCTTTTTCATACAATTAACCGACGAGACTAGCGGGATGTTCACCTGATTGTAAGCGATGCGCTCCCTCATAACGTAGCGCTAGTTAAGATGATATACACTGCGCCGTATTGCGCTGGTCGCCTGAAACAAGATGGTGAGTCTTGCTACTCTTGTCATACTGCTGGTCTTCGGGGACAGTCTAGGTAGGTACTGGCGCGGCGCCTACTACTGCCGCCAAACTGTACAGTGCTCCGGTTTGAATGGCGCTGCAACTATTGTAATTACTGGGGTTACGAGACTCAACATTTTACGTTCCAGGCGACGAGCGCAATGTGATGCTGTGTATATCATGTTAGCGAGCGTGAGGTTATGAACCGGCGTACAACTTACCATCAGGTGAACGTCCCGCTCGTTTCGTCGCACCGCAGTGTAACAGTTTTAACTTGCTCATCAATAATTCACGTGAGTGCTCCGTCGTGCGAATCTCTGAAGACACAAAGACGGAGCGTCACTGCGGAGTCGGCGGCGACGTGGGCGCGGCGCAGTACATAAGGCGGGGTACATAGCGACTGCGAGCGGGCACATGGCCGGCACGTAGCGCGGCAACACGGGCACCGCAGAGCCGGGCGCAAATTAGACCGTGCCACGTTCCCCGCTTTGAGATGCGCTTGACCAAGCGTTATTCGAATTTCGAACAAGACGCCGGTGCATAGTGACGCGCGCTGCCCGCCGCGCCGCTATCGATGCGCCGCCTCCACGCCCTAGTGATGTACCTTGACCCAATTAAACTCTAATATTCATGGTTTAATACCATTTTTCATTTATCGTCACTACTATATTTAATTGTAAATCTTCTTTTAACATGTCCATGTTTTTTATCTACTACATATTACTTCCGCTTTCTACTCTATGTTGTGTTCACGATAATATGACCATATATGATAATAAGTGAACACTGAACATTTTGTAACAACAGTTTCGTGAGTGGAGAGAAAAGTAATGACAGTTATAGTTAACTTTTAAATAAAACTAGTGTTTTAAGTAATAATGTTTAGTGTATAAGTTAAATCTTTACTGAATATGCTGATTGCACCGATCGACGTGAACTCGATATGTTTTTAGGTGCTTTGAACTAACGAGCCTTTATCTTGGGATGTTGGGTTTGTTGGCAGCTGAGCGGACCATCAAATTCTCGACTTATCGTAAGTATCGATTCCAACGAGGGTCCAGCAGGGGCCACGGTGCTGCGGGACCGTGGGAGGGGCCGGGAGAGGGAGAGGAGAGCGGGGGTGGCTTTAGCGCGAACAACGCCGCCGGCGACGCGCACAGATGCCACTCATGCGAGACCGTGCTGCGCCTCTAATTGAATGCGCTGCGACAACACTCTTACTATCGACTATCGATAGTTTATATAAAATATTATTCAATGCAAATAATATGAGTAACTATGGTTTTCGTTGTGTCTATAATCTATGCCTAAGTAACACCTTCCGAGTTAACTAGTAACTAAAACCTTGAATAAATTGAAAGTCTTGTCTATCGTATCGTGTATAAAAGAGTTTTTATACAAAAAAGACGATACGACCAGGGTGTTAGCAGGTAGTAAGTCGTACGCCTTCCAATAACGATGTGATGTTAGTTGGTAAAGTAAATATTGCACCTGATTGCGCTTGTCACTTTGAGACGCACGATGTTAGGGCTCGTTAACTCAGACCAGGGCACGAGTGGCAGATATATATACTGCGGCGGTACCTATCTAAATGGTTCTCGGCAGCAGATGCCTATCTATATATATATATATATATATATAGAGAGAGAGAGAGAGGAAATCCAGAGATTCATTGACTCATCACGATATCTTCGAAACTATTATGATATAAAGTCTCAAAATTTGGTAGAGATATTGAGTTAGCTAAGAGAGGAATTTACAAAATCCTATCCCCAAAGAGAGTTATATTGTACGATGAAAATTAATTTATTATCGAATTAATTAAAACTAATCAATTATTTCTTTATTAAATACATTTTTTCTAATTAAATGCAAATTAATCAGCGGCTGTAACAGTCAAATTTATTATTTTCAATGTTTAGTACTTAAACACTGATTAATTTCATGGATATTGTATACATGTATTCATTTATATATTAACTGTTCACTTAATTTACCAATAGCAGTGACTTGATCCTTACTTTCGCAAAGACAGAGAAGGCTAGGTCACCACGCTGGCCATGGGCTTAGTGAATGTCACATGTCTATGCGAACGTCTTAGAACCGTGCATCTTCATATCGTATAACGCCTTCATCTGCACTACGCAATAAAGCTATCCGCCCTTATTTAATAATATGTATGTATAAGTATGAATAATCCAATATTTTAAACTTTACTAACTTTACTTTCATCATTAGCCAATAGACGTTCACTGCTGGACATAGGCCTACCTCAAAGATTTCCACCTTTGTAGAGGTTTAAATGGAGGGTGTTTGGGCCATTTTCCACCACGCTGGCTCAATGCGGGTTGGTGGGAGCCAGAGCCTTGTTTATTGATTAGAAGGGTGCACCACGAGCAGGTTAGGTCAGCTTGGATTGGTCCCGTGAGATATTTTTTGATATTGAAGCGGTGAGAAGAGGAGCGTTTCGTTTATCTGATAGTATGATATACCTGGTTATGACAAAGTGGCGCTGGTTAAAATAATATATATAGCACCCTATTGTTCTCGGCGCAGACATATGATGTGAAATCTCGTTACTCCAGTAATTTCACCATTTACAATGCCTTTTTAAGCGCAACTAAGCAATTTTGGCATACTACTCTTCGGCGGCGGGTATAGACGTTCCGGTAATTATACTAATGTGGTGATGTATATGGTAATGATACAGTAAATTAGTGTAGTATTGGAAACGCATGATTTGAATTATTTCATTAGATATCCTTTCGATATCTTCTCCTCTATCCTTGATTTCAAATCGATTTCGATAAATCGTGAATCGCGTTACATTCTTAACCTCCCCGTGCATGACGTTTTTGTCGATGGATAGAAATAAAAACGCGGGCGAGCGGGCCGCGGGCGAGCGGGTCGCGGGCGCGGGCGACGGGCGCGGCAGGCGCGGGCGCACGCGGCCGGCGCGGGGGTACGCCGGTGTGGAGGGGACGGGGTGCGCTCTTCAAGAACGGCTGTCCGCGCGACTGATTTGCACCACCCGCCGCCACGCGCTCGCGAATTAGTGTTGTAACTTTAAACTTTAATTTTTTCATTATCGATATTTTTTTAATTAACTTGTGATCGCTATATAATCGATGTGTTGTTAACATCGTTATGTAATAAATTTTATATTATATATAGATCGTAGCTGTAGTGAATGTTTTGGACAAAATGTCGGCGTCTCGCACGGCACCGCCGAGCGGTTTAAGCACTGAGCCCTTTCGCTGCGGGGTTCCTGTCACGTTGGCGAACAAAGGAGTTGTTTTTGTGACGGCGCCACCCTCCCGCGGGCCGCGTGTCCGTGGCGTCGGCCGGCCGCGGATCGATATCGCTCGAGATGCCGGCCTACGCTCCCGCCTCGCCGGCCATTTGCCTACCTCGACGCCTCGGGCTCGTGTGTACATAACCCACCACCCACCGCCCGCTCCGATACACCCCCCGCAGATTACCGCCTACAAAGCAAACTTCATTGGTACGTGCATGCAATATGCGCAAGGAGCGCTCCGAATTGCGCCTGCCGCCCGACCGCTTTGATACAGGACCCGGCCTTGGAGCACAGGCCGCCGCTCTACGAATCTCATCGAGACCTGAACTCTGACCCTCACATACAACTAGCCAATCACTTTAATTATTGAAGCATGAAGTGGACGCTGGCAACGACTCACAAGAATCTAGCTCTTATTAACGGACTGTCGTTCAAACGGCTAGTAAAATAGGTTTAAGGACCTGACCTAACCGATTGCCGCGTAACATGGCAGAATCCTTGATTCAATTCCGAGACCATATCATCTATAATTTGATGGTAGGATTTTTCCTACCAGTTTAGGTACTCCCACATATTATAAATCTGCCGTTACAAGTATTGCTTCGTTCCGACTATCAACCCATGTGACCTGGAGTAATTTAGACGAGCTCGTTCCACTATCTACTGCCTCACTCCGAGTTCACGCCAGGTGGGATTGAAGATTTATGGCGTACGAGTATTATTATGAAATATTAGAAATTTTGTATAGACGTCACTACACGACTCACGATTTTACCAAACTTTAAGCTACTGTAATGTGTTAGGAAATGAGCTGGTAGTTTATATAAGCTAAACGTCAGCTCATTATCAAGGTTATAAACGCATGGAGAATGATCTATCTCCAGGTGAAGGTCCTTAAAGATAAATTATGTTTAAAAGTGTAATGCAGTCATAAGCTTGTATGATAAAGAAGAGTTAACTTTTTCCTCATTCTACGAAGTGATGAGAGACGATCACTTGATGTTGAACTTAATGTCCAACTATTTGAAGCTGATTAGGATGACATACACTACATCACATTGTACTAGTCGCCTTGAGACGTAAGATATTATAACTCGTTAACGCCTTTATAAAAATCATAGTAAAACAAACAGTAAACAATAACAGGAAGTGTTGTAGTAAAAATGACACGAACCACTTGTAAAAGTACGTGAATTTCAATTGGAAACTCGGGAGGACCATAAATCGGCCAAGTGCAGCGGCCGGTGCCTCCCGTCCTGCCTGCCCCTGCGCCTCTCTCCCGCGCCCCCCCGCGCCCGATGAGATGCCGACCAGGGAAAGTTCACATTTGCATATTGGCCTCCATCGCCAACTCAAACTAACTCCGTTCCACTAACAGCGTTACCATAACTTTAAAGTCGAAATAAGTTGACATTTGACAAGTACTTGATGTCATTGTGGTTGAAGATGATGAAGCACGGCCTCTCTCATTTGTTGATCATCATTCAGAACACGTCACTTTGGTCAAAGCATTAGATTTGCATAATGTAATTACAGTAAGCAGTAAAGTAAGTTTTACTGGGTAGATACCACTGCAGCTGCTATTTCTACCGCTGAACACCAGTTTGCAAACATTACTGTGTTCCGGTTTGAATGGCGCTGTAGCTAGTGAAATTACTGGGATAATGAGACTCAACATCTTACGTCTGAACACGATGGTCGCAATGTGTTGTTGTATAACATCTTTAGCACCACGTTGTCATGGGCGGGTGCATCACATACCATCAGGTGAACGTCCGGCGCTCGTCTCGTCGCTTGGTAATATAAAAAAAATAATAGACAGTCTGGTTTAAAAATATCCTGTTACTAAACAATCACATGTTGCTATTGTCGAACGAGACTTCCGGTTTAGCGGTTAGCTGCAGCCTCACCTTCGTGCGTCTTCACGAGGATGCATTGTATAACTATATTATCATACTTCTGAATGACTTATTGTGGCACACGAGCTTAGTTAAATTTATACTACCGTGTAGTAAGAGATCTATTGAATACCAGTGAAAGAGAAAAAGAGATCGTAGGAATTTCACTCGGAGAGTTGTTGAACAGCTGATGTTCCAAAACTTATAAAGTTGGAGTCAAAGGTACACAGCATCGCAGTGCAGTAAACTGAAAACTCTAGATGTATTGCATAGTATAGATGTATCTTCCGATTGCGTCTTAGACGTTGGTTAGTATCACCTACATTGCAACACCTGTTTGTTGCCTTGAGACAGTAAACAACCATAACATTGTTTGACTCCCAAACATAATCAAGGTCATCCATCCACCACGCTCGTCAATTGCTGGTTGGTGGTGGTTGGTTTATTTATTGTTATAAGTTCTCTAAAGATAACACATAAAAACACATAAAATACATAGTGTATATATCTGAAAAGACACCGCATTGCATGGTCTGATGATGTAAAGTAGTGGACCGGGTGCTGAAGACCGCCAAAGTTCAGATTAAAGAAGGTACTTTGAGATTTATTTTTTATTCAACTAAGCGGCGAAATGAGCGGGATATTTACCAGAGGGTAAGTGATACGCCACCCCATAACAATGTGGCGTAAGGTAGAATGGTATACACTACACCACATAACGCTCGTTGAGTGATATGTAAGATGTTAAGTCCTCTTTCCCCAGTACGGATGGCCATGGAACATATTAGTGTTTGGCGGAAGAAATTGCCGTTGAAATGACCGCTAGTAAATTGTTATGACGTCACATGAAAGCTGCACAGCTCTGATGGTATGAGATGTGAAAATGAAGAATGTTGTAACGACATAGGGATGGGAATGAAGTTGGCCGCGGACGGGGTGCGCTCGCATCGGGAATATTTTAGCGCGTTTCAATAAGGGCGCGACATCTTTAATCTAGCCGGGATCGGGCAGGGGCATAAATCTTGCAGGTCCGGGCGAGTTTTGAATCATTTAGCGCGGTGCGGCTCGGCGCCCCGCGCGACTTCCGTCCGGCACGTGCTTCGCCTCCCTCTCTCATCCGCCCCGCCCGCCCGCGGTTCAAACCCTCGCCGCGCCACCCGCGCAACGAGCGCGTCTGTCTTGCCGAGACAAAGGGGCGATAGCGTTGTACTTATTTCTCATTAATCGATATCGATACGTTAATATGATTTGTTATGATTTAGTCCTTTTAATGTCCCCTGAGACATAAGATGTTGAGGCTCGTTACACTCGTAATTACACTAGCTACAATTCCCTTCAAACCTGAACACTGATGTACCTACCTCCGGTACAGAGACCTACCAATAAGATATTAACTTATAGACGTAATCCGTAAAGAGAGAACTTGATGTTTTTACAATAATTATATACATTTCTATGTACATAAATATTTATACTCGTAGCCATACGCAAACACTTATATATCGTGAGACCGGAACACTAACCCGATTCAATCACCAATACCACCAATATTGATGGCAGGTCTGTTGCCGGAGACCGTTTAGGTAGGCACTATCGCAAATTCTATTTCTGCCGCCAAACAGTAGTGTGCAAACATTACTGTGTTCAGGTTTGAAAAGATAATAGTGAAATTACCGAGGTGAGGACATTTAACATCTTATGCCTCGAGACGAGCGCGATGTGATGCTGTGTATCATCCTAATTGTCACAATGTTGTTATGGACAAACGTATCACTTTTCATAAGATGAAAATCTCGCTCGTCTTCTCGCTTTGTAAAATATAAAAAAAATCGGGTACATTTATAATAATTTATTATATTACAGTTTAATATTGTAACATGGCAATAATATTTGTTATATATTTAAATTTATAAGAAAATATTTTTTTTTAATTTTCACATTCTAAATATCGCAGACAACAATGGAAAACAAAATGGTTTATACAAAGGCCTTACTTTAATTTTAGGTGTCAGTATGTAATTTTTTTCCTACCCGTAAGCTGGGAGAACCATGGATGCATTCGCCAATAAGTCGTAGGAAATATATATATATATAGGAGATATCGGGAGATTCATTGAGTCATCTTGAGATCAACTGAAACTATTAGACATAAACACTCAAAACTAGCTAGAAATGGATTTTATAGAGTTCAGTCCTTAAAGATAGTCGCAGGGATGTTAAAGGCATCAAGGCAGGCGGGGAACAGCTAAGTATAAATATATACATGTTATATGCTTATTATCAATATGTAACTATATATATTCTAAAGCAGACACGATAAGGGCTGCTATAGATAGATGGACGCAATTCAAAAAATAAATATTTTTAAGGACCTCTTGTTTATTTTGTAATCTAAGTTAAACAAAAAATGAAAACTACATATATGTATATATACATATCTAATGTAATTTGAAATGTTATAAAATGTTTAATATATTATTGTAAGACATCGATAGCGTCCCACCCCTAGAACACAACGTCCGAGCCGCCTCTAATTTGAATTCACGGAGACTCCGCGACGCGTCCGCCGCGTCGGCCGCGTCGGCCGCGCCCGACTTAATGAATCGCGGGGGGGCCCGGTGGTGGGTGCGACGGGGTGGCCGGGGGGCGATCGGACGCCGCCGCATCCTCCGCGCGGATAAGTGACGCCCGTGTTGCTCCCTACGTAGGTACATAGCTCCTTATCAGGCCCACCAAACTACAATCATTTCCTCGGACAAATCTTGGTTTCCGTCGTCCAATGCCACTTTACTCTACAGACAATACGGCGACGGCGTTGTCTTCTGTCAATCGAAGGTTGCAGATCAATCGGTAATCAGAGCATTAGATTAGGTCATGTTGATCAGGGTGTTATGCGTGGTGTGTGTGTGTGGTGTTGCGTTGGAGCCGAATGTCCCGGCCGGCGGCGGGGCGGCGGCTGCAGTGTGGGCACCCTGCAGCCATGTACTGCGGCACATAGCCGGCCGGTAGCTACGTAACGCTCGCCAAATTTATGTCCCGCACATGTCTGGAGACCGCGGCGTACCTTTAGAGGGATTTTGCGTGTTTACGTACAAACGGGCCACCCGCCGAAGATATTCGAGACGGGAATTTCGCACGGACCTTTATTGATGAGTCTCAGCCGGGATTTTGGCGACGCACCCAGCAAACCGAATACGTCCGTGCGATACAGCCGGCTCTGTGTAACCCGGGAAGGGTCCGCCGGTGTCCGCAGAAGCCTGACCCCTACTTACAGCGATGTATACTTACTGATCAAATTTATCTGATGTGGGTGAACACCAAGCATCCATTTTACTCCAATTAAATCGCACACGTGATTTAAGTACTTCAAGGTAGCAGCTCTTGACCTCAATTTCATATCATGTAAGGTGAGTAAGAGTACTCGTTCAAAACACTGTGGCTCTCACGTACCTATCGGAACCGGTGCGCTGTTACCACATACAATTGGAAATATGGAGACATCATCATCATCAGATGTCCATCTCCCTGTGACAATGTATACAGATTAGTTCTCGTACCACGTAATTAAGTGTTGTCTAGATTTCTTAAACAACTTAGTCAGAAAATAAATTCAGTATCTATATTCTGTCAGATATATATACAAATTAATTAACCAATTACACCTCTCTTTTTAGTCGGTGGTTCAAAACATTGCCCTAGAGCATCTTATGATCCAACCATTGATGATACACTAGAAGAACTTGTATACCGAATCATAATCATCAATCATCATCAGCCGATTGACGTCCACTGCTGGACAAGGAATTCCAACATCGATCGGATAGGGATTTGTACGGGGGGGGGGACATTTGGACCATTTCGGCAGCACGCTGATCTAATGCAGGATTGGTGGGAGCCAGTTTCGTTTCATGCTTAGCAGGGTGCACCACAAGCAGGAGAGGTTGGCGTGAGTTGCGTGTGGAACTCTTTACATCCTGTATTCCAAATGATGAGGTACAATTAATATATATATACTATTATTTACTAGATATGTAATATATAATTAAGTATTACTAGATTGAGTCTATCATCATCATTAGTTGTCCTCTTCAAACTGAAGGATACTGAATGTATACTGTAATAAAAAATAATTAGACGAATTAAGTAATTAACTTAAATAATACGAAATTAAATTTTGGAGTACTATTTCATAGATCCTTCATCATTTTATTTCTAATTGAATTTAATGCGGTTGCTATAGTAACGGTTGCTATAGAAAGTCATTTGCGGTTTGATTCCAAATCACGGCCAGCAGCGGGAAGCAGCTGGTATCATATATATAATTTAATATAATAAATATAATCGCACGATACATGTACACAAATGAATGTTTAAATCAATAAACAGTACAATAGTTGTCAGTTCATTATTTCATATTAAATCGTTGATTTATTAAAATAAAAAAAAACAGGTAATGAACCCACCCATACATTTTACGTGTGAGAGGATCTCCAATTTAGTGAATAAACACGATTGCGTCACAAGGTAATGTACAAAGCTAGCGTCAAAGCAAACTATCCTCTAGTGGATTAACGGGAGCGGTGTCCACAGATTAAATTATTTTTTTTTTTATAAAATAACACAAAAAGCAAAAATAAAAACAGATAAAAATATTTTTTTTTATTTGGAGAAGTAACGAGACGAGTGGAATTTTCGCAATGACGCTAGTTAGGATAACATACACTGTACATATATGCTCGCTTTGAGCACATTAGATATAAAGTCTCGCTACCCCAGTAACTTCACCAGCTACAGCGCCTTTCAAACCGGGACAGGGTAATGTTTGCACACTACTGTTTGGGCAGTCTCCGGCAAGAGACCTACCAGTGATAAATAGTAATTTCGACGATATCATGACGACCGAATTGGGAGACGTGTGTCCAGCTGTGGACTGCAGTCGGATGAAATATTTCTTATACTACGAGACGAGCGGAACGTTCACCTGATGGTAAGTGATACACACGCTCAGAATAATGTGGTGCTAGTTAGGATGTAATGCACAGCATCACATTGCGTTCGTTAACTTGAGACATAACATGATGAGTCTCTTTATCCCTAGTAATTTCATTAGGTACAGCGCCCTTCAAACTGGAACACAGCAATATTTGCACTCTACGGTTCGGCGGCGGATGTAGACGCTGCGGTGGTACCTATCTACACAGCCTCCGATAACAGAGACCTACCACCAGTAAATGATGATTATGATGATATAAAATATTTTTCTTCGATACTGGTAATAGTTCTCTGTTGCCGGTGACCGTTTAGGTTCCACCACAGCTTTTATTACTGCCGAAAAACAATATTGTGCGATTACTGTGTTCCGGTTTGAAGGGCGTTGTAGCTAGTGAAATAATTGGAGTAACGACACTTATTACATCACTTCTAATGCGATGAGTATAACGTGCTGTAGTATCCTATTACACTGTTATAGATATACGGATCACTCATAATCCGGTGAGCGTTAACTTAGTCCATAAAAAAAATGTTATTTAAACTGTTCCTGTTTTAATATATAGTCGTACGGCTGGACGATATATATTGCTTCCCCTAAAAGGATCGCGGACGGGGGTGGTTGTGACGTCAGGGGGATCGGGACCGCCGAGGTGCCCCGTGGGCAACAAGCGTGGGAGTCCCTTTTGCCCATTATTCCCGATAATCACGCGATATCGATTGTCGACATGCGTGCGTCCCCAACTTAGCGAGCGACCGGAAGTTCCATCAACGATAATACAGAGCTAACGCCTCTGTGAGAAATATATCATGTTCAGTTAGTTTTACCATTAACTGGTGGTAGGTCTCTCGCCAGAGAGTCTATGGTATTGTGCTTACATTACCGCGTTCTGGCTTGAAGGGCTTTTTACCTGGTGGAAGTACAGTACGTCTCAAGTTTTTTTGCTACATAAATTATTTTGAGTCAATGGGGCTGACACTACCCCCAAAGGATAAAAGTCCCCAATAAAAAAAGAATAAAAAAATTATGTGTCACGGCGATAAACATAACGTAGTGTAGTGTATACCATCCTAACTAGAACCGCGTTTTTACCTGTTGAAGGTCGTGAAAAAAAAGCTAACAACTAACCTAAATAGAGACGTCAAAAGTTTAACACTAAGTGTATAAGTAACTTAGTCTTAGTTTATAGTAATTTTTTAATCTACTTGAAACTTGACGAAATTGTAAATGTTCTCAGATATACGAGACAAGTTAGTTCACCTGATGGTAAGTGATAGGCCTGCCCTTAACAACGCAGCGCTTGTTAGGTTGATATACACTGGACTACATTGTACTCGTCGCCTTGAGACAGATATATAATCTTGTTACCCCAGTAATTCTACTAGCTACAATTCCCTTCAAACCGGAACACAGTAATGTTTGCATAGTAAAGTATCCAATAGTTGACCAAAGGTTGTAACTTATATCTTAATATGCATGTGAAAGTCTCATCTCAATCTGTCCAAAGATTTCAGAGATTACTCGAAACAAACATACAGACATTAATTTTTTTTTTTAATCGTAAATATTCATTGCGCATGATCGATCGATGTGGAGTTCTTTAATGTCTATATCCAGCAAAGGACGTCTGTCGTCTGATGATGATGATGATGAATATTCATATTGAGAAAGAAGACACACATACAAAGAGAGATATATGTATACAAAGAGGCTTTATTTGTGGGTTATAAATCCAAACTGTAATGGTTTTACTGGTGGTAGGTCACACACACACATGCTCACGGGATCCAAGTGAATAAACGAGGATCTGATGTCCACCAACCCGCAGTAGGATATGGCCCAAATCCCCCGTATGAATCCCTACAAACGACGGCCCCTACTGCCCAACGATACCGGATAGACTGTATATGAAGATCTATGAGAGAGACCTATCTCCAGCAGCGGACGTCTATTGGCTGATGTAGATGATGAGGTCTTTGTGTCCGGTAACTGTCTAGGTAGGTACCATCGCAGTGGCTACTGCTGCCGCCAAGCAGTAGAGTGCAAACATTACTGGTGTTCTGGTTTTAGGGGGAGCTGTAGCTATTGTAATTACTGAGGGTAACGAGACTCAACATTTCATGTCTCGTCACGTTGTTATGGACAGGCGCATCATTTACCATCAGGTGAACGATCAGCTCGTCACTTCGCTTTCTTAAAAAAAAAAAAGTGAGTCTCGTCAAAATCAGTTCTAACGTTTGTTGTGAGGACGTTTGGACTTATGTTTATCATTTCATACATTTTCATTAACATGATGATGTACTCAAGATGGAGCAAAAGGCGTCCACAGTGATCTTCAACCGCATGCGGCGTTGTTTATACAGATAAAAAAAAATTGCATTGTTTTATATCATACAAACAGGTAATAGATTATTTATAGCAAACAAACAAACAATGGGAACCCTTTTTATTTGTAGGTTATAAATGCAATCTCTAATGACGCATCCAGTTCATTTATGTTCGCGAACGTAACGTGTGCGAACCGGAAGTTTTGTTACATAACTAGTTCCCTCCCCCTCTCGCCGCCTCGTCCCTCTTTATCCCTCTGCACCCTCCGCCCCTCTCTATCCGCCGCCGGCGCGATAAAGCAACAGGTGGGTGTCATTAACAGTTTATTTTATAATGTTGCAGCGAAATAAACGTCCGGTAGAATTTTTGTACTTCATAATCGCGGTAAAGTTATTATGGACCCGCGCCGGTTACCTTGCGGATTAAGTTGATTTATAAAAAAAAGTCAACGTTTAATTCAAGTGTTCAAGTATACTTGAGGTGCCTTTTAAGGACTTGGATGTAAAGTCAATACATCGTGAACTGGATGATAGTAAAATGAACAGAATCATTTTGATAAGCTAAAAAGTACAACGATTATGTTATATTATGTTTAAGTTACATATATATGTACATAGATTTGGAGTGTCTGTTTGCAGCTTAATAATAGAAATTATTAATACTATACTAAAATAAATCTTTTTTTCTATACAATTAAACGACGAGACAAATGAGATCTAACATTAGAATGATATATACTGTACCACGTTGCGATCGTCGCCTGAGACATAACATGTTAAGTCGTTATCCCGTAGTTACACTAGCTACAGACCCCTTCAAACCGGAACACAGTAGTGTACCTAGACAGTCTCCGGCAACAGAGACCCATAAAAATATATCTTAGCAATATCTTTATATTCATCACATAACATGAGAATACAATGCCCTAATAATGAAAAGGTAACGACAGGATATGCCAAACAAGAAGCCAACTTCCGCTGAGTTTACTGAAGATCATAAGGACTGTTACATACGAAACTTGGATTAGGAGACAATTATAAAAGATCCAACACGATTGAACTGTGCTGCTAGATGTCTGATTGCAATGGTCAGAGGCAGTGGTCGCCAAACTTTTTGGTCACCCGAACCAGTAAATTAATTATTTAAATCCAGCAGACCACCAAAAGGATTTTTAAAGCGCTAAATATGTTTATAAATAATCTGATCCAGGAACACAAATAAGTTGTAAGAGATCCCGCACAATAACTCACGGGACCTCTTTTTTCGGTTTCGAGGCGCAAATCTTCGAAAAGATTATCTGTCTTCTGGGGGGAAGGCAGAGTTATGTGGAGATTTTTACCCACTAAAATTCCATCGGTGGTTACCTTCGGTGTATGGTCACACGTTATTTATTGTCTTTTAGATCAAAGTTAACATTTATACATCATCAGCCGATAGACGTCCACTGCTGGACATAGGTCTCCCCCAAAGATCCCTATATTTATAGGGGTTCATTTGAGTCGTTTCCCATCACGTGGGCCCAGTGCTGGTTCACGGAGCCAGATCCTCGTTTGTTGATTAGCAGGGTGCACCAGGAGCAGGTGGGCTTGCTTTGGATCCTGTGAGTTATTTTGCGGGACCCCTAACACCCCTCATTCCAACACTTATACACAAACAAATATGTCGCCAAACAACAGAATAGTTTGATATAGATTTATGTATATATACAGGGTGAAAGGTATTAGGTGTAAAAGATCTGGAGGGGCTAAAGTCTAGCTCGTATCCTATCTATTTATGTATGGAATACCCCATACAATGCTTCTGGAGTTATTAATTTTTTAAATATTTTTCAAAATTTCTCAATTTTCTAGGAAAATCTTCTTATCTATTTATACACAAATTTTAATGTAATAATTATTGTTTAATCATTGTTTTATTAAATTAAATTAATAATCATCACTTAGAGGTTATAACTTTTAAATTAGGTTCTTTGAAAGTCGTGACAGTAAAAACTAAGCCGTCTTATTTACATTTTTATTTAATCTTAAAACAATTTTTTTTTATAAAAAATACGTATAAAGCACGTAAATAAGTACCTGACTTCAATCCCTATCTGACAAGGTATAAGAAAGTACATAATGTTTCTAAAATTTAGAAAAAAAAAGCAATTGTAATAAAACCAAGTACCATGAAATATCAGACTGTAGAGAAATAAATAAATAATAAACAAAAAGTCAAAATAAGAGCCGGGGCAGTATCTAGTTTCACGAGTCTAGAAGAGAATAGACTTTTGCCCGCAGTATACTTTTCCTCGCAGTAGACTTCCTCACAGTAGTTTTTTTCTCGCAGTAAACTTTTCCTCGCAATAGACTTTTCCTCGCAGTAGACTTCCTCGTAGTAAACTTATGAGGTTACATGAAATCTTTAGTATACACAACACCAATTAACTCGTTAGAAGATTTAAAGTCACGTATCATCGTCGCTGCTGACAAAATAAGAGAACAGCTTACAGGGCAAGTCACTCGATCTGGCTTAAGAAAAAGGCTTCGTGCTTGTGTCAGGAAGCGTGGCCGTCAGTTTGAGCTAAATTTAAATTATTTGTTACTTCAAACTTTTACTCTGAACTCAATATCTAAAACGACAACAATAAGCACGCGCGGGTTACAACAAAAACAAAAGGGCCAAATTAAGGGCCGGCGCGGCGTATACTTTTATAAGTCTCTACAGTTTGATATTTCATGGTACTTGGTTTTATTACAAGTGTTTTTTTCTTCTAAATTTTAGAAACTTTATGTACTTTCTTATACCTTGTCGGCTAGGTATTGAAGTCAGGTATTTATTTATGTGCTTTTTGTGTATTTTTATAAATAAAATTTTGTTTTAAGATTAATGTAAGTAAGACGCCTTATTTTTTACTCTCACGACATTCAAAGAACCTAATTTAAGTTTTAGCCTCTAAGTGATGATTATTAATTTAATTTAATAAAAAACAATTATTAAATAACATTAAAATTTGTGTAAAAATTAAATCATCGAATTTTACCTATAAATTCGGTAATTTTTTCAAATTAATTTAATAAATTTATTACTCCAGAACTATTGTTTTTGGATGGGGTATTCCATGCATAGATAGATAGGATACGAGTTATACTTTAGACCCTCCAGATCTTTTGCACCTAATACCTTACACCCTGTATATATAATTAAAATTATGTAATTCTGATAGTTTTATGTTATAAAGAGTAATTTATTTTTAATTATTTTTTTAATCAAATCCTTGACCGCTGTTCAATGCACCAGTTGCTGTCGGTAAGTGTATCTTTGAGATGGGTGCGGTTGTCTTGGTATACGTGTCAGTCAGCGGAGCAGTGATCAGGCGATTGTAGGGTACAATGTGGGGCCGCCAGGTGCGCGCTGGCGGGTGTGGGGGCGGACGCGGGGACGGGGACAAGCAGCGCCTCCAGCTGCGCGGGCGACTCTCGCGATCACGACGGTCAGTTCTAGTGATGAGCGCACTGTGGTATCGATATGAATATCTTCTATGTATATGTATGTGTACAATTTTATATGTATACATATATTGTAAATGGGTTTTATTTGTTTGATTAAGTTAAAACTAGTGAACGCATTGACGAGAGAATATGACCATTCGACGAGGAATGATTTGTAGATGGTTACTGCCATTAAAATACTTCATCATCCTCATCAATCGAGACACGCCTAGTGATAGCCGTACGCCTATTTTAAGGAAGTTCTCGCCGATCGTTCCTTTATTGTCCGCTTCCAGTTTCTCTTTTATCTTAAATTTATTATTATTAAAACTTATTTTATTGGTTTGATATCGGTATTATCACGGATGTAGTGCATTCGTATAACCAGTGTAGTAATCGCGTGAGGCCCGGAGGCCGCGATGCGATCTCGCGGGGCTGCGTGACCGCATCCTGCCGTTTCCTGCCGGCGGCTGGTTGAACTGCACACCATCACATCCTTTGAATATTGTTACTCAGCTACAACTGCAATACTATGTTATCTTATAGTCAATAAGTATGCTTATCAACCGGTTGGGATAAGAGACTATATAAAGGACAATTTCCGTTGTAAATGCAGGTCACGCCCCGTAAATATACAATACTGTATCTAAATATACCTTATGTATAATTAATCGCCAAACTGGCGTTTGCAGAGGCCACCTAATGATGTCGATGATAATGATAATTAATGCTAATCACATCCTCTTTTAAGCATATGTTTTATATATACTTAGTCCGGCCATAAGTTCTGATACAAATGAAAATGCATTTTTTTCTATAATGAAGTAATGTAATATTATTAAAATTTATACCTACATATTTATTAGTCTTAGCAAAAAAAAAAAAAATTTAATATGTATTAATATATTCGAAATGGCCCCCTTTGGCTTTTATACAAGCCTTTAATCTGTTGGCCACGAATCTATGGATTTATGCACTGTCTCCAAGGGAACTTCCCACCACCGCCACTGCTTGCTCCAAAGATTTTTTAAGAGACTCAATGTCGCCGTGTCGTGTAGAGCAGGCCATGTCCTCTAAAACTGACCATAATTTAAAGTCTAAAGGGTTAAGGTTAGGGCTAGATGAGGGCCAGTCTTCAGCTCTTATAAAGTCCGGAACATTCGTTTCAAGCCAGGCATGGGTAGTTCGTGCCTTGTGACCGAGTGCAGGGTCCAGCTGCAAAGTCCACGGTATATTTTTAAAAAGTCTATTGCTGAGAGGTTTCACAACATGATCCAAGACAGTATCTTGATACACTTTGGCTGAAGTTTTCACTCTTTTTTCACAAAAATTTAATTTTGTGACTCTTTGATAAGACACGCCCCACTAAACCATTACTGGCGCAGGATAATGACCACGTTGTACCTTTCCGACCACTTGAGCAGCTTCTTTAGAACTGTGAGCGTACACTTTATCATTTTGCTTATTGTAGTGTTCTTCAATCGTGAAAGTTTTTTCATCTGTAAGGAGGATACTTCTGTGCTTTTCACCTGCATGTCGCGACAGAAGGCATATTGATCGATCTACTCGTTCTTAATTGTTAAGATTAATTTAGGGCATGTCCTGTATACCGACGATAAGCACCGAGCACCAAGCTTCAGGTCTTATTTTGTAATACGCGACAGAGTCCTAGCGGAAATCTTCATTTCTCGCGATAAGATTTTTTGGTTCCCAATAGGGTTTCGACGAATTCTGGCTTTAACAGCATTAACGGCCTTTGTAGTTTCTAACAGCACGCGACTGCGTGTGTTCCAAATTCGAAATAAAAAAGAAAAGTTTTAATGTAATAGTATTTATGGCCATATTAGTTACACTTGCAATCATTGAATTTTTTAGGTCCTTTACTAAAGAATTTGAGGTAAATAAGTTAAGATCAATTTATAACCTATTAAATGATTTATCTCTAACACTTAAAGATGAAGAGCGGCTCTTATTTGCCGAGAAGAAAATCATGCACGGGATCTTCGGCCTGACCCAGAGAGGATAGTAGGTGGCGAGCCCGACGCAATATAGAAATCGAGAGGCTGATTGGCGAACCGAACATCATAGGGGATGCCAAAGCCTACAGACTTGGATGTGCCACTTGCTAAGGAAGGAAGACGACCGTAGAGTCAGATAAACATTCCTCGGAACCCCCATTGGCCGTCAACCTGTCGGCCGACCCAGATATCGTTGGAAAGATGGTGTGTCGAGCTTCAAACAATGGACTGGCAAGTGGCAGTGCGAGATAGACAATGCTGCGGCTCTGTTGTGTCGGAGACCAAGACTCACTTTGGCTCGCTGCGCCAGAAGAGTAAGTAGTAAGTAAATGATTTATCTATAATTAGATTAGATACTTTGAAAAAGAATTATTCTTTATTACCTGTAATATATATAAAAGGTAATAATTTTGTTCGATTCAAATTTGAAGACCGTTAACTCGTTAGACTTTTACGGCTTCCTCGATCTCAAGGTTTGGAACTGGTTTGGTCTGTAAGCTTGTTCAGGAGCAAACGTTGTTTTTCTACTTAAGGGGCGGCACTAAGGAAATTATTAAGAATAAGGAGTTTTTACGCTCTCAATTCGGATTTGATAGAGAGAAACGATGCCCCGAGATTAAAAATGTTTATTATTCCTAACAACAAAAGTCCACTAAACTAAGGTCTTCACAAGTCCAAAATCAGTGGCCAAGTTGTATATTGGCCTAGGAATTCATAACGAGAATGAATCATCTCTATTCTCTGATGATGTTGAGCGCTTGGTAGTCATTTTGACTCTTGTTATACTTGGCTCTTGGACCTGGGTCCAATCTATTGTGAATGAATCATCTACTCGTCGAACGGATATATATATATATATGATCAAAACACTCTAGAAATTTCTAGAGAACACCTTTCTCGAAATTTCTAGATATTTTTTTTTATAGGAATAGAAATTAATTATAAACGATGACTGATTGTTTATTCTAAACTCTCCGACGGGTAACTGATTCTCGAATGTTCTAGTACTGTATTTCACTGAGATAACAAGACGTTACCTTTTTATTCCTGAATAGAGATAAACGGTGGAGTGTATATATCCTGACAACCGTCTCGTTACTGTAGTTATTTTATACGTATCGTGCAGGCTATTCGCCGGACTTCCGTGAGAAGAGGTTAAAAAATGAAACGTAGCGGTGACGCACCTGCGAGCCGCTAACGGCCCCCGACGTCGTAAATAGATCGTAAAATCGCGACCCTCCCTAAAAGGGGTCACAACGGACCCCGCGCACCTTTCAGCTTTACCTTGTTGTGTATTAGAAATTATGACGAAATGGGAAACAGCCACTATACATTAAACGTTTATATAGTATAAGCCGACGGTTGTACAACATACAATAAAGGTTTCGCTTGAATGTTAAGAACTCCTATCTTAAGATGGTTGTAACTTTTAACGATATAATAGTTCTCAGATTATTCTGATGATATACAGAATTATACATCTCAAAGGTCATATATCAATGATGTTATGATGGTCTCCGCAACTTAAGTAGTAGATAGCTAATAAGTAGTAGATACTAGTATTTAATAGCTATCGGTAGAGGATGTAAGGGGTCTCGCACAACAACTCATGGGACCCAAGGCTGCCTCACCTGTTCGTGGTGCACCCTGCTAATCAACAAACAAGGCTTTGGCTGCCGCCAACCCGCTTTGGGCCAGCGTGATGGGAAATGGTCCAATTCCTCCATATGGCTTATGTCCAGTTGTGACCGTCTATCGCCTAACGATGATGGTGATGATGATGATGTTAGAGTATATATATATATATATATATCTTTCGCCATAAAGGATAATGTAGCTTGTATAATTTTACATAATATAATTGTAATGCAAATAACAAATATAATCAATGTTCCCACTGCTGGGATTGGACGCTTTCTCCCATGAGCCACTTATCCACCTCGCTGGCCAAGGCAAGTTGGGATATTCTACATAACTCTGTGGTAAGTCTCTGCTACCGGAGTCCGTCTAAGTAGATATCACCGCAGCTCCTATTTCCGTCGATAAACAGTAGTGTGCAAACATTACGGTGTTCCGGTTGGAATGGCGCTGCAGATAGTGAAATTACATGGTTTATTTTATTCAACATCTTATATCCAAAGGCGACGAGGGTACTGTGTGGTGTATATCATCCTAACTAGTGTGGCGTTGTATCACTTGCGATCGGGTGAAGGTCTAGCTAGTCTCGTTGAATAAGATATATTGATGTCAGATGAGTTACTAATAAGTTTGTTTGAATTACCAAAGTAAAGTTCATGTAGTACAATGATTTAGAATTAAGTCATATAATTTGAATATTTCAAGTTCGAATACACTTTATGGTTCTGATATTGTGATGTGAATTGTTTTTTTTACTTAGTTTTAAGTGTAATGAAGTTGTAAAAAGTTCATTTAGCTTTAAAGCGCTTGTCTTTAAGTCTCGTAAAAAGTGTGTTGTTTTATGAAGCTTTATGTTATGGTTACATTCGATTATAAATGATAATATAAGTATTAAATAAGCAAGTTAAGTAAGTAATCATTTAAGTAAGAAAAAAGTTAGGTTTTGCTTGTGCAAGTGTTTTAGCTACAGCAATATAGCTTTGCTGTTATAACTTATTTTTAATTGTTTAATACATTACATAGTTATGATTCATATTATCATGGGTCCGTCAGAAGTCCACTGTTGGACAAAAGTGTGGGATTTAAAAAAATAATCCAGTGCAAGATCGATCTAACGGTAGTGCGGCCGTCGCTTTACGTCTCACGGGAGTCGCGCGTATTTTTTACGCCGGTCCAACCCCATCCCCGTGCCGGGGCCGCGTCAGCCCCCCTGGGTGAGGGCGGGGAGGGTTAATTAGTCGCGAACGCGGTCCGGCTTCGTTCGATCCAACTTGTTTCCTTCTTTATTTGCCCACTTGATACAAATGTGGGGATTCGTCGAGCTCGGCCGATAGCAAAACAAGCAAGCGGACTGCGCTAAGGTTTACGTAGACCTGCCTTGTACTTAACGGAGTGTAGAATTTAGCGAGCTCCCTTCTGAATTTATTTATTCATTCATTATTCACGTTATGGACATATGTAACCTCCTCGCTCATTAAATAGTCAGAGGCGTGTCTAAACATTTCTGTGTCTAACCATGTCTAAGTATAAAACATCTAAACTTTTAATGTACGATTAACAAGCGTGTAGTTAAGGGCGGATCTACTTCATTTCGACATTGAGATCAAACTTGAACCCATTATCTCATGATATTAAGTGAAGAAGAGGCTCCTGATGGAAAAATATGTTTGTCTATATTACTCACATGACATCCGGAACACAACAGACCTGTTGATGTATAATAAAGTTTGCTAGTTAGCAGAGCGGGTTTAATGAACCATACATCCTTCAACACTCCAGATAGATCAGGATTCGACAAATACCCTACGGTTAGTTTTATTTAGGCTTTCAAAAACAGGTATATTTAGATAAAATTCTGTGAACAGTTAAGTTTATATGTATGATTATATATATAATTCCATTGATAGAAATGCTGACATCCTCGTTAAAGTTATAACACTCTCCTTTTTTTTGTAGGTGTTCGAATATCGAGCAAAGGAAACATCACGATCGGTATTTGAAGCTCTTTGGGCGGAATTCCGGCCGCTGGAGCGTGCTGTCCTCTTTACTGTGTATACGGAGCGCAGTGAAGGGGCCTCGCCAGCCCCGCGGGGGTCAGCTACGCCCCGCATTAATGAACGGCGATCTTCAAAGGGGCCCCGCGCGCGCCGTGCTCGCCCGCGGTGATCTGAATCTTTAAAAGGGTCGCGGCGCTGTACGTTCGGCTGCGCAAACGTTGACGGTATTAGAAAATATACTCGATTTTTTTTTAAGCCTGTCAAGTAATTTCTGAATTGTATATACATTCAATGTGTAAGTAAAAAAAAATATCATTTTTTATCTGTATATGTACTGTATTTAAGAAATTTCTATCTATGTAGAAACTCTTCACGATATCTCTGGAACCAGAAGGTCTACAGACTTGAAGTTTTGTAGGTATATTTATCCAGTATAGGTCAGCTAAACACGGCTTAAATAAAATCTTTCTTCAGAGGGAGTTGCACGGGTGTCAGGGCCAGCAAAGAGCACGGGAAACCCGTTAGTATTATATATAGCACTGCCTGACTACGATCTAACCTGATGGTAAGAAGAAATGTACTCGTAAGGTAGGTTGTAAGTGCACTAGTCTAGAAGTAGCTTGTACACTCCTCTCTTATAGACTGTCATTGAAGTGCTTCTTATTACGGGAGGTTGGTTGTTGGTTAGTGATCAACTTCGCCTTAAAACAATGTTGGGGAATCGAACTGTCTTCAGTGTCAACTGTTACCTTATTTATGGTGGTAGGTGTCTATTACAGGACACCGTCTAGTGTGAAAACATTAGTGTGTTCTGGTCTGAACGAAGTTGTATCTGATGAAAATACTGAGGGAAATGAACCAACATTTTTGTTTGAAGACGACGAGAAGAATATAGTGCTGTGTATATCATCCTAACGCGATATTATAAGGATAAAAAGGGCATGATAATGAGAGATTTTTACCCACTGAAATTTCTTCGGTGGTTAGATCTCTGTTTGAAGCTGGCGATAAATTTTTCTTATAGTTGGTTTCGTAACAAGTTTTCTTTTACACGGGCAAAATGTCGTACAACTCTTATATTGCTGGGTGAGCACACCTCACGCGAGCTTCAAGCAGGCGACTGATAAGAGGCAGTGCAAGACAGACAACGCTGGCGTTTTTATGTGTCTGAAGCCAAGACTCACTTTAGGTTACGCTAGAGGAGTAAGTAAATAAGTACTTGCGACGGATCTTAGGAAACCGTGCATTACACCTAAGCATGTCCTAGGGTTTGTCAGTTTACAACAAACAATGCAGCAAAAATGTCCCTGAGACTCTTTACTTCTGATTAGATGTTTTAATTTTTACAAACACGAAAGCCCGAGTCGCACATATCGCACACATACGTATGTTCCATGACCCACTAATTGAACTAGCGTTCAGTTTTTGCCCGTATATCAGTGACGTTTAGGTAACAAATTCGAGTGGCCTAGATCGGAAGTTCATTTAGGCGGGAATGCAACTCGGCAATATGGCCGGCGCGTTTCCCGCTCAAAGGCAGGAATCCCCCGGCGCCTTTTATACGCCGTGCAGTTTGCGATGCGGACCCGAATCGAGGGTTCGCCAATCTCGAAAACGCTGAAAATTACATGAAGATATATCTCCTGTCTTTTGCTGATGTATATATAACTACCTGCAAACTGATCATTTTATTATCTGTATTCCAACTGAAGATACAATGAAACGTCGAGACGAGCGGGACGGTCACCTGATGGTAAGTGATACGCCAGTCCATAACAATGTGGCGCGAGTTCGGACGATATATACTGCACCGTATTACATCGCCTGAGACATAAGATGTTGAGTCCCGTTATACTAGTAATTACACTAGCTACAGCGGCTTTCAAACCGAAATATAGAATACTGTTTAACGTTAATAAGAGCTGCGCAATAATAATAATAATAAATTAAATAGATAATTTTATATTAACTAACAAATCGGGCAGGGAATAGCCATTGTTTGTATAAAACAAACATAATTATATTATCTGTATTCCAACTGATGATATCTGCTAAATTTATAATTTTTAATCTGTCAACAGAACTGTCAACACGAAAATTTTAAACGTGGAATGATACGGATTCGCGTCTAGTGTATCAATGGTGTATGATCATTAATAATGATGTATAGGCTGTATGGAGAAATTCGAAGCCGTTAAACTAATTAAATATAAAAAAAGTAAGCGTGGATTACAAAATAGGTAACTAGGATGTATGAGCTTTATGCCTTTGTTTTTTCGCAAAGAAAATTAAACGATTGTTTCAACAGATGTATCACTATTTTAAATGTATTGTGTTAATAATTTATCATTACAATTATATTAGTAAAGTATTAAAATTGAAGATCTTCAGAGTATGATTAATATGAGAGTGAGACGAACGTTTTTTGACAGATCATGAAAAAAAAATTCTGATTTATTAAAATTCAAAAGTTATAAATGGAATTATCAAATAATAGAAAAAAAAACTAATGTTTAAGCAAAATATTTACAGCTGAATTGCGGAAGAATTATAATGATCAAATTATGAATGAGCTAGATGTTAGATTTTTATTGGTAGTACTTCTATGCTATAGGTCTAGGTAGGTACTAAGGCACATAGGTGTTGCTAAGCAGTAAAGTTTTTACATTACTGCCTTTTGGTCTGAAGGGGATGTAACTAGAGAAGTTATTGTGTAGCGAAACTTAACGAACTGACCAAACTGGTGCGGTGTAAGTTAAATTAAACGTCTATTTGTTCAGAAGAACGTATCACTTTAAATCAAGTGATCGTCAAATACGCCTCATCGCTACTTTAATTAAAGAAAAGATTTCACTTATTTTAGTGTTCGAATAGTGTAGTGTGCATTAAAACACTACAGTGTTACCATAGTTACCAATGTTGGCTTTGTACAACCAGACGTATGAAGTGAATATTCTCTCCGATCAATGCTTGGATTGATTGTGCAAACTACACCAATAGTCAAACGTTTGAATGTTGGCCAAACTTTAAGTATTGTAAAATATTTGACCTTTTTGAACCATCTTACTGAAGAGATGGAGAATTTTATTATTATAAGCATGTTTAATTAAATCCATTTTTTACTGAAAAGAGAAAGAACAAAGGTTGCTGATGGAAATGATTATGATATTGAAGTGTTGGAGAGCGTACCACCATATTTCAATGGTCAAGTAGTAATGTCTAAACATTACTATCAGTTACTTTTAAACTGTGGTATCATAAACCTACTATCTAACTTCATGTTTCGAAGCTATGACCTCGATGTAGAACTGCCTTCCTAACTAGCGTCTCATTTCTACATCTTACTGAAGGTAGACAAATATCTTACTACTATAATATTATATTTGTCTATACAATAACTTAGATTAAAATTAACATATATATATAAATATCTATATATGTATGTATATAGAGAAGTGTATACGTTTATGATGGATGTACTGAAATTATTTTTTTTATTTTAAAGTTATTCGTAATTTCCGGGATATTTTGCGTATTTTTTATAAATATGTATTAGCGTTATTTAGTACTAATGATGCTGCTAGTATCTATTTATATAAGGGTATGAAAAAGGTTTAAACTTTAGTAATATGAAGTAAAATTATTTACAAAACACTAGTGTTCCCATCAAACGCTAATATATAGAATCACCGCTCGCCGAAGACCCGTCAAAGCTTTGAGACAGTCTGAATCTATTGACGTCGTGGACCGTAGTTCACATCTCAGAATGCACCTCAGGTACTCCTTCCGACGGGGTTGGAACGGCCGAAATGGAGGCTGGGGGGCGGGCGTGGGGGCGGCTCTCAGCTGACGCCGGATACCGGCTCTGATGTTACTTACGTAGCTGCTGAATATACAACTACATATATACAGAGCGGATTAATTTTATATATATCTATTTAGCTCGTCCATTTCAAAATCCATGAGTCCGATAAAGCTGTAACATTGTACACCATGACCATCAGCACCATTTTTAAGCGATGAACAAATCCAAATGGATTCGACAAAGCGACGAGATGAATAAGTGATACGCCTGCCTATAACAGCGTGGCGCTAGTTAGGATGATGTCCACCACCACTCCCGCCAACCCGTATTGGGCCAGTGTGGTGAGTAGTAGCCCGAATCCTCCCATATGAACCCCTACACGCAACAGCCCCTAGTGCCCAGCGGTACCGGAAGCCATACTGACTGTATGTGGAGATACTAGACGGAGGCTCATGCCCAACAGTGCAGGTCTATTGGCTGATGATCATGATGACACCACACCACGTTGTGCTCGTTGTTTTAAGAAATAGAATATTTTATCTCGTTACTTCAGTAATTTCACTAGCTTTAGTGCGCTTCACAGTAATGTTTGCCGGCAGAATTGGGCATTGTGGTGATATACCTATATAGACCAATCTCCAGGAGATTAGATCCGGGTTTGAAGGGCGTTATAGTTAGTGACTTAACGTCTATTGTCGCAAGGTGACGAGCAAAATGTGGTGGTGTGTAGATCATCCTTACGAGCGCCAAGTTGATATATTGGTATTATTTCTCTTCAGTTAACCGAGGTCACCGATATAACTTTAAAGATAGCTGGACTTTACTCGAAGGTCTGATTGAAGTGGCAGAAAAATTCTTTAAGGTCTAAGGCACCGATAGATGTAGCGTTGGAACAATCACTGTAAGGTGGACCTACGGTCTGGTGAGAGGAAACTACTGGGTGAAGCTAGCGCACGACCGATCAGTATCTATCGGGGCTGATGTTGATAGATAGTTCAAACTATCTATAAAACAAGTTAGTTGCGTAGATATGTATACAAGATTTGCTCTCGGACTAATAAACTCCACTCATGTGGTCAACGAACATATGACACATCGCGTCAAAGACGTTACGGATCTATGTGCGCTGGTGCTGCAACGCTGACACATTAGCACCGAGTCCACATATCGATCCAGCTGATTGCGATATACGCTCCGTATGTACTCGTACTTCAAATAGATTTGTGTTATATTGTGCTGTAATTGATGCCGTCTGCTGGAACACGCCGATACGGAACTGATTGGGATTCCACGCTGCATCTTGAGGTTTACATCCGCCTGCAGTATTTTTCTATATTATGGTGACAAGCTAGAATGCAAGCATGCTGCTAAAACAATAAATCTACAATACGGGAGTAATCGCAAACCCGGTGATTTTAGTGGTGGTAGGTCTGATGTCGGAAACCGTCTAGGTACCACTGCAGCCGATAAACAGTAGTGTGCAAATACTACCATGGATTGCTTAAGGTCACCGACACAGTCCAGAAGATTGCTAGACTTAAGTGGCAGTGGGCAGGAGATATGCGCGAAGAACCGACGGCCGATGGGGCAGTAAGGTCCTTGAGTGGCGCACGCGTACCGGTAGACAAAGTGCTGGGAGGCCTCCCACAAGGTGAACCGACGGTCTGGTGAGAATCGCGGGAACGCGGAACTGATTGATGCGGAGATCTTTGGGGGTGATGTTCTGCAGTGAACGTCTATTGGCTGATGATGATTATTTGCTGGTACGCGAACCATTTTGTATGTGAGAAGTAAATGTATTATATATGCAGTAAAAATATCCTAGGGTTTACTTTTCTGTTAAGGTCATTTAAAAATAAATGTCTACTACTAAGGTCTGTACCTGTTCATTTATTGGCTTGCAGAGATGTAAGCGAGTGGCCCGCAATGGAGGCAATCTTCGCGAGTCGATTAGAACGCGTGGTATTGTTAAGACGGGCTCCATCCTGCTGCGGCTCCGTGCTTATCTGGAGCTGGAACAAAGGCGGCGGGACAAAGGGGCTGCGGGGCCGCGTGTAAAGGGTGTTCGGAACGTCGACGGGCTGCGGGGCCGCGTGTACAGGGTGTTCGGAACCTCGACGGGCTGCAGTCCGGCCGCGGTCCGCGCGCTAATTAAAACACCCTGCGACCCGCCCTCTGCCACCCGATACGTATATTGAACAGTTGCGCAGAACCTTCGTTAGGTATAAAATTAGTTACCAATTTTTTTTATTTATCGAAGCGACGAGACGAGCGTAACGTGAACTCTGATGGTAAGTGATATGCGTACCCATAAAGTCATGCGAGGAAGGTATAAAAATCACTTTATTGCAAACTACGTCACCTCAATAATGTCACTAGTAACAACTCCCTTCAAACCGGAACACAGTAATTGCACACTACTGTTTTCTTTTTTCCTTTTCAAACTTTTAATTTTTTTATCGCGTGGTAAATCTTAAAAGATATACTATTTCTGGGGGACAAAAAAGGTTATATGGGGGTTTCTACCTATTAAAATCCCCTCGGTGGTCTCCCTCGGTGCATTAGGAGGGACTACGGGATCTACAAAACGTACCGGTGCCCCCTGCACTCTGACTAAAACATGCCACGGAAGCATAAGGCCCTCCATAATATAGACGCTGTGTCCTTTTAAAGCTAGCTTATTGAGTTCTGAGGGCCTTCGCCCTCAAGGCTCACGAATCCGAGGACTCCTTTAGTCGCCTTGTACGTCAGGCAGGGAATACCTTAAAAGCTCGAGACATAGCTGACGAATTGCGCCGTCCGTTGCCATCGCCCCGACGTCTTCGTCTATGAACGGAGTCAGTCCCCTCCTGATTCCTCGATCCTCCTTTGCTCGGAGGCCTCCTTCTACACCATGTCGGTTTCACAGAAGAAAATCAACGCTATCCACTCATTTTGCTGCAGTGGTACCTACTTAGTCTTCGGCAACAGAAAACTGCCTTTACTGCTGGTAGTTATCTGTTGCCGCATACCATCTAGGTAGGTACCACCGCTGCAGCCGACAATCAGTATTGTGCAAACATTACTGTCTTCCGGTTTGAAGAGCGTTGTAACTAATGTAATTACGTGATTAACGAGACTTACATGTTTTATGGTGAGCACAATGTGGTGTGTATACCATCCTAATTAGGGCCGTGTTACAATAGGATCGCTATGTTATAGGTACATAAATATCAACCCTATAGTCTCGGGCTAGTAAGAATAGGACTAAGGTAAACCCTGCCTTTCTTAGAAGGAGACTTAAAGGGTCTAGGAGTTTCGCGGGCCTTGAGGGTGGGGGCCCTTATCGTTCAACAAGTGAATGCAGAGGGACAGCGTATAGCTCAGCGATGGTGTCTAGGAGGGTTAGGTTCCTCAGGGACGTGTAACAGAAAGTGTTGAGGGGCACCGGTGTGTTCTATAAGAGACCCTGGAGCCGCTCCGAATGCACTGATGCAGACTTTGACTTCCCCAGAAGCGGGGTATCTTTCAAAGATTTCCGCCCGAAATAAAAAAAAGGTATATATATATATATTGTCCGCTTCGTTGTAGTGTGAGTGCTCTATGACGTTCGCCTGTGAAGCGCCGGCGATGTAAAAAAGGAGAGCCACGCACCGCGGGTAAGATTGCCTCGTAAAACTCCGCACATCCGCCCGCCTGTTAACCTACACCGGACCGCCATTTTAATTAACCTTTACGTATCACGTGTCTCCTTTATAACCTATTGGAGTTTAATTTGAAGACGCACACAACGGATAGTGTATATATATAAAGACATATCGAAGACGGGGGTATGTTCTTCAACGTCACGTAAGTTGTTAACATTACTTTGTCCAGACTTGAAAGGAGCTGTACCTTAATGATTGTAAGTCTGATGCTGTATAGGAAGGTACCATCGCAACTCCTATATCTGCTGCCAAACAGTAACGTAAAAATATTGCTATATGTACCGATTTGAAGGACGCTGTAAGTTTACTGGAAGTCTAAGTAGGCACCACCGCAGCTTCTTTATTTGCCGCTATACAGTACTGTGAAAATGCTGCTGTGTGCCGGTTTAAAGGGCGCTGTAGCTTTAATGACAGTAAATCTCACACTCCCAGGTACCAACGCTGTTCCTATATCCCCGCCAAACATTAGTATGGACATATTACAAAGGTTTAGCTCGAACGACGTTGTAGCTAGTTAAGTTATTGGTGTAACGTAGACTTACATCTCATGTCTCACGGTGTGGTAAACAAAAAGTGATGCTGTGTATATCATCTGAACTAGCGATGATTCACGAATTAATTTCTCTATGCTGCTTGCAGCGTAAACTAAAATCGAGACGAGCGAGCTATTCACGTAATGAGAAGTGAACATGATATGGCGCTAGTTAGGACGACATACACTACACCATATTGCGCTCGTCACTTTGAGACTTTCAAGTCGTTTAAGAGATTTTAAGTGTCGTTTCCTTAATAATTTCATTAGCTACAGCGCCTTTTAAACCGGAACTACTAATGTTTGGCGGCGCATGTAAGTTCTGCTGTGGTACCTAGGCGGTCTACAACAACAAAAACCTAACATTAAAGTTTTAGTAACATAAGCTTTTAGCTTCTAACACAGGATATGATTTATTTTAACTTAACTTGAAAGCACTTGATGGTTGTCTCATCATCATCAGCAGATAGATATCCACTGCTGGACAAATTGTTGTCCGTATTATCTTAATTATTAGACTAATAAAAAAAGTTACGTGATGTAGTGTAAACATATTAACTAGTTAAAAATACTTTAGATATTATGAGTAATTGTGATATCATTCGATGAGTAATGTAATGTTAGAATCTAAAGAAGCATACTTCTCAATTATCGCTCTTTCTTTCTCTCTTCCTCTTTCTCGTTCTCTCTCTATCTCTCTCAAACAATGGGACGACTTGATCGACTTAACCTTCTCCATCTGTCCAATCTAAATGTATTGGAATATATTCTATTTTATTTATCGCAATTGAACACTGCTGACAGGTTTCCGCCGCGCTGACTCCCTTCTCAAACTATCATCATTCCCCCATAACAACCCTAAGGTGACCTTATTAATTAGAAATGGTCTATTGAACTTATTTAAGGTCGGCCTTAACCAGGTTATAACTAAACGCGAAACCAGTCGTTGGCAAGAGTTCAACTATTGTTAGTAGTATTTCTTCTTTCCATGGATAATGATGGATCCCAGGATGGATCCTTGTTCCTGAATATTAATAGAATTTATGTCTCAATATATATAATACGATATTGTAAAGAATCTAAAAGGAAATTGGAAATGGGAAGCTGTTGCTAGTGATATTATTGGAGTAACGAGATTCAACATCCTATCTCTTAAAGCGACGAGCGCAATGTGGTGCCGGTATATCATCATAACTAGCACCAAATTGTTATATGCGGGCGTGTCACTTATCACATACCTCTCTGTCCCCCATTTTCCAGAAACTACAGAAACCATTTTATGTTTTTTTTTTATATTACGATGCGAGGATACGAGCGAGATGTTCACCTGATGGTAAGCGACACGTTTGTCCATAACAATGTGACGCTAGTTGAGATGATTATACTTTGCATCACATTGCGCTCGTCGACAAGATGTTACGTTTCGCTACCCAAGTGATTTCACTAGCTACAACTCCCTGTAAACCGGAACACAGTAATGTTTGTCCACTGCCGTTTGGCAGCAGAAATAGGAGCTTCGGAGACCTATCACCAGTAAAGGCGTTAATACTAATTCCTCTTTTCTTTATTAGAGTACATAAAATCGGATTGCTACATATGTAAAGACTTAAAGAACTTATATGGTACACTAGCTATTCCCCGCTTAGCTGGTCGTAACACCCCCGCAACTCCCTTTGGGGAAGGAATGTCGTATTCGTTCTTAGCTGACCTATACTCGGTAAAAGGAAAATTCATATTAAATTTTATGTCCCTAGCCCTCATAGTTCTAGAGATACCGTGATGAGTCTCTACGTAGGTGGAAATCTCATTTGTGTATATATACGAGGGGTACATGGAGCCGGTTAGCCGACGTGGCAGACGTGGCTACATACATTCAGGCGTTAGATGGCAGCGGCTAGGCGCGCGGGTGCCAAGTGCCATCGTGTACAGATAAGGGCGGGGCGGCGCGGCCTGACGCGGCGGAAATTACCGCGCATAATCAAAACTCGCTACGGCGTAGCAGCCAGCCCCTACGCCGTAGATCACGCGGCCGCTACGAGCGTCCCAAACCCTACCTACATACCTATTTTACATATTCCTTCTTCAATAATTTTCTTTCTCTCATACGTTAATGATTATCAGTAATAATTATTACTTAACGCCTGTAAGGGGTCCCGCACAACAACTAACGGGATCCAACCCAACATCAGCTGCTCGTGATGCACCATACTGTTCCAAAAAACGAGGCTCTGGCTCTCACCAGCTAACATTGGGACAGCGTGGTGGGACAATGGCCCAAATCTCTCTATAAGAACCACTATAAATGACGGTCACTAGTGCTCGGTGGTACCGGATGCTGTCTGTGGAGGAGAAGCGATCGATGTGGAGATCTTCGGAGAAGGCCTATGTCCAGCAGTGGACGTTTATCGGCTGATGAGTAACGGCTGTATAACTATAGGAATAGGTAGTGCCTATTAGGTGGATTTTCTTTTAGGATAGTGTGCTTTACCACCGTAGACCACATCACCAGTTAACATCTGGTGAGATCGTAGACCTTGACAATTTAAAAAAAAACTCTGTAGCATTAATAAATTATTAATACAAAACGTTAATATTAATATTAGAAAAACAGTAATGGGTCTCAGATGTCGGAAACCATGTCACCGCAGCTCCTATACCAGTTGCTAACCAGTAGTATACAATTACTGTGTTCCGGTTTGGAGGGCTTTATAACTAATAAAATTACTGTGTTAATGAGACTTAAAATCTCATGTCACGTATGCGCTCAATATGGTGCTGTGTATCCTAACTAGCGCCACAATCTCTTTACACCTTCAATTTATCATCTTCATCATCATTATTACAGTACCGGTCTTATAATCATTGTTTTAGTTATTTGTTCAGCTTTCAAATACCTGGTTCCCTGCTGCGATCATGATTCAGTATTTCATGTAGTCATTGACACGTAGTGTAGTTTTTTTCGCTGCAGCCAAATTGTTGATTATATAATGGTTATGTACAAAAGATATAGCGAGCACTCTGAACTGTACCACGTATGTATGTGTGTGTGCGGGTATGTGAGGTGGTGTGAGGTCGAGTATGAGACAAGGGTCGCTCGTCGAATTCCGCTGATGAGGCCCGCGGCATCGCGGGAGGGACTCCACAAGCCTTCTTGTCCGTACACCATTATACGTATAAACACAACGTAACTGTGTTTGAAATCTAAAAACTATAGTAATTTTATTTATACTTTTTTGTATAGTTATTAGATTAATTAATTACTATAGTTTTTAGATTTCAAAGACAGTAACAGATTTTGTGAATCAATTTACTACAATGATTTTAAACATGTGATGGTAAATGATACGCTTGTCCATAGTAATGTACTCAAAGCTTTAAGACATAAGATGTTGCTTCGAGTAATTTCACTGGCCAGAACACCCTTCAAACAGGAATAATGTAATGTAATTACGCTAGTGTTCGGCGACAGAAATAGGAGCTGCGGTCTCCGGCAACAGAGACCTTTCACCGATGAATTAAGGTAAACGTGCTGCTTGTATTTATTCGGAAGAAATGTGAAATATTCTTGAAGATCTTCAGAGTAGTTGAAGTGCTTACATAGGTAATTAACTACTTCGCTGTGTTAAGTATACCATAAGTACAGACTGGAAAGAATTACTTTGTGTGCTCGTTCAGAACACAAGCCGCTGAAGTTAATACACCGCGTTGTCGGCAGCGGGTCGATCGCGCACCATCGCGGAGGTGGAGGAGAGGAATTTTTCAACGTCGCCTGCTCACGGGAGCGACGAGGGCTGTTTATGAACACTCGAGTCCCCGAGGCGTGCTGCGGCCCCTCCATGGCCCTCTACAGCCCCTCGGAGGTCCCCGCGAGTGATCGATCCGCCGACGCGCCGCCGGCCCCCGGGGCGCGTCAATTTGGCCTCCGCGCCGTCAGCTCTAAATTATCCCGACATCTTTAAATGGAATTTCGCGAACCTCGCGTCCAACAGTCTCCGCACGTTTGCCTAAGGGCGCATTCATACCCAATATTACAACTTTTCATATTTTTGTTCAGTCCGCACCCCCATCTAACATTTATTGCCGGAGACTGTCTAGATAGGTCCGCAACTCCTACTTCTGCTGCCGAACAGCAGAACAAGCAGTGTGAAAACGTTACTGTCTTCCGATTTGAAGGGCGTCGTAAAGAGTAAACAGAGGTAACGAGATAACATGTTATCTCAAAGCGACGAGAACAACATTGTGGTATGTATATCATCCTAACTAGCTTCACATTGATACGGTATATCACCATTAGTTTTCGTTTCCCACGTCTCGTTCCCTCGTTGTGCTCGTAGACCACCGAGAGATTCTTAGTGACTTTCCCCCAGAAACAGGGTTTCTTTCGAAGATTTACCCACAGAAACCAAAAAAGGATAAGTACCTTCACAGCCTGTTTCTACAGCCAAACAGTAATGTTGTAGGTAGTGAAATTGCCAGGGTAATGAGACATCTTCAATCTTAAGGCGATGAGCGTAATGTAGTGTATACCATCCTAATTAGAGCCACGTTGTTACACCTACCATCAGGTGAACATTATGTTAGTCTCGTCGCTTCGTTGATTGAAAAAAAAAACGGAGAGAACGCAGTCAAGCACTAAGCGACTTAGTTAAATCTCTACTAAAAGGTCCACTACATAAAGTATTCGGTGATATAAAATTTTTGTAGTATACTTAATAATTTGTCCGTAATGATGTAGTGTGCAGTTACCTTAAGGGCTTTCAGAATGTAACGAGGGTAGATGTTCGGGCAGCGGGTCCCCTGTCGCGGCACGCGATGCGCCACCTGGCGCCGGCCGTTTGCTCTCCAGCGCTCCGCACTTTCAGCACATCTACTATATCACATAGTTTATATGTGCACCTACATCTAGACTTTACTACCTACATCTAGACTTTTTTTATATGCTTTAGAAAGGATCAAAGTAAATTATACTGCCCGTTTTAATGTGATAGTTTAGAGCGAGACTGAGCCCATTACAACGTGGCGCTAATCAGAATGATATACTCTGTACCATATTACGTTCGACACCTCAGACATAAGATGTTAAGTATCATTACCCTAGTAATTTCACCAGCTACAGCGCCCTTCAAACCGGCGCTGTCAAACGGTAATTTTATCACACTGAATCAGCAGAAAATCTGCAGTGATATCTAGTTAGACGGTTTCCAGTAACAGAGACTAACCACCATAGCATAAACGTTTGATGGTTTATCCATCACCATAAGAGTACCTTCGTGACGCCGCTCTGGACAGACGTTCTTTGTTATTCCGTCATCGTCCTCTCACCTAGCACTCGAAGACTAAGCAATCCAATTTGTTGCTTATAGTAACAAATGTTGAGTTAATAATTTGTTTATTTGTACAATGCGTTGAAGGAAACAAGAGCGCGGTGTCGAGTTGCGCCATCAAATAATCAATTTAGTATAAAACACTGGGCGTCTTACAGTAGAGATCACATTAACAGGTCGTGGAGCCAGGTCCGCGAGCCCAGTATCAGATAAGCTGTAAAAGTCACATGGCTTGCAGCGTTGACATCGTCTAGGAGAAATCACTTAGATTCCTACGACAGCGGAGTTAATTGTACATACTAATGTTTAATTTTCTTTTACTATTGTTAAGTGAATTTACGAAATACATGAGTACTGTTTTTTTTAATACCACTTAGGTGGCAAACAATCATGCTGCCCGCAAGATATTGAACGGTAACCTCAGCCTATGACCGCCAGTAACACCAAAGGTATCACTTGGCGTGGTGCCGACCCTGCAGAAACCTTTTCACGCTCCTTTTTGAAGAACTTCATATTGTAGCTCTTAGGGAAAACCTCGACAGGTAACTAGCTCAAAATTTTGAGTGTTCTCGGGAGAAGACATCTCTGGAACCGGACCGTACGTGGCCATTGCGGTTCAAGGGTATGAGGATGAATTCCCTGCCGATGAAGGCGCTTTATATAGCAACAATCTTTGCTCCGCAATGAAGTACTGCTTCGCCCTGTTAATTACACCACAATTGTTTAACCACGCGATTTATTTATAAGAAATAAACTTCACAATCCCCATATCGGTGACCCGACTTCAGCTCCAAAAAACCCCATAAACGCACAACAATCAGCTACATCAATCCATTACAATATAATAACATGAATCTAACTTAAGACCTAAAATGATAAGATATCTGAAATATGTTAGAGTATCTTACGCGATTTCCGTTGTATTGGTTTTTATATAATTCATACATATAATCAAAAGTGTATATAGCAGATGCCATCAGTTCCTTTAAACCAAAATATAACAGACCTAACGACTACATTGGGTGATGAGAAGCCCTCGCTCAAAATATCTCAGCTCTTATATGTTAAAAATCGAAACACAGCAATGCTGATAAAGATTCACTACACTAGAGTTGTAGCTAACTAAATAATCCCACCATGACCCATACTCTATAATACCTAGCTACGAAATCGGAGCAGAGACCTAAGTTATAATTACTTAGGTATTACGCTACATAGACTGTTACAATGATGATAAAGTCAAGTACATTTTATCCGCAGCATTATCCTTCCTTGGTAGTATTAGTGGTGAAGTTTTTCAAGAGTACCTGTTACGCGCTGATTCGGACTTGGTCGAATGGAGCGATATTCCGAGATGAAAACTATTATTTATCCCTGACAGCAAAGGTCTACCGCTATGAGTCCAAAATCAGTAGCCCAAAGCCCTTATTTTACCGGTGGTAGGTCTCTGTTGCCGGGGACCTTCTAGTTAGCACTGCAGCGCTTATTTCTGCCGCCAAACATCAGTGTTCAAACATTACTGTGTTCCGGTTTGAAGGGCGTTGTAGCTAGTGTACTGGGGTAACGAGACTCAACATCTTATGTCGCAGGCGACGAGCGCAATGTGCTGGGTGCAGTGTATGTTATACTAACTAGCGCTACATGATTATGGTTCTGCCTACCATTCTAGAAATTTCTAGAGAACTCCTTTGTCTGATGGAATATGAACAGATATCTGACTCACGACATGACACTCTTGAATATTCTAGTACTACATTCGATATCGATAATTTTTGTATGTAAAGAGACTCGAGAGGGGGGCGGTAAATACGTTACTGCGATGTATCAGCTGTGTGACAGGCAGCAGCCAGCGGCGACTTCGAACGGCATACGTAATTAGGGCAATGGTCGAGGACAAGGCTGCGACTACAGCGGACAATCGATAGCGTAAATATATAAAGCATTTCATCATCATCATTGCACCTTAATCCTGGTAACGATCACTGGGGAGGCTGACCTTTCTCTGGTATCTATCGCATCATCCCATAAGTCAAGAACAGAGTAATGAGGGATATCTTAAACTGACTCGAACAGGGGTCTTAAATAATCAATATGAAATGCTGTCTATAGTACTAGTTGGGTAGACATTCATCTGATGGTAAATACCTGGTCAGCCAACGGAGCCGTTAAGATGGTACACACAGCGACACATGATTCTCGCCGTCTAGAGACACAAGATGTTCAGTCTTAATGTCCCAATAACTGGGGATAACGGGGTAATGGGTGTGTTAGGGTTCGCGTACAACAACTTCCAGGAGCCAAGCCAACCTCATCTCCTCGTGGCGCGCCGTGCTAACTCGGATTGGACTAGCATGGTGGGAAATAGCCCAAATTGTCCATACGAATCCCTACAAAGGTAGAGATCTATGGGGCAGGCTTAAGTCCAGCACTGGGTGTCTACCGGCTGATGATGATCCCAATAACTTCACTAGTTATAGCGCCATTCAAACTGGAATATCGTAATGTTTGTAAACTATCAGAATCAGGAGTTGTTCAGTTGTACCTATGTAAATGGTCTCTGACAACAAATTTTTTTTCAACGAAGCGACCATACGAGTGGAGCCAACTGATGGTAAGTAATACGCCTGTCCATAACAACCTGGCGCTGGTTAAGATGATATACACAACACTGCATTGCGCTCGTAGCCTCGAGATATTATATATTAAGTCCCATTACCACAGTAATTTTACAACCTACAGCGCCCTTCGAACAGGAACACAGTAATGTTTGAACAGTACTGTTTGTCGGCTGCAATAGGAGCTGCGGTGGTATCTACCTAGACGGTCTCCGGCAACAGAGATCTACCACCAGTCGCAATCGGAATACCCAGGCGCCATTTCCCATTAATAAGCTGTATCATCATTAAAATTACTGCGGTAATTACGATATTTACAATGAAAATACATAGACCAGGGTATGGTGTATTAATATCTCGTAGTAACCATACTCAGTGCTAGTAAAACATAATTTTTTTTTAATAAATCTTTCACTGGTGTAGTGGTATCAGGTTTATATAATAATAATATAGCTTAATATATTACTTAACACTTGATTTATATACTTAATTATATAAGTTGTGTACTAATTGTTTAATTTAAGAGACAATGTTGTTAGCGTACGCTGGAGTAATAGCTATAGATATCCGAAGGAGCGGGGCTCCATCGTCAGTGATACTCGTCCGCTGTCACTACCGTCCTCACGCCGCACCTGAAAGCTTCAACAAACAGCACCGTACTCCCCTCATCTCTCTATCCCACCCCGCCGTACACCCCCAGGGCCACCCTGCCGCGGACGCACACGCGCAATCTTAATGACCCGCGACGCTAAGCCGGAGCCAATACTCGCCGAGCCACATCACCAACGCATCAGTTTAATTCACCATCGATGCTGTGATGATGTTTTAAATCTACAATATTACTTCGTAAAGATAAAAATTAAGATAAAACTTGTTATATATTTCATTATTTTAAATAATATTTTTGTCAAGACAATTTTGGATAATTCTCAACCAGCTCCAACTTATGACTACATTCGCTTCTGGCATCGCTCTGGCAACACAGAACATTATCTATCAGCATCCGTTATATATCTTACTTTAACTAGCGGTATGCTTAACTTAGTTACTATAACATATCTTTAAGGTAGCAATGATACTTACGGACCGCCTGATGGTAAACAGTTATGGTTACTCTATAAGAAGACGTAAGAGCATTCTTCTTCTTTTTCCTGTGCCCATCTAACTAGTGAAGATAGTAAAAGCATTGCTAATTTTTAAAAAAAATACTAGATGATGACACCATTTTAACCATATTATATAGGTGGTTTATAAATGTTATAGTTTTTTTTTGAAAGTAGGTAAAACTATTGAAAGAGATAAAACTTTTATGTAAAAGCTTAATTAGTAAATTCACAAACATTTGACGTGAAGTGTAATAGAATAATAATTTCGCATGTGGTATATTTAAATGGAAACAACATTACTATAAGGGCGCGCGAGTGGCCGGCTTTATCTGTGAGAACAGCCGCACTTAAACAATTCACGTTATCAGGTTCTAGCGACGTCGGCAGCCAGCGAGCGTAATCACCACCAACGGTGACCGCTCACGCGTAAATTACCAGCGGCGACCGGCCGAGCGCGACCCGCCACGCCCGCGCCGCCTTCCGCCGGCGCCTCGCCGTTACGCCGGCGTCGTGGGAGGGTCGGGCTCTAGCTACACTGGTCATTCGCGTCCTCTGCTAATGCCCGCTTAGTACCCCGGCCGCGGCACGCAAACATAATACTGTCGCCTTCAGTCGTGACCCCTCCTGAGGGCGCTGGGTGATGTGTTGTCTAAAGACAAATTGATCGGACGTGAATCCTAGCAAATATTTAGTAAAAAAATACCCTCTCTGTAAGATACGAATCTACTTCGGAAACATAAAAATCGTTACTGCTTTAAAATATAATAATACGGACTACCAACATAACGAACATGTAAGTATAATAGATCCATGCATTAAGCAGTTTTCGATTTAAGATATCAATAAAATTAAAATGAAAAATTATGTTCTTCCTCTATATGTACTAAAATATTAATTTTTACAACTTATTCCGGAATTAAAAGTATAGAAAAATATTAACCACACTTGACGTCATTGCAAACCATTACTCAGTAAAAATATAATATCGTACCGTTGGCAACACTGCTCTTTTTCTTGTATTGTTTGTTATAAACCGCCAATATAAAACTCACGTAGATTAATTCTACCAGTTCCAAAACCTACAGGTTCACAAAGTATTCTATACTATTCTAGACTGGGTGTTAAAAGACCGCTTCCGAAAACGAAGACAGACGACAGTACTAATGTAACGTTTGATGATGGGATGGAAAAAAAATCGATTAGCATTATTACGCTCCATCATGTTAGTACAGCTGAATGAAACGATAGTTTCATAAAAAATACGTAACTTTACTAAAAAAAAACCAGCAATGAAACACAAAATCAAAAACAGCTGATGCTCGGATCAACGAACGCCCGGGCGCGCAATCTAAATGCTCCGTGGCCCTATGAGATAAGGTTCAAATTGAAACCAAATACATCCTGCTGCGTCCGTGTGTTCGTTGATCGAGGCACCAGCTATTTTTGATTTTGTGTTTCATTACTGGTTTTTTTTTTAGTAAAGTAATGTATTTTTTATGAAACTATCGTTTCATTTAGCTGTACTAACATGATGGAGCGTAGATAATGCTAATATAACGTTTTAAAAATATGATTTTTTTTCTGTCCCATCATTAAAGGTGTCATTAGTACTTTCGTATGTCTTCGTTTTCGGAAGCAGTCTCCTAACACTCAGTATAGTAAATTTATATGAAAAAATAGTGTCCATGGGTGATTTGTGTAAAAGTGGTGATCAGTGTAAACATATTATTCGCCGTCTACCAAAACAGCAGTACAGAGCGTTTGGTGGAAATTCCGCTGAAAGGAAAATTTCGAACGTCTAATAACAAAAGAAAAAATGTAACTGTAGTCATTCACTTGAAGGTGTTTCAGAAGGGAGGCGGAGGCGAATTGAATTGCCGGGTCGCGAGGCGGCGGGCATCATCTGGTCGACATTGGGCCGCGACGTCGGCACCAGATCCAATATCCCGACGCGTAATAACAATCGCGATCTATCGGACGCGAGTAAATTATGCACCACATCCACCCAGCTAACTGCTCCGAAGGCACAAGCGAAAACTAACTCTATCCAGTTACACGTAGACGGCACGACGTCTGCAGCAGTTAGGATTGTCGCGGACATTCGCCGAGGACACCGCCGCGCTAATGGTTTAGAGACCTATCCACCCCCTGTCCCCCTCTTCCATTCCTAGTACACTTTCCAAAATAAAGGAGGAGCTCTTAATTGTACACGGAATCGGCTCGCCCGTGTCCAGCCGCCGCCGACGCGCACGCCACTGTGGCGCTTACCGGTCTCGGGATTTAGCTTACAATTCCGCGGCACGCCAGCTCCTGAAGCGGCTCGTGCTCCCGACGCTGATATTGAATAATAAACGAGCTCGGTTTCCACCGTTTATTTTGGGGTGAGAGTACCTTAAACTAAAGTAAATAACCGGGGAACGCTGCGGACCGAGATACCAGCCGGCGGAGGATATCCGCTGCGGATACTTTTCGTTGACTATCAGCGATCAACTTTAATCGGAGCTTTGGGAGGGCACAATTATTATACATAACTTCCATTGCTTCACTAGAACACGACAAATTTAAAAACCCTTCTTTTTTAATCATCACGCTCTTGAGATGTCTTCATCAAACTACAGTTCGTCAGGTCAATTGCAAAACTTCTTCCTATGCAAAACCTATTTTAAAATCGAATAAATTTTTACTAGATCCTTTTATGTTCCTTAACAGCAGTATGAAAAAGTTACTATATTCTTACCGGAAGTGGATTATAACGAAATGACTTAGCGAATGTACACTTGTAAGGGTGGTGAGGATAAACAGGTTGTTCAGTGAGTCTCTTTTGCATTAAATCATGAGGTATATACAAAACCCTCTCATAATGCACAAAAATATATAAAAAGCTTAAATCAGCTGTTTTTCTACTAAATGGTAAATAGATTATTCTATATTAAACTTAAGTTATCGAAAAGCTGATGAAAAAATATCTTGTTAAGTGACAATAAGATCGATTTGTGATCAGCATTAATATATTGAGATTTATTTGTGGAGGGATGTTGCAATGCAGTAGCATTTTGCAAAATAATGGTGTTCATTGGCTAATGAAGATAAAATAAAGCTACTTGGTTAAGTGGCTTTGGCAAGATAATAAGATCATCCAAAGACCTTGACCAGTGTGGTGATGAAACTGAAATAAGTTACCAACATCCGTTGTGACGTCGAGACAGTTGAATCACTCATCTACATCAAACTTAAACTTAACGATGTTATATAACATATTTAAAAAAAATGATGTTAATTTTAATTATAATCATGCTACTTAAAATGGGGATGGTTTATAATGTGGTATCGGTCAATAAAGACGTCAATAACGGGGGTGCGTGGGGAATACCACCCGGCGCGATAACTCCGCGACGCGTCCTCCCGTTCCGTACGGGAACGGTGGGACGGGTACACTTCGTGCCCACGAGGACCGTGGGGATCTAATCCACTCGCAGCCACTTGCAAATCACTCCACAACACTGCTGCAGGGTAAAGTGTAAACGTATAACAGTTTATTATACGCGAATGTTACACATTTAATAAATCAAAATATTAAGGAATTGTCATATTATTTATTGCTGTCATGTTTCACAATAGTCATGGTTACAGGACGGAGATGATAGATATCATGACCTCATAGTCATCATGGAGTATATAGAGAGTATACTCTTTAATCATTATCTACGGAGAATGAGATCACTGCGAAGCGTCGAAACAAGATTTTCACCTGATGGTAAACAATACGTCTGCATGATAACGACGTGGCGCTAGTTAAGATGGTATACGTAGACGAAATATGTTCGTCACCCCTGTAATTTCATCATGTACTGCGCCCTTCAAACCGGAACAAAGTTTTGTTCTTCACACTACTTTTTGGCGGCAGAAATTTTGAGTTGCTCTAATACCTACCTACGACGGTCTCCGGCAACAGAGACCTACCAGGACTATTGTTAATTTCACAACTAGTTGATACTAATCATACCTTTTTCAGAGACAAGTTAACACTGTGCGGAGGCTAAGTACTTCCTGTTTCTAGTCCTATAATACGAGGTATCGTTCCCTTTAGTTAGATTTCGTACACCGAATGACATTACCAGTGCAACACTATCAGCGTGCAGACTAATTGAAATGCACGCTTCGAAACCGCAAGCCATCTGTTAATTAGCAACCGGTTCAACCGGTTGCGTTGCGAGCTGAAAATAAAAAAAAAACTTCGCAACATTCACCAGCTGCCGTACCGCGATGAATATGGCCTCTGGTTAGGTTAAAAGCGGTGAAATGATCCAGCCGAGGCGGAGAGATCGCTCCCCGCGCGCGAGGGCCGCGCGTACAAAGAGCGGCGAGGGTTCGCGTCGCTCGCCGCTCCAATTCCCACTCTACCCGCCCCAGGGCCGCAACGAATATCACAATATCACACAAACACTTAAAACCGGATTCTTTTATTGAACGAGCATGATGTTCACACTCGCATAACTCCGTGCTATTTAAGATATCTACACTGCACTACAATGTACTCGGCACCTTGTTAATAAAAAAATAAATTTAGTTACTCAAAAAATTCGAGATGTGGAGATACTTGACAGAAGCCTACGTCCAGCGGTGTACAGTTATCAGCTGATAATGATGATGAGTCATATTATTTGGTAATGATACTTAACATCTCATGTTTCAAAGCGACGAGCACAATGTGATGTAGTGTGCAGTGGGCAGGAGTATATCACTTCCTATTAAGTAAACGTCCCACTGGTCTCCGTAAATTTAAAAAAAAAACACAACAGCGCCGTTTGTAACAGAATTTAGTATACTCTTTACACTACTTTTAATAGTCCTTCCTTTAGTATGGGTGATTTTATTTATTAATTAATTTATTTATTGTTTATGTTACATTATAAGCTAAGGGTAGAGGCAGCGAACGTCGATGCTATAGAATTCTTTCTGCCAGTAAACTTAGAGGACAATCTGTACTTAAAAACAGTTTAAAGCATATTTAATAATTTTTCATATAAATGTTTTAAAAGGTCTTTAAGTTATGACATTTTTTATTGAAAATAAAATTTTGAATATTACTTTAAGGAAAAGCGTCATTCGTTACATACCCAGTGGCAGCGACAGCCCGCGGGTGCGGAGAAATACACTGCCATTTGTACTGAGAGTCGAGCTCCTAAAGCTGTTGCCGTGTATACATCGCAGATATATGCGATATATACATACGTATATAGCTACGTGACAAGTTGAAGCGTTTGCTTAAATTCAACTTAACAAAGCTATGTCTTTATTTTTATTTTAAAACTACATTATCAGCGCCAAAGTACGAGTAGAGAAACAGCGGCGAGACGAGCGTATCGTTCACCTGATGATAAAGATAAGAACGTGATAGTTAGGGTGATATACACTGCACCACATTGTTCATGTCGTATTGAGACCCCAGTTATTTCACTACCTACAACGCCCTTCAAACTACAATACTAACATTTACAACACTACTGTTTGTCGGCAGAAATAGTAACTGCGTTGGTGCATACCTATACGGTTTCCGGAAATACAATCTCCTACCTATTTAATAGTGTAGGACATCACTGTAAAATGCGTAAGTTTAAGTTTTATTCACAATAAGCAATAAACAATGACGTGTTCCTTTTTATAACTGATATATAAGTATTTATAACAAATATATCAAATAACTCACAAGAACTCGTATGCGAGAAGAATAGGACTAAGGTAAGTCCTGCCTGTCCTAGAAGGCGACTAAAAGGATTTTCGGGTTTGAATAGCTTTGAATGTGAGGCTCTCATTGTCAACTAAGCAAGTCCACGATGAATGACTAGGTGGTTTAATTTTTGTTGTACCAAAGCGAAGATCTCGAGGAGTCACCTGAGGAGGACGTCCTTTAGATGTGGAGCACCGAGAGGCATCGGTGCGATCCGTAAGAGATCCCAGGGTCTCTCTCATCGCACTGAATATAACCACCGAGGTGGTTTCTGTGGGTATGAATCACACATAACCTTGTCTTCCCCTCGAAGCAGAGTATCTTTATAGAAGATTACTCCTTCGATAACAAAAAAAAAGACTGATCGATGTAGAGATTTTTGGGGGAGGCCTACGTCCAGTAAGAGACAACTATCGGCGGATGATGATGAATCTTTAGTACCCGATGCGATAATATAAATTCTAAGCTTATTTCTGAACTGATGATCATCAGATGATAACCGGATCATAGGATGTTGTGCTTTGCAAACATTCTATTATCTGATGAAGTGTAGTCATTTTGACTCCTGCAGCCCATCTGACAGTGAGCTCGTGAACCCAGTATAAACATTGTAACTTGCCTCTCATTGCAGCGTCAACGCTTTGGAATCGTATCCCGTGCACACGTGGAAGTGCTCTAATAATATTAACTAGTGACGTAACCATAATAAAAATAACTAGTGACGTTACCATAGTAATAATAACTAGTGACATAAGCATAATAAAAATAACCAGCGCCGTAAGCGCGGGCTGGAAAAGCGCAGACGCTCAAAAATATTTAACTACCGCCGCGGCCGGCGCGCCCGTTTTAATTTTGTTTTTGGCGGGAAGCGCGCCTCTTGAAATAGTGAGGCGCGAGCTGGCCGCGCACGACGATATCGATAAAGCTCCGGCTCCGCGGCCGCTCGCCCGCATAGCGCGCATGTGCCCGCCGCATAATCCGTATAATTCACGGTGCCAGTGTACACGCGCAATTTATTCAGGGCTGTCCACCGTTTAAGTGGCTTCATTATAATTTTTTACAATGTACAACATATAGTCATTTTGTGTAGTGTAAATATCGTCATCATCAGCCGATAGACGTCCACTGCTGGACATAGGACTCCCCCATAGATCTCCATGTTCATTGGCTCTGTACTACTCAGATCCTGCAGCTTCCCGCAACCATCGGTTGAAAGGGTTATATATGGGCGATTTTAGTGTAAATATACTGATCATAAATATTATTATTATCATATTATGATATGTATATACAGTTTCATTCTTTCTTCTTTTAGTTATAACATATATGTACTTATTAAATTGGATTTTTTTGGTTTATATAATTTAATTTCGCAATTATTAGTATTATTTTCGCTAAATACATATTCTACTAATGGCAATCTAAGAAATAAAATTTTTCGTATTTATTGCTATAAAGCACCAATTAATGGTAAAAAAACCAAGTCACCAGCTCATTAAGTGCATCATGATAGTTTCTAAAGATATTTAGATATGCACATTTAAAGCCCGTACTTGGTAAAAATATTAAAGAGTTTCGCCAAAGTGCCACAGAAACGTTTGTAAATAATTAGGCTAATTAACGAAATGTTAATCTTTTTTTTTGCTCATTATCATATTACAAAAATTAATTAACCGTTAACGGGTAGTAATTTGTTTTGGTTGAATCAGGATCAAAAAGAGTTTTCAGCTGCCTTTTATAGGTTATTTTTGGTAGTTGGAGAGACCAAATGTTCGCGACGGTAGCCGTTACTTTGTGTAGTATTTTGTAGTTAAAAGAGGTACTTATTACTCTGGTTAAGAATCCTCAAGTATTTGAGATGATTTAAAAATTATATCTACTTCATGCGCAGTACCATTAGAAGTGTAATTGCGTTAAGTAGGTCTCTTGTCGCAGATTATCTAGGTACCACCGCAACGCCTGTTCCTATCACCAAACAGTAGTATGTAAACTACTGTTACGGTTTCAAAGGTGTTGTCGCTAGTGAAGTTTCTAGAGTAACGAGACTTAACATCACATTCCTAAAAGTGAAGAGCACAATTGTAGTATTACACTTACTATCAGGTGAACGTCTAGCGCGTGTTGTCGCTTCATCGAATGAAATGGCAAATTTTTGTTACTGACATCTTAATGTAATGATATAGTTGTATTTATGCAGAAATGCGAAAGAATATATTTCAATAGATGAAGACAGGGACGCAAGAAAGGAAATAGGCCGTTGATCCGGGTCCAGGAGCCTAGTATTAGATGAGCTGATAACGCCATGAGAGAACCGAGGCAAGAAATGTGTATTTCTTAAAGAAACGTCGCAATACACTGTTCACGTATTGGTGGAAATGGCTCATTATTCGCTCGCGCTCGTACACAGCCCTGGGCAGTAGGGGCGCGCGGCGGTGGCGGTGGCGGTGCGGCGGTGGCGAGGGGAGGGTAGAGGCCGGGCGGCGCCTTGACAGCGCAGCGCCGTTAATTCCTGAGCGCTCCTCGCGAGCGATTGACAACGCGGTCGGAATTTATCGACGCGCACACTCGCCGCTCCCGTTTCCTAGTGCTGTGCCACTTGTCGATAACTTTTATATATTCCCCAATATCTTTATTTGAAGATCTATGTCTTTAGAAGTTGAGTACCCCATTTAGGTCCTCGAGAAGACTCGCCGGGTCACTACGTAGGGTGTAATGTCATATTCACATTTTTTGTCGAGTTTTGGGAATATAGTACAAATGTAGCTGCGGTGGTTAAAACGAACCAGCTAAATTTTGAAAAGTGGGAACCTCTGGTCCAGAGAGATTCCCTAGTTGCGTTATGGCTACTGAATATCCTATAAAGTTTAAACCGCCAAGTTATGTGGTACCCAAAGATAAAAACAAATGCAATGCCGTGCCGAATTTTGAATACCAAAATTTTAGTGAGCTTTTAAAAAACCGGTTTTGGTAATTCAGATTATTGTCTAATGTATTTTTATTTATAAAAGTTTATTACTGTTATCATCATCAACAGCCAATAGATGTCCACAGCTAGACATAGGCTTCCTCCAGATTCCCACATCGATCGAGTAGAGATTCATATGGGGGTAGTTAAGGCCTTTTCCCACCACGCTAGCCCAATGCATGGTTGGTAGAAGCTACAGCCTTGTTTGTTAATTAGCAGGGTGTACCACGAGCAAGTGAGGTGGACTTGAGTCCCGTGAGATATTGTCCGGGAATCCTTACACCCCATTACTGGTAGACTAACTTAATTTTTTATATTCTGTTTTGACTGAACTTTTAATGAAAACTTAGAGAACAAGCCAAAATAGGGGAATGGATATCACGATACTCAGATTTAAGGAACACGAAGATAAAGAAAGACAGGCGACTTTTTGTAACTGAACTGCATATTTTGTTAATTTTTTTTTAAAAGCAGCCTGTTTTACTGATTGGTAATGGTTTATGATTTTAATATTGTTTAGTATGTCTCATGCATTAAAAGTAAAGAGTAGAAAGCTTCATATCTATATAAAATTAAGAATAAACTTGATCTTAGGATGATGTACTGATAGTAGATCTCTGTTACCGAAGACCGTATACGTAGGTACCACCACGTATATCCTACTTCCACTACCAAAAAGGACTGCGCAAACATTACTGTGTTCTGGATTTAAGGAAGACGTAGCTAGTGTTACTACTGAGGTGACGAGACTCGACGTCCTATATCTCAAGTCGACGAGCGCAATGTGGTGCGGTGTATACCATCCTGACTAACGCCTCATTGTTATGAACAGGCGTATTGCTTACCATCACGTAAACGACCCGCTCGTTTCGTTGAAAAAAAAAATGTTCTATAGAATATCGATAAGCGACAAAAGAAACAACACTAACGTCACTACGCCGCGTTTCTGCGTTCAGTTCACCGTAGAGTATATGCCAGGGCTATGTGCCGAGCGAGTAAATAGGGGCACGCTGCCTTTTAGGTCCGACCCGGGTTACCTAGGCTTCTGCCTCGCTGGTGCATGCACGGTACGCTTAAATGCTTTCGCAGGCTAAATGATGTCGCTATGCCGATCAAAACAGCGGCTCCCGGGCTCCCGGGCTCTCGGCTTCCCGGGCTAACGAGGTATGCGCGCTTAGGGGAAAATATTCAATGATTAGATGCCTCCGTGTGCGGCGCACTATGTAAGAAATTAATTGAAAATACGACGGACCCCTATGCACGGGTAATTTGCAGAGCCGCTGTTGCCCATCACTATTATCGATATATAAAAAAAAACGCAGCACCGGTTTGTGTATTATTCATAATATGTTTATTGGGAAGAAGGCGTTAATTAAATAAAAAAATATCGACATTAGTAACAACACTACACTTCGATATTAGGGTTGTCATTTTAAAAATTTTTAAGCCATACTTTCATTTATGCAATTAAGCGACGGGTCGAGCGGGACATTAACCTGATAACAAGTGACACTTGCCCATAACAACGTGGCGCTAGTTAAGATGATACATGCACCATACTGCGCTCGTCACCTGACACGCAAGATATCGAGTTCCGTTCCTCAACAATTACACTAGCTACAGCGCCCTTCAATCCGGAACAAGGTGATGTTAGCATAGTACTCGGCGGCAGACATAGGCGCTGCGGTGGTACCTACGTAGACGGCCTCCAGCAACAGAGACCTACCACCAATTAAAGGGAGCTTCACTATACTATATAAATGTTTGCTAGACCTGCAATCTGTATGGGTATCTGTGTATATGTATGCGTAGGGGTGGAGGCGCGAGTGGGTGAGTGGGGCGAGTCCCTCGCTTCCGGTTGTTTGTGTACGATAGCTGAGTTGCTCCGACGAGCGGCGAGGTTCCTTACTTCGCTCCTACTGCAGCATAAAACACGAGGGAAGAATCATTAAAACCTTTATATTATCCCTACAGCCAGATGGGTAATGATTACTGGCTTTAACCGGTGGTAGGTATCAACGCAGATCCTATTTCTGCTGTCATACTTGTTCCGATTTGAAGGGATTTATAGCTAATGAAATTACTCGTCGTAATTAGACAACACATTTCATGGCGAGGACCACAAAGCGGTGCTGTGTATATCATCCTAACCAGGGCCACGTTGTTATGGAAAGAAAGACTACCCTTCATCGCATAGAGAAAACTTTACGATGCTATACACTACACCTCATTGTGTTCGTTGTCTTGATACAATGGATAGATCTCTTAACAATTTCACTATCTACAACGCCCCTCAAACCGGACGACTGTAAAGTGTGCACACCAGAATTAGCAGCTACATGTACCTAGACGGTCTTAAGCAAGAGAGACCTACCACCAGTGAATTATAAATATATATGTAAGTTTTTCTTCTATTTTTTTTTATATCTTATATCATGGTGAGGGGTGGGGGGTGGAGACATTAATCATCTCTACAATCAGGTAGACAGGTGACAGGAGAATGCAATTTAATACATATATAATCTTCCAATTGAGATGGCGTGTGCTCTACTCCATTTTATAGTAATGAAGAACTTCGCAATTATGATGTTCGTGTAAACATCATATGTTAATGGGGTCTGCTGGACATGGATCCACTCTTGGCATGTGTCAGTTGCCGGAAATACTTGCATTGCTATCCCCCACTTCCTATCACTAATCTATGGAATGGGAACTAAGGAGAAATATAAAAATGAATTAAAACCTTTTTGTGTTTGGGTGATGAATGAACTAACAAAGTACACGACAAAAGTAGACTCAAAGTAAAAGAGAGTAAGAAAGAAGAAGAAAATGTATTATAAATAGAGACAAAAAAACTGTTAATTATAATTACATATGGAAATTAGCATAATTTAAATCATTATACTGGTGGTACGTCACTGTTTCCGGGGAGCGTCTGGGTACCACCGCAGCTCCTATTTCCGTCGCCAAACAGTAGTGTGCAATTACTGTTCCGATTTGAAGGACGCTGTAGCTGGTCAAATTACTAAGGTAATGAGCCATGTGTCACTATAGCTTGAAGAATTTCACCATGTGGAAAAGTTTAGTCTGTCGTCTCAGTGACGGCCTATGGGGGAGAAAAGTCTTGGAGTGGAGGCTGCGTATAGGACGCAGAAGTGTAGGATGCCCTCGCTCCAAATGGACCGACGACATTATCAGGGCGATCGGAAGTGGGTGGATGTGAAAAGCTGGGGATGCCATTTGATGGAAGTTATTGGGGAAGGGCTATATCCAGCAGTGGATAGCCTTTGTTTATGATGAGCCGTAAGTCTCCAAACGAGGAGTACAATATGGTGCTGTGTATATCACCCATATAACCAACAGATGAAGATGATATTTTATTTAAATCTATATATATTTACCAGCTACCAAAGTCGTTCAAACCAGAACACAATAAATGCACAGTACTGTTTGGCAGCGGAAATACGAGCTGCGGAGGTAACTAGACGGTCTCCGGTAAGACCTACTACTAGTACTGATCAGTTTTTTTTTTTGGTATATATAAATAATAGTACGTTATTTTCGGCTAGTATTAAAGTATTGAAAATATTATTTAATAGTAGTAAAAACCAGTTTTCAATTTCGTGTGTAGGTAGCCTATCGTGTGGTGCACTGTCTGCAAGACGCCTAATCGCTATCGCGTGGCTGACGCGAGTGCGGGGATTAAGATGGGATGGCCACCGGTCAGCCACCCGCCACCCCAGGGTGGGTCGCTCCAACCAAACATCTAACTACGCTGGAAATGACAATGGAGATTTAATCATTAAATCGAATATATTACACAATTTGTAAAAAAAGGTCACTGTTGCCGGAAGACGTCTAATTAGGTACCATCGCGTTGCCTACTTCCGGCGCCAAACAGTAGTGTGCAAACATTACTATGTTTCGGTAAGAATTGTAGCTAGTGAAATTAGTGGTGTAGCGAAACAATGTCTTATATCAAGGTGCCGAGCATAACGTAGTATCATGTACATCATCTTATCACCGCGTTATGAGCAGGCGTATCATATACCATCAGGTTGACGACTCGCTCGTGTCGTCGCTGCTTATCTGCCGCCAAACAGTTGTGCAGATGGTAAGGTTATTGAATAGTGAGATTACAAAGTGGTGCTGTGTATATCATCCCAACTAGCGCCATATTGTTGTCGACAGGTATCATCAGTATCATCAGTTTACAGTTAGTCCCATGTCTTCCCCGAGGTCAGCCCTGTAGTCTCGGACTAGTAAAAACAGGACTAAGGTGAGCTCTGCCTGTTGTAGAAGGCGATTAAAATGGTCTAGCAGTTTCATGGGCCTTGAGCGTGGAGGCTCTTTCGCTCAATAAGCGAACCTGTGTAGGACAGCGTGTAGCTTAGCGATGGTGCAAGGAGGGTTAGGCTCCTCCACAGAGACGTGTAAAACAAAGTGTAGAGGGGCACGGGTAAGGTCTATAAGAGATTCCTGAGTCTTTCCGAATGCACTGATGTAGACTACCAAGGAAGTTTTAGTAAGTAAAAATACATCACAACACATATCCCTGACTTCTCCCTAGAAGCAAAGTATCTTTTGAAGATTTCCCTCCGAAACAAAAAAAAAAGCGAAAAAATTTTATGTGATAGTTAATCATACACAGATGATTTTTCCTCCACAGAAGATATATCATCTTCTTAACTAAATTGTATTTATTTAAATGTACGTACGGTGTAGTAATTCATTATTATTATTAAATGAACGTTTAGCTCGCGTCGTTGCTTCGTGGCAATGAAGAGTAAAATGGAGACCACATCCAGGTGTGCGATGTCGTTGCAGAGTACGTGGGTCGTCTCTAACGAGCGGCGACCGCGCGGGACTCGCCTAATGTCTTCATTTGTATTCAGATTTACCTACGCCGACACGTGTGTTGTTGTAGCAAACAATGCTCCTACCTGACACACGCACACACACACACACACCCACACACAGACATACAACACACACATACATACACACGCGCTAAGCAAACATAAGTCGCAACTGATTAATACGGGTCTCGCGATACAAGTCCTCAAGGACGATCCAGACCGCGGCGGGGCCCTTAATTGCAAGCGGAAGACCTCGACCGGAACTAATTTAGTATGCCGCCGGATGTGTAAAACATCGAATGAATCTTTTTTTAACATCAATATATTCTATGATGGTATAATCCAGTGGTAGTTAACCACTGGTGATAAGTCTCTGTTGTCGGAGATCGTTTGGATACCACAGCAGCTCGTATTTCTTCCGACAAATAGTAGCATACAAGTATAACTGTGTTCCGGTTTCAAGGGCGCTGTAGCCCGTCTCAAGGTGACGAGCATGACGTAGTCAAGTGTATAACATGTTGACTAGCACCTCGTTGTTATTGGCAAGTGCATCACTTAATATCAGGTGAACGTCTCGTTTGTCTCGTCGCTTCGTTAAGTGAAAAAAAGCGTATCCTTGAGTACTTCGGACTCATTGCCAAGTCAGATGAAGACAATCTTAAAAAACCGGTAATTACCAAAGTAGAAGGAATACGCTTCGGGAACGCAGCCGCATGTGTAGGTCTGATCAGATTCGCAACACACCTTACTCCTCAGTCTACTACACTCTCTAAGTAACCGGAGACAGGATACGGATGGCGAAACATCGTGAAGACAAGAGTGATAGATGGACGTAGTCACGACACCTTTTTTTAACTGCGATGATCAATGCTTGACCTCGCTCCAATCTGATGTTAAGTAGTGATGTGGTCTGCGACGATAAAGCGCATTAACTTAGCAACAACATATCCACTGTTATGAAAACACGGACGTCACATTAACGCTGGAAACTATTTCCACTCCTGTGATGTTCTTCATCCTTCTTAGGAGGAGGAATTTAACGTGTTCTTCAACACACAGGTGTACAAGCATTTTACTTAAAAACACGTTTTTTTTATACTACGAAACGACGAGACGAGTAGCACGTTTACCTGATGGTGATGGTTCGTCACCACATTGTGCTCATCACCTTAAGAGATAAGTTGTTAAATGTCATTACCTTATTAATTGCAATAGCCACAACATACTTTAAACCGGAACACAGTAATTTTCGCACAGTGCTGATTAGCAGTATATGCGCTGTGGTGGTAATCTATCTAGACGGTCTCCGGCAGCAGAGACTTACCACCAGTGAAATATATATTTTGCACGGAAGGTCGGGACGAAGTTGGTTGCCACAGAACTCGAAGAGTAGGTCTCACAAAAGTGTACAGTGGCCAATTAAAATTATGGATTCGTCGCGCGTAATATCGCAGACGGCCCGGCCAGACAACGACCCAGCGCCGGAATGCCAGACGGACCCACTTACATATATATTATCCACCCTCGCAACTTTGACCCACTTCGCGCGCCCCAACAACTTTTATTGCGCCCCCCAACTTTTGCTTTCCGCAGCCCGCCATTATTAATGCAATTTGTCGCGAACGTTTGCCGCGTCGCGAACAATGTTCGTGCTGCTTAGGTCACTCACCTGTTCTACCTGGTCTCGGGCTACACGCGCCATTTGCAATACATACCTATAATTTATATTAATTGGTGTAGGCCAGGCTAGGTCTCTGTTGCCAGAATCCGTCTGTGCGTGTACCACCGCAGCGCGAAACAGTAGTGTGTTCTTTTGATCTTCTTCTTAAAGTGCCTCTCCAACTGGTATAGTCATTTCCGTCTCTGTTTCGGCGGAACAATTCGGACGTCCCAGATATGCCAGTCCAGTCCCTGATATTTCTCAACCATGGCTTTTCCCTCCTTCTGACCACACCAAGGTAATTCCTGGTACGCCAGTCGTTCAGGTGGTGAGGATGAAACATGGCGTGGTGTCGTATATTGCGCTGGTAGTAGTGGCAGGAACAATTCTGAACAACTCCTCGTAACATTCCCCGTGGTATATTTGCAGTGTGCAAACATTACTGCGTTCCGGTTTGAAGGGCGATATAGCTAATGTAATTACTGGGGTAAGGATAATCAAAATAACGACGAACGACGAGCGCAATGTGGTATGGTACATAACACCATAGCTAGTGTAACGTTGTTATGGCGTATAACTTACCATCAGGTGAACATCCTACTCGTCTCGTCGCTTAATTGTGTAAAAAAACACCATACCCTCAAATGTATTTTATTCAACTAACTTATTAATAGTCGAATGTTTGTGCCAACGTTTGTACAAACATTTGCGATCATTGTACAGTTATGTCAATATGTAATTAACCCGTGTGCACTTCATACTGTTTGGAATATTAAGATCCTGATTGAAGAGCTCTGTCATTATCATCATATGCGAAAGAAAATCCTAAAATAATTACCAGTGGTAGGTCTCTGTCTAGACCTGCCTTTGTTGTCTCGGGCTATTAAAAATAGGATTAAGGGAAGTCCTGCTTGTCGTATAAGGCGACTAAAAGGTTTTTCGGGTTCGTGGGCTTTAAAGGTGAAGACCTTCATTCACTAAGCGACGGCAGGCATCGTAACAAAGAGAGGGTACTGGGGAGAATAACGGCACTCCTCAGAACGTGGTAAGGCGCATTGCAGGAACCGATGTGTTCTGCAAGAGAACCCTCTTGCAGGACACTAAGAACTATTTTAGAGGGTACAAATTCTTTATACCCCTGTCTTCTCCCACAGCAACAGGGTACTTATTGAAGATTTTTTTATTATAAATAATCATAAATGAACACTCAAAGAGGTCAGCTAATGGATTTTACAAAATTCCTTCTCCAAAAGGAGTGACAGGGTTGTTACAGCCTGTAAAGCGGGAGAGGAACAGCTGTATATCAAGAAGCATAAAGACAGATTATAATGCAGGATATAAGACAGGTTCTCAAAAATTGTCCTTAAGACAGGATGTTCAATCACAAAATCTTTATTTATGCACACCCTGGAAGAATTTCCTCGTCATTACTATAAAACTGATATCTTCGAGTTGGTCATTTTAATTTTTAAAGCACACGTATATTCACCAACTCCTTGGAGGCATTGTATCCTTAAACATGAGGCAGCAATAGTGCAGGTTGTAAACAAGTCGCGTACGTGGACCGGCGGCTCTCCGAAGACCTTACGCAGATCGCCAGCTACAGATTCCCGTTAAAATAAAAGCGGACGTGACGCAAATACACAACGGAGGAGCAGCGATAATCGTAACGAGCGAAACGTCCGAAGATTTACATTTAAATTCCTGAACATCACTTAAGAGAAAGTGAGGTCTGTCTGAACAGTGCATACCATCACTCGACAGAAGTCTATTGCTGGACGTGATTTATATAAAGTCTTAAATTTTGCTATTTAATATATATTCGGTGGTGATCTTCAGAGAAGCAGGAGATGAACTGGATATAGGTGTAACAGTGAATGACCAGGTTATTAACAACCTCCGTTACGCCGATCACATTTGCATCAACATCAGATTCTTCTGGATCTTGTTCCGTATGTCAATTAGATTTATACTGTCCCATCCCCTGACCTTGCGCTCGTATGTGGTGGGTGCCAAATACAAATATTTGGGATGCTGGGTCAATGATACAGAAGACCAAAAGCTATGCATCGAACCATGAGCACAACTAACGTGCTGTTTCCTCTAATTTCCAATACGGATTTGAAGCTGAACCCTTAAAGAAAACCATTGTACCATTCGAAATATGGCTATACAAGGGAATGCTGAGGATATCTTGACAGGACATCTTATGCAAGTGGTTTGGAAGGAGCATCCTTTGGCTGATCAGATTCGCAGTATGAAAAGTCCGGATTGCTATAACGGTTGCCGACCTTTGAAAGAAGATGGTGCTTTGTAAGTGGAGTAGAGGTTTAAATAAAATCATCAGCTCTGGTACGTAAGGTAACAGGTCCAAGAGTTTAAGTATGTATAAGCACAGCGTTATCAAGTTAGCCTCGTGCGTAATTGCGATTGAAGTCAGCCCTATTCGCCTCACGTGCGACATCTCCCCAGCGTCTGGCGATCAGCCGACTCCAAGCGTCGCTCGCCGCCAACGCGAAGGGGCTTTCAGAGGGAAGAAAAAAAAACTTCTTGAATAGTAATCAGGGACTGGAGATTAGGCCCGGCGACGGCGAGCTTCGGCCTCGCCAGAGTATTAATTACGGCCCAAGGCGTGCGCTATGTGTTGTACATAGTAGGCTCGAGTTTCCGGGCGTGTACCTAATACGTGGGCAGGGGAGCGTCTCGCGCGCCACCCCGGCACCCCCACCGAACGCCACCTTCACCCCCCCCCCCTTCAGGTCTAATTGACGCCGGACGTCGCCCGCGGGGACCGCCTCCCCGCCTTCCGGTCTCCGTGCCCCGATTCACAGCATCGGCCGATAATCTTCCTCTGATGACACCAGACAACCAGCGATAGTGATAAACAGAAAAAAAAACAAACCCACGTTAATGAATTTACTGATTACGTCTCCTGATAACTAACACCGAGTTTACCATAAGTTTGTGTTAATCTTTTAAAACGGTTAAATTCACATCACATTACGAAAAATTTATCTCATCGTCGTCATCATCATCAGCCGATAGACGTACACTGCAGGACATAATCCTGCTCCAAAGAACTTCGTGTTTATAGGGGTTAATACGCGGGTTGGCGAGAGCCAGATCCTCGTTCGTTGATTAACAGGGTGCACCACGACCAGGTGAGGTTGGCTTGGGCCAGTGAGTTGTTGTGCGGGACCCTTTACATCAAAAAAAAAATAACTTGAGTACTCCAATATAACTTACAAGGACTTTCCTACAATGGAAGGTAGGAAGATAAGAATCTCATAGAGAGAGAGTCACGTTGATCTCTTAATAAACTTTGTTAATAACGTTTGATTCTCATGAATTAATCTCTCTCCGGTTTGAAAGGGTTTGAAAATCATAACTATTACCAAGTTATCGTACTATTGTATACTAATAATACGTTTCCACTTCAGGACCCTCGCTCACAGTCAAAGCCATTATCCACCACGTTATCATAGTGGCTTCGAGGTGAGTAGTGTATACAACCGTTTTGTAGGTATATCGACCTCATTACTAAGACAAAGTAAATTTAAAGTTTAAGTATTGTTTTGACTTAAGTACTACGGCGATGGACAGATGAAGACAAAACATATTTCACATGATTAAAAGTAAGTATAAATAACTTAACGTTATAGTTAGTATTATAAGTAATGGGAATTTGGATTTAAAATCGAACCCAAGTGCTATTTATCCAGAGTTTGAACTCTCAGAAGTACCATGTTAAAAGCGTGGTGCTGCTGAAGTTAAATGTATAAAAAAAAAACAGGTCCTTTTAAAAGCCGTCAAAGTTTTCACTTGCGAGAGAGCAACGCGTTTCGCTTCGCTCCGGGCTCAATCCCACCTTTATTAAGTCTTAGGTGTCAACGGCGCTGGCGCGACCAGTTCGCTCGGGCTCCTAATTAAAAACGTTCATCGCAAGGTGGCCGAGGGGCATGGGTGAGGGGTTTGACGGAGGGGAGAGGGAGGACCGCGAACGAACGCACTAATTAATAAGGGTCCGTCGATATTGATTTACGAGGCACCGCGTGTGTTGCCCATCGATAAACTTCAATGAGCGAGGTTTTCGCGGACCGAAACATTCCTTTCTTATCTATATATATATACATATAAGAGATGTCCATGTATGTAGAGACTCACCGCGATGTCTCCAGAACCGTAAGACCTGCAGACTTGGAATTGAACTCCAATTGGTGTTGCAGAGGTGTTACCGCCAGCAAAGAGAGCGGGAACAGCTAGTCTATAATATATGAAAGACACGGACAAACATTAACAGAAATCTCACAAAACATGAAATATTCAAATACCCACATGATGACAACGTTTGGTTATAAATATATCCGATCTATGTCATATAGATAGAATTTTAGTAGAAGTAGTAAGCAGTAGACTTGTAGACAATGCCATAGAAATTAAGTTCTTATCGTAACTTAACTTTTGTTAGTCAATAAAGATTCTGAGCATCATATAACAAGGGGTTAATAACATTTATAATCTTGTCCATTTTTTTTTCTCTTTAAGCCTTTTGAAATGATGAGAAATGAATGTGGACTTGTATAAAGTCCTGAGTATTTTCTCTATTACAAGAAGCGACGGGATGAATTATAATTAATATGGTACGCCATGTGCTCGTCGCCTAAAGTGAAGTTATATCTTGTTAACTAAGTAACTCCTCCAATGGGAGTAAAGTAATGTTTGGAGACTAGTGTTTGATGGTGAAAGTACCTGCGATGACAACGGAGACCTACCACCAGTTTAATTTAATTAGAATATCCTTTAATTACAACTTCATTATATCCATGAGATTTCCTATACGGTATGTCTCCTCTTCTTTTACTCGTTGCGATAGGCACATATAAAAATCATTAAAAAAACTAATTAGATATATAAACGTATTGATTAATGTAATTATTTAACTATAGATCAACCATTAATTAAAATAATATATACTATAAGTTTGTCGTTAATGAAAATTTCGATTGAAACGGTCTCCCGCGTTTCGACCCATTTTCCCACATTTCAGTCATCAATCGCGATCGTGAAATAGCGAGTCGGAAAGTCCCCATTGTGGCCTTAAGGTGGAGGGGGCGGACGGGGTTAAAAGAGGGGTCGACGCAAAAAGAGTGGAATTATCAATGCACCAGCTCCGTTGGCGACGTGATCCTCTAAAAAAATCGTTCCGCTTGCAGACAAAGAATTCAGCCGCTACACGAACGAATGTAGGCGCTTAATTAAATTCTCTTTGTTTCTCTATAACTGATACACAGGATATGGATGAGCAGCGGAAAAGGTACTTATTTAAGTAGTAATAATTTTACTAGCAATATACCACGATCAGCTACTGATCCATAAAATAGCGGAAGTAGTTTATAATTTTCTTAATAAACACAATTCAGTTGGGACGATGAGAAACCTGTGGAGGAAAGATCATCTGTGTAAGATTAACTATTACATAACATTGATTTCTAGCGTTCCTCGCGGAAGACCTAGCTCCAGCTGTATACTGCTGTGGTCTGGTGACGTTATAAAATATATACGCGTATGTATGTATCAATAATAGTGATAGACATGTACATAACATTGTGGTGCTCGCATTGAGATATATATTAAATAATTTTACTGGCTACAGCGTCCTTCAAACCGGAACTTACGTAGCTGCTGTGATACCTACGTTTCCGGTAACAGAGTACGAATAAAATATAATATGAAATATAAATAGTTCATAGTCACCGTCTAACTGGGCTCCCGCCCAAACAAGCGCGCAAAGAATAGTAACAAGTCCAAAATGCATTGCCGAATATACCCCTCCTTGCCACCCCATCCACGGGGTACCGGTTACGTCGAATTTGCATTGAAAAGAAACGCAAAGAGAGCAAGAAGCGTCCGCACCCCCGTCCACCCTCCAACGCCATTTATGCTTGTTATAAATGAGAAGATACAATTTACATTTCGAACCCTCTATGAAGCTGTTATTAGTTTAATGTGACTGTTACATCATTTATGGTCTAACTTGACCTTAACTTTCGGAAGTTAAGTGACGGTGAGGCTTAAGCTGTATACTTGTTCAGAATATTGTTTCTATGGTCTAATAAGATGCGTTATAGGTTCAAAGCCGGCTGAGCTGGTTCGCGATGCAAATCGCTTTATTTACGCAACGGGTTTAGTACCACAATTGTGCTCGTGCCATGTTCGCCATCCAGACTCCTGAACCTTCACCATCATATCTCATCGCAATTTTCCATCTTTAAAGATCTTATTAAGCAGTAAGCTCGTCATTGCTCTTTTAAGCGATTCTATGAAGATAAAAGCCTTCGTCCAGTTAGATGCCGACATTAAATGTCTTCACATCTTTACTGGTGGTAGGTCTTTGTTGTTGGATATGGTGTAGGTACCACCGCAGATTCTATTTCTGCCGCCGAACAGTAGTGTGCTAACCTTACTGTGTTCCGGTTTGAAGGGAGCTGTAACTAGTGAAATTATTAGGGTAATAACGTGGCGCTAGTTAGGATGATATACACAACACCACATTGTGCCCGTCACGATAAACGTAAGATCTTAAGACTCATTACCTCAGTAATTACACTAGCTACAGCGCCCTTCTAACCGGAATACAGTAATATATCAACACAAATGTTTGTCGGCAGATATAGAAGCTATGGTGGTAAATGGCAAACCTAGCAATCTTTAGGGCTATGTCGGTGACCTTAGTTCATCTACAGATCACATTATAAATATCTATGGGGTGTAAGGGGTCCCGCACAACAACTCACGGTACCAAAACCAACCTCACCCGCTCGTGGTGCACCCTGCTAATCAAGAAACAAGGTTGTCTTCCACCTACCTACATTGGGCCAGCGTCGGGGGAAATGGTCCAAATTCTCCATATGGGTTCTTATTCGACAGCCTTCAATGCTCGGCTGGACCAGAGGCCTTGAACACTGTCTGGAGCAGGTCTGACCGAGGTACCCATCGATATGGAGATCCTCGACGGAGGCCTAACGGCTGATAATTGAGATATATATATATTAGATTATCGGCGCCACCACTTGGTACTATATCTTGTACAAACTGCAAACCTATCTGCGTTTAATGAAAAGCAAAATATTAAACAAATAAAGAACGCAAGTTAATTAACCTAAAACGGAAATCAAAAATAGGAGTAAAAGCAAAGTTTAGTTCGGAGGGTCCTTGTGCACTCTTTCCGGTTTTCGAGTAGAAAATTAAAGAACCAGCAGAGAGGAAGGAGCGCGCGCGGGATTCGTAAAAAGAGAAGCTTTTAATCAAAGATGAAAATTTTTGAATGTTCCCAGCGGCGGAAGTTCGTTAACGCGGTATACGGAAGCGGAAGTGATTTCATGCATTTTATACAGTTAAAATATATCTGAGAAAGTGCACCGCTTTGTAATTAATAAATAGATATTATTCCCACGACTGGGAATCGAATTCTTCCCTCGGAGAGTCAAGGTCATTTATACACCACGATGACTAGCTGCGATAATATTTATTGTTACTTATATAAAAAAAAATTAAATGTATGTAATATCACTAGGTCTTTGGGGTCCCGCTCAACAACTCATGAGACCCAAGCCAACCTCACCTGCTCGTGGTGCACCCTGCTAAACAAAAAACGAGGTTCTTGGTCTTACTAACCCGTATTGACGCAGCGTGTTGGAAAATAGCCCAAATCCCCCCTCATGAACCCCTACAAATGACGACCCTCAGTGGCCGACAGTACCGCAGGCTATGCTGTGTGGATCGACGATCTGATGAAGGTCGCTGGAAATCGCTAGATGCGGCCAGCGCAGGACCGATTGAAATGGAGATTCATGGAGGCCTATATCCAGCAGTGGACGTCTACCGGCTGATGGTGAATAAAAGAATATTTAACTACTAATGAGTTACAAGAGAAATCGTATCGCTATCGTCACGTTGAGTTTTAAATGCACTTTAGCATATTTTGAATACATACACGTACGGTCTGTAAAACTACACAATGGAAAGAGATGAGTGGAAGGCTGGTCACCAGCGACCGTCATCTTCGGGCTTTAACGGTGACAACCGAAACCCAGTAATGCTGTTTTGGTGGTCAATTTCCAGCATGATGGTGGTAATCAGTAAAAACATCTATGACTTCACGGAATTTAAAGATGGGGCCTCATTATCACATTAACCTAACCAGGGCTGGATTCTTGGATCTTACGAGATCTTTTGTTAGTTGCACTATAGCGAAGGTACTGAGGAGGGTCACGGCCCTCCTTATTAGGTGTAGCGCGAGGTGTCACTAGTTCTTAGGAGACCTTGGGGTACAGATTACACTAAACCTTCTCCTATCTGTAGCCGGGTATCATTTAAAGATTTACCCCGATAAAAAAGGTAGGTAGGTTTGAAAAACAGTACCACCATCTAAATCCCATGAAATTTAGCTCCGGAATCGGAGTAGGGATCTTCTGTTACAAGACAAGCACCAAGCCATATGATATGTTCCTCCATAACAACATGGCGCTAGTTAAGATGATATACACAGCAGCAATCCTCCTTGGGCCAGCGCGGTGGCAATTGGCCCAAATCCGCCATATGAATCCTTATGTGAATCTGTGGAGGACGCCTATCTCCAGAAGTGGACGTCTATCGGCTGATAATGATGATGATACAGCACCACATTGTGCTCGTCTTCTTGAGACGTAGGAAATTACAACCCTTCAAACCGGAACACAGTAATGTTTGCGCACTGCAGTTTGGTGGCAGGAATTGGAACTGCTGTGGAACCTAGCGAGACGGTGTCCGGCGATAGGGATCTACCACCAGCGAAAGTTTAAGTTTTGTATCACAAAGCTTGAATCTACGAATAAGTTGGCGCTGAGGCGCTCGCCTATGCGGCGGCGTGCGTTGGCGTGCGTTGGCGAGCGGCGGCGTGCGGACGTGACACCGCGTGTGCGGGCCCGCGTGTGTGCGTGCGTGCGCGCGCGTGTGTGTGTGCGGCGCACAATCGAGCCGCGCCGGTAAGACGAGCGACCGCAGCGGGCAGGCTTTGTGCGGGCTCGTTGCTAAATTACACCGCGGTCTACCTGGCGGCGGAAGCGTGAGCGTGCTGAAAATATTAAAACACTTCCTAAAAACAAAAAATACGAAAAGGTTATAATGATCTTTAATCCATCTTTCTTTTAATTAATTTAAAGAACGAGAAGAGTGGGACGCTAGTTGACATATGAGATGTTAAGTCTCATTATACCAGTGATTACATTAGCTACAGCGCCCTTCAAACTGAAACAGAGTAATGTTTGCACAGTACCGTTAGGTAGTAGAAGTTGCAGGAGCTCCTAGACGGGCTCCAGCCAGAGACCAGTCCACCAACTTTATTTATTACTGCGAAGAAGAGCGAGTGCACTCGATAGAAAGTAGGTACTCGTAAAAATTGGTTGAAGTTGAAGCTACGATACGAGAAATTAATACACAATATAGATAATGTTTTTTTTTTAAAGACCCATTAAAGTCTAGAAATTGTTAGAGATCTATGTTGCTCTTGACAATATCATCCGCATATACTCATTATATATCTTTTATATGTTTTTCTATATAATTATTTAATCCGTCAACTGAAGCATTAATTGGGCTATAAGTTCGATTCACTTCACTAGTGCCAGATCTCTGTTGCTGGAGACCGTCTGGATACCGCAGCGTCTATTTCTGCCGCCAAATAGTACTGTGAGAACATTACTGTGCTCGGGTTTGTAGGGTGTTGTAGCGAGTGTAATCACTGGGGTAATGAGACTGGAGATGTTATATCTTAGGCGACGAGCGCAAAGTAGTGTATTGTATAACATCGTACTTAGCGCCACGTTGTTACGGGCGAGCGTATCACTTATCATCAGGTGAAGGTCCCGCTCATCTCGTCACTTGATTATATATAAAAAGAAACTAGGCAGGAGCCGCTGCGCCTAGCAATATGCCCGCCGCTCGGTACGTAGTGCGGGCGTCAGGTGCCCGTATTTTGGTTGCTATGGTCGGCGCAGCCTTCGGCCGGTTTATATAAAGTACATAGCCTTATGTAACCCTGGCTCCGGAGCCGCTGCGCGACACTGCGGCAGCTCGCCTCAGGACGCGGGCCCCGTCAGCGCGGTAATTACCGTTTTAATACTTGATAGAGCAGACCTGCTAGTTATAGCATTACTAGTCTTTTTATTTCCCTCACACATCCTGGACGACGAGGTTCGAAGCCATGGATCAAATCTCAACACTTATATAACACACTCGGGTTTTACTTTATAAGCTTATATATATATATATTTTATATCTTGTTTTTTTTCTACGAAGCGACGAGAGTAACCGGACGTTCGCCTGATGATGCCCATAACAACGTGACGATATACACAACACAAAATTGTGCTCGTCGCACTTAAAATATAAGATGTTAAGGACGTTACTCCATTGCACTAGCTTTAACGCCCTTCAAACCGGAACACAGTTATATTTGCACACTACAGTTTGACGGCAGTAAGAAGTGATACATATAAATATTGTCATGTAATTACATCATTTTTTTTTTTAATCCTTCCTCCTGCTTGTTGTGAGTCAGGACCTTTTATTTGCCATTCATTTACCAACTCTTTATATTATACATCTCAAGTTCCTAATTATCATCTTTCAACATGATCAGTTAACTGCTTGTGTGCAGAAGCAATTGATGCTTGAAGGGTTCTTCGGTACTCGAGCCGGAGATTTTGCGAGTAGTTGGATCGGAAAGGCGCCGTCGCGGGTGATCTCCAGTTGTAAATGGAAAAAACCTTATCAGGCGAAAGCGTCCCATTTAGAGGCGAGGCAAATAGGTCACGCGATAAAGGCCACACGTGAGCCGGAGAGAGGCACCGCGCTCCCGCTGCCCCACTCCACCCACCACACGAGAGGTGCTCAACCTTTTTGTGTTAAGGTACACTATCAATAGGTCTTATATCTTGAGGTGGTGAGCATAATGTGGTGCTGTGTATATCATCTTAATTAGGGCCACGTTACGAACAGGTGGAACAGGTATCATTTAACATCAGATGAACGTCCCACTCGTCTTGATGTTTCAAGAGTGTATCCAAATATAGACCCTACTCTCCACCTTCCGTGGGCATAGGCGTGGTAATCGATGTGGGCGTGGGCATGGTCGTGGGCATGGGCGTGGATTGTGGGCGTGTTTCAGTATTTATACTTTAATAAAATAAAGCAAATACTTCCGCTGCCCTTCAATTGTTTCAATCATTAGTATTGGCGTGATGGACAAGTTCGCACTTGACTTATTGGTGGAAAATGATCTCGACTTTCTCCTTGACAGTGACGACTGCCATTTCGAGGAGTCTGAAGAATGAGAGGACTCCTATATATATATTTGTATTTACTTACTAAATATAGTTCGTTCAAAACTGGTTAAATGATTCGTGTCATCGATTTTTATTGCTAAATACTCACTCTCTTATTACTCCGCTATGACTACAATCCAAAAGGTTGATCCTGGAGGGCACAATTCTTGGGAAACGTGCACCTGGTAGACAGCGGCAGAAATAGTTTGACGATATAAAACAATGGACCCGGTTTAAATACCATCAGTTAAAAAGAATGAGCTGAGGATAGAATTGGTTCTCTCAATCTCTTCGCCAAACTTCAGTTTGAAGAGGGTACCTGTACCTAATAATGATGATGATGACGATGATGACTACATTATTAACTGAAAAATATAACTAAGTAACTTAATAGGTGGTGGTACTTAGTAGAGTATGTTTTGTTCAAATATAGCGTAAGATCTGAATCTGGATATTTGAAGTCTGTCAGCAAAGTGTTGGATTTCATTAAAGGTTTTCGTAACCCAAATAAACAGCGGCTGCGGAACCCGTGCGCCGGGGTCCGCTGCGCCTTATGTACTGCGCGGTACATAGAACATAGGACCCTATGTACTCCGTTAGGCTAAGCGCGAGCGTTCGGCTGAACGGGCAAGCTTAGAACACCGACTCCTCTAATGACGTCTTTAGGGTCCGAATGCAACATGAAACCTAGCGATCGCATTTTTTTTTTAAAAGAACCACCAAGAATGATACCGTCAGATCAGCAACGAAAGGAAGTGCAGGTTCGATTCCAGCTTCGTGCTGATTCTGGTGAAGTAAAAAGTGACATTCACCCACCCTCGGTCAGCGTATTAAATAAATGTCCTTTGCCTCTCTCATCCCAAAAACTTAGAACATTAAATGGGCTAATTTCTACTGGTGGTACGTCTCTATAGCTATTTATGATACTAAAAAGTAGTGTGCAAACATTACTGTGTTGCGGTTTGAAGGGCGTTGTAGTTAGTTGTTGTGGATCGTTCCAACTAGCGCCACGTTGTTCTGGGTATACGTATCATTTAGCTCGCTGGACTAATGGTTAGAGCGTGCGGCTTTTATTAAGCCGACTAATATTTAAGTTATGTACATTTGTAAACTTAAGTAACAACAGCGAAATACAAATGGTGGAGAAAAACATCGTGAGGAAACCCGCGCACTGAAATTATCTGTGTGTGTGGTGGCCCCAGTATAGTGCCAACAGGCTCGTCCCCCTGTTACATAGGACCTAAGCTGACTACATTTGCCGAAAAGTGGGTATTTATTCGCCTCTGCCTACTTCTACTGGGAAAAAACACGTGATATCAAAAAAAAATGTATCACTTAACATCAAGTGGACGTCCCACTCGGCTCGTCACATCTTTGAATTAAAAACATTATGATAACGTTTATTTAAATAATTAAAAGTGACGGCGTATCCTATTAAAACAATCTTATCAAATCATAATGCGTACGCTTCGACTGTGGCAGCTTCCGGTGGCTTTCTTTACTACCGCACTTCCGGGTTCGATTACGAGTGAAATGTAATCATATTCAGATAGTAGAGTCTCTTTGTTATGTACATTCTAAAACATGAATGTAATTAATATTAATTAATCGCCCGCTCCGCTTATGAGTGTGTCGCAGGTGCGCCTGCGGCTGTCAGCTGCAACGTCGTAGAAGCGGACCGCGGCTGCGTCACACCTACAGGACTTACGTAACGCCACCTCCAGCTCGCTCCGCACCTATAGCAAGATACTGCCTTCCACCAGTTTCATTCCTCCATCACAAAGGTTTAACTAAATAGGAAATTTAACAGGATTGAACCTACGTCCTTGAACTTGCTCACCGTTGGCACCTCTTTATCAAGATCTATATTTACTGCTAAACATAACAACCCCTCCATCTTTCTACCTTTCGATATTCACTGAAAACAGATTTACTTTACAAATAATATTTTTATAAACTTTCACCAATTATTGGCGTCGTGTGTCGCGGTCAGAGGTTGGCGTAGAACTGAAGCTACTCAGGGCTAAAACTGATGATGTGACGGAAAGATGGGAGCATCAGAGCTGGCTTAGTATCACGACTTACAGAGTCGGGGTATAACAGTGCAACGATTGACGACTCACTGTCAGAGGAAAAACTGATACTTTTAGTCGCCTTTTACGACACGTCGAAGGTGGAGTGGTAGGAATTACTTTACTCTAAGTCACATACGTCATTTTAGTTTTGAGACACTGAAGTATATTTGAGAAGATAATGCTGCTGACAATGCAAGTTGCGTACGTAGATTCACCTCTCATTTAAAAGTTGAACTTATCTATTCTAGCCAAGCCTTAAAGATTCGCACCAATGTATATTTATGACCTGGGGAACATACTTGGCCACCAAGTGACTGATGAAGTTGTCCAGAAGTTCAGAGCGAAGAGAAAAAAAGTAAACAAAACCGAACTCATTTGGCTACGTGAGATATAACTTTTAATGAACAGAGATACGGAGAGCTTATAACTGTCTTCAGCTTTCAAAGTAAAGCTCTCTTCCTATCCTGTTCTATCGAAAAGCGGAGGGGATTGTAGGACCATCTACACATACCCCATCTCGAGTGAGAAGACAAGGTTATGTAGGATTTGTAAAGCCTTGCGAGGCGTCCACATATCTACTTACGGACCGCACTGGTGCTTCCTTATATTCCGCTTAAGCACATCCAAGAGAGTCCAGATGATGTCCCCAGCACCGCTTTGTTACAAATACATGACCAGCTCGGACTCGTTTAATGCAGGTCACCTTCAAAGCCCGTGGACCTGTAAACGCGTTTAATCGCCTTTGAAGTAGGCAGCGCTTCAATTAATCTTATTCCTGATAACCTCAGAATGTAAGGCACCTGTTCTATCATCATCTTATAATTGTATAGACTAGCAGTGCTTGACTACGATCCGACCTGAAAGTAAGTGGAGGTATAGTCTTGGTGGTAAAGCGTACTAGTCTAGAAGTAATTGACTCTTCCCCACGTCATATCTGGATGGAAACATTGAGGCCGATAGAGTGGTCCAATCCTTCACTGTTACCATTATGAAGATCCTAATGTGTGGGATACAGACAAGGGCGATGATAGCTGAATCAAATCATACAGTTCTGGCGCACACTCTTCGAAATGAATTGGGTAAAACATCGAGAGACTCGCTACTCTTAGCCGGAGAATCAGGCTATCAGGTTTAGTACTTACCAGCACCTGCTTATGTGTAAAAGCAGTACTCCACACCATCGAACCTGTACTTTATACAATGTTAGAAGCTGTTCCGGTGGGAAGTACCGCCGTACTTTGGCTAAGACTCCAAGTTTCCATGAAGCTACCTCTGCTAGATAAACCACCTAAGATTGAAGATCGACGATATTTCGATTCCTGTTTTTTTTTTTTGAGTTCAAGATGCTGGCTTATAAAATATAGCTAGCTGTTCCCCATCCGCTTTGCTGATCGTAACATCCTGAAACTCCCCATGGGGAGGGATTTTTGTAAACGCTGTTCTTAACTGATCTCTAAATGACGGAAACAATATCTTTACCATATTTTAAGTGTTTAGTTTCGAAGATCTCGTGATGAGTGAATGAATCTCTGGACATTTCCTAAATATGTAGATAATTTAGCTCACATCCAAACGGAGATAAGCGTTAGGCAATGTCACGAATGTTCGAGTGACGGGCGTCAGCATCATGGGGATATGCATCCACTTATGCATTACACGACCGATTCGACACAAACGGCATACTAATGCAGCAGCCGGAGCTGCTCCGCTACCCTCGAGGGCCGCCTGCCTCCGGAACGACTTTGCCGCAGCGCCAATCCCCCGTTTGCATACAGATTATACTTTAAATAATTCTCAAACGTTTCATAATTACAACATGCGGCCTGAAGAAAGGAAAAGGTAATAATTAAGGTCATAGTCTACCATTTGTGCTAAATGGTCATTTAAAAAAAGGAATATATATAGTATCAAGATATGGATGTAAGGGATCCCGCACAATACCTCACGAGACCCGTTTTTTTTTTGGTTTCAGAAGAGCAAATCTTCGAAAACATATTCTGTCTTCAGGCGGGAAGTCAGAGTTATGTGGAGATTTTTACCCACTAATACCCTCTCGGTGGTCACGTTCGGCGTTTGGAGATGTCACGGGATCTCCGTTCGGAACACAACCGCAGCCTCGCTAACTCTACGATAACCCGTCCCGGGGTCTGTTTTATGCAGACCCTACCAGCCTCGTGAGTACTACTTCAATGACCGGAGGCCACGTTCAGCCATTGTCCTCCTCAGGGAACTCGCGGGTCCCAAGCCGACCACACTTGCTCGTGGCGCACTCTGCTAATCAACAAACAAGGTTCTCGCTCCCGCCAACCCGCATTAGACCAGCGTGACAGAAAATGGCCTAAATCCCCTCCATGTAAGCCCCTACAAACGACTTACCAATCGATATGGAGACCTTTGGAGGAGACTTTCCAGCTGTGGACATCTATCGGCTGGTGATAATGATAATGATCGAGAGATGCCTGATCACTGTTACAAAATACCATTTTAAACAAATATACGGAATCGAGTAGTATGTTCACTTGATGATAAGATCTTACTAGCGATCTAATAGACTGGCTTACAGTATAATAAGTCGCTAGTAAGAATTAATTAATATAAATAAATAAATTAATTAACAATACAATTGATACCTTACTGAACTACCACTAGCAGTAAATTTAATACATACAAATATACTGTAGAGATCATCATCATTATCAGCCGCAATTGCTCCATATAGGCCTCCACCAAAGATCTCCACATCGATCGATCCTGCGCTGTCCGCATCCAGCTGCTTCCCGCATTCTTCACCAGGTTTTCGGACCATCTAGTGGTGGGCCTGTCAACACTACATCTTCCGATACGCGGTCGCCATTTAAGAACCTTTCTGGCCTTCGGCTGTCAGTCCTTCGAGCGACGTGTCCCGCCCATTGCCACTTGAGGCTACCAATCTTTTGGACAATGTCGGTGACCTTAGTTCTCCTACGGATCTCCTCATTTCTGATTCGATCACTCAGGGTAACCCCGAGCATAGTCCTTTCCATTGCTCTCTGTAACTAGACGAGGGAGCCGTGCACCTGATGGCGTCATACGACTACCCATAATCAGACCCTGGTTAGGATGATCCACACAGCACCACTGCTTGTCACCTTGGGACATGTGATGTTATGTCTCATTACCCCGGTAATTTCACAACGCTCTTCAAACCGGAACACAGTAACGTTTGCACACTACTATTTGGTGGTAGGAATAAGAGCTGCGGTGGTACCTAGATGGTCTCCTGCAATAAAAACTTACCACTAGTACGCTTTTTTTATATTTGTTGTCGTTTAACGAATTTCTAGAAAGTTCTAAAAATAAGACTTTAAGACCTCCCAGAGGATGCATCGAAGGGTGTGTTCCGAAATTCTAGATCTTATATTGTTGTAATAGTCTAGAGCTAGATAGAATTCAAACATTTTTCTCCCAACTTTATACTTCAACTCTGATACTCAATAAATCATCATCATCATTAGGTGTCTTCATCAAACTGACTTTCGGGGGTCAGATTGAGAAAACAAGTCTGGTCTTTAGTTTTTTTTTTTCATCTGTTGGTCTGTTTATCAGGAGCACGTTTCCAGGATATTTTGATCTCCAGGCCTTTTCGACCGGCCGTTTCTCTGATGAAGAGTAGCGCTTGGTAATCATTTTGATTCTTACAGTTTATCTTATACTGTTCTCGTGATCCCAGGTTCACGACTTGTTTGCCCACCAGGATCAACCTTAGGAACTAATAAACACTATCTTAGTAGGTACCACCGCAGCGCCTATTCCTGCCGCCAAACAGTACTGCGTTACGGTTTGAAGGGCGTTGTAGCTAATATAATTACTGGGAGAACGAGGCTTAATATCTTTGTCTCAAGGTGTCAAGCGAAATGTGGTGCTGTAAATATTATTCAGGTTACATAAAAAGCTACATAAAAAAAGCATTATTGTATTCCAGTTTGAAGGGCGTTGTAGCTAGTGAAATTATTGGTGAGAAATATTATATGTCAGAGCGAGTGGTGCTGTGTATATCATCCTAACTAGCATCAGGTGAACGACCCGCTTGTGCCATCGAATAAAAAAAAAGTAATATTCAATAAATAATTCTCTCTATAACACTACTCTTATTCTAAATATTAAAAAAAAAACCTAATTCTAGACTAGAATAATTCTAGTTTAAGCGAAAAAGTATAATGGTGCCGCACGACAAAGTTTGTTTTGCCTAATTAAAAAAAAAATACGTATGTCAGTGGGACACGACAATATGTAAAAAAAACAACAATGGCGGCCGAGTGGGCGTATCATGTAAAAATTATGCGAAGCGATTTATATTCTAGGTCATTCCTATTGTAAATGCCAGTTGAACGTCTCCCACTCGTCTCCCCCCCTGCCCTATCCTGGCTCCTTGAAGGGGCAGGTGACAATAACCACTTAAACTTGACGGTGCTTCAGCAAATTGCCTCCATTAACAGTAACATTTAAGTTGACTTGTTCGCAATAATTTTTTTATATATGTATTTCAACAAATATAAAGACTTCGTCTCCCGCCTGAGGGTCCGGTTACTCATCCAACGGTAACATGTTAGAACAAGCTGATGTCTCACTGGTTGTTTTTATTGTTACCAACATATCAAGCAAGTGCCGCACTTGGAAAGGGACACCAGGACAGACAGGTGTGTGTGCACAAATGACCTTGACTTTCTCCTTGTGCGAAAACGTCCAGCATTGAGTCCAACCATTGATCTTTTAATATCTTGCATCATTCATGACAAGTTTCACTGGAGAATAGTGCAGTGGTTTCCCCTCGTCTTCTACACCGCAATGATGTTATACGTTTAACATGAGTACCCTGATGCCAGCGCCCTGCATCCGGAGTAAGTGATATCCTGTCTCCCAGCTGCTTGTCGACCTATATCTTCAAAGGTAATGGTTACCTCAATTCCAAGTAGAATGGGAGTGGAGTTGGTGTAGAGAGGGTAGGTAACTGTTCTTGCCTTTAAGTCGTGTGGTGCACATCATCCACCCTTGAACCCCCTATTATTACTGAACAATGTCTACCTACTTAGACGGTCTCCGGCAATGGAGACCTACCATCAGTGATATATACAGAGTTATATATGGCATTTCACAAAATATATATGCGTTCCTCTACCCTCATAGACCTCAAAAGAAAATCCTATATGGATATCACAGTGGAAGACCATATACTACCGTTTAACTTGGACGGCATAAACAATTCCCATCATCATTAAATTTCACCGCGTACGTGTGGAATAGTTCAGTGGTTGGATATTCGAGACCTGGATCCGTTGTGCAGTATTCATCTAAGCCGGTTTAGTTGCCACGGCAACGGCCCAGTTACCGGCCCCACGTGTCGCCCCGCGCGCACCTCTCTCCCTCGCCTCACCTCCGGAGCTACCAACATACATACACCGACGTACATACCAACCTACAATACATAACGTGCGTTTGACGTATTAGATAGTTGCCATATACTACAGCCCCAAATCACTAGTCATCCATCCAGCTGGAACTAGGCTATTTAATAAATAGATTTGTATATTATTTAATTAATAATAATATTGTTTATTGTACACTAAACAAAACAATAAATAATATATAAATTGAAACAATTTTTTTTTATTTAATCACGCGACGAGTCTAGCAAAACGTTCACCCGATAGAAAGTAATACGCCTGCCAATAACAATGTGGCGCTAGTTAAGATGGTATACGCAGCGCCACATTTCGCTCGTCGTCTGAGACTTGTTAACTCAGAAATTACACTAGCTACAGCGCCCTTCAAACCGAAACACAGTAACGTTACCACACTACTGTCTGTCGGTGGCAATAGGCGCTGCGGTGGTACCTACCGAAACGTCATGGGTGGGTTATGGGTAAGCGTATCAATTAACATCAGGTGAACTTCCCGCTCGTTTCGTTTGAATAGAAAAAAAAAAGAAACTACGTAAGCCCATTGGAGGAGACGCAAAGCGCGGGAAATAGCGTTTAGAAACATAAAGACGGCGTAAAAGCTATTGCGACGCCGTGAATTATGTCTGAATGTAATAAAACTAAATGCATCAAACAAATCGTCGGAGGGGCCGCGCGGGGTGAGCGAGGGAGGGAGGAGCGTTCGGCGGCGCGGAGGGCAGCCGCCGCGCGGGGAGGGCCCACCGCGCCCCGTATGGGGGGGAGAGCCTACAACTCTACTACGGGCACTCTCCGTTTCATTCATAACTTTTTACAAGTTTATCTGCGACGATACCTCGTACATATTTATGTGTTTGCGACTGCGATGAAACAAAGATTAAATTATAAATATCATATTTTTCAGACGCAACATTTTTATTTTACGTCTACCCGTATTCAGGTACTAAAGAAAATAGCACCAGCCGAAGTTCACACGTCGACTAGGAATCATCTTGAATTGCGAGCTGAAAAACTTACATGCAATGTAACACGCTGTTCGGGGTGATTCAGAAACAGTCACCGCGCCACCGAGTATACTTATCGCAAAATGCTACATCATCAAGTATTACTGATACTTATATACATGTAAGAAAACCAAAAAGTTCATTTACAATAGTTTGGACACTATGATATACTTTCAGAAAACATTGACTAGATCCAAAAAAAACTACCTGTCCATATGCCAAAATGTAAGTAATGATATATTTGTTGATTTAACGAAGTACAAAATAAATTAAGAATTCAAAGAACATTGTATTGTTGTTGATGTTGCTATAAATGCCCATTGTTGTTGATGAATGCTAATTTATTTACTTTATTTTCTCGACGCAGAAGTTTCAACACAAGTTTACTTTTCTGTTGTAGACTGTTATCATGCAGCCAAAAGTGACTTAGATTATATCACAGTAGACGATATATCTAAATAACTAGATTGTAACACGATAATTTCCATTTAATTAACTAAACCATTTGTTGTTGTAAACAATGTTTATCTAAAAATGTACTCTGAAAAGTTTCATAAACGTGGGCATTATATCAGAGTTTTGTGTAGTAGTATCTGCGTAAGGTACTCCGTGGCGAAACGAAACGCACACATGCGCAGAGGAAACTGGCACGGTAAGACACACATTTATAAATTGAAATAAAGTTTGTTTTAGTTGTGTAGTAGGCATGAATGAAAGCGAAATGGCGGGAAACAGAGAAGGGAGGGCGGGCGATTGTTATCAAAACATTGAACGGCGCGCGGCGGGGGGAGGCACGCCATATGATTTATGTTTATTTAATAACTTCTTACATTTACGCTAACATTATATGTTTAGTAAAACAAAACGTTAACGATTTATTTATTACTTCTTCATTCAACCTCTGCGGCGGCCATGGTCATATGTTCGAGATGACAGATGTACTAACGTTAATCATCACAGAGTAAAAATAACTTTAACTATTGTTTATAGTCCGTTCTACGCAGAATGAGATCACATTATCTTGAAGTATTTTAGTGGTATGGTATAATTATGTATATAATTAAGCGGCGAGTCGAGCGAGATCTTCACCTGATGGTAAGTGGTACGCTTGCCTATAACAACGTGGCGCTAGTCAGGATGATGTATACTGCGTCATATTGCACTCGTCCCCTGAGATATAAGATGTTGAATCTCTTTACCCCAGTAATTACTCTAATTACAGCGCCCTTCAAACCAGAACTCAGTACTGTTTGGAGGCACGAATAGACGCTGCAGTGGTATCTACCTAGACGGCCTCCGGCAACTGAGACCTACCACCAGTACAGTTGCAGTGAATTGAGATTATTTGGTGTTTTATTTATAATCGGACTTTTTTTTCTCTGCATACTCTATATGGTCAGACTTATGTATTCAGTTCGGAATTATATATGGTCATGGTATCATAAGGTCATATTTAAAAATAACATCCTTTTTTATTATGGAAACTTATTTGATTTTTTATGTTTAGATTAGTGACCAACAGCCGATGGGACAGTAAGGTCCTAGAGTGGCGCCCGTGTACTGGTAGACGTAGTATTGGGATGCGTCCCACAATGTGGACCCACGATCTGGTGAAAGTCGCGGGAAGTCAGTGGAAGCGGGCAACGCAGGTACCGGTCGATGTGGAGATCTTTGAGGGCAGGCCTATGTGCAGTAGTAGACGTCTATCGGATGATGATGATGATAATATAATACCATCTGATGTTAATCCACCATCAAAATGGTTTGCTGTGATAACGCCTAATCCCAGTTATAGGATATTCAGTTTTCTTTAAAACACTAATTGGTCTTTTGCCTCAGGGTTAAAATCAACTAAAATATGTATACAGAGGAGATGAGTCATGGGCAGTTGTTGACCTTCAAATAAAAACTTTCCTGGTGGCAGGTCTCTGTTGCCGGAGATCGTCTAGGTGGGCATCACCGCAGCGCCTATTGCAGCCGACAAACAGTACTGTGCGAACATTACTGTGTTCCGGTTTGGCGGGCGCTATAGCTTGTGTAATTACTGGGGTAATCAGACTAGGTAACTAAGGCCACGTTGTTAATGGGGGTGTATCACTTACTATCAGGTGAACGTTCGCTTCGGCATCTAAATAATTGACGCGCAAGCAGTTGTAACTGTTATAGTTGCAATTAAACCATTACCAATGTATAAACGTGAGCAGTAATGAGAACCGGTAAGTTTCTTACTAGTAAACTAGTAATTAAATCGGCCGCGCGCATGCCGGTGCTGGTGTACTCCGATGCACCGGGCTGTGGGATATAAATGTCACTAAAGCGATCGCCGATCCAAGGTCAATGCGCAGATTAGCTGCAAAGGTCGCTTCTAATATAAAAGCCTCGCTGTCGATTTGTTGTTGTTGTTGGTTTCTCTTATATTGTGTTGTCGTGTTGTTTACTCTTACAAGTTATATATAAAAAGCGTAAATTTTTTTTTATACTACGGAGCGAGAAGAGATTGACGTTCACATGGTGGTAAGCCCGCGTAATAACGTGGCGTTAGTTAGGACGTTATATACATCACACTGCATTAGTCGCTTCGAGACATAAGATGTTCAGTCTCGTTACTACAGTAACTAAACTGGTCACAGCGCCCTTCAAACCGGAAGATAGTAATGTTTGTCGGCTGTAGAAGGCGCTGCGGTGGTATCTACCTAGATGGTGATCGAAGTATATTACTAAGAGCGGTCCGAGCTTTTTGCAAAGCATTTACGAAGGTTGCCGATTAAGTTGCGACGCGGAAACAGGAGCTGATGTGTCATGTACCTGAACCAGTGGTAGTTAACCTTTTATGGAGCCACAGTGACGTGTTTGTCACGTTCTTTTTAAGTTTACGGGTTTGGTTTAAACATTTTACTGAACTATGAACGAGTATATTTTAGTATTTGTAACGGGCGTGAAGTTCAGGTTCACTAAAACTGACCTAGACAGTTCGGCATAAGACTGCTGCGGTCATTAGATCTGGTAGAGCGCTTCCTCTCCATAACCTCATTATATGGCTAATAACTTATACATCACTCAGACAAATGCGTCTTGAGGAGCATTAGGGGTTGCGGGCAAGAGTTATTGCGCTCATCTCCACGGGATCGATATTGGGCCATTAAGCCCGAGGGTTTTAAGGTTGCCCATTAATTTCGCCATTCGTCAGTTGTCGCGTCCGGTGCGGGCGGGAGCTGACCGCCGTGGGTAGCGTGACGCGGGCTGACGTGGGCGGGGGGAGGAGGCAGCGGCCGGCTGGCGAGCGGGCGCGCGGCGCTGGCGGAAGGAGGTGAGGGAGGCGAGGCGCCCTTGCGCGAAGGTGAGGCGACAATTAACGCGCGGTCATTCCTCCGCGACTGGCGCGGTGTCAACGATTCCGATCATCCTGCCGCGATAGCGGGCGACCGGACGCGACGCCCGCGCCGCCGCCGCCGCCGCCGCCGCCGCGTCGCGAGCCCTAGGGCTGCCCACTTACAACTGATAATTAATTACTTTTTTTCTCAACTAATCATACATAAAGCTGGTGGTTTCCTGTTGCCAGAAGCCGTCTAAAAAGGTACCACCGCAGCGCCTATTGCAGCGGACAAATAGTACTTTGGAAACACTCTTGTGTTCCGGTTTAAAGGTCTCTGTAGCTATTACCAATACTCGGGGTACTGAGATTTAACATCTTACATCTCAGAGCGATGCGCACAATGTAATGCAGTGTATATAATTATAACTAGCGCTATATTGTCACGGGCGCGCGTATCACTTACCATCAAATAAACATCCTGCTTGACAAAAAAAAGGGAAATTCAGGATACAACCTTTATTACATTGTGTCATACGAATTATCATAACGCTTTTATAAACAGTAATTAAAAACCGGTGTAGTTTTCCCAACGTCTGAATTCTTCACTCTGAAGAAGTCGCATCAGGATGATGATGATGAATGCCATTACATTTACACGAACATCAACACTTCCTGGCATATTATATCAGTAATCAGAACATTTACAATACAAAGGTAATTGTCTGTTACATGCACAGTATTACTGCCATTCGATAAAAATAAATATGTAAAGAAACAGATGAAGCGTTATCCGCCATGACACATATTCCGCTAAGTGTCCCGTTATTTAGCTAAAAAAGCTTAAATAATTTAGCTTTAAGCATTAAAACATATTTTTTAAAGCTTAAAACCAAATTCTCTCTTAAACAAATACATTATAATACTTCATCATTAGATATAAATACTTTTTTTATGCAATTAAGCGATGCGACGAGCGGGACGTTCACTTGATGGTAAGTACGCCCACCCATGACAACAAGGCACTAGTTAAGATGAGATGGTCACCCGAGACATAAGATGTTGAGTCGCGATACCCAAGTAATAACACTAGCTTCAGTGCCCTTCAAACCGGAACACAGTAATGTTTGCACACTATTGTTCGGCGATAGAAACAGGTGCTGCGGTGGTACCCACGTAGACGATCTCCGGAAACAGACCTATCACCAGTAAAGTATTATTTATTAGTGTTTAATTTAGCTATTTTAGTACTATTAGTATTTTTAGTAATGCCTTTGTATTATATATCCGCTTGGAGACAGGCTGCTGGCGTTGTTTTGTATGCTGCGGCAGGGGAGTAGTATCTACTTGGGATGCAGACAATATTTGGCATGTGGAAGCCCAGAAGCATTATTTTTTATCTTTAATCGCTTTTTTATTTGTATAAAAAAAGGCGGAAGTATTTTCGCTTTTAAAATAATGGTATAGTATATACCAAATATGAAAATCTATTATTGATATTTTTATGACAATTTTTTTTAAAAAAATTACGTTTTTAAAAATACTTCGTGTTGTTAGTTATGGCCCATTGAAATTTTAATATTATCACTTAGCATGTTTTTCTTACAAAAAGATATTGTGTTAAATTAATTTAAAAAACACTGATAATAAGGTGATATTGATGTATCCTTTAATTTTTATATTTATAATAATCCCAAATTAAGAGAACGACGTCATATTAATGTATTGTAAGCAGAAAGAGATATATATACATATAAAGAAAATGGATTTTGTTCGCCAATCACGTGAAAACAAGTGAACGTATCGATATAAAAACATGACCACTCGACGCGGTATGATTATATATATTTATCTTATGAATTTCATAGTTCCTTCATTGTTTTTTTTCTAATCAACTTTTATGTTTATTTTCATTTAGTATTATACGGTCGCTATAGTAACGGTAACTCTTAAGGAATACTTTAGACAAATTTCAAGTGTAATTCTATATTACGGGCAGTGAAGCAGGCGGGGAATAGCTAGTATATATATATACATATATATAAAAATAATAGCGACTCTTTAGTGGTACAGTCACACAGGGCTGGCTGTTTTTATTTCGGAATAAAAAAAAGGTAATCGCCTAATAGCACGACAGCACGCACGCAACCCTGCGCGGCGCGGCGCGGCACGGCGGCCATGTTGTCCCGCTTAATTGAGCGCCGCACGCGCCTTCGCGCGTTTATCATCCACAGCGGGGATTCTACTCGAATGGGCACTGCTGAAGTTTTCCAACGAAATATATATTACATATATATATATATCTTTCTTGCTGCATGTTGTACGTTTCATTTATAAATAAAAACAGCTGATTAAAAACAAACGCATACAAGAATCGCCAATCACAGCAATAAAGTTTTTTTTAATTCAAAGACGCGATGAGACGAGCGTGACGGTTACCTAATGTTGCCTGTTCATATCAACGTAGCGCTAGTTAGGATGATATACACTGCACCAAATTGTAGTCGACGCCTTAAGATGTTCGAGTCCCGTTACCACCGTAATTACTCTATTTACAGCGCCCTTCTAACCGGAACACAGTAATGTTTGCGCACTACTGTTTGCTGCAATAGTTGCTGCGGTGGTATATACTTAGACGGTCTCTGGCAACAGAGACTTACCACCAGTCAAAAAAGTTCTTGTACAGAACAGATAGGTTGGACGCGTAGTTTCATCTTTGATAGTAGACATACCGTCCTTAGGTATCTAGGTTCAATTCCGGCGATTAGGTTATTCAGTGATAGTGACCGGATGAAACGGAAGTCCCTTCGTGGGATGGTGTGCCATCGATCTCGTAAAAATACGATAATGCCGTATATTGCTTACTTCGCTCTCTCTATTTTACGTAATGGCCGCAAGTCACACGCCACAGCGATTTCTAGAAAGCTATTACGAATGCTTTGTCATAATTTCCATTTCCGTTCTAGTAAACGGTAGGATTTATAACTTATAACAACACCGTTGCCTTCCGGCTGTAAACATATCAGAACCAGTACTCAAGTTGCATTGACCAAACACAGTGTTATAATCACTTTTATTCACTGGTGATAGGTCTCTGTTGCCGGAGACCGTCCAGGTAAAACCGCAGCGCCTATTGCAACCGACATACATTACTGTTTCGGTTTAAAAGACGTTGTAGTTAGTGAAATTAACGGGTCTCAAGACGACAAGCACAATATAAATTATCCTAAGTAGCGCCATGGTGTTATGGGCAGGCGTATGTACCACTCACCATCAGGTGAACGTCCCACTCGTCTCGTAACTTTGTTGTATAAAAGAAAATGTCACGCTGAGAGCTTGTGCTGTGACGGCCGCCTCGTGTTGCCTACGCGGCGGTAAAAATAAACGCACACGCGCCCGCCGCCGCCCAAGCCCACTCCCACGCCCACGCCACACGCCGCGCGGCGCTCCTTCATTAGGGAGCCGCGAGACCGTTAAATATAGGCGAACTTGGAAGCCGTTCACGCGCGGGAAAATGCACCGCGACGCGAACGCGCTCACCACCTCGCCCCATTCCCCCCGCGAAGCCCGGTCCTCGCAGCGAAGCCGAGGGGACGCTTCTAGAATTCGGCGGGCTAAATTTACCAGAGCGCAGCGAAACGCGCGTCCATAAAATCCGCTGCTTGATTACGAAGCCGCCTTTGTGAGCGCGCCCGCTCGCCGTAGTTTTTCAGTCGCGCTGCGCGGCCATAAACAGGCGATCGCCGCGCCCTCCTCGCCGCGCCGCGCGGCCCTCTCGCCCTCTCCCCGCCGCTCGTAAACTAAGCGATAGCGAGAGGACTTAATGGCTGATCGGATTTTGATTAGCGCGGGCCGGCGGCGGTGGCGGCGGCGGCGGCGGCGCGACCCAGCGCCGAGCCCCGAATTTGAATAGATAAGTGGGCACCCGAGGACGTCCGTCCGCGACCGTAATTTACATACTTACCGCTTTCGGCGGGCGGCGAGGGTGCCAAGTTATGGACGCCGCGAAAACGATAAACTTGATATAGAGCTTCGGTCATCGATTCGAGCGCTTCGAGTGCTTTTTCACCGAACTCTGTTTGTTATCGCGCCGATGGTGTTTTTTCCCCCGTGCGATCTCGTCGCGGCGGCGGGCGGCGGGCGGCGAGCTGCGTACAGCTTCGACAGGTCACTTTTGCGTTTTACTTCCCCGTTGGCGCGCAAACGGGGACCGCTTTTTACCGCATACACACGAACACTCCCCAAAACGTTACACATTAGGGTCAGTAAAGTTATGAGCGATTAATTTATTACGGTTTATTTGTATGCAGTCGGAATCATCGTTTATATTATTGGATAATTTATTCGATTTACGTAAACTGTTATGATATATCACACGCGATATAGATCATGACACTCCAGCTCTTATAGAGATTTATAATAAATCGCTATAAATCTTAACTTTAAGGCAAACAAAACCTTTACCCCTTTTAAAGGGAAGCTTAATAAAATTATATAACACCACACGATACATACTACAAAGAATACTATGATAATGATATTGATTGTTCAAACCTGCTAAAAACTACACTAAAATATTACTAACTGATATAATTGATCTTTAACATTACATATATATATGCTTTAAGCATATAGAAACAGTTTATTTAACATATAGTGTAAATATATAACACGCACACGTGTGTACAGCACATTATATGAGATTAGGAAACGAAGGAACTTTTCTAGAGATTTCTACTCATCTCATCTTTCCTTAATACATACATATTGTGACAAATAGAAATACGTGAAACTTTCTGAAAACCGCCAAAGGTACAAACGATAGTCACCGCAGTCAGTTCCTACACAGTTTTGAAAGGATAAATAGCAGAAATCATCATCTACGGAGAATTTACATAACTCGACTTACCTACACCGGACGTTGAAAAACTATAATCTTTATTCAAGTTCTACTAAACACTCCATTCATGAGACCTTGAAATGTCACAACGACAGCGTGGGAGAAGGATATCTACTCTTAATAATACAAAAAATAATAAAGCCAGAGATTCGGTCGATTCATCACGAGATCTCCGAAACTATTAGATGTAAACAGTCAAGATTTGCTAGAGATGTTACTTCTGGCATTAGAAGTCAGTTAGGAAAGGATTTTACGAACTTCCTACCGGAAAGGGTGTTGTCGGGGTTTCAGAGACGTCAGAGAAGCTGGTTGGGAATAGCTAATTTAATTATATACATGAGGTGTATTAAAATTAAAGAGGTAAACGAGCGCGTCACCATCCTTGTGTCGTGGATATACTCAGAATGAGATCAAAGAGGCCCAGCTCCTTGTTCTTCATAAGAACAGTTAAGGAGTGGAACAACTTGCCGGCGTGATGTCCTGTGCTAATATGACGTGGGTATCTTCATGAAAAGTGAACAGGCTATTGCTAGGTTAATGGATTTTACTACCACGGGTCTTCTTACTATATATATACATATTATATATATATATTTGTTTTCGTTTCTATATATGCTGTGTACACAAACACGAAAACAGGGATCTTGAATAACAAGGAGTTGGTAAAGCCCCGTTGTAAGTCCAGCGTGCGGCTCCGCGCTCGTGCCACCCTCGCCCCATCGCGGCTCCGTCGCGCCCCCGTAGCGCCCCCATCGCGCCCCGCGTACTATTTGGCAGGTAAAACGCAGCCGAGGGTCGCGAGGGCATCCGCCAAACCTTCCAGCGTTGAAAAATACCCGCGACTTATAAGAGCCGTCTTTCTTATACATCCCTTTGTATTTACGCAACCCCAACACGAAGTTACTATAGTATATAAATAAATATATATATATTATAGTACGTATGTGTATAGATGGATAATGTTTATATGTTTCCTTTTATAAAATTAAGCGACGAGACGAGTGAGACGTGCACCTGATGGTAAGTGATACGTCCGCTCATAAAAACGTGGCGTTAGTCAGGATGATACACACTGCATCACATTGCGGTCATCGCCTGGGACATAAAATGTCGAGTCTCGTTACCCGAGTGATTACCCTAGCTACAGCACCTATCAAACCGGAACACGGTAATGTTTGCACAGTGCTGTTTGGCGACGGGAATAGGAGCTACGGTGGTACCTACCCAGGCGGTCTCCGGAAACAAATACCTAACACCAATGGAAACATTGATACTAAAGACGTTAAATCCGTTCATGTTTATTAATAAATAAATTATTAAATACTTGATATATACCCCCCACCCCTTTTATTATTAATATATGGAGAGAGGATATCAGTTAAATTTATTTCGTATTAATCTATTATTTAACATAACTTAACAGGCGGTTAAGTTAAAAGACAATTTAATCGACGAGTAATTGACACACACTGCGTAAGAGTTAAGTTACTGAGATGAATGAATATCATTCATCTTAACCTAATTTTGCCTAGTCTAATAAGACTAGTATGTTTTTTTTATCTAAAACAGATTAGTGCTTGACCATGTTTAGTGGTGTTCTGATCAGTGATGGTAAAGCGTACACTTAGTACCAGCCTTTTGTGGTAGCGTCTCTGTTGCCGGAGGACATCGAGGTGGATACCACTGTGTTGCCTATTTCTACCGCCAAACAGTATTGTTGCAAACATTTCTGTATTCAGGTTTGAAAGGCGTTGTAGTTAGTGTAACCACTAGGGTAACAAGATTTTACATGTTATCTCAGGCGACGAGCGCAATGTGGTGCTGGTGTCGTGTGACCATTCGACGTGGAACTATTTATAGCTGGTTTTTATTTCATATTATAGGCTATTGTTTTTATTTCATAGTGCTTCCAACATTTTATTTCTAATTAACTTTTATTATGCGATTGCTATAGAAAATCATTTTATATAAATTAATTTACAAAATTCATGCATGTTTTTTTTAGTTTTTTGAGGGTATAAATAAAAACATGGCCGGCGATGACAGTCGCGTTCAGACCGCTGGCGTGTTCGGACGTCCAGATAAGTCGGCGACGTTGATAGAGACATAAAAGTATTCTTATAAAAACCTACCATCGCAAAGAAATTAGTAATTATCGAAGAGATGTTAAAAATTGTTTTTTAATAATACCTCTGCAGTCGTTTCTAGAAATCTAACCTGCGCCTGGTTGTAATGGGCTGGCGTATCACTTACCATCAGGTGAATGTACCGCTAGTTTCGTTGCCTCATTATATTAAGAAAATGTATATACGGTTGAAGATTTTGGTTTCGATCACGGTAACGCTTAATGGATGGTTCGGTAAATGCGAAGTTGGAGGGACACACAGTGCATAAGGGGCTGGGGTGGGGCGGTGATGAAGGGGGGAGTCCACGCCGTGCGATGTTTAAACGGCCATCAAAGCGGCGCGCACATAAAGCGGGGCCCGTTTTACATTCGGCGCTAGGAGGCGGCTTTATAGCGGACCGACTGGAATTCGACTCGTAATGAGCAGACCCACGCCACAAACACGGACCCTCGATCCTGAATCAACTCGATACTTCGACACAATCATTTATATAAGCTTTTAAATAAAACTAAATTTAAATTTCAATTTTGTTTTGCGTCGAAAGCTGGACCTTCACTTGATGGTAAGCGATGCCTATAACATCGTACCGCTTGTTAAGATGGTATTCGTAGAACCGCAATACATAATTTTACTAGCCAGCGCCTTTCAAACTGGATCACGGTAATATTTGTCGGCTGCAATATGCGCCACGGTGGTACCTAGACGGTCTCCGGCATTGGGGGCCTACCACCAGTAATATGGTGTATGAAACAATCGGAATAGATGAGAATCGAAGTGGTTTTCCCAATCTGATCGTCAATCTTCAATTCGAAGATGGCATCTAATGATGATAATGAAACCATCGCAATATAAATTATCATTCGGCATTAATTCAATTTTCTTCCACTCTTTTCTCTAGAAGGTGAAGATTATCACCCACCACCAATAAACATAGTTACCATACACATAGGATTACAGAATTAAATATCGACAGTTATTTCATCAACAGCATCATCACCCGACAGACGTCCACTGCTAGACATAGGCCTCCCCCAAAGATCACATCGATCGGTCCCGCGTTGCCCGCATCCAGCGGCTTTCCAAACTCTCACCAGATCGTGGGTCATACTTGTAGGAGGCCTCCCAACACTACGTCTACCGGTACGCGGCCGCCACTCGAGGACCTTACTGTCCCATCGGCTATCGGTCCTTCGAGCAATTTCCCCCGCTCACTGCTACTTAAGTCTAGCAATCTTTTGGGCTATGTCGGTGACTTTAGTTCTTCTGTGGATCTCCACATTTCCGATGGTATTCTAGTTCATCACTAGTCAGTCCTTGGAGCAACATGCCATATGTAATTACTTATGGTATATATCATCATCAGCCGATAGAAGTCCACAGCTGGACATACGCCTCCCGAAAAGATTCCTACATCGATCGGGTAGCGATTCACAAGGGGGCATTTGGGCCATTTCCTATCACGCTGGCTCAACGCAGGTTGGTGGGAGCCATTATTTAGCTGATATATATACTAGTTAAAAATATGAACTTTACTAGTTCCAATTTAACCGGTAACCATTAGTAGGGGCCGCACGGTAACAGTTATTTTAGCTCTTGGCACCTTATCTGCGTCAAAGGCGAGCGCGAATCTGCAGCGCTCTGCATCTTCAAATACTAACAGGCGGATAAGGACTGAGAAACTCTAGCGTTAAACCGAAAAAGACTCCCGTGAGGATATACCAATGACCTACATACGTGAAACGTTAATAACAGCGCTGTGCGGGACAAATGGGATCTAATGTAGAGACGCATCGGACACAATTATCGTCTTCTTATCAACCGGATAACGCCCACTGCTGGGCATAAACCTCCTATTAAGCGTTAGCCCGACCAAACGTTCAGATTCAAACCAACCTCATCTGTTCGCACCAACCCGCGTGGTGGAAAATGGCTCAAATTCCTCCATATGTATCCCTACCCGATCGATGTGGGAGTCTTTGGGGGAGGCCTGTTTCCATCAGTGGACGTCTATCGACTGATGATGATATCATTTAGTAACATTCTGAACAATATTAATGGTGGTAGGTGTCTGTTGCTGAAGATCATCTAAGTAGGTACCACTATTCCTATTTGTACCGCTAAATAGTACTGTTCTAACATTACTGTATTTCGGTTTGAAGGGCGCTGTAGTCAGTGAAGTAACCAAGGTATTGAATATTAACTTTAGCGCTGAGTGAAGCATCTTAACTAACCTCCTAACCTTGTTTTTACTATTCGGACCCTTGAAAATTGTTTTTTAAGGGTCCGAATAGAAAACCATTACACACTTCATTCTAACCAAGTGATGATAGTTTTAGGAACGTAGCGTTCGGGATGGGAGTAGCCTGGAGGTTGCTGTCCAAACAAACTTGGCTGAGCGAAGACGGCGCGAGTTCAGCCTTGACTCAAAGCCTTTCATCCTATACCTCCGAGATAACGCGCCGCTTCAAAGACCTCTGTGTGTTTTAAACGTTACCGTCTAAGATCTAGGTTATTTTCTTCATTACTCAACCTCAATTTCAGGTGCTAAGTGATAAAGAAATTGAACTGTCTTACACTAGCTACAGCGCCCTTCAAACCGGAACATAGTAATGTTTGCACTATACCCTTTGGCGGCGTACGTAAACTGTCTCGTGCAACAGTGCCCTAGCTACGAGTAGACTTCTCCTACCTCTCGCCATGGATCTCGGTCTATTCTCCATGATCCAGTCCGGAGTATGTCTTTCTCTGACCATGTTTCATCATCGTTTCTTCTATTTTCTATGCTTTCTTTTATTCTGTCCTTGTTGTTTGTTGGTTGGTTGTAGATTGGTGTCAATGGCAGTACCCGCGCATTTTACTTCAATATATAGATAACGTTGCGAGTTGAGCGAGTTCGTTTGGAATTTATTTCGCAAATCCACTCCTCGCGTCCGCTCGAATATAACGCGAGGAGCTAAAGCCCCAGACACTTCCAATATCTGCACACTCGAAGCTATCTCAAGAGCCACGTCTTTTCTAACTTACGCAACAGAATTTACGCTTAAGTGAGCTGAGGTCCGCCAGTACGTTGCTCACTCACACCCATGCAATTTGTATGAGCTTCCAGCGGAGGTGGCGTGAGCCGCCGCCACCCGCGCGCGCCGCGTCGCCGCCGGCGCCCGAGGGGCCCGGCCGAGCCGCGGTTAGAGCTCTGGTTTTGTGAAACTATGGAATAGTGTGGGATCCCCGAGCGCCCACTGTAACTTGATCTACCCCGCCCCGCGTCGCACTTTATAAACCTTAGGCCGCGCGGGGGCTTCGGCTGCGAGTTAAGGTTCCACGTTAAGCTGGTTGGGTTCAACGTGTAGTGTAGGTAGTAAGGGTAGATGTGTAGCGAGGCAAGAGGCGAGCGGGCGCCCGCGGCGTGTGGGTGAGACCTTTACGGTCGGATCGCTGGTCGACGGCGCCCGTCGCACCATAAATGCATAAAACGAAATTAGGATAGAACCAGAGTCCAGTCGCACATGAAATTTCTATAAAAAGAAATTAGTATATACTTAACGTATTAATAATACACTATTGATATATAAAATTGTAACTTACTCGGTTTAATTTTTACAACATCACCGACAATTACAGAAATGACTAAGAGCGGAATCTTTTACACGAGCTGGATGACGGAGAATATAATTTATATTAATGTCGAGCATATTACAATGATAACTTAAGAATGTATCATCATCAACCGATAGCAGTCCACCGCTGGGCACGGAGCTCCGCTTTAGACATGTAGAGACATATTATAAATACTTTATCCATTTGAAATTATGGTCAATGCCCACGCGGGCGCAATACCGCGTTGAGACGCGCCGCGGTCGGCCCCTCGTGTCGCGCCAATTAATTACGGTGGCCATCTTACCTCCCCCCCTACTGCCGACCCCCCCCTGTTCTGTCCCCCTTCCCGTCTACCCCTCGGCCCGGCCGTGCTGACGGACAATAATCGCCGAATCTTGCCCCCAACCTAACCATATCTACATGTAAACCGTCCTCGCCGAAACTACAGTCTCAACCAACTATATGTTCTCAACTCATATATATAACGCTACATAGCTACATATACAAACTATCGAGTGACACACACGAACACCAATCAATGCTACTTCCGGCAGACATACTGCCTGTATATATATATATATATAATATCAATCAAATTATTTCTAAAAGAAATACTATTGTTTTTATCTATTCCATACATTCGCCAACAAGGCTGGTGGTGGGTCCGTCTAGGTAGGTACCACCGCAGCGCCTATTGCAGCCGACAAACAGTACTGTGGCAACATTACCTTGTTCCGGTTTGATGGGCTCTGTAGCTAATGTAATTAATGGGGTAACGAGACTCGACATCTTATATCACGGGCGACGAGCGCCATGTGGTACCGTAAAAATCATCCTAAATAGAACCGCGTTGATGTGGGCAGGCGTATCACTTACCATCAGGTGAACGACCCGCTCGTCTCATCGTTTAAGTGAATTAAAAAAAATTGTATAGAGTCAATGAAGTATGTAAGTATACTCTACATCTTTTTGGAGTGGTGGAGGTTTCTTTCTTAATATATCTATCCCCTCAAATAAATTCTACCATGAGTTTTACTAACTATATTTCTTGGTATAGACGTCCACTGCTGGACATATGTTTCCCACAAAGGTCTCCACGTTATATATCATTGCGATAGTAAATTCATGGATGGTGTTAAATAAAATGGATGGAGCGGCAAGGCTTGAGCTGCCGACCACTAAATCCACGTCGATAATCGTGGAGACTGAACGGGCTCAGGTCGCCGGTGCCATCTGCTCCGAATTCGGTATCGGACAAAAACCAATCGGCGGCTGCGCTCCGTATCGACCAGCCCAGCTCCGGGAGTGAAGCCGCGCAACCAACAAAATACTAATTATTTAGTAAATATACTGTAAAAGTTTTTTTTTTATTCAATTAAGCGACGTTAACCTGATGGTAAGCGTTACGCCGGCCAATAACTACGTAGCGCTAGTTAGGATAGCATACACTGCATCACATTGCGCTCGACACCTGAGACATGTTGAGTCTCGTTATCCCTGTAAATTTACTACCTATAGCGCCCTTCAAACCAGAACACGGTAACGTTTGCACAGTACTATTTGGCGGTAGAAATAGAAGCTGCGGTGGTACCAAGACGTTCTCTGGCAACAGAGACCTACCATCAGTAGAACTGGTATGCACTGGATCACGACGGCGAGAGACTGAGACTAATGGAAACGGGAGAGACCAAACAGTACTGTGCAGACGTAACCATGGTCCGGTTTGAAGGGCGTCATAACTGGTTAAAATATTATATAACGAGGCAATATAGGTCTCGGAGCGAGCATAATAGGATGCTGTGTAGGATTAACAAGCGCCACGTAATAGACAGACGTAACTCCATCAGGTGAAGATCTGGCTCGTCTAGTCTTCAGTATATTATTATACAGTAGTTCAGGCGTGATTGTGTATAGCTTTTATATAAATTAACAAAAAAATTTAAGAGAAATCTTTAAACAAACATACCAGCTGTTCCCTGCTCGCTTTGCTGGCAGAAATATGAAATGTCATTCCCTAGCAACCATTACTATAGCAACCACATGAATAATACGAAATGATATTAAATGTCAATTAGAAATAAAATGATGAAGGATCTATGATATTCAACAAATTATTATCCTATAACCATTTAGTAAATTTCTTCATCATCATCACCTCCATCACCATCACAGTGTCGAGCGTGGGTGTGGTGATGCAAAAGTTTATCTAAAACATTTTATTCTTGTATCGCTTACGGTGCGACTACGAAAACCATAGACTTTGTCATGCGAAAGACAACCTCAACTTCGGTCTAGGAAAAAGGTGTTGACGTACATGAAATTGTATATTAATACCTTTTTTATATTATTAAGATTAATTAATTATATATGTAAATATTAATAATTATACATATTATCGATAAATTGATTATTCTTAGGCAAAGGCAAAAGAAAAACTGACACAATAAGTTTTATTACAGGGTCTAACACGTCTTGTACTACGAGAATGGAGTAGAGAAACAGCAGGGGGGGGGGACATTGTGCTAAGGCGTTTTATATATAATACGCTAATACCCTCTAAAATTAATTTCACTTTAATGTGAGTGATAATGAAGCCGTAATGATGAGGCGTGCTCGCCTAAAGTACACTTACTCTCAACAAGCAAGTTGATTGCTGTGCTGCAGCAATACTACTGTAGCAGTCGATTGATAATATGATTATTATAGCCAACCAGGTATAGGTACGAAGGACGGGAGACCAAGAAATTATGTCTCTTAAATTTTACAAGATCTTATAAGCCTTGTGACGTCACAATGGGTTTAACACCAGCTTTAAAACGTCTTGTATTAATAAATGATCAATTATAACTATTGGTAACAGTTGTAAAAAGTGTACTGCAGAGTCACAACGATAATTCTGGTACCAGGCATAAAATGCCTTGTACTGCATTGACTACAATAATTTGGTATCAGGCGTAAAACGCCGTATACTGCAGGATGACCGTGATAATTTTTAGTACCCGGCGTGAAACACCGTGTAGTGCAGGACCACGATGATAATTTTTGGTACAAGGTGTAAAACGCCTTGTATTGAAAGAATAGAATAACCATTGCCACTTAGGATTTATTATTAGGTGTCGGTAGTCAGACGCATCGTTTGACATACAAAAAAAAATTAATCTCCCTCCTCGCCCTCTTGTTCCCCAATCGTCCGAGCGCGAAATCTGAATAGCGACGGCGGGCGTTATGTAAGTGTACGAAGAATGCGTAATAAATTATAATGAAACGGTCGCCGCGTAACGGCTCGTATGGGAGCGCTTGAGCGTCCAGCCCGCGTGCACCGGATGCGGCAGATGCGGCACGGGGCACGGGGCACGCGGCACGCGGCAAGCGGCACGCGGCAAGCAGCAAGCGGCCAACGGTACGCCCGCATTAGATCATCCATGACGGCGCGACGTCATCGCGCTACGTCACGCAACATTCGAACTTAACACGCACTACATAGACATCACATTCGCATCCAAACACAAACACGGTCTACTCCAAACACATAACAGATTACATAAAAGCTCCAAAGCGTATTATATAAAGGCGAGTCTCCACCCTTGCGTTGTGGACATCCTCAGTTTGCGAACAAACGGGTTCAGCTCCTCGTTCGTCACGAGAACAGCAAAGGAGTGGAACAACTTGCGTTTCCGTACAAATACAACGTGGGTGTACAAAAGAAAAAACTAAATAATCTGTTACTAGTTAGTGCGCTATACCACCACAGATCACATCGCCACTTAACATCAGTTGGGATCGTGGTCAAGCGCTGACCATGATGATATTAAAAAAATAATAATGTACTATTATCTTTACTGTAACATGCTAACTAGCGTCACGTTGATATGAGTAGTCGTATCAGGTGAACGCATCGGTCGTCGCGTAGCTTAGTAGAATAAAAAAAGTTATTAATCAAACCCCCCCCCCCCCCGATCCCTCCCCACGCAATATACCAACAACTCACTGGACTAAAGTCCACCTCCTCTGCTCGTGGTGGACCCTACTAATCAACAAATAAGGCTCTAGCTCTCACGAAACCGCACTGGGTCAGCGTGGTGGGAAATGACCCAAAGCTCTCCCTCTCCTCTAATAACGACGGCGTGTAGTGTCCAGCGGTAGCGGAGGCCATGCTGACTGTAAGGTCGCAGGAAGCCGCTGGATGCAGGCAGAACAGGACCGATCAATGCGGAGATCTTTGAGATTTTTTGGGGAAAGCATATGACCATCAGTGGACCTCTATCGGCTGATGATGATTAGTCAAATTAATTATTTGGTACAGTTAAATTATTATTCATTTAAGTTACGTCTATAAATATCCTAAAAATCTTGTATTCTGTACTATGAAACTGCTATCTACTATATTATATTTTTCTCTTACATCTCTTCATAAGATAGCAGAGAAAATAAATCCACTGTCTCCTCTAATGCCCTTTAAAATTAATATTAATAATAATTATTATAATAGTATAATAACTGTAAATAATATAAGAGAATGATAGAATAAGAATACTAGACATTAATCCTTTTCGTAAAAGACATCAACGAGACCTCTATGAAGTAAAAGAGTTACAGTTTGCTTTTAAATTCTTTATAATTTAAACCGGATATTATACATATATATTAAACCAATATCTATTGAATAAAATGATTTAGTAGTTTCCCGTTACGTCCTGCATCAAACTTTTAAGAAAGCCAGTAGCATCATCCCATTCAAAGCATAGTATTTTTAAATGTACGAAGCGACCAGACGAGCAAATTTCACGTGACGTGACGTTTAGTCTCTCTAACTTAGTAATTTCATTAGCTACAGCACCCTTCAAATCGGAATAAAGTAATGTTTACGGCTGATACTTAAACGATCTCCGGCAACAGAGACCACTAGTACATCTGGCCATACCGCCATTCTTCGATCGTGAGATCCTCGACCCTAAATTAACAGGGGTCTCCACTAAGGGCAGAACAGAAAAAATCGGTGTGGAGATCTTTGGGCCTGGCTTATATCCAGCAGGAGACGTCTATACGCTGATGATGATGACAACTCGGTTCATTGAAGATAGACAACCGCCGTCAGTTGCTTAATGAGGACAACCAACTCATGCAGGTGAGATTGACAATTGGAGCGGATGAGATCTTGTTTTCCGTCAACCACCGCAAATAGAAAAGGCACCTTTAGAAGATGAAGACTCACATTCTATTTATTAGTACAATTCTAATTAAAATAAAGACGTAGCTTTTCACGGGCAATGGTGATGGTAGATATCTTTTGTCGGAGATTGTTCACATAGATACCACCGCGGCTCCTATTCCTGCTGACAAACAATGCTGTGGAAACAATAAAAGACTACAGCGCCTTTCATACTTCAGTTTCAGGAATAAAACGGTTTAAACTGACAGCAGAAGTCACATTAGATTACTATTCTCTGACGATGAGTAGCGCTTGGTAGTCATTTTGACTTATAAAGTTCATCTGATACTTGAACTTAATTAGCTACCTTGATGTAACAAAAGGACAGCTGTAAAGAACAATAAAGGCTTAGTATTTAGGCCTTCGGTCTATGTTGTAGAAAAAGTAGTTCCTTATCTGGATAGAAAATAGTGCGTAATAATAACAGCGAACGGATACCCCCGGCTTGTTTATGGCGCGGGTCCGCGGAGTCCGGCATTTTTACGACCCTTAGCAGGTTTTTATTATAACTCCGCTGTGCTCACTTTATGATTATTCTACGGATCGCAATACTCCCGACTCCTTTGTTAAAAAACAATTAGAACGTATACACAACGCTGTTTTTAGCACATTAAAAATCACAAAACAGAAATAGAGGCGTAAGAGAAAAGACAAACACAGTAAGTGCTCTATGTGCTGTTAAACTAAAACAGCGTCTCAGGTTGTTCATCTTGAGAGATGTACTGATAAGAGATGGACAAAATAAGTGTCATTGTTAGAGGAACCCAAAAGTAAGAGAAGAAGAGGACACTCCGGAAGTAACCGATGGTAATCGAACTAAAAGAGATAGCTGGAAATTATTAGATGAAAAAAACAAAGGCTAGAGAGAAATGGTATAAGGTGGAGAAGGAGCTACACCTTAAATAGACAAATGTACAAAAAAAAAGTAAGTTGACTTATTATTATTACATACAGTACAGTTAATAATTTTACTTTACTTTTTGATACAGTACATAACAACTGACGGGACCCAAGCCAACTTCACCTGCTCGTGGTGCACCCTACTAACCACGAAACAAGGCTCTGGCTCCCACCAATCCGCATTAGGGCAGCGTGGTGGATAATGGCCCAAATCCTCCCGTATGAACCCCTACAAATGACGGCCCCTAGTGCCCGCCCTTACCGGAGGCTATGCTGATTGTAAAGTCGCGTGAAGCCGCTGGATGCGGGCAGCGGAGGACCGATCGACGTGGAGATCTTTGGAGGAGGCCTATGTCCAGCAGTGAACGTCTTTGTGCTGATGATGATGAAAGTTTATTCGCACAAAAGAAATTCGTTCCCGAAAGACATTCCCTCAGTCAAGTTATGGTTGGATAAAGTTACATGTTAAGCTCTAGTGCCGCACAAAGGATCTAGGCGAAGTCGGCATTTGAACGGCTACTTAAATCATCACAGAGTAAAAACTTGGCATCGCGTATGGATGAATATTCCCGAATGCTGCGCCTGAATCGGCATACAGACAATGTGTACTCATATCGAGGACCCTCACGATCTTCCAACGGGCTCCTTTTGTGCTGATGACAAACAGACAAAACAAAAAAAAAACAACCAACCGATTGAATTTCAAGATGGCTGACAACAGTTCGGTGCAATTCGACTGCACCAGGCTAATGATTGATTCCACTACATCAGCTCAACGAGGCGCTCGCACAACTACTCCACGTTCTTCGTACGTTCCTCGCTGCGTTAACTAATCATACAAATGAACACTGAAAAATATTTTTTTTTCATTCCAACAGCAACAAAAATGTTTGGCGGTGGAACCAACATGCCATCACACATACAAATCCGATCACCTTCTGCACCATCTGACGACCAGAGTCTATACCATCAATATTTTTCGAGCAAAGAAGTTCAGCTCCTCATTGTTAAAACGAAGAGCAAAGGAGCGGATTAACTTGCCAGCGTCAGTGTTTCCATCCGAATACCACGGTCTTCAGGAAGATTATATAGGCGGTGACAAGGTGTACGCTTTACCACAGCAGACTACATCACCATCATTAGATAGGATCCTGGTTAAGCGTTTGATTAAAAAGTAAAAGATTTGATGTCTTCCAGCAGCAAAGAAACAAAACGTGTAATGGTCTGTTCACTGACAACATCTTGTCTCCGACGACGATTGCAATGTGGTGTAGTATATATCATCCGAACTAGCGCCACGTTATAAACAGACAGTTTAGGTTAACAGTCACATAAAAAAATAATTAAGTTCTGATATATTAATAATTAATAATTGATATTCTTGTAAATATGACCTTGGATTAACGAGTTTAGTTCTCACTTGATGCTCACGAGTCTTAGATCTTTTAAAAGAGTAGAAAGATTAAATAATATTTTTTTTGTCAAATTAATAAATGAATTATAAATGTTTAAAGACAATAATTCTGAATGCGGTCCTGTCGCGATCACAGCGCAACTCCCACCCCGGTTTGCTTGCTGATAAAATTTTCAGTTGCCGATTCGTGCTACGGGTGCGCTTACCCGGAGTTACGGGTATCCGCTGCAAGACGGTGTCCGGCCGCCGGCCGGGTACATATTAATGAGGGCAGGTAGCCGGGGTGGCCGCGGCGGGGGTCGCGGGGAGGGTGAACACAAGAGGGGGGCTCGCGGTAGGTGCGGAGGCGGCGGGCGGGCGGGTTGTTATGGCGACGCGACGCGGCCTCGAGCACGGCTCTACAATGAAGGCTGCGATGCTCTTGAAACAGGGCTGCGACATTTATAACAATACCTTGTTCTTCTTAACTTAACATAACTTACATTAACTTCCTTACCCAAGCAACATAATCCAATGCGGAACGGCTTTGATGTAATAATAGCATATTCTCTAATTTTTTTCGAAGGACCGTTCACGAGCCTGGTATCAGAGGAGCTGTAAGCCTCGAAATAACCACCAAACGCTAAACCTCTGCAGAGCGCAGCTAATTGCTTCCGTGAGGAAGCACACACAAATCAAAAAAAATATTAATTCATCAGTTATAATAATAGTTAGCACAGCTTTCTTAGTATATTTACAATCTTTAATAAATTTATTGTCGTATTTAAATCATTCACATCGAAGGATATACGGAAATTAGGATATTGCATAACTTAGGTAAATAAACAAATTATATAAATATACTTAGCGGGTGTACGCACGCGACGGCCCTAGAGCGCCGATCACCACCACCCCTATCTCGAGTCGCGCGTGATATTCGCGAGGGTGGCAGGCGCTGTAGCCGGGGCCGGACGGACAGCGGGGGTAGGTGAGCAGAGGGTAGGGGGGGAGGCAGGGGCGCGGGATTCCCGGAACGTGCGGCGACAAAAAACCCGCCGCTGACCCGGGTCCGGCCGCCATAAAGCGCCTGCGAGCGTAATAAGCCTCCCGCCGCACCCCGCCGCCCGCACTGCTGTACGAGCGCCCCGGTCGACCCCCCGCGTCCGCCGCCGTCCCCCGGCGCCCGTGCACCCCGCGTCCGCCGCGACGGTTACGTCACGGAATTAAATGGAGCTCGAAGGAACGCACGTCCGCTCTAATGCCGGGCGGAATGAGCGCGGCGCCGATTTCTAGCCGATTCCGAAATTCCCCGGCCGGCGCGGGGCGCGCTTTGTTAGCGAGCGGCGCGGCGGCGCGGGCGGCGCGCGCTCTTGTGCCCGCCGTACGCACGCAGCACCGGCCGACCCGTGCAGCGCCATCACTATTTCACTATTATTTTAAGCTGCCACATGAAATTCAGGTCGCTAGCATTTTTTTTTTTTTGCTATCGCACACGTTTTGTGATAAAATTCGTGTGTATATATTTTTTTTTTGTTTCGGCTAATATTTCTGTTCCATTCTCAGGTGAAGTACAGGATACCCTCATTCATCCCCACACACCGACTGCTAACGCATTCTCATATTACTCAATTTCATGTTTCTTGTGCAACACGTGTTTTACACCAAATAACTTCGGGATTCCTCACATCATTTTCCTGTTTTTTTATTTACTTAAAATTAACTGGTATTTTATTTACATATGTATAAGTTTTGCTTTAAAATGTTCTTATTTTGATTTTAATAAAACGCCACATACTTTGTTAATATTCGATTTAAAGCCTGTTTAATACATTATCACAAGAATACTCGTACAACACGATATCCTATAACGCGGAACTAAAATACCGTGTTGTAGGAATTAGTAGAGTAGTATACAGCGCTGTTAATCATTTGATCAACTTTTAAAGCTCATCGGTTACTGGGTTATCAGACTCTGGTTGAAGAGATGCTTCTACATACATATATTGCAATGATAATCCTTTACCTTGTATAATATCTCCGTGATCTTATAAAGTTTATCTACTTAGGTGGGTACATATCTAGTATGGATATCTATGTGCATATAAAAAAAATTATCTAGCGCAGTAGGAAAAGCAAAGATATTTGTCTCAAAAAAAAATGTTGTTGATTTTTATTCTGCGATATTGTTTAGCACAATTTCTTTTAATGATATACATTTTTGCTAATCTTCCAAGTTGTCGTTGTTATCACAGAAGTAAGTGCGTCGTATTAAGTACAGCGCAGCAAAATGATTTACATCGGCAAAAACAGTTAACGGTTAAAATAAAACATATCATTTATTACGCTCCAGTAGCATGAATGATGATAACCGCAGCTTAAGTGATGATTATAGTTTAAGTAGCAGTAAATATTACACACGACGACAGATCAACAATAAACATGACAAATGGAAACATCAATTAAGTGAAATGCTACATGAATCCAACAGGTTGCGCTATTCGTTTTAATATTGTAAAACTTTTTGACTCGGCCGCAATAAGCGACCACGTTAAGATGACCTCTCAACCCTCCAACTTTCGCATTTATGCCTCGACGTTTATTCGCGCCGCGAGAGCGCCAGAGTTCAGAGTACAATGGTCGTGAGTTCACTATGCCTTATTGTCCTTGCCCTTGAACGCTCATTCAAATATGAACTCTATGCTATAAGCGTTAAGGACATAATGCATTGATGCATTCAACCACTTGATGCATTCAGCACGAGATGCATGTAATACAGATGTTTACATTATCATAATGAACCCAAGTATCAATTGACCATGACATTAGACTACGTACCGACTGCTATTCTCCCGCCAAATAGTAATGCGAAAACATCACTGTGTTCCGGTTTGAAGAGCGCTGTAGCTTATTTAATTACTGGGGTAACGAGACTCGACATCTTATGTCTCAAGCAACGAGCGCAATATGGCGTATCACTTACCATCAGTTGAACGTCCGACTCGTCTCGTCGCTTAATAGAATAAAAAAATCCAAACAAAGCAATGTAAGACTGAAGCAGCGTAAGGAAATGAAATGGATGATTAAGCTGTTGCATATTTGAAGTGATACAACTTCCGGTGGAAAGAGAAGGAAATATGCGAAGCTCTCTAGTTCTTCCTTGAATGATTAAGCACAAAGTCTTCTTAGGCAGGATACGGGAAAACATTCAAACTCAAAGATTTGCTTATTAAATTGCTGGAGACCATCAAGTTAGGTACCACCACAGTTCCTAATTCTCCCAACAAACAGTACTGTGCAAACATTACCGTGTTCCGGATAAAAGGGCGTTGTACTAACGTATAATTACTGGGGTAATAAGACTCAATATCCTATGACTCACGCGACAAACGCAATGCTGTGCTGTGTATAACATCCTAACTTCCGCCACCTTATGAGGAGAGGTATCACTTACCATCAGGTAAACGACGCGGTGGTCTGATCGCTTAATTGAATAAAAAAAAACTTCTTTTAATTATTAATCAAAGACTCTGCCGTCCTCTTCCTCTGAGCTGAGGTGGAAGTCAGGAGTTAGTTTGTTAGATTAAATGAACAACTTAAAAGGAACAAGACTTTCAAACGTAATGGAAGTTAGAGCTTGAGCTTCCGGTTAAGAAAAAAAAAACAGATACACTCCAAGAACAATAGCTTTCCTGGACAGCTTCATATCGCCAACATGCACTTGGCCATCGTTGGAGCAAATTATCTTTCTCTTTGTGGGAAAATACGAGTCCCAGTTGTGGGAACAATGGTTGTATAATATATTACTTTCGGATGGATTACAATTGTAGGATGAGACGTTATGGAGTGAAGACCGGCGCCAACACCCACGGAAACTGAAGATTGACGAAAGATAGAAAGATGTCTGCCGACAAGCTGGTGAGCAGGTGATGGTGGATGTAGACGGCACTTGATATCCAGGCGTGGTGAAATGGAGACGAGAGCTAAATCGAATCACTGATAGAATTTACAATTCGGCACTGTAAGTTCTCCTATCTGGTCGAAGAGACGCAGCGGTGTCCAGAGATATGTGTGAATGCCAAGTGACTGATGATGATGTCGAGAACAGAACGAAGTGGAGGAGAAAACTAAAGCTTACCCCACCATCTGAAGGAATAATGGCAAGTAAAAGATTTGTCTATTAGTTCTATTTCTTCAGTACAGAGCGTTTTAAACCTGGTACAGGGCCTATTGAACCCTGTATTTTTTTTTATGATCTCTGTTAAGTACTATAGCAGGGTTTGTTTCTACCGCCAAACAGTAGTCTGCAATATAGCACTATTCCGGTTTGAAGGTTGTTATAGTTAGTGAAATTATTGGGTGGTAACGAGATATAACATTTTATGTTTTAAGATGAGTACAATGCGGTGCTATGTATATCATCCTAACGAGCGCCATGTTTTTATGTGCAGGCAGGTTGTGGCGTTTACCATCAGATGAAGGTGTCGCTGGTGTTGCAGTTTCGTACAATGAAAAACCGCTGCGGGATTTTACTGGTGGTCTTCTAGTTAGGTACCACCACAGCGCCAATGTCTGTCGCAAAGCAGTACTGTGCGAACATTACTATGTTCCGGATTGAAGGTCGCTGTGGCTGTAATTACTGGAGTAAAGAGACACGACTTCTCTTGTCCCAAGCCACGAGCGCCACATGGAGCAAAATAGACAATTCTAACTAGCGCCACGTTGTTATGGGCGGGCGTATCACTTACCATCAGGTGAACGTCCCGCTCGTCTCGTCGCTTTATTGTATAAAAAAAAGTCGGCGTGCAGGCGTGCGGGCGTGCGGGGGTGCGGGCGGTGCGGAGCAGTCCGTCCGTCCGCGTGTTTTCCCCTCCGAGGTAGCGCACCCGCCGCGCGCCGCAGCTGCGCCATTTTTGCCTTGAAACGCGAAAACAAGTCGCACGACAACGGCGGAAGCGAGAACATTAAATACCTACTTTATTTTTTATTCCATCTCAAAGTTTCAATTCCGGAATCGCATATTTTATTTGCTTGATGATGGTGTCTTGCGAACCCTCCGTAACTACTCTAATAACCTGTAACAGTATGAGCTGTTCCTCGCTCGCTTTGCTGGGCGTAACACCCCCGCAACTCCCTTTTGTAAAATCAATTCTTAGCTGACTTCTAAATGGCAGAAGCAAGATCTCTATTAAATTTTGAGTGTTTCGGAGATCTCGTGATAAGCCAATGAATCTTTGGTGATTTACTATATCTATATAGATAACTGTATTCCGGTTATCAACATATGGGAGAAAAGAGTAACCTAAGCGAGCACCTCTCACCTTCCACTACTTTTTTGATTCATAAAAATCTATTACTGGTGGTAGGTCTCTGTTGTAGCAGACCGTCTATTGCAGGGAAAAAACAATAGTGATCCAAGTCAACCTCACCTCACCGTGGTGCACCCTGCTAATCAACAAACGAGGCTCTGACTCCCACCAACCTGTATTAGGCTAGTGTGGTGGGAAATGGCTCAAATCCCCCTATATGAAGCCTTACAAACATAGCGATGTTTGGGGGAGGTCATGTTCAGCAGTGAACTGTTATCAGCTGATGCAGTAGTAGTAATTTGTCTAATGGTTTAGTTGAATTAAAAAAACTTTTAATTTGAAGGTTAATGGAACGGAAATCGCGCGCGCTCGTGGCTTGTCGCCCGCGAGTCGCGCCGCCGGCGAGTGGTCGCGGGTGAGTCACGCGGAACGGGGTGACGCGAGGCGACGCGGCGCGGCGCGGCGCGGCACGGCGCGAGGCGGCGCGAGGCGACGCGACGCGAAGCCGTCGTGTGGTCGTTAAGCGCCGCGCTATGCGCAGAGGTGACCGGCGGCACCTTTTTATCGCGGACGCATACCTACCTACCTACCTACCTACCCACCTTACCCACTCGCCGCGAAGGTGAACGCATACTTGAATACTTGAGCAGGAGCGAGCGCCGTGCGCGGTATCTTATCGCGCTGTTTGTCGAGCGCCTTTGTCTTGACTCCACGCACTGACGTTTGCACCGTCGGTACAATCACATAAATTAACACGACAGACGGCAGATCACACGCCGCCTCTATCCATCCGCTCCCCACCACCTTCACCAGATCGTCGCTCCACCATTCAGCTTACCAATACACAGTATTGCCATATAAATCCAGTTCGTCGGGTAATTTATTGTATTTAGTCGATGACCATTCAATAACATACAAACTCCAAGCGTAACCTTCTCCGTTGCATGTTTCACCACCTTATTGCTGAACACATCCACAATCGAAACGATCACAAGAAAATGAGGGACTGCTGCTCTTTTTTAGGACTGATGATATTTTCCAGTTGTCAAATCTATAGAGGCGAATATATATATAACATATATACAACAAACACACGGACGCGGCGGGAACTCGAGATGTATTTGGTTTCAATTTGAACCTTATCCCATAGGGCCACGGAGCATTTAGATTGCGCGCCCGGGCGTTCGTTGATCCGAGCATCAGCTGTTTTTGATTTTATGTTTCATTGCTGTTTTTTTTATTAAAATAATGTATTTTTTATGAAATTATCGTTTCATTCAGCTGTACTAACAGGGAGCGTAAATAATGCTAATAAAACGTTTTAAAAAATATGATTTTTTTTTATCAGGATCGATTTTTTTCCATCCCATCATCAAACGTGTCATTAGTACTTTCGTCTGTCTACGTTTTCGGAAGCGGTCTCCTAACACCTAGTATTTTTTTCAACGGACCGACCAGATGAAAGGACGTTGGCTTAATGATAAATGATACGCTATCTGCTTATAACGTGGCAATAGGATGATGATATACACTGCACCAGATTGAGCTCATCGCTATGGACGTAAGATGTTAATTCTCGTTACCCCAGTAATTTCATTAGCTACAACTCCCTTAAAACCGGAACACAATAATGTTTGCATACTACTGTTTGGTGGTAGAAATAGGCGCTATGGTAGTATCTAGATGATCTTCGACATCAGAAACCTGCCATCAGCGTATGTACTAATTCAATTTATAAAATTGTGGTAAACGAAATTGTGATCGGCATGGTGTTACTGCTGTGTGAGCGAGGGTAGTGACGACCATGTGGTGCTTACGTGAAAAAAAAATTCCCAAAATACATTCCCGCTGCGCCGTCGGCGACAGTGCCGATGCGGTTAGTTGCCAATAAATATACCACCAGGCGAGGCGCTAATGAAGATATAGCGTCACTCCGAGAGAGGTATAAAGCGTTTGAAACTCGTTACGAGCAAGATCGGAGGGTGTCGGCGGTGCGGCGTGGTGCGGCGTGGTGCGGCGTGCGGCGGCGTGCGGCGGCAAGCGGGCCCCCGATAAATAACCCGCTCGGACGAATGTTCGGCGCACAATTAAGTAACGTACGAGGGGCGGCGCGCGCTGCCCACGACCGTCGCGTAGGGCTGCCACAACACTACATTGACATATTATTTATTTAACTATATATTTAAATATGATTATAACGGATTTAGTTTCATCGCCAATCAAGTGTAAACTAGTGAATGTATTTAGCGAACAATTTTTTTTTATTCTAAGATCCTTCATTATTTTATTTCTGATTACCTATTATAAACACATTTATACGGTTGCTACAGCAACGGTCGCTATAGAAATTCATATGCGGTTGCACTAAAGAAATATTTAAGACAAATATCACATCTTATTTTATGTTATGGCCAACATTAGACATTTGTAACTGAAGTTGAAAATGGAAATTTAAGTAATTTAGATGGATGGGAATAGCATTGTAAAAAGATTACAAATACAGCTCATTTCACTAGTCTTTTCCTCTTGTTTGCTGACTGTTGACCGGAGCAAGCTCGTCGAAGTTACTAAAGCTGTTGCTAGTAAACGATTCCTGCCCTGGCAGCTGATTTTACAACATAAGGGTAACTTGGGAATTTAAATAACTCAAAAAGCTTTTATTCTCGTTAAAGAGTACAGGCACAGCCAAAACAAGGTGGAATATGTGTATTTTCAAGAGACATCCGTGATTGCCAAGAGACTAACGATGATGTCGTGTCGGTCCATTCCTATACAGTAAGCCTCGTCATCAGGGAGCTGATCACAATTCCCCCGACACTATACACTCAAACACTCCAACTCTCTGTACGTGTCTGTATAACCATTGTTAATCCGAAAAAAAAATGACTGTTTGGAGGACGATGATGTCGAGGAAAAAGCGAAGCGGAGAGGAAAAATAAAGAAAGCCGACCCCTCCACCATACGGAACAATAGCTTTGCAGATAAAAAATTACTGTGTTCCGGTTTAACAGCGCTGTAGAGAGTGTAACTGAGATAACGGGATTTAACATTTATATGGCAGGCGACGATCGCAATGTGAAGCAGTATAACCATCCTAACTAGCCCCACGTTATAGGCGGGTGTATCGCTTAATATCAGGTGATCGCCCCGCTTGTGGTGTCGCTTAATTGTGTAAAAGTGTGTGTGACAACCCTACCGCCGCGCACACAGTCGGGCAGCGTGGGAGTCGCGTGTGAGTCAACCCTGCCCGCGTACCGGCAGGCCCGGCGCGCCGGTGTCATGGACCCAGATAGTTTTTAGCGACCTCTTTTTTCCTTATACGTTATTTACTCTGTCGCGCTGCCGGAATACTGCACACTTCCTTTGCATTCCATTTGTATTCAGCAGCACGACGCAGCCAGGTGCGAGTACCGAGCTTGAAGCCAACTGTACCTTACTTCATTATTAACTACAACTTATACCTATACCCGGTGACGCATCACATCTTAAAGCCAGACTGACAGGGCATTGTTCACGGTCCAGCTTATATATATCTTGAATAGAAGTTCATCGTGCGTCGTTCGTGTCAAGCTGGAAGGTTCGGACTGTAGACATCGCCCACTGGCTCGTAACTCGGCACATCAAGCCGATTCCAGTGCCAAGTTAGAGGCAAACACGCGGACACGGGACGCAAAATAAAACTTTGAAACTTATTGCACATCGCAGACGAGGCCACTGCCGCTTCACCACTTCCTACTCAGCTCCAACGCGAGCTTAACGTATACCATATCATCCATTGCTCGTTATACGGGAAAAGCTTATATCTGTTACAAGCAAATACTTCGATGTATATCTAGATGTTTCTCGTATCGTGTGTGAGAAAAGTACATGGTAGAGATGCGTCTCGCTGTCGCACCCACGCGGCTTTTGCCGGTAACGACCACCGTATCCCGCCAAAGGATATTCAGCTGCCGGCTTCAGCAACTTCAGTCTTTGCTGAAGAATAAAAGTTCAGAAACACGAATTTGTTTGTATTAACAAATTAATGCCGGATACAGAGCTTCTACCGTTTTTTTTATTGACGATACGAGCGAGACAGCCACATGATGGCATATATTACTCTTTCTTATAGCATCGAGGTGGTATATGGATGATATACCACCAGCACCGTTTATTGGAGATAGATCCCTGTTGTTGGAAACCGTCTAGGTAGATGCCACCGCAGCTCTTATTTCTGCCGCCGAAAAAAAGTGTGGTCTGTGTTCCGATAGTCAATATATATAAAGTAGAGTATCCTGAAAGAGCAGGCTTCACCATCCATCATTGTTTCTTAACACCATGTAAGGTTGAGGTTAAGTAAAGTAAGTCAGTGCAGCCGCACGTATTACAGTTAAGTAGTGAAGCAACGGCCGCGGCGTGTGCCGTATCGAAGGGCACGCGAATTGCGAACGGATACTCCGTTGTCAACATCACTGAACATTACGTGACGATAAGCACTGACGTTTGGTAACACGGCCGTATACGATTGCATCAAACTTAAACTTAGCTCGTTGGTGCTTCGGTTGTAGGTTACTATTGCCGGAGACCGTTTAGGTTGATACCACCGCAGCGCCTATTACAGCCGCCAAACAGTAGTGTGCAAACATTACCGTGTTCCTGATTGAAGGGCGTTGTAGCTAGTGTTAATTACAGGGGTAACAATACTCAAAATCCTATATCTCAGGCGAGTGCAATGTTGCAGTACATACCTTATTATGCACCACGTTGTTATTAGTCACTTACCATCAGGTGAACGTCTCACTCGTTTAAGCGCAGAATTGAATAAAAAAAATCGGGAGACACTTCGCGTTTTAAACGAAGCAGGAACGGCGCGTTGCGTGATTTAAATTACCGGATGCGGACATTTTGATTGCATAATTAACCGCCATTTTGTATCGACGCGATTGAACCACGCCTGAGGTTGAATCGCTTGGAGCATAAGCAGGAATATGCTGACGCATCTCTTAGCGGAGTCCAGGGTTTTAAAATTTAGCTCAATTTTAAATAAATAACATAACGCTGAAGGCATTAACGCAGCTTATGCAATTAGTGCATAAAGTTAAATGAATACTTTACCGAGCCATTCGCAAGGCTTGCCAGACCGAGGCCCTGGCCTGCGAGATCATACGGCCCTCGGGGTTGTACCGCTACCCGGGCCTGTCACTCAGCGAGTCACGCTCACTGGTTCTTAACCGAGAAGTTACCTTCAACGCTAAATGACGATGCGGTTATACTTACGTATTCCTCATCCGGTGTTAGTACAGTTATTTAGAGTATTTAGTTATAGTACTATAGGTCATCATAGTCAAACAGGTTCCGCATGGAGGAGAGCCAGCAGGCTGCAGCTCAGTCCACAGGCTCGAGCGCCTGACGGATGGGTAAATAACTAGATCTTATGAAGGTTCTCCAGCTTCTAAAAGTCACCTTGCAAAGATATCTACAAATTGTGTTTTATTTATCATTTTTTTTTTACGACGAAGCAACTAGACGCGACGTACGTTCAGCTGGTAAGCGATGCGCCTGCGCATAAACACGGCGCTAGTTTAAATGGTGTATAGCAACTCCTTGACAATTTAATGTTTCTTTTTTATCTGTGATGCTGTAAACAGGGCAAATTTTAATAGCTACTAGTTTTTAGACTAGTGTGCTTTATCACCTAGATTACATCTTAGTTTCCATAAAGTGGGATCGTAGATCGCAAGCACTAGGCTATATAAATTAAGTGTAACTTTTTTTTTATCTAAAACAGTTATCTGGTGGTATGTCTCTGTTTGCCGGACACCATCAGAATACCTACCTGCTGTACCTGTATGTCAAACAGTAGCGTACAAACATTACTGTGTTCTGGTTTGAAGGGCGTTTTATCTTGTGAAATTACTGGAGTAATGAGACTTATTATCTTATGTTTGTATGCGATGAGCATGAAGCGGTATTGTGTATACGAACCTAAGTAGTTCTACGTTATTACGAGCAGCGAATTACTTACCATCAGGTGAAAGTTCCGCTCGTCCCGTTTCTCCAAGTTAACTGCTTAATTGTTCTTTTAATTAATTTTTGTTACTTTTCAACTTAATCAGCATCCAGAGTCTCGATTGCTGTAACGCTGTGATTGTGATCCAGTATTTGACATTACGTATCCAGTCTATATGAAACTTAACCAGTGATTCCATGTGTGTGTGTTCTCCAGGACGTTTTTAGTTACGGTTACTGGTTCTATCTTAAATTTTGAAGATAATTAAGAATCATATGGACAGACCGTGCACTGCGGAAGAACTGCTCGATGTTATCCCGTGACCCCCGTGCATTATTTCGGAAGTGATTGGAATACCGTGCGAAGCTTTTTAGTCGGTTGGAGTCCGACACCACCCCGTTCCCGGCTCTTCTAGTTTCGGGGTGTGCGACCATGAGCATTTTGTTACGCACGTTAATAATAAAAAAAAAAAGAAAAAAGGACCGTGCACGTTAATTACCCTAGTGTTACAACGAGATGAAGTTTTTAGAAGTTTCTTCATAGGATCTTTAGTCATGCAACGAGTGCGATGATGTGGACATGTCTCACGTAAAGCGGAGGAGCCAGTGGCGAAACTGGATGTTTTCCTCGGAACTTGAAGACGGCCAGCGCAAGCATGGCGAACAACTTATGAAGTACAGATATATACCAAAGCGACATCTGAAAAAGATGGTAAATAAAGCCTTCGCTATGGGAAAATCTTGCAACTAAACCCTCGGAAGGCAGATGCCTTGTAAAAACGAAGACCACCTGAGTATCAGACGCGATGCATTGAAAGCCTGATCACGAGTGGTTTCTAACTATTACGTCATCAGTATACTATGATATCCTCAGGCACATGAAAGGCAAAATAAAGTGAACCAGTCGCCAAAATATTAATACCGTTAATTTAAATCAAGTGATCCAATACGAAGATACAATGAGACCAGGCAAATGTCATTTGGCTGATGCATAAATTATCTGGCACTCTGTCCTAGAAATGCCGGAGACCCCCGGAGAGCGACTACCAAATGCTGAATAATCAACGGTTGTTTAAAGCTGCTGGACAAGAAAAAAAATGGTGTACAGCAGCCGTGGTGAACTTTTGAGTGTGGTGAGTTTCCAGCTAACGTCAGGACAGAGCAGTTTTCTCTTTCAAAAGCCACCATGATTACAAGGAGACAAGGACACAAGGATATGTATGGTCTACTTGTCAGTATAGACGAGCACTATAGTATATTGTAGAAGCTGATTGTAGCCTTGATGACCTAAAACCGATAATATTTGAATTTTTAAGGAGTAAACACCACCAGCCTTTGTCCAAATTTTGCATGTTTTTAAGAATATGAGAATCACCTTCTTTTAATTCGAGGGTCGTCGAGAAATTTTCAAAAGAAAAAAAGAAGAGTGATATTAGATTTTTACCCGTTGACGCTCCTGGTCTCCTTCAGTGCATCCGGATAGAGCCCGGATCTCCTACAGAATGCCTCTCAACATTTTGGATCAGCGTGAAATTACTGAGCTAACGAGATTCAACATCTCTCTTAAGGTCATGAGAACAATATACATCACATTGTCCTCGTATTGAGACATGGGATGTTAAGTTTTATTACCTCAGTAATTTCACTAGCTACAGGGTCATTACCGTAACAAGGTGATATTTGTATACTACTGTTTGGTAGTGGAAACAGGAGCTGCAGCGGTACCTTACTGGACACTTTTAGCAGTGGTAGGTGTCTTACCACTATTATTACTGAGCTCGCATGTGTGATGAGGTCATGTTCATGAAAGCTGTAAGGTCTCGGAACATTTTGAGTTAATTGAAATTTTTTTCGTTATAATATTTGGCGATATATATTCTATGGTTGCTCCTCTATTCTCTGTTGATGTATATCACATGATAGACATTTTTCGAGGACCTGGGGACCCCGGACTAATATATGGTGGCCCTTACTGCGACTGATTTCGAAGAGTAATTAATAAGTGATCAGTTATTTGTCCTCACTTGAAAATTGTATTAAATAAAACCTTAAACTTTTCAACTTTCGAATGATAATCTTAGTGAGGTAGATCGATACGACGTTACTAGTGAGATGTAAATGTATGCAGATGGCAGCGCTCCGTCGCCGTGTGGCAAGGCGGCAGGCAGCGGCGTTTGCAGCGAGTAGCGAGCAGCAAGCAGCAAGCAGCGGACCGCTAGCAGTGAACAGCGAGCAGCGGATAGCTAGCAGCAAGCAGCGGACAGCAGCGTCGCACAAAAAGAAAGGAAACGCCGTGATCGATCGCGGCTATATCCGTTCGACGCGGTGACGCAACGCTGCAGCGCCGACAAACTGCAACGCGTACGCCCAAGTGTGCTGCGACTATATATATATATATATATATATATATATATATATATATATATATAAAATCCATTACTGCACATATTGCACCACTACCCCAAATCACTTAATACATATTTTTATTTAAATTAGTTACAGGAAAAAACTTATTTTATTTGTAATTTACAATCGCAACTTTTAAAGAAACGGCATTGTCGATAATCAGCTGATAACTTAAGTTTATTAAATAATAGTAAATTGCATTAATATTAATTACCTTTTAGTTTGTTGTTTTATTTGTTTAGTATTTCAGATAAGTTTAAAACTGGTCAACATTGATGACTTATAATTTTAACGACACAATAGGCGCGAATTGTTAGTGACGTCATAATTCCTAAACACTCCTGACGCTAAATAGAAGTGTGCAAACATTACTAAGGGAGCTATAGCTAGTGAAATTATTGAGGTAATAATTTCACTAGCTATTTCATCTTAATTAGCACCATATTGATTTGAGCAAGTGTATCACTTACTATCAGGTGAACGTGCTGCTCGTCTCGTCTAAAATGAAATATATAACAGCGCACATTAGTGGGGCGTGTGTAGTGTAACTGCGCGGGCGACGAGGCGGCGCGCCGCGAGGTCACCGCGCCGCGCGCCTCGCGGCCAGTGACGCGCCTCTAACTGTACCCACGATGTTTCCAATGCGCTCCACATCCAACGAACGGGCCGCCGCCGTCCGGTGCACCGTCCGCAACACCGCTCACCACTTCACGTTACTGTGTTAAATCACTTTGCAAAGAACCTACAACAGTACACGCACTTTAGAGTGAAAACTCCACGCAAGCACGCGCGGTGAAGATAGACCACGTAAAAGACTGAAAGATTACATCCGCTAACAAACGTGTAGAGCATAAATACAGACGGCAAGAAATCGACTGGCGAAGAAAATAGAGAGGTCCATATACCAAGATTGACACATTAATACTGACATAGATATATACGATAATATTCCAAATTTTTCATTTTCTATGATCTTCCAAATCCAAATTTAGACTTCATTATCATCGTCTCAACTTATGTTAGTCTTTTGGGCGACTTTTACAGGTTCATTAGACAAAAAGCTTGCGAATCCTGATTCCGGGAATTAGAAGGCCACCCACAATTTAGTCTGTAATGCAATGGTATTCCACAAAACACAGTCTCGAACTATTTATTGTTATGGTCACTCAATTTTATGTATAATTTTTATATTTTTACACTTCAATCATCACTGAGTTACTATCCGTTAGTACAATTGAGACCTTGAGGAACTTCTAATAAATTTCACGGTTTATGCATATATATAGGAGATATCCAGAGATTCATTGAGTCATCACGAGAACTGTGAACCTGGAAGTAAACACTCAAAATTTGATAGAAAAATTGCTTCTACCTTTGAGAGATCAGCTGAGAATGGATTTTATAAGATGGATACCCCAAAAGAGGTTGCGGGGTTATCACGGCCATCAAAGCGGGCAGGGAACAGCTAGTTAGGAACGGTGAGCGTCAGGTTGCCTTTGTCCGCTGTAAAAGGCTTCGATAACCGCAGCGCGATGGACTTATCGACAAGCGACACATCACCAAAGCCCTTGGGCAATCGGCGCTTGCGCACGAGCGCGGCGCGTGACGCGCGGGTCAGTGGCTGCCGTCCGTCCGGCCGGGCAACGCCGACGAACTTTCTAGAGCCCCGTCCACGCATTGTCGCCGACTTCCATACCAACGTCCCAAACATCCCGGATGTCATCCACTGTCACGTCCAAACAAAATAAACTATTTACACTGTAATGGTTTCTTATATTTACAATATACATGGTTTAATTATTTACTGGTGGCAGGTCTCATCTGCCGGAGACCGTCTAGGTAGGTACCACCGCAGCGCCTATGGCATCCGACAAACAGTATTATGCAAACATTACTGTCTCCCAGTTTGAAGGACGCTGTTGCTAGTGAAATTACTGAGGTAAATATACCCAACATCTTGTCACAAGGCGACAAGTAAAATGTGGTCCAATGTATATCATCCTTACTAACGCCGCGTTGTTATAGGCGGGCGTGACACTTATCATCAGGTGAACGTCTCGTTCGTTTCACCAACACACACCAGCTTCAAAACACAGCGAGCTGAGTTTGCGTAGATCGGAAAACAATAATTAATAAGTCATAAGTACCCCATGATGCTGTCGGAGAAAGTCACATCAGTCCTCCTTATAGTCCTCAGTCATAACCGCTACGGATGTTGGTGAAAACGTTTGCAATCTTAGGCCATTGATAGTAAATATTGCATTTCGCATTTCGACGAGAGGAGCGGAATGTTCACCTGATGTTAAGTGATACGCCTGCCCGTAACGTGGCGCTAGTTTGGATTTTACACTTTGCACCACATGGTGCTCATTGCTTTGAGACATAAAATGTTAAGTCTGATCAGCTCAGTAATTTCACTAGCTACAGCACTCTTTTAACTGTAACACAGTAATGTTTGCACACTACCGTTTAGCGGCAGAAATAGAAGCTGCTTCCTACCTTGACAGTTTCTGGCTACAGAATCTTAGCACTAGTAACACAGCACCGTGATCCATTGAAAGACAAATGTATCAAGATATGAACAAGTCATAAAAGTCAGTCATCAGCCGATAGACGTCCACTGTTGGACATAGACCTCCCCCAAAGATCTTGACATCGATTGGTTCCGAGTTACCCTGGTGCCGGCGTCTTGCCAACGTCCTTTAAAGTCAGCATGGCATCTGGTACCGCCGAGCACCAGAGGCAGTCGTTTGTAAGGGTTCAAATGGGGATTTGGGCCATTTCCCAAAACGCTGGTTTAATGGGGGTTGGTGGGAGCCAGAGCCTCGTTTGTTCATTAGCAGGGTGCACCACGAGCAGGTGAGTTCGGTCTGAGTGAGTTGATGTGCGGGACAGTTACAAAAATATTTATTTTAAAATACCTTCTGTTGTAGCGCGCTGATCAGACATATTAAGAGGCTGGTGGTGGGTTTCTGTTTACTGGTGGCAGATTTTTGTATTCAGCGCCTATTTCTGCTGCCAAACAGTAATGTGCAAACATTACTGTGTTCCGGTTTGAACGGCGCTGTAGCTAATGTAATTACTGGGGTAATAATACTCAACATCTTATGTCTCAAGTGACAAGCGCAATGCGGTGCAGTGCATACCATCTTAGCTAGCGCTACGTTGTTATGGGCGGGCGTAACACTTACTATCAGGTGATCGTCCCGCTGGTCTTGTCGCTTAATTACATAAAAAAAACACAGGTACCGCAGTATAATTTCAACTTAAACTTCAACATAACCTAAATGGAGTTAAGTAGCGGACTGTAATTACGTACTAACTTCCGCTTCCGCGCCTGATCTGTGTCTTCGCCGATAAAAAATGCATAATAATTAATACCTCCTTAATAATAACTGCGATGCGTTATTGATAAGGATGTCACTGGAATCTGTACCTTAACGTGTTTGCAATAGAGTTCAAATAATTTACAGTGGTAAATAATGGCGGCAAGTAGCAGTAAATAGGGTCGAACTTCACCTTGGCAACGCTAAAACTCAAGTATGGGTGGCCGCAGCGATAAGGATAAGTTTTAATAACGTACAGTACGCGTCGCCGTGCTAAAGGTCGCTTCGATAGCATCGTCGTCGTTACGTTGCCGTTTCGGGTTTCGGTGATATCTCCTCATACTTATGTACTCGACTCTAGCAGGATTGTTTATGATGATAACAGCCACAGATATTACCGGTAATTTACCTAGAATTATTGCCTTTTACAACGCGCCCGGCAGTGGGTATGGTCTAACTTTATCCTACCTATTAGTTGACATTTGTTATATAAAAAACATGATGAAGGTCAAATTATTTTTAGTTTATTCTATCTTCATATAAAGGGCGCTACACTACACTGCACTCACTATACCTACTGGTGGTAAATCTCTGTTGCTGGAGACCGTTTAGAAGCTGTAGTGTTTCAACGGCGTTGTAGCTAGTGAAATTAATCGGGTAACTAGACTTAACCTATGTCTCAAGGTGATGAGTATAAGGCAGTGCTGCGTATATCACATCATCCATCATGTTATGGGTAGGCATGACACTATCAAGTGCACGTCTCCATCGAAGATAGGAATCCTCGCTTCACGGAATAAAGGAAAAATCCAGGGTAAAGCTATTCAACTAGTCTTACTGTTAGTTTAATTAGGAACGGTTAAGCCAACTGTAGCTATAAATACGAATAAATCGGAAATTGTTTTTGTCGAGATCAGCATGTGAAGCGGAGCGGTGTGGCCAGCAATTAGCGGTGCGGGCACCGGAAAGGACGCGGCGGCCGGCAGCCTGCCGACTTCCACTATTATTAGCGCGCCTGATCAATATTCCTGCAGCACCACACCCACGAAAGTAACAAATCCTGCCCAATTTAATATCGGCTTCATATTTAGACTCCATCATAGTCTAGATCTGGTTAGGATAGATAGGATAAACCTAGAGATGTATAAAAATTCGCATGAAGGAACATATAGACCATACACGAAAGGCTATAACCAATGTTTATTTATTGTTTTATGAAGCGACGAGACCACCGCGACATTCACCTGATGATAAGTGACAGGCTTAGGTCACGACAAAATAAGCAAGACCAAGACTAAGACCGAACAGACACGACCAATACCAATATTGTCCAACTCTTGGTCTTATTGTTGCTTTCCACACCACTATCAGCGACAATGTTTAAGATCACACCAACCACTACATCAGGCTGTACAATCACAAATCCTTGCAAATGAACACCGATTCCCACCAAGGATAATTGGCGAAGCTATGGAGCTAAATAAACATCCTAATTTCAATAGAGATGATGATTGGGTAATATTATCAGCTGGGGATCCTGTTATCGATAAAATTAAATAAACCAAGCAAACCAATACAGGACTTCAGGACACAGTGAGCTCATACTTTGTAGATGGGATTGTATGCAGACTAGCTGTGCTCCACCCGCTTTGGTGGCCGTGGCACCCTCGCAACACCCTTTGGAGAAGGAATTTTGTAAAATCTATTCTTAGCTGACCTCTAAATGGCAGAAGCAACATCTCTACCCAATTTTGAGTCCTTACGTCTAATAGTTTCTAGGATCTTTTGGTGAGTCATTGAATCTCTGGTTATCTCCTATTTGAGAAAAAGTTCTAGATACTCTGTGAGTAACATGGACGTCAGGATATCTATCATCTCTATTGTCCTGTGACCATGACTTCTGTAAAACAGCACAGAAATGAATACTCATAAGAAATGATTATCGTTTACCAAGTTACTAATGATATCGACATTCATCTCAATTATTTAGTAACCTCTTTATTATCAGTGGGTAATATTTAAAAATACCTAACCTCTCTCAGGATATGTGAATTTTGTACGTACTAAAACCAGCTCGGTAATCCAAGTGCGTCGCGAGAGGCTCTGGGGATCTCCTAAGGAACAGTGCCTCCCCTGATTGCATCCAATCACGTCCCAGGAAGAGCTATAGCCCCATATAGCAACGTCGTTATGCTACTACAAATACGAGAATTCGTTGTGGTCCTCCTCGACCTCGTTTCCTGATCAGCACATTTTAGTTATCATCCACAACAAGGAAGCAGTTGCATCACAGTAATGTTCCTATTATTCGGCAACAGATGCTTACCACCAGTAAACTTCCACAACAGTAATATTACTGAATTTAGCGTGGTTTAAGCTAGAACATAGTAATGTTTTCACACTCATTACCGTTGTGATGGTGATCATATCCGCAATGAGAACCCGCGGCAGAGATAGTTAAGTAACACTCAGGTTTAACTTAAGTTCTGATGTTCACCACAAGGTATCTTCGAACAGCTGATGGAGTCTTTAATAATGTGTTAAAGCTCCGTGGAGAGTTCGCAGCGTTCGGGCGCATTGTTAGACGAAAGCTTTTTTAGGATTCAACTATCGAATGCACATCCTGTTTGCAAAGTCTCGGAGCACGTCCACGTCGACAGACATTCGCTGGCTGCCACCCGTCCGCTGCTACACGTGCAGCTACAGTCGCCACACGAACCGCCACACCAGGACATTCCTAACACGCTTTGATATTTATAGACTAAACTAATACAGCTTTTGCTGGTGGTCTCTGTTGCCGGAGCCCATCTGGGTGGGCAACTGTACAAATATTACTGTGTTCCCATTTGAATGGCGCTGTAGCTAATGTAATTACTGGGGTAACAAAGACTGAATGAATATCATCTTCACTAGCGCCACGTTGTGCTAGTCAGAATCATATATACTGCATCACATTGCGCTAATACTACTACAGTTATTCCTACTAATTACTCTAATTAAAGCCTTTTAAACCGGAAGACGGTAATGTATAAACACTACTGAAATAGGCGTTACTGTAGTATCTACTTAGACGGTCTGCGGCAACAGAGACTTACCATCAGTATATCATTTTTTTTGTATGCAACGGAGCGACGAGACCAGCGGCCGGTTCACGTGATGGTAAGTGATATTGTTATAGTCGGGCGTATAACTTACCATATGGTGAACTTCCCGCTGGTCTCGCTTCGTAGAATAAAGAGAAAGTTTGTAGAAGACATCCACAGTCGGACGTTATGAGTAGTCACCCCGCTCGCTAGGGCGCGGCCCCCGGCGGCGCCGCGCCTCCATAAATCTCCGCGAGGCCGCGCGCTCTCCGCCGCCGCCGCCGCCGCCGCTTCCTTTGTTTTTTTTTTCAAGCCGCCGCGGTAATAAGACCACGCGTCAACGTCAGGTATAGATAGGGGCGAGCGACGAGCGGCAAATGCAGCCCGCCGACAAACAAGTAAATTGGACTTTTAGAAAAACGTGAAGCATCAACATTTTTTGCAGCACCTACAAATGTATCAAACACTCTCAAAGTGAAGAGGCAATTACGCTCAATAGTTATCAATGCACAATTTTATTTTGCCAAACAGTTCGTATTACGTGGACCCCAGATCCAGTCCAGTACCAGATGAACCATTCATATCGAAAAATTACTAGCAAGCGATGTATATGAACAGAGAGTTGTTTGCAGTATTTTGCTCGTATCGCTTTAATGTCAAAGTTTTCGTATACTTACTGTAACTGACGTTAACTACAATCTATATATATATATATATACATATATATGTGTCTGTCTCCTGTACAATTCTACTATCTGTAAAATCAACTTCAGTCTTATTATTGCTGTATCAAAGTACGTGCACAGGCTAGCTGTTCCTCGCCCGCTTTGGTGACGATAACACCTCCACATCCCCCCTTTGGAGAAAAATTTTTGGAAAATCTTAAATTAGCTGATGTACACGAGGCAAAAGGAATATCTGTACCAAATTTCAAGTCTCCAGACCGTATAGTTTTAGAGACATTGTCATGAGTGTCTACCTAGATTGAAATCTCTTACATATATATAGATGCGAGGATATGTATAACTTAAAACGAGACATTCGTGCGGTACTAATCGAAGATATACAATTGTACTGAACGATCGCTGGGTGAGTTAGGGCGAGCTGGTTAAGTTAAGCAACGGGCGGCCCACGTCGCCTACCTACTGACACATTGACGTTTACAAAAAAAAAATGTATAAGCTCGCGCTGCACCGCAACGAACGCGCCTATTGTCCGTGCAGATGTACTATTATAAAGATGCGCCGCACGCCTACCCTCACCCTCGCCGGCGCCCCCCTGCGCCCCCGGCCGTGCGTCCGCGTCCCGCACATCCCCGTCCCCGTCGCCGTGCGCGCCAAAGCCCGCCAGCGCCCGCCAGGGCCCGCCTGGCTCGCAGCGCTGACTCAAGCGCGGCGGCAGCGTAATTAGAAGGTCCCCGTTCCCGGAACACGCTCGTCCCGGTGTAGTGATCGATTTTATTACAGTTTTAGGTTATTTAATGAAAGGATAACTACACCGCCCCGCGGACAGCACTGGGCTAAACAATAATAATAAAAAAAAAACAACAACAAACCGTTTTAACAATTTCCGGCATCACTAATAAACGGGTGAAAGCGGAGCTCGACCACTTATGCCGACTGATTTTCAATAATTTAATAAGAGATTACCGTAATCGGTTGACATCCCATACAAAAAGGAGGGTGTTGTAGTTATAGCACGTATTGATATCGTAGCTAGGTAGTAACTTAAGAAGTGGATCTACTAGAATATTCTTTGCTTAGTTAAGTAATTTTTTACTGGTAGTGGAACTCCGTTGCCGGAGACCGTCTAGGTACCACCGCAGCTCCTATTGTTGCAGTACTGTGTAAACATTACTGTATTCCTTTTTGTAGGTAGTGAAATCACGGAGATAAAGAGACCCAACATCTTGTCTCAAGGTCACGAGCACAATGTGGTGCTGTGTATATTATTCGTCCGCCACATTGTTATGGGCAGGCGTATCACTTACCATCGGGTGAACGTCCCGCTCTTCGCTTAGTTGAACAAAAAAAATTACAGCCATTAAAACCAAAGTAACTTTATATCTTGACTTGTGGTCCAGGGAAAGGTTCAAGGTACCAGACCATGAGGAAGAACGTCTATGAGATGTACTGACCAGATAAAGGAGACAGTAAATGGCTTACCATCGTTACCTCTATATGAATGCACTAGGAAGGCGGCCATGAGAGAGCAATGGCGACGTGTTAAGATTACAACCAACTCCTGAATTGATGACCACGACCACTCTAGTCAAGAGTGATACGGACTAAGAAGAAGAACTTAATGTCAAGTTTAAAAATAATAAACTCTGGTTAAAGAAATATAATTTTTAATTGCATCATCTTGGACAATTACGATTTTTTTTTGGCGAGTCCAACGCGTCCATATCATTGAGTCTGTCGCCTTGAGATATATGTTATGTCTCATTACCCCGGTAATTTCAAGTTCACTAGCTACGACTTTTCAAACTCGAACCACAGTATTCATCATTATCAGCCTTTGTTTATCCACTGCTGGATATAGGCCTTCAACCAATGTCTACCACCAAATGCGATCCTCGACTTCTCACATCCACCCACTTCGGACCGCCTTGACAATGTCGTCGGTCTATCTGGAGGGAGGGCGTCCTACACTTATGAGACCTCCTTGCAAGCTACAGTATTGTTTGCAAACTACTGTTCGGCACTTTTTTATACAACAAAGCCAAGAGACGAGCGGAACGTTCACCTGATCGTGCCAGCCATACCAGCCACGCCAGCCCATACCAAAGCGATGCTAGTTAGGATGCGCCACATTACGCCTTGACACCGTTACCTCACTCATTTCACTTGCTACAGCGTCAGGCGGCGGAAATAGGAGCTGCGGTACTATCTACCTCCGTCTCCGGCAAAAGTTTTTATATAAGCAACCATGGTATATGTTGTATTGTAAAAATAGGATGTATTGATACATCGCAAGCGACTGTTACTGGTAATAATAACATAGCAAGGCGGACCTGCTGAGTGGGCAATGATAAGCAGCCGCGGTTGACCACGCGCGGCCGCGGACGATAAGGTCCGCCGATAAGGCACCCAGCGACCGCACGTGACTCACGAATGCAACTCTCAATTATCAACAGATAAAAAAAACAATATATATATATATAGAAAAACCAATAAACATTTTTAGCTTGTGGATACGAAATCCGCCATCCCTGAGTCAGTTGAAGGTCATCATTCATCATCATCATTATCAGCTGATAGACTTAGGCCTCCCCCAATGATCCACATCGATCGATCCTCCGTTATGATCGCCACGACCACCGGTCCCGCCAGACACTCAGGACTGTCTTTTGTTGGAGTTCATTGAAGGGAAATGAGCCGTAGCGCATCACTGGCCCAGTGCGGGTTGGTGGCTGGACAGAGCCTAGTCTGTTATTCCGCAGGATGCACCGTGTGCAGGTAAGACTGACTTGTGCCCCGTAAGATGTTGGGCGGAACCCCTTACATCCCGCGCAAACTTCATCATAAAAAAAAAACAATAAACATGACAACTGCTGTTAAGTTTCAAATAAAATGTTCCTGGTTTTCCTAGTCTTGAGGTGTTAAGAATAGGAATAAGATAAGCCCTGCCTCCAGAAGACTACTAAAACGGTTTCGACCTTCGTAGGCTTTGAAGGTAGAGATCCAAAGTCTATTAAGCGAGCCCAAGGTTAACAGTAAATACGAGATGGTTTCGAGCTCATACATTATTTGTATATAACTTTAGTCTAGTGGCAAGTCGCTGTATGAAGGTAGCGCGAGATACATCGCTGCGGAGAAGTTTAGCAGGGTTTCCGTCCAAGCTGGCTGCATCCGGCTGTTCACGATAACGCACACCACTACCCCGTAATGGCGGATCGTAACAATATTTCTAAAACGGTACGTGCGGACAAAAACCGGTACGAAGTAAACAAGGGGTCCAATCAACGCGCAGCGATGTAATAATTGAGTCTCACGCGAATACGTACACCATGAGTTGTGTCCCAAATTGTAAGCTCAACTATTACTAAATTAATAAAAAAAAAATTGGGTTTTGTTATAAAATATAGAGGAAATAATCATGTATACCATAGACTAATTAATACTTTTTTTACTCTTATAATTAAATTTATTGTCTACATTTAAAACAATGTCAAGCACAAATGTGAAGTAGAAGTCGTTTTTATGAGAAAAATCTATAGAATACTTCTAGACTAGTGTGCTTTATCGCGCCATCACCAGCACCACTACCATCTCGTGATAGATAGTAAGCTATACAGTAGTGTGCAAACATTACTGTGTTCCTGTTTGAAGGGCTCTGTAGCTAGTGTAATTACTGGGGTATCTTATGTTTCAGGCGACGGGTACAATGTGGTGCTGTGTGTAACATTCTCACCACATTTTTATGGACGAGCGTAACACATCATCACGTAAACATCCTGCTAATTTCGTTGCTTTCTTAAATAAAATAAAATTACTTCAGTAATTTCACCAGCTATAACGTCCTTCAAACCGATATCTTTGGACACCACTGATTGGCGCAACGGTGATTCCTATCTAGACGGTGTCCGATGAGTTATTAGATAAGCAACCTAATATGGGGTTCTATTGGGTTTATATGAAAGTGGTTGTTACTGTGGTAGGTTTAGACATAAACTAGTAATACTGGGATGTTTGAAACGGTCTAGTCTCACTATCGACGTGGTGACACTAGCCGCGACGGCGGACGCCCGATATTCATTAGTTTTTTGCTAACCCGCCGCGGCCGCGTCGCCGACCCTACGCCGCGCCGTTCCCACGGACGCACCTACCCTACCACTGTAATGCCCTCATTGTACACCTACCCGTCCGCCCTATCTGGATAAACGAAAAAAAAAACCTATAGAAAACACCGACAGCTTAGATATAAATATATCTACACAAGCGCGCGCTTCATATAGGTACTGGTGGTAGGTCCTTCTTGCAGGAGACCGTCTAGGTACCACCGCCGCCAAACAGCACTGTGCAAGCATTACTGTGTTCAGCTTTGAAGGATGTTGCAGCTAGTGCAATTACTGGAGTAACGAGTTTACTGGACTAAACAGATACTTTGCTTCTAAGGAGAAGGCAACGTTAGTAGGATTTTTGGCAACTAAAATCCCCTCGGTGGTCATTCTCAGTCAGATCTCTTACGGAGCGCAACGATGCCTTCCGGCACTACGCCTAAAGCACATCCCAAGGGAGGGCTGTAGCGCTCCTCAACACACTCGCTTTGGTACGACAAGCACTAAACCACCTCCTACTTGTCGTCCATCCTGTTCCCGCTTAGTGCGCAATAAAGGCCCCCATCTTCAAAGCCCACGAACGCGAATATTCTTTTAGTCGCCTTCTACAACAAGCAGAGCATACCTTAGCCCTATCCTTAACAGTTCAAGACTACAGAGAAGGGCTAATGAGATCTAACATTTTGTCTCCAGGCGACAAGCGCATTGTGGTGCTATGCATAACATCCTAACGAGGGCCACGTTGTCATAAGCAGGTGCATCACTTACCGTCAGGTGAACGTCCTGCTCGTCTCTTCGCTTCGTAAAAAAAAAACTTTAAAAAAATAACTCACGAAAAATAAGTTGACCACCGCTCGTCTAGATGGTCTCCATACCATAGCACCAGTAATTCTCTACAAGTTTCCTATGTTCTTCCTGCTTTTGGTTTCCTGTAGCAGCCAATAATGTAAATACCAGTTTTAGTAAAATTATACAGCTTAGTTAATATACCTAGTTGGTACATACACCAGGTCGGCTGCAGGATGTAGTAGCGAACCCTAGCGCGGGAAAAAACGACCAGGGGTTGATAAGGCACGTCCGCTGGCTACGACGCCCCCTAATAAGAACTTGTATAGAGTATCCGGCGGCTTCACTTACATTTATTCACAAAATTTTTTTAGAGGTAAAAAAAAGACAACTCCTGACTCTCTTGTTTATTTATATACGTCTGAAGGTAGGCTCTGCTGACTGCGACACAGTACTGAATACTGCAGTAAACAAATATTGTATATATATACACTACAAAGCGAAGAGACGAGCGAGACGTTCACCTAGTTAAGGTGGTATACACTGCACCACATTGTGCTTTTCGTTTTGAGATGTTAAGTCATTACCCCAGTAATTTTAGCTACAGCGACCTTCAAACCGGAACAAAGTAATATTTACATACTACTCTATCAGCTGCAACATGAGCTGCAGTTTCTAACTAGACGGTCTCCGGCAACATTGTATTCGTCGCTTTAAGATAAAAAAATTTAAATCTCATTACCCCTATCATTTTATTAACTGCTACGCCCTTAAAACCGGATCACATTGACGCTTACACACTACAGTATATTGTCGGCAGCAAAAGAAGCTGCGGTGGTCCCTACCAAGTCACCAAAAGCGATTAATCACCAGTTAATTAACAGTCTTCCCTATTGCAATGTATGCAATTTATTAACTCAAAAGTGTTTTTTTTTACTTTATTACCAAAGTCGTATTACCGAAATGGAGTTTGCAAATGTAACGCTTTACCATAAATAACCGAAACTGAACCCTTTCCACGTACACAGAAGGTGAAAGTTCAACTCCTCGTGATCGTATTCCGATGGCACTGCATTGCGGCTGTCAGGTAGCGACTACGGGAGACGTTTGCTTTTGAACCGAATACGTGACACGCTCGTAGTGATTTCAAACGAAAAAAAAAAAACACTAAAGTGACCATCAAATTTTAATGAAACCGTAGGATCTTAATCGTGTAATGTACTTACATAAGGAAAAAAAAAAGTTTATATAATGCAACTCTCCTAAACCATAACTCTGTTCTATCATTATTGTATCTGGTAGTAGGTCTCCGTTGTCGAAGACCGTCTAGGTAACCACCGCAGCGCTTATTTCCAACACCAAACATTACCGTGACAACATTGCTGTGTTCCGGCGTGAAGGGCGCTGTAGCTAGTAAAATTGCTGGAGTAACGAGACTCACCATCTTATGTCCCAGATGACGAGCGCAATGTGGTGCTGCGGACAGGCGTACCACTTACCATCAAGTGAACATTTTGTCTGGTCGCTTAATTAAATTAAAAAAAAATCTGTTACACTGCTCCCGTTTCTCTGTACTGTTAATTTTCACCGTCTTCTATACTGTTTAATAATATTATTTACACTTGTTAAATCTTAAATTGGTGTATTAATTGGGTTTAAATACTATCAGTTAAAAAGAATAGCAAAGGATCGAATTGGTATCCTCGATCTGATCACAAAACTTCAGTTTGAAGAGGATACCTAACCATGATGATGATGAATATGACATATGTACGTTTTTTTATACAATTAAACGTCGAGAGGAACAAGAAGTTCACTTGATGGTAAGTGATACGCCCATTCAAAACAATGTGACGTTAGTTATGATATATATAACACCACAATGCGCTCGTCGCTTGTGACATAAAATGTTGAGTTACGTTACCCCAGTAATTACACTACTGTTTGCCTTCTACTATAGGCACTACGATGGTACCTAACCTAGACGGTCACAAAACTGTGAAAGATAACTATTTTAATCTGAATTTAGGAATACGTTTACTTCTAACATGTGCGGATGAGAACATGAAGATAGTTGAGATGATATACACAACACCGCATGTTGCCCTGACATATAGAATGTTATAGTTACTTTACTATTTGCAGTAGATACAGTGCCCTTCGAACTGGAACACAGTAATGTTTGCACACTACTATTCGACGGCAGAAATAGGAGCTGCGATAGTATCTACATAGATGGTCTCCGACTATGTTTACACTATAGTATATATGTTTTTATATTTTCCAACCATCATCAGCTTTAACATTAAAAAACTATGAAATTTGTTCTATACAATCTATTCCAAGTTGCGACCAGGGGATGCTGCATCAGATCCTTAAATATAAACTTTTATATAATTAAACCAATGTTCATTATGAATATTGTTATATACTAAACAACCTTGCTTAGATCAGCTCAATGTATAGCAGTGGGAAAATTTGGTCATTACCTTTTTATTGAACTCTTTATATAGGTTAGATTTATTAAACAGAAGTATAAATTAAAAATTCTTAATAAGCGTGCTTTACAATGTAGCCAATTTCCAGTAAATTACTTATTCTTCCCCTTACTGAACCCTTTGAATATCTCATCGCACTTTGTACTTGCGTAGCCGGAGGTATAAGGGAAGCTGGCCTGTCACCTCTTCAGGTACTCGCGTAAGGAGCTTTTATCGTCGCTAAGGCTGGGGTGCTCGTGTAACAGATTAAATAAACATAGCTATAAGAACAATGGAGGTTTTTTTTAAGAAAAAAAAAAAGGGGTTGGAAAGTTACCGACCGATGGAAACAACACAAAAGATCGACTTGAAGACTTTATTTTTATTGTTATTTATTATATGCCTTATATAGATATATGAACGGAAGTAGTTAATTTTTTTTAATAGTCTATGATAAAATACAAATAAATTTTTATTTATAATTTAAAAGACAAACAAATGGTTTATTTAAAAAAAAGGTATTTCTTTTTTTAATGTACCAATCGAAATTGTAGAATGAAATATAAAACCTTTTGCCTTTTGCGACTTATCGTTACGCAACCATATACCGTCAGGCGCCATTTTGAAAAAAAAACAAAGCGTGCAAACTGTGAAGTGTAGCGTGTTACCGGCGGGATATAAAGATAAAACGAGCCGGTCCGCCCCAAGGTCATGGCGTAGCCTACTCGTGCGGGCTCGTCTACTTTCCTTTTTCCGCGAATACATCTCTCGCGATACCACTTCAATTCTACTCTACGTTCACTGTGAGACCTTAAAATAATCTAGATTTTATTACAAAGTAACTCTTTTGGGCAAAGGAAATGAGCGTACTACACAGGTCTCTACATATCTTTAAGGTTACGTGTATGAGCGATAATTTTTTTGTTTTACGTGAGGGAAATGCCTTCGCATACTTGCTCTCGCGGAGGCAAAGACAGATTATGTCGGACTTGCTCCATATCTGCTCTGCAACTCCATCTTGGGGGGATAGACCCTGTTTCCGTCTCTGTAAGGACGCGCCAGAACATACAGCTCACCCTCCTCTCGGCGTCTTATCGTGACCTGAGCAACGGATCACCTTGAATCCGTCATCCAGAGGCCATAGTAGCCAAAAAATAAAACTCTCCCGACTCACTACGGCGGATATGGTCTTGAGTTCCGCCGCCAACCGTTATACAGCCGCGGTGGAGGACATGGAGAGCAGCGAAACTCAATACCGACACTTGTCTTCCCCCGAGTCCCTACCGTCGCCGCATAAGTGATGCGGCACCGCTTAGTCGCGAAGGGTACGGAGAGCAGCCAACCGCAATACCGACACTCCTCTCTCTCCGCGACTCCACCACGACTGTGAAAGGAAGTGCATGCATGCTTCCGCGGCCTACATCTCAGGTGAACTCACGGAGTGACCTGGAGCGACCCGCTCGAGCAAGTCTACTGCCTCCGGCTAGTCGGGCAGATTCCATTTAACTTCATCTTAGGTGACGAAGCGACGGCCATTGATCCCCACCTCCACGACAAGTCGGAAACCTGTTCGGGGGGTACGTCTATAAGCCTAGCCTAAAAAAAGGGCGAGAGTCTGTCATTTAGCCAATTTTCAAATCATGGTTGCATGCCTTCGTAAATTTTTTATGCTTACCTTACTTGAAAGTCTAACCAATATTGACTGTTGATATGGAAGAGAGTTAAGCAACAAATACGTTCACTCCAAATGAGTACCAAACGCCGCAGAGCGAACAAAGAACAGAACTAAACATTATTATACGAGTACCTAACCAAAAGCTTCGAAACTTGGAAACAGCCGGGACCGCCACAGCACACCGCTGCTGCAGTATCGAACTTGATTCCAAACGGAAATTCCAACAGACTAACAAAACTAATTTTCATTATTACCAACCTTTTCCTGCCAATGGTCACTCACATCAAAGCGCAGGACCACAGACTGTCCATACAAAATTTGGACTACAATGATAAGGTCATTGGCCTTAAAGCTAAATATTAAAAAAATAATTCAGAAACTAACAAATTTGTAATAATTATAAACGAGGTGAACGATTTATTTCCTACATCGCCTCTCTTATCGGAACACAGTAATATTTGCACACAACTGTTTAGTAGTAGAAATAGAACACTGCAATAGTACTCGTTATTAGACGATTCTAGTTAAGAGAGCCCTACTAAGAATTCTTTAAGCTATATGACATAGAAGAATCAACTTTTCTCCACTGATTCCAAGACCGGAAGTCCAGTCCTATAAAGTCGTAGTCGTCCAGATTATCATTATTTACATGGTTAGAAAATATATAGAGAGCGGATATAATAACTCTTAGGTAAGAGTACCGATCTTTCGCTCTGCGTGAACCGCTAATTAGTTTGTAATAACACACTGTAACGTTTCACGCGTGATCGAGTGCTCGCCGCCCGCGGTTCCGTCTCGATGACGTGTTGCAATCGCTTGGGATTTGTGAAGCAAACAGAAGTTAGTAAACATATTCACGCGGTCAAAATAATCTACAATTAACGACTATTTCTACAAAAAAAAACGCTTTCGCAGTTAAAATGTCTTTGATTTTGAGTTGCGGAGCCCAGATATATAAGCTCAATATTCGATAAGCTGTAACAGTGTGGTAAAAGACCAGCAGAATTAAACAGCATCACAGAATAGGCTATACTAGATCAGAGGAGATATATGTTCTTATTTAATATCGATTTTGAAAATGTTAATAATATATTGACTCTAGTACTAAATTACCTTTCCATAGACCTCTTAATGTTAAATTTTTAATCGTGCATTATGCTTTATGAAATAGGTTGCTTTGGTAGTATTTGCTGGATTTTTGTGCTTTTAAAAAAAGCATAATGATACATCATTGAAACTTATTTTTAAACTACGCTACTATATAATAACTAGTAATGCACAAGAATTATGTTGTAATAACTGTGTTAAGTACTATTTGTATACAATTGTACGATAAAAGTATCACTTTAAAGACCTTGACCTTAACCCGGGATCGTAAAGGATAATTGTCGCTATAAATATTAATTATTAAATTTAATTGAATGTTATTAGCGGAAGCAGCGCGCTTTGGACTTATCTGCCGGCTGCCTTTGCCGGACCGATGGCCGAAGAAGCAAGCGGCCGGGCGCGCCTAAATTATGGCGGTGCGCGGCGAGGCGCGGCGACGCGACCGGATGCCGAGGCGCAGCGCATTTACATTTACGCATTTACGCGGCCGTCACCGGCCGATCGCCGCCATCGCGGACGCAGGGTTGCCGCGTTACCTTCTAAAAAAATTACATATGTGCATATTTTTTTTATTGATATTAAATGATACCGCCTATAACAATTTGGCGCCACTTAGGATATTATACATAGCACCACTTTGCATTTATCGGCTGAGACATCGATATTGAGTCTCGTTACCTCAGACATTTCAATAGCTCCCGCGCCCGTCAAACCGGAACACAGTAATTTTTGCGCAGTAGGAAGAAGAGGATTTTTGCCGTATGAATACATGCTGCGGTGGTACCTACCTAGATGGTCTCCGGCTACAGAGATCTACCACGAGTAAAATTATATGTCTCAAAGCGACGAGTGCAATCCGATGTACGTCAACCTAACTCGATGCTCGATTCTCGATTCTCTCGACTCGATTTCTCGCTGGATTCGCCACTACGTTATATAACCACATTCCTTATCACTAAATAGCTGTGTGATAACAGTAGTCAGTAGTCATTTTACTAATACAATACTTTTAATACCTTCAATGTAATTTTAAAACTAACCACAAATAAATATAAAACTATAGACTAAATGACATAAACACTTAAAATATCTTAAAATATTTCTGTGATTAAGATGTAATAATAATAATATAGTAATAAATTCCTTCTTTTCTAACTATGTTAATTTGGTTTTTACACTGTATTAATTTTATTTTTTTCAATAATTTGTTAAATCTTGGCGCCTCTAAAAAACTCATTTATTTGTTGAATTGTATATTAGTCTACAGAAGATAAATCTGTAAGATTATCTTTAATGAATAAGAGATTCTGATAAAACAATATTAAAGAAGTGGGGATTATTCTTATTTTTTTCCGTAACAACACGGCGTAGTGAAAACCCTGCGGGGCCATTAGCGGCGCGACACAGATACACGCGAGCAGGGAGGCGGAGGCGGGCGGCGGACGGCGGCGGGCGGTGGTGGCCGGGTGGGACGAGGGCGAGGGCGATGGCGAGGTGCGGGTGCGGGTGCGGGGGCGCGCGCGGAGTGAGCGCCGCGGTAATTACTTACGAGCGCAGAGTTCCGCGACACGACCGGCCGCTTTAATAAAGATCCCGAGCGAGGCCGCTTCGGAAACCGCTCGCCGCGCAAAAAAAAATGGCGGAAAGAGTTTTTACGGCTTCAGGAAGATCAGCACAGATATCAGGCTTCAGCGCGGCCAAGCCCAATTTGCGTTTATATCGCTTTGTTATCATGTAATCCCTAATTGGATGGAGAGTATAAATGATTGTCTGAAACTAATCTTCTTCTTCGCTCGGTGTGTGCCAGAAGATACAACTATGGTTTAGACCTCCACTTTTGGACGTAGGCCTCCCGCAAAGATCTCTACATTGAACGGCCCTGCGCTGCCCGCATCCATAAGTTTCACGCGACTTTACAATCAACATCGCCCCCGGTACCGCCGAGCACCAGGAGCCGTCGTTTGTAAGGGTTCATACGGGGGATATCAGAAAAATAAAAGCCCTTAATTTTTAACGCACAGAGAGAAAAAAACTTAATGTTCGTGTATACACTCCCTTAAACATAACCTAATTTTTTAATTGAAGGAAGCGAAGTGAAGCGGGACATTCACTTGATGGTAATTGATACGCCTGCCCATAACAACGTGACGCTAGTTAGGATGATATACACAGCACCACATTGTGCTCATCGCATTGTGACAAGTTACCCCATTCACTAGCTACAACCCCATTCTGCTGTACGGCGCCAGAAATTTGAACTGCGGTGGTACCCAGATGGTCTCCGGTAAAGACCTGCCAAAAATTCAAGATGTGACTGCACCTAATGAATGAGGTGTACAATGGACAGGAAGATAAAAACACCGAAACACCGAAGCACCCCATCCACACAAATAGCTGAAATAACAAATGAGACGGAAGATAATTCGTAATCATTAAGGCGTTTAAGAGACACGCTCCTGACGCCGACGGCCTGGCCGCGCCCGAAGGTAGTCGCCGCGTCACGCACTTACCTGAACACTCATTATCCCTCCACGTAATGCTACAACATCCTTCACACTTGCAGGACAAATCCCACCAAGCATAAACATCGATAGACAAACGAGGTTATGTGGGATTTGTACTCTGAAACCCCCCCAGGTCATGCTTAGTGCTTTGCAAGAGGAGCACACCGGTGAATTCCTGCCTTAGTACATCCCGAAGAGTGCTATCACCCTCCCGAGCATAGTCTCTTTGCTACAAGTACTAAACAATCTCGAACTTGTTTGTCACCCCGGGCTCGTTTAACGGGCAATGAAGGCCTCTTCAAAGTTCATGAACATGAAAACCATTTAGTCGCCTTCAACGACACACGGAACTTACCTTAGTTCTGTTCTTACTAGCACATACAGCATCTTACGAGATTCAAGACAACCTTACCTACTTGTGGTGCACCCTGCTAATTAAAAAACGTCGCTCTAGCTACCACCGACTCGCATTGGGCCACCGTTGTAGGAAACAGCCCAAATCCCTAACATAAATTCCTCTCTGATCGTGTGAGAATTTTTGGAGGAGGCCTATGTCCAGCAGTGAACGTCTATCAGCTGATAATGATGACAAGATACAGGTCTCAGATATCTACCATCTAGATAGGTTGTGGATGCTACAGCAGCTATTCCCGCCGCCAAATAATAGCACAGGCCTTACTTTCCCATTTTAAGAGCATTGTAGCTGATGATACTCCAAGTCGTCGAAGAAGTCTCAAGTCGAAAAGTATAATAAGTGTTGTGTATGTTACACTAACTAGCGCTACTTTGCGGGCAGACTTATCACTTACCATCAGACGAACAGCTTGTTCGTTTCTATAAGCAACTATTAAGCGATCACTTAATACATAAAATTTATTTACAAACAAGGTAATAGATAAAGACGCGCTTGTTAAGATATTTACACAGCACATTTCCATTAGAAACAATATCGAAGCGAATTTTCGCAAGTAACGGTATCGTGATGTCCAGCAAGATTCCTTCTATCTAATTAAATCAGTTCCAAGTTCATCATCAAAACCTTTTTTTTAAATTCAATATAGGAAACATTGAAAATATTAACAACTATAAATATGTTATTGAATAAAGACTTTTATTGGTCCTAAGTCCAACAGTGGAAGTCTATCAGCTGATTATGATGATGATAGGAAACGTTCACTTATTGATAGTTAAAATCTAGCAGGCATTCGCAAAGGAAATGCCTAGGACATAAGAATAATATGAACAGGAAACACAGCGGGTTATATACAAGGACGTGCACAGATATTTCGAGTAGGTGCATATCCTACTCGAAATCTGTGCTTATCTATACTTAAAGATAAACTTATCAATTTATCAATAGTCAAAGGGTAGTTGTGTACAATTAGGGTGAGTTGAGAGATCATTATTTATATAGGTTAAGGGAGCCAGGGTATGTAGTGCTTATTTGCCTGTATGAAGCTATATTTAAAGTTTTATTAAATTGCAAAATCTTACTAAGTACTGCTTGATAATCGACGCATTTTATATTCAGTTATTATTATTATTTATATTAATATATATATTCGGTATATACTTTGTTAATTAATATATATTTAACAAGGTTTTTAAATTCGTTAAGGTTCAAATCTAAAACACGAGTAAAGGTTACATTAACTATGTGCAGACGGCGTTGTAATTTTTATTTGTGATATCTGTGCCGTGTATATCATTGTTTGGTGTATATTTCGAATATTATCCTTTAAAGTAGGGGAGACGTGGGTCCTCTAGCACTACCTGAGCCGTCGCCGCGGCCTGCGCCTGCGCCCGCGTCCGTGGCAATTACAGCGCGCTGACAGGTTTTAGCGCGCCCGCGCTCGGTTTACTGTTACCCGCGCACCGCACAGCCGGCCACGCCCAAACACCACACCGGCCACCACGTCACCACCAGCACACGTCCACACGGTAACGTATCCATTACAGTTTTAATGAAACACATAAACACATTAAGCTGTACACAAATAAACCATCAATATAAATGCCTAGGAATATGTTAGGAGTTTACTGGTGGTAGATCTCAGCACAATGTGATGCAGTATACATAACCTTAACGTGCAGTAATGATCATTGCTCGGTATCGTATGTGAAGCGTTTCGTCGTTGTCGAATAAATAAAATGTTAGAAATTGTGCTGGCATCTTGAAACGTGAACAGATGTTCGGTTAGGGTATGCATACTGTACCTGAAATCTTTGAGCTTACCTGTGCTTTACTGGTGTTAGGTCTCTGTTGTCTAAGGCCTCCTAGGTAGGAACTACCGCAGCGCCTATTTGTGCTGCCAAACATTACTGTGTTTCGGTTTGAAGGGCGCTATAGCTAATAAAATTACTGGGGTAACTACACCAACATCTTGTCTTAGGCGACGCGCGCAATGTGCTGCTGTGTCTACCAACCCAACTCGCGTCATATTATGAGAGGCGTATCACTTACCATCAGGTGACCGTCCTGCTTGTCTTGTCGTTTATTTGAATAAAAAAAAAAACAGTTTTATTGCATACTTCATATAATAATTTGATTCAAACAAAATTGTTTAATTATTGAATTGAATTTCGTTTTAGCAAAAGCCGCGTTATAAGGAGACCGCGTTATAGAAATACCGCGTTACAAGAGACCTAACTGTGATACCCTTTACGGAACCACAGCTAAAAGCAAGCCTTATAACACAGAACTTCCTAATTCGATCCTCGGTCAACACATTAGACTTTTGATAGTAGCATGGTTTTTAGGAGCCTAACTACCACCACCCTTCATCTTGTAAATCTGCCGTCATACAAACATTGCTGTATTCCGGTTGTCCGCATGTCAGAACCAGGGTCTTACCGAACACATTTCATCTTCGACCTGCGTTTCACAGTCATGACTTATTACCTAAAAAAAAAACATCTATGACTGAGCAGACAGATACCGGAGGCAGTACGGATATTTTACTTCATAATTTGGCGGTTCAAAATTAAAAAAAAACAACTCGCATATAATTTCAATTACTGAATAAACAGTCTTATCGTTAATGAAATAAAGTTGATATTTACTTAACAAAATATCTAAGGGCAATGAGCTACGTGCTGTACCCTTTTTCGCGTGACGCGCACTTCCCACAGGGCCTTTTGTTTGATGATTCACCCGAGCCAGTGTTTGCCCGAAGTTAACAATCGAACAAATGTTTCCTTATCACTCAACTTATCACAACACAGTAATGCTGAATAATGCATACAGACTTATCACCTAAACTCAAGATTGGTAGATTTTTTACTCTGCACAGAATTATCACGTCCACTGCTCGACCTATGCTTCCCCCAAAGGTCTCCACGTTATATATCATTGCGATAGTAAATTCATGGATCGTGTTAAATAAAATGGATGGAGCGGCAAGGCTTGAGCTGCCGACCACTAAATCCACGTTGATATCGTGGAGACTGAGCGGGCTCAGGTCGCCGGTGCCATCTGCTCCGAATTCGGTATCGGACAAAAACCAATCGGCGGCTGCGCTCCGTATCGACCAGCCCAGCTCCGGGAGTGAAGCCGCGCAACCAACAAAATACTAATTATTTAGTAAATATACTGTAAATGTTTTTTTTTATTCAATTAAGCGACGTTAACCTGATGGTAAGACGCCTGCTTATAACAACGTGGCACTGTTAGGATGTTATACACTGTACTACATTGCGCTCATCGCCTGAGACATGAGACGTTGGTCTTGTTACCTCAGTAATCTTACTAGCTATAGCGCCTGTCAAACTGTAACACAGTAATGTTTGGAAAGTACTATTTGGGGCGAGAAATGGGCGCTGCGATGGTACCTACCTAGGTTTCCGGCAACAGAGTCCTACCACCAGTGACTCATCATATTTCTAAAGGCGAGGTGTATAATGTGGCGTAGTATACATAACCCTAACAAGCAGTTACCTGTGCTGGTTTCATATGTGAAGCATTTCATTGTTGTCAAATAAAAAAAAAAACTAGTAACTGTGGTGCTATCCAGACGGTCAGAGGCGTGCATGGATGAAGGGTATACTGTACTCCAAATCTTTGTACTTAACTGGTGGTAGATCCCTCTTGCTGGAGATTGTCTAGGTATGTACTACTGCAGAGCCTTTTTGTCCCGACAAACGGTAGCGTATAAACATTACTGTGTTCCGGTTTGACGGGCGTTGTAGCTAGTGTAGTTACTAGGGTAACAAGAGGAAACATCTAATGTCTCAGGCGACGAACGCAATGTGGTGCGGTGTATATTATTCTAACTAGCGCCACGTTATTATGAGTAGTCATATCACTTAACATCAGGTGAATGTCCCGCTCGACTCGTTGCTTAATTGAATGAAAAATTAAGTTAATAATAATGTTAATAACTTAAATTCAGAATGGCTGCGTGCCTTTTCTGTGATTTGACGTATCAGTATTTGGATTGGTTTTCGGGAGGTACGAGTGCGCTGTGCTTACTCGGCTGTAGGAAGCGCGCGGTGGTAGTGTGAGTGTAGAAATTTAAATAATGTAGACGGTGTTAGCTGACGGCACGGTACACCAGGAAGCGTGTTCCATTATTAGACGGAGTCGTGGTGGGCGCGGGTGTGACGACACGCTGCAATCTATGGACGCGCGATTCGTCGCGCACGCCGCGGCACCGCGGCACCGCTCGCATGCTGATCGCTTCACATCAACCACGTTCATGTTTTTTATAATATAAATCTACCGGACTCACCAAAAATTCCCCTGCCGTTGAAGATATATAACATAAAAAGCCCATTTAATATTTATTTTAATAGACAAAGCGACGAGGTCAGCAAGAACTTTAATGATACTCCTAAGTTATACGCCCATCCGAAGTAATGTGATACTGGATATATCCTGTAAACATTGACCTAACCGCCTTGATACATACCATGCTGTCTCATTACCACAGTAACATCACTATGAACAACACTACTACTACGGTTTGGCAGCAGGAATAGGAGTTGCGGTGGTACCAAGACTGACCTCGACAATAGAGACCTCATAATCGTAACGTATTGGTCCACACACCTGGAATAGTAGATATCCTTCTGTCTCCTCCAGATTCGATTAAGTGGCCCACTTAGCAAAATGAAGTAACTCCTCAATCGCTGATATTACTGACACTTGTTTACTTGCCAAATGTTCTTTGACAAGAAGTTTAAGCACATCAAATTAACGTACCTTCGATTGGTATTTAATAGTTCTGGTATAGTTTTTAATTTCAAATGTTTGTATCCTTTAATCCTGAATCAAAATGGAAGCAGGAAATAATGCCAATGTACTATCTAAAAGGATTCACATATAAGAAACATTCTTCTATAAATATAATGATGTTCAACACATTATTCATCACTTAGAACTAATATTGGATATTACAAAGATGTGAATATTTCAGTTACAGTACCAACTACCCAAATGGTATTCCTTGAAGAAAGATCATTAATACACGAATTTTACAATACACGAAAATCTTAGAACTATAGCCATTAATCTAGCTACAGAAATCTATATATTTACAATTTTGAAAACGTTAATTGAGACCATTTTTTGAAGATACCTTCCAGCAACAACAGTTCAACCATTATACTATTCTCAAACATTAACAGTATATACATATTTATTTTTCCTTCATTGTACACCAGTTACAAGATATGAAATATATTTTTAATATACATAAATGTATAATGGTCAGTCCTATTGCTCAAAAAGCAATTTCTTCCAGACAACCCATTGGTAATGAAGACGTGAACTAAAAGCAAAGAAAAGATAGTGCAGCACTAAATAATTAAAAACTACAACACTTGATGAAAGATGCAAGCAATAGCACATTTAGACAGAATTTATTAAACTTAATGATAATAGTTACTTAAGTCTTTTGAAAGAAAATGGGGATTTGGCGATACGGATATGGTTCGGTAAAGTTCCATAAGCGAACCGCCGTAACGGAGAAGGAGTTTTGGAAGAATGAAGAGGAATGCACGGGGACGCGAAGGGAAAGGTTTATTGAAGAGAGAAGAGTACGACCATGGCAGTCGGAAATAAATTCAAATTGATTCTTTAGGCAGGAAGGTATATAGATAAATATATATATATATATGTTACGAACAGTTAAAAAAGATTTTCTACTTCCGATTGTAACTGTAGCTTATTATAGAAATATCATATAAAAATATATAGAGTGCATAATTTTTATTACAAGTAATACTACTTAATTTCTTCCTAATAGTGTTTTAACTACAGTTTCATATTCTTGTATCGGAAGGATAAACGAATGCCGAAATGCCATGATAATTCGCAAAAAATCTCTGGCCCGGCCGGGATGCTGTAATTTATGAGTCGAATCATCAAATCACGCTTCAACATAATAACAGAGTAAAAGCCGTCGGTGTTTTAAAACAAATAATAGGAAATGATACTCTCGCGTTTGTCCAATGTGATTTTGGAGATAAATGTAGACGATCAGCAAAGAGAAAGGTTTCAGTTTCTTGACTACAGGGCTAAGTGAACCTATTAGCTGTAATACTGGTGTTTTTTTTTTAATACAATAACACCTTAAATTCCAATCCCACCTCATGTTAATTTGTGATGTGACCTGTGGTGGTAAAGCACACTTATCTGGTAACAGCCTATTCACCCTTCTTGAAGACACCCGCGTCATATTTGTACGAGAATACCGACGTCAGTATGTTGTTACATTCCTTTGCTTTTCTCATGAAGAATGGGGAGCAGAGCCTCTTTTGTTCGTAAATTGGGGATGTCCACAACATTCGGATGGTGATTCTTCGTGTGATTAGTCGTCCGGTTGTGAAAAGGGGATGGGGGAATTACATCAATTAATTCCAGCGCACACTCTCCGAAATGTATCTTATAGAACACCACGACACTCAAAGCAGAACATCTTGACACCAAGGCATTAACATCTGGATTACTCTGTACATTTTACTTGCCACAGGGCTCATGACAGCGGGACGTTCACCTGATGGTAAGTGATTCGGTTGTTAATAACAACGCGGCGTAAAGTATATAACGTTTATAGCACCACGTTCTGCTCGTCTCCTTGAGACATAAGATGTTAAGTCTCATTACTCCAGTAATTTCACTAGCTATTGCACCTTCAAACCGGAAAACGGTAATGGTTGCATACTGGTGTTTCGCGACAGAAATAGACGCTGCGGTGGTACCTTTCTAGACAGTCTCTCGCAACAAAGATCTACCACCAGTAAATCCGTTACCATTGAACATTATTGGGTTAATCTTGAGGGTAGTGCTTATCACAGTATGAATCCCTGAAGAAGTTGATGGTAGTGAATAAACAATCCGTTCTATTTATAATATTGGCAGAAGACGAGCACTTCTTGAAAAAGGCGTTTCAAGAAAGTGCAGCAAAAACATTGGCATCACTCCAAGTACTCACCTGACGCACGTCTGCCGATCTTCGGAGACGCTTCTGTAGCGACAATTCCAAATGTAACATGGAGCCTCTGTTATGTTTTAATAACACGCTAATTGCTATTTAATCATTATTAAATATTGAACAAATTTTTAGGAGAATTACTGAATTTGGTGTGAATTAAAAGAGGATACAGAATGTTCACTTGATGGTGATGCATCCGTCAATAACAACGTGGCCCTAGTTGATATATGTGTTACAAATACAGTGCGCATGATGTTCTGCTTATCGTCATATATCATATCTTGTTACCAGTAATTTCACCGACCTTTCTTACCAAAACAGAGTGATCTTTGCACAATAATATTTTGTGGCAAGATCTTAAATCTATATAAATGAAATTTCCACCTATGTCACTCATCATCATATTCCTGGAACCATAAGGCATGATGACTTGAAATGTTCCATTTAGGCAGTACAGGTCAGCTAAGAACGCTAACAGCTAGTATATTTTTAAATAGGAGATGTCCAGAGATTTATTGACTCGTCTTGAGATCTCCCAAACTATAAGATGTAGACTCAAAATTTAGTAGAGACATTGCTGCTGCGATTTAGAGATTAGTTAAGAGTAGATTTTACAATTTTTTAATTTATTCCTAAAGAGTGTTGCTCGGATGTTACAGCCAGCAAAGCGGGCGGGGAACAGCTAGTTATTTCATATATATATATATATATATGATAATTATTGGTATATTATAACAATCAAATGTTTTAGTATTCTGTGCCGTGCTCGTTTTTGTTTTAGTGCCGCATCTGCGTGCCCGACGACGAGTGAAGCGCAGCAGCGGTGCATCAGGGAGCCCGGCGTCCCGCAGTACAACGAAAGTACATTATTATTAGAGGGAGCAAACAAAGGGCGGGGCGGGACGCCGCGGGCGCGCTTTCGCGCCATTGTCGGTTTCCGGGAAAAGATGGCCGTCCGCGATTACCCGCGCGCCGCCCGGCCCGACCGCTCTAAATCATTATCAGCGCCGCGAAAAAACTAATTGAATAGGACGCTCGCTGCCCGGGCATTGTTCGCGCTCATTACACTTATTACGGTTAAGCCAAGGCGGCCGGGAGTTCGGCCCGGCTTTTGTTGCTTCCGAGGATGCGATAGAGAGGAATGCCGATTGTGTTGACGATTCCCAGAACTACATTTCATCACCACGGATAAACCGGGAATGACTTACGAGCTCTATAGACGCCAGAAACATTCGCGCCACTAATTACTATTAACTCCATTTTTTGTTTCCACGAAGCAACGATACGAGGCGGATGTTCATCTGATGGTAAGTGATTCACCCAACTGTTCGTGGTGCACCCTGCTAATCAACAAACGAAGCTCTGGCTTCCACCAGCCCGCATTGGGCCAGCGTGATGGGAAATGGTCCAAATTACCCTCATATAAATCCCCCGATTGAGGCGGGAATCTTTGCGGGAGGCCCATGTGAAGCAGTGGACATCTATCGGCTGATGATGACATAGCAACATATTGCGCTCGACGCCTTGAAACATAAATTGTTTAGTCTCGTTACCCCAGTAATTGAATTACTTGCGTAATGAGACTTAACATCTTGTGTCTCAAGACGAGAGTATGTTGTAATATATATCATCCTGACTAATGCCATATGGTTATTAGCAAGCACTTGCCATCACGCCAACATCCTGCTGGACTCGTCGCGCAGTGGATTATACAAGCAGACCAAAAAAATATATCCTGACTCCTGTCCAACAACATATAAAGGATTATAAAAACGACATTATTATAATACGGTTCCAATTTCAAGATCGTTTTTAAACAGCTGACTGCAGACGGTGCTTCCGTGTAGGAGTAAGTAGACTGAAGACACCACCCACTTATACTTCTAACCGGAAGTATATTGCAAGCTCTGTGTTATTCCGGTTTTATAAGACGTTGAGGTTTTATCAACGTCTCTAAATATAAACCTAATAGACTTTAACCACCTTTATCATTACAAATCAGTGTGAACTCTGTCTTATCGCTTGAGCGTTAGCTTCCGGAAGAAAGAAATATAGGGAAAGAACCAGTATATTCCAAGAACAGCTTTCGAGGACACATGATACCTGTCAACCCGCACTTGGGCAGCATGATAATCTTTACTTTCACCTTAGACCTATAGCTACGAGTTTCAGTAATAGGAACATTAAGAGAGTTAATACTTAAATTCCTTTTACAGTATTATGGGTAGAGTATATCGTTTACCATCACCAGGGATATCGGATGCCGTGGCAACCAACTTCATGAAGCTGAGGTGCTTATTTCGAATTCACAGTGTTGAAGTTTGATTGATGATATGGTATTTAGTGGCCCACCTTTTTAGTTACCATCCTCTATTGTAAATTGGTTACTCTAACAACAACGCTGTATTCAGACTGTTAGTTTACACTCATAGTATTCTAGACTAGCTCACTTGACTATCGTCTGATTTACTGTCATTTGATATAGAAGGAATCGTAGTCGTATGCCTTAGTGCGCATTTGAACAGTCCCTTAATAAGAAATCTAAGATCAGTATGTACTTAATTTGTTTTAATTTAATTGCTGTAATGGATCCGTTCAACTAGTTAATTTACTGAAAGTGTTACTTCAGCATGGTGCTATTTTGCGTTCACAAAATTTACATAACACAGGTTTTAATACTTCGCTACGAGCATCTGTTGCACCGCTCCTCTCTACCTCTCTCCACTCTGTTTACACTAATTAAAACAAATTAAAAGCTATCGCTTAGTTAGCAATATTAAGTTTAACACTGAAACAAGACCTAGTGTTTGTTTATTTTAAATTCACTTATACCGATAATGACTATCGTGTATACGTTTAATGGGTAACCGCGATGCATTAACTTACATATACCATACGCTTAAACTAGACTATTGTAAGGATTATGTATTAAAAAAAAATCTTAAAATAAAAACATAACACATACAAAAAAATATTTTTTTATTTATATTAAATACCAAAAGAGTAACTTTTTAACATAAGGCTTTTTTAAACATTCTTGTCTGCCGGTTTGTCTGTTTTCTGGATGTGATCTCTATAACAATTGGTCCGTTTTCAACAGTTCCTCCACCAGCAAATATAATATAAACCGCATAAAATATCCTACCATTGTTAATAATATAATGTCGCTTTAATAAAGTTTATGTTATAAAATTATTAATCAACTTTGATTCACCTTAACCAATTGTCTATGGTAATCACTATATAGTATAAAACAAAGTCGCTCTCCTGCTGTCTGTCTGTCCGTATGTATGCTTAGAACTTTAAAACTACGCAACTAATTTTGATGCAATTTTTTTAATACATAGAATGATTCAAGAAGAAGGTTTATATGTAAAATACATGTATAATATAGTAGAGAAATATTGATAATTTTAAAGGTTTCTAATGTGATGTAAATAAACACATTTTTTTACGCTTACATTGTAAACGCTGATTTACATTGTGAACCCTATGACATAGATCAAAATAATATACTATAGTACATTATTATGGTACATCTATCTCTTAGGAATAACCCAGAATAACTATTTTTATCGTTTATTTTTCATTGTGTTGTATATTCTGTATCAGCATTGGAACCATGCGAAGCCGACGCGGGTCGCTAGTAATATATATAATCTGCAATTAGTTATATACTAAACGTCTAGAACTTTTAAATATATCAAGACGTAACCAAATGCATGACATCTTAACAACTGCTATGTCCCCGTGAGAGAAACACGAGTTGCATGAATGATGACAGATGCAGTGCTACACTTTTTTTTTTGTTCCAAATAATATTCACGCAGCCGCCATTCGCAGCGGCGAGTGACCCTTCCAGAAACGCTATTGTTTCACTTCGGGAAATGGAAGAGCAAGCGTCTAATAAAAATCTTCCACGGCGTCACGTCGCCAGCACAATGGGGGCTCCGCAATAACGTCTTTTTGTCGCCCGTGTAATAATTGTAAAAGCGGAAAGCTGCACCGACTTTTGTTGCGACCGTTCCAGCCGCGAATGCGCGCGTTTTTTTACACGTCAAACCCTTTACTAGCCGCCATATAAGATAACTTTTTTTTCAAACTCCCCAACGGGCAAAGATACCCGCGGGATAAGGCCACGACTGCTACTTAAATAATTTTTATTATTTGTCAGTATAATAGAATATTTCCGTTTGGAAATAAAAGTGCTAATGCTGATAAACAATTAATGTTAATTATTATCTACTCGTAAAGAACGAGGCCTATATTCAACAGTGTGATGGTGATGATGATGATAATGAAAGATCGGGGTTAATAGCTGAAATAATTCTCTCAAGACTAAAGTGTATATTCTTTCCAATTCGAGAACTTATGATTAAACTGATAGTAGGTTTCTTTACTGATAGTATGGAGACCATTTCGTTAGGTACCACCGCAGCGCCAATTTCTACCGCCAAATATTAGTATGCAAACATTTCGGTGTTCCGGATTGAAGGACGCTGTTGCTAGTGTAATTACTGGGGTAACGACACTCGACAACTTATGTCTGAGGCGATGAGCACAATATGGTGCAGTATATACCTATCCTAACTACCGCCACGTTGTTATGTGCAGGCACCACTTTCCACCAGGTTAACAATCCGCTCGTCTTGTCGCTTAATTGATAAAAAAACCATTAAGTGTTCTGATGAAATTATTATCTACATTATAATTTTAATTAAAACGTATTTGTTTTTTATTTTATTTTGATATCGTTTTTTAGCTTACGATCAAAAGCTTCTTCGATCACACACCTAGCTTGCTTATACTATAGCGTCTATAAAACGGCTGTTTCAGTCGCACGTGTACATAATCTATTTAAAAACCTTGTATTCATATAGATACATTTTATTTTTAACCTTGGATTTTACATTCTTTAACGAGAGAAAAAAAATATATTAAAACAGTACATACGCATTAACAAAAGGAAAACAAGTTATTATATTACTGTTTACGTATTTGTTGTTCGTTTTTACAATTAATTATATATATATATATATTTAGCACATACTGTAAGACTAATCACAACCCCTAAATCATATATAACTAGTAACATTACGAAAAGGTGTGTTTACATATTAATTTTGAGGTATTATTTACGTATTTTTTTGAGGTTCTATTAAAACCAAATAGATCAAGAAACCATAGACAAGATTAATATTCATCATCATCATCATCATCATTAGCCGATAGACGTGCACTGCTGGACATAGGCTTCCTCTAAAGAATCCCACACGATCGGGTAGGGATTCATATGGGGCATTTGGGCCATATCCCATCACGCTGGCCCAATGTGAATTGGTGGGAGCCAGAGCCTCGTTTGTTGATTAGCAGGGTGCACCACGATCAGGTGAGCTTGGCTTGGGTTCCGTGAGATTTGCAGGAATCCTTACACCAACCAATATTACTTTTTAAAATTTAAGCAATTTGCCATTGCTGCTTCGCTGCCACCATTCTTACTGAACTAGACAGGTTTTTCCAATATTCCTTTAAGGTCTATAGTTAAATGAAGTCCAAAGTAAGCTAAAAAAAGGTTAGTATTTTTGTGATGTTTCATTATCTGTGTTACGTCTGAGTAGATACCATCGCAGACCTTAATGCAGCCAAGGAACATTACTGTGCAAACATTATTGTGTTCCCGCATAAAAGGGTAGCTGGTGAAATTACTGAGGTAACGAGACTCGGCACCTAATCAGGCATATCACTTACCATCAGGTGAACATTCCGCTAGGACTAGTCGCTTAATTAAATGCAACAAAAAATTATCGGTGAGCGTCGCGGCGACCGCTCACTTCCCGCGTGTTCACGAGACGCATCTATACCTGTCCAAGAGCACCACCTCCGCGCCATCGTTTCGCTATAGCGGACCTTAAAAACATAATATGCCAACATTTCCGAGAATTGCACGCTCACAGTTAAGCTCGGACTACATTTTTCTCAATGCTAAATGCACTCATTTGCATTGTGCACGTAATGACAGGGCGTCCGATGCAAACAAAAATAAATACCGAAGGAGGTCCATTCATCGATAAAATGTACAGCGGCACAACAATAAATTTCAACGATACATTAAACAAACAAAAGGTGAAATGTTTAGTTTTAATACGGGGATGGGGTGCGTTTTAAACGTTTTCCATATTAGCTCATTGTATTCCGACGTTGCGCGAAATTACAAACACTAATCGTGGAGATAAGCCACTGTACGCGCATGTACGAAAGTCGATTAGTGCTGAAACAAAAACACATGTACACTATTAATTCACATTATATAGAAAAAAAATATATAAAAGTAAAGTTATCATGTATTACATTTATTTTATACGAATAGATTATTATATAATTTGCCAACTACTAGCGATAACGATTGTACTATCCTTAACGTTGAAAATATATTGAGTGAATATTTCATCATCATTCGACAGCCATTCCACTGCTGGACATCCCACCAAAAATCTCCGTATCGATCGGTCCTGCACTACCCTGGTTCCGGCGGCTTGCTAGCATCCGTCAGCATGGCCTCTGATACCGTCGGGCATCAGTGCCGTCGTTTGTAAGAGTTTATATTGAGAGGTTCATATTTTCCACCGCACTGGTCCAGCGCGAAAGTGGAAGCCAGAGCTTCATTTGTTGATTAGCAGGGTGCACCACGAGCACGAAGTTGGCTTGGGCCCTGTGAATTGTTGTGTGAGCCCCTTACACTCCTGAAGTGAATTCGTACGATTTCCGGTATAGCTCATCATTGTTAAAATCCATAGGCGATGCCTTATTACGACTTACTAGGTGCTTTTAAGTAATTTAGAGTTTTTTTTTTTAAAACTGATCTAGGATTACTCTGGATATTAAGTTTTTTATAAGTGAGTTACCGTGCCCACGTACTTGTATTCTCTAGTGGTATTTGATGCTGCTGACTTTGCTGACTAATACAGCTTATATGATACAGCGGCTATCTGCCTTAGTAACCTGAAGACCTCAGTTGTATAGCATACCTATTTTATTATGCAGACTTATATTTCTTCGAACAGTTTAATACTTTATCAAATAAAGGATTTATAAGTAACTATGCAAATTAAGTTTAGTATATATAAGTTCTTTAGCGACGGCTCGCTGCAGTGTCTCGTCGCATATCATATGAAAGGCCTCGAGGTGGAGTGGACGGTGCTTCTGCGATACACTGAAAGGTGGGAAGCTTCAGCTTCACTCTAAGATGTCACCCTATGTGAGGGTCAATGCTACTGGGACTGCGGAAATACGCGCAAGTGTTCCGACCAAGGGTTGCGAGAGATACCGTGGGATTTGAGTCGATAAGAATCCGGCATAACTCTTGTGCTTCACCCGCAGTGGCGGAGTATCGGATGTAGGATTTTGCCACGAACAAAAAAAGGCCTGCAACGTCGCTCAACAACTGCCCGCAGTAATTATCTGTGATCGCGATTGTCTTTCGTTCCGTCGGCCGGCCGCGTCCGCTGACGTCATCACGCGAGAACCCTAACGGAGCGTCAATTGAATACCAATCGTACGTTTAAACTTTAAGGTGAATAGTGGCACATCTGCAGCTTGTGAAGGTTGCAGGGTTGGGCCGTTATCTGCAGACGGACGGCCTCGGCCGCCGCGTCGTCGCGCCGCGGCCCTGATGCACTCGCGGCTATCGTGATAACAATTAAACTCAGACCACAACGCTCCGTACATTTCCACTGCTGCTCAATTGTAGAAGAAACTTTCGACTTTTTACGTATGTGGCAACTGATAAACGTTGACACTCTCATATATAAAGTGTTTCAAATGATATAAACGTTTTGCTGGTGACGGATCTAATCGAGAAACCGTCACCATCGCACCTATCTCTTTCGCCAGACAGCAGTGTGAATATATTACACTGTTTCGATTTGAAGGACGCTGAAGCTAGTAAAATTACTGAAGTAACAAAACTAAATAACATCTTAAAACGATGAACACTGTGTGACGCTATATTTATTATCTTAACGCCACGTTATTACGAGCATGCGTGTCATTTACCATTAGGTGAACATCTCGCAAAAGTAATCATTTTTTTTACATTTTATCTTTCGCACGTTTGCAACCCTGATTGAAATGATTAGTAGGAACATGTTTCAGCAAAGGCAAATGGACGCGCTTTCACCACGGCGCCGCGGACAATACGTTGCACATTTGCGCACAAACACACGTGCACTTTCACCTCCGCGCCCCAAATTTGTCCAATGGAACAATGGACGTGGAACTGGTCACGGTTTCTGCCCGGTCCTTCCCCAACCGCCGCGGACCGGATCCCGATGATATAAGGTAACCCCTACGTCGGTTTGCGGAAAAATCAATTGAAGACCGATCTTTTTTTTTTTGCATATTGTTCTGTAACCGCGTGTACTCAAAATTCGATCTTATTTCTGTTGTGTTAAAGTGCGTTATAAGTGAATGAAAAGTTGAAATTGCTAAATGGTTGCAGCTTACTCAAACGCGACGTCAGCGAGAGTGTAACCTCAGTGTTATAGAGAAACTAATTCTGTTGTTTTGACTGAACTTGCACTGTAATTTACTCTTACGGGCTACGTAAATAGAGGTGATATAGCCGTACGTCTAGACGTACACAAATACTTGGCGATCGGGCGCCGCTCCATGCCGCGCCACACCGCGCCACGCCGCGCCGGCTCGAATACAAAAGACGGAGCTGTCACCTTGTTGAACTGAATTCTCCTGTTTATATTTATAAAAGCAAAGAAAACACAGCGAACTTTCGTAATGCCCTACCAAGTTTCAAAAAGAAACTCCCTATTTTTCCACTAAGCAACAAGACGAGCAGTCACCTCTGCCCATAACAATGTGAGCTAGTTAACATGTTTGCAGTCCACCCCGGTAATATCTCTTTCTACATTTGTGACCACGGCAGGAGATACTTTATCTATTTTTACATTGATGTATTTAGTTTTTTTTTGGTAGTTGAATTTCATTAAGCAATATAAACGCTTGTGCGGCGGTATAACAAAACCCCATGCGCCCGCGCAAAGCTTCCAGCCCACGACGTTAACGTAACCCAATGATGTCATCAAACTTCCACCGACGGCAATTTCAGCTCGCTCTTTATTTTAGAAAGTGGAATTGAAGGGTGAGCGACACGACCGCGTTCGCTTTGGGCCCCCATGTCCGCGTTGCGTGCACTTTGCACACTCGCCGGCGTACATATATGTATATACGCAGACGCACACTGCGCCTGTCTATGTGTATATAGAAAACGTGTCTAAAAATTCAAGTCGCGGCGTCACCGAGTGCAGCCGGTCTCGCGCCATCGGGCTAATGAGCGGGAGGTGCGGGGAGCGCGGCGGGCGAGCGCGGCGGGCGAGCGGCGGACTGCCGCGCGCCCGGGGAGGCGAACGGAGCGGAGCGGGGCGGGGCGGGGCGGGGTAATGGCGCGCGGCGTCGGATGTCGCCGGGGGGTGCCGCCGCGCCGCCGATAACAAAATCACTAGAGAACGTGCGGCCAGAGCCACGAAGCGATCTGCTACGGATACGGCAAATAAATCAAAATCACGACGGTCACATAATTTAAACGAACACTTCTGTAACTTATAAACATCAGCCACATAAACGTATCTATAAATACTAACAATATAAACGTCTGCATTACTCACATTACACAATTTTAAACTTACGTTAATTAATAGTATAACTAACAAACGTAAGTGCATGCATGCGTAATAAAAGAAACCTTGCATGAAATGAAATGTACATAGTGCAAAAACAAAAACTTATGTACAGATAAGATGGCGCATCCGCATTCGTTCGTAGCTCCGCCGGCATCGCCAATGCCCGAAATACAGTGCGGGCGACGCGTCGTAAATCGCGGCGCGGCCCGGCGAGGGCCTTTGTGTGGCCTCGACTTGGCAAAAACATACCTACGGGCCGCCAGCCTCCAGCTACCTACTGCCTTGCCACTTGCACGCCACACGCACCACCACTGTGATTACCTCTCCAACACCATCACTAAAACTCCACATACCATCTATCTCCTTACTGCAATTTGATTGACCACGGAAAGCTTTTTAACATGTTTTATTGACATAAACAGTTTTTAAAGATATTTTAATAATAAAAAAAATAGCTAACAATGCCGTTCATAGGAAGCGTTAGACGCTGGGGTAAATGGTTTGAATATCCCCAAAAGTCTATACTCTGATCATAATGATTTGTGATGAGTAAAGTAGATCTTGCGGAAACGCAAGACAATAATTAATTGAGACGAATAGGATCAAGACAAAGAAATATTCCATCAAGATCAGGACCAGTACCAAGACTTGGATAATCTTAGTATTGATCTTGCTCTGCTTATCACCAATAATGATAATGATAAAAAAAATCATAACTATTAATGTATTGAAGTGCTAAATGAACATTAGAGTAACCCACAATATTTATTCTGCGCCTACCCTCCTAAACATAATCGCGGTGCTGCGACCAGTATGAGATTTTTTTCAACACCCACCACATTCAGCTGTACAAAGCGGTGGTGTCAGCACTTCAAAACCACAAATGTCACATCGTCCAAGTACCACGAGCTACTTTAATCAAGTGTTGGGAGAGGGACAGAGGGTCATACTTTTTTTTAACACAAGATCGGTTCCTCTATATAACGTGAGAAATATTTTAACGTATCAATTGTGATTCTAATTGAAAACGTTAATAATAGCTTTAAAAATTATCAAACTGGATGAACATAAATAATCGGGAATGCCTAGGATCACAATTGTTCCTAGTTAATTTACATATACTTATATATGTAGTCCCTATGTTCAGCAGTGGACGTCTATCAGCTATATATAAACCTCGCGAGATCTCCGAAACTATTAGAGGTAAACACTCAAAATTCGGTAGACATATTGCTTCTGTCATTTAGAGGTCAGCCATGAACGGATTTTACCAAATTTCTTCCACAAAGGGAGTTGCGGGGGTGTTACGACCAGCAAAGCGGATAGGGTACAGGTAGTATTTTAAGTCCGCAACTTGCATAGAGCACCTAGTTAGCTTGATAGATCATACAAATGTGAAATGGTTTAGATGAAACTGTGACGATACAGATCATACAATTATAACGTGCCACACGTTAAGGTCGTGAGCTGCGAGTACCACGAGCAGTCGGTACAGGCACTATTTGAGCGTGTTCAGAATTTCACCATCGGAGAGCTTCGCCCGGGGGCCGCGTCGCAGACGCGAGAGAGCGCCGTCGGGGGACTGCGTCATTGTTATCGCATACTAAACGCTTGTTTACCGACAACACCCCCCCTCCCTAACACACACACAACCATCCCCCCTAAATGGTTACAGGGCATACGCGATCTCAGCTTAAAGAAAACAACAGTGTTCTTTTACTCTCAAAAGGTATTAATCAGCAAGCGTCACAGTATAATCCTAACCTTGCATAAGGGCTAGTTATATATTCTTAGTGCCTAAATTTTCGTCTGCACAGATCTAGTCGTAAATTTCACACTCAACGGCCTCGTTGTCAACTGTGAACCCAAAGTAAAATTAAAAACAATTTCTATTACATATTGTATACATGTTTTGCACTAGTAATGTCAAGATTTGATTAAAATAACAAACGCAATGGTTTCGGTTCGGTATGAGCTTCATTCAGCTTCCGCGTTACATCTGATGTGCAGAGCAATCTGTTTATTCATTGTTCACTGGATCAAACAGAAAATGTAGTACAAAATTTCAACTAAATATTACATATAAATCCTTTCGAAAATAAACAGAAATGATCTCCATGGTGAAGTGGGTAGATATTGAAAACTGACGTGAAGACAAAACTTAGAGTATGTTTGGACATTGCCAAGAATCAGAGATTTCATTCATATTATGTCCTATGAAAAAAAAATACAATGTTTACCGCAAAATAAGTGATACGGATACACGCCTGCTTATTGCAATCAATTAGGAACGAACAAGACGTTCACCTGACGGTAAGTGATACGCCTGCTACTGACAAAGTAGTTAGGATGTTATACACAACGCCACAATGTGCTCGTCGCTTTAAACCGAGATGTTGTCTTATTACAGCAGCTGTAACATGCTTGAAACCGGAACACGAGAATGTTTACACACTGCCGTTAAGCGGCAGAAAGAGGAGTTGCATAGATAGAGAAGACCTATTTCGTCAAGGAAGAAATCTTCAAAAGATACCCTGCTTCTGGGCGAGAAGAAAGAGTTTTGTGGGATATGTTTCCCACATAAACCATTCGGTGGTCATCTTTAATGCTTTGCAAAGGACCTTAGGATCTCCTATGGAATATACCGGGACTTCCCTGTAACTGTCCTTTCCTGCACATCCCAAGAAGTATCACAACCCTCCCCAGCACACTTTCTTTGCTACAAGCACGAGACCATCTCGTACGTCATTCCGAACTCGTTTAATGAGCAATGATGTTCACCTTCAAAGCCCACGGCCTCGAATACCTATTTAGTTGCCTTCTAGGACAAACAGGGCTTATTTTAGTCCTATTCTTAACAGCTCGAGACTACAGGGCAGTTCTAGACAGAGACCTTCCACTCAGGATCTTGATACTACAAACAATACTAAGTGGTAAGTACTAAGTCAATTGCATATTCATATAACTGTAAATGTTTGTACAAACGTTGGTACAAACATTCGACTATCAGTAAGTGTGACGAATAAAGTATATTGGGGGTATGTAGGTGGCGCGTGTGCCAACGGGGGCGGCCATTACTCAAAGCTGGCGTTGGGAGAATTAACGAGGTACAGCGCACTGTAGCCTTTGGTAACGCTGAAAACGTGAAAACGAGCCTAACAACTCGTTAAGCTGGACAAGTATTACCGAAGACAAAGCCTTAATATCTATGAAAGCAATGACGAGGTCGGTAAACGACCAGCTCAATCATCATCGCAAACAAACTATTCTTCCAATAGTTGGTGGACAGACAGATCGACGACAAGGTCGAAAGATGTCGTCGTCGTCATCAGCATATAGACGTCCACTGCTGGACATGAGCCTGCCCCAAAGATTCCAACGTCGATCGGTACCGCGTTGTCAGCACCGCGTGGCATCGAGAGGCCGTCGTTTGTAGAGGTTCATATAAAGAGATTTCGGCCATTTCCCACCACGCTGCTCCAATGCGTGTTGGGGGGAACCAGAACTTCGTTTGTTGATTAGCAGGGTGCATCACGAGCAGGTGTGACTTGTGTCCAGTGTGCTGTTGTGAGAGACCACTTACACCCCTGGTAAGATGTAGTACTAAGAGATTTTTTTCTATTCTACGAACCGACAGGACAACACTTTCACCGGATAGTAAGTGATGGTCCCGATTAAACAAGTTAACATTGTAGTGTACCCTGTTCCTAATAAATTATCGTTTAAACCAACATGAAGCAGGTTTAACTGATGGACTGGATTCAAAACTCAAAACAGCGCCTGGAGCAATCCATTGTGGCACTCGTACGTCGATTTACATAACTGCATCAGGTAAATATGCTTATAACTTGGAGTCGGTAACATTAATAGATTGTTAAGTTGCATGCGTTATTCCCGCAATGGTTATATCGAGGTTTCACCTCCACCCACGTGATAGAACCCTTACGAACCACGTGTCGCGAGAAAATCATAAGGATATTTCAAGTTATGATTACCCTCACATCGCTTTAAGGGTAATATTTCGCGCGTGCTACTGAAGGCGCATTTTTTTCAAGAGCCATTGTTTTAAAATCGATTGTTCATTATACGACGTGAAATACTGTGAACTGCCCATCTCATTAATCGTGAATCCGGTCCTCCTCCTCGCCGCTGCCTCGAGGCTGAGGGACGCGACCTCACTGCTACATTCTCTAATAGATTGTTCTATAGTAGTGTGGAAGTTTCTAGAGTTAACATAGACAAACTTCTTAGTAAATTAGATGTACGATTAGATGATTATTATGCTACTAGATCTACTTCTTAACAACAACTGATGCTGCATTCATATGTGATGAAGGTACTCATAGGCTTTACGTACCTGAGTACATAATGAGAAATTTTTATATAATGAAGGTAAATTCTTTAAATATATTCTTATTTCTCATTCTCATATGTATGAACTTAAGCAAGTTAAACTGACAGTAAGTAAGCTCTATTTATGTGTTGTTAAATAAAATATTGGAACTTTTATATATGTAAGATCAATAGACTAGAACCTAACCTAACCTATGACTGGTGCAGACTGACTGCCACAGAAGCAGAATGATGATGACGATGAAAGAATGAAATAAAGGCAACACCTATTCGTGGAATGATATGTGAGCGAAATTGGAACTCGTATTACTTATAGCTACATATATATGTAACGCTAGTACATGTATTCACATCTACCAAGGAAGTTACGACCTGCAGACTAGAATTTAGATTGGATCTTAATATCCTTCTCGGAGACCAGGGTAAGTGTTAATTTTCTTCGCATTGCTATACGGGCGGCCGAGCAAAGCCTGCGTCCGCGACTACTCAAAAGAGTTCACTATGACCGTGTAGTTTTTTACTGAAACACACAATAAAGCTCTCCTAGAAGAACCCAAGTCTAGTAACTTATATACAAACTTAAAGGTAACTAAATAAGGCATCCTTTACCTTACCCAAGGATACTTTTAAAGATAAATTATCACTACGTTCAGAAGGGTGAAGGAATTCGAGGATTATTTTTTTACCAATCTGAAAAAGTGAAGTATACCGTAAATAAGGAAAAATTTTATTAGTCCAATTACAAACTTGATTTTATAGCGAAAAAAATATAATTTTCTTTACTTTGAATGCTCCGACTAAAAATATATTAGCGAGGATTATGTTAGGCAGTGGAAACAATAAGCGGAAATAACGAGGATAATGATGGCGATAAACCAAAATGAGTGCTTTCGCCTAGTTCATGATATAATAAATTGCTTTAGTAGAAACATGTTAATTCCACCAAAATCTAGTTAAAACAACTATAAATACTTAAATAATTCCACAAAATCAAATTTTAGAAAACAATGATCCCTTAGTATTTATTAGCATAATCTGTATCGGTATTTAAGAAAAAAAATATTTAACTACTTTTGAGATTAAAAGTGATTATGAAATTTTAATTCTGTACACTTTTTACAATGTAAACTTTACTGGAAGTCGCTAATCTTTGGATTGTGAAACAAATATATATATATATATATCAGGGTTTTGTTGTTTGTTCGCCAATCACGTGAAAACAAGTGAACGTACCGTCACGTGAACATGACCATTCGACGCGGAATGATTTTTAGATTATTAGAGACGTTACTTTTTAATTTTCATAGTTCCTTCATCATTTTAATTTTAAATTTTTTTTGTAAATATTTTCATTTCGTATTGTTTATGCGGTTGCTATAGTAACGGTTGCTGTAGAAAGACATTTGCGGTCTAATTTTATGTTAAGGCCAGCAAAGCGTGCGGTGAAGAGTTGCTATGCCATATAATCAGAGATGATTACTCAATATGTTGCGACATTTTCAAGTTCGAAGAGATTTCAAAGTCGAAGCAAATAAAAATTTCAAACAAAGTTGTGTGTTGTGCGGACGCGGCGCCGGGAATTTATTGCGGCAATTACAGGTTCAACAACTTTCTACGGATTGTTTACAAACGTAGCGCGGCCGCTACGCCGGCGCACGTAGCGCCCGCCGAATAATAACACATCATTTATGTGCGAATACTGTTATTACGACACCACCTCCGCAGCGGACGGGGGGAAAAAACCCTTTGGACCTGAACATTACTTACTTAGTTACGTCGCTAAGTTTACCAGCGGGAGCGGCGAGCGCGAACTTGGATGCAATTTTTGTGATCGGTAGAAAGTCGATGCGTTCGGAATTAATTACGTTAATAATGCGCGGGGGCTAGGCCGTTCGCGAGGGGTCGGCGGTGCGGGGTACCGCGAGCGGGGCGCGGGGCGCGCGAGCGACGGGCGGGCGCGGGGCGGGGGGGGGGAAGCGGGTGGTGTACCGGCGGCGCACGGGCGGCACGGTGCGGTGCGGGGCGGCCGCGGCGGTGCGGCGCGGGGCGGGGGACGGAGTTGGACGGACACAAAGGAGAGGCGCGGCCGGCCGGCGGGCCGCGGGCCGGGCGGCCTTATCACCGAACGGCACACAGTCGCCTCGCGTTCCCCGCGACGCACGTTTCCGCGAGTTTCAGCCGATCCGCGAACCGAATCGCGCCAGTGAGTTGTGACAGTGAGTGAAGCCCGCGCCGCGCGCCCAGTGAGCAGCTCCGAGCGCTGAGCGCGCGCCCGGCCCGCACGCCGCCACCACCACCACCACCACGACCACCGCCACCGCCGCCGCACACTTTATTTGCGGGGCGCGAAACTTCCGACCTGTCAAATATTGTAAACACGGCGCACGTGACACCGGCACACAAGTAAGCTCCCTTCCCGTACACCCGCCGCCACATTAACTCCACGACATTATTACATATTTAGATAAACAATAAAAAAAGGGGGGAAATAAATACGTCACAAATTACAAGTTTATTTAATTAAATTTCACCTTTGTATAGAACGTTAGTTTTTAGACAATAAAACTTAATTCTCAAAATAGTTTACGAAGTGTATCAAATATAAAAATAAAATAAACAAAGTTTAAAATCGAAAAATAAACATAACCGTATACAAAATATGAAGTGAGACAAATTTTCCGACAGATCTCAATTTTTAACAAATTCTATTCCAATGAAGCGGTAAGTCTAGAGTCCAGACTATCAGCACGTATTAGCCCAAAAAAGTGGTTTCTCTCATAAAATGGGTAATAATACACAGATCTTACAGATGTGTAACAAATGCATTTATAAATGCAGCCCTGACAAATCCACAATAATTATGTTAGCCTGTAATAATCACATAAAGCAGAAAAACAATACATAAATCTAAAAATAATTATAACTTAGCCGCAGATCAAGATAGAACTGCTGGTTTATCACTTAACACCGCCAAATCGTATATATACACGAATAAGGGATGTAACATCGATATCTGCGTCGTTGTATTATTCTTTTTTAATTACCACCGACACTGTAAATGTTTCGAAATATTACCGATGTGTTAACAAGCGATTTATTTCGTTAATTCGTGAAAAGGATAATAAGGTCGATCGACAAGTTATCTGTTACTCACGTAAAGTGCTGTAGTGTATATCATCTTAACTATCGCATCTTTAAGGTACGCATCGTTCATATTTAGGTAAAAATTTTGTTCGTTTTGTCGTACTGTCAAATTCAATAATTAGAATGCTACTAAATAAGTGTCTGACGATGATGTCGAAGACAGTGAAGTAGAGAAGAAATTTAAAGAAAGCTGACCCCACCATTATATGGGATAATGGTTAGGATGAAAGAGAGAGAGGGTGATACTAAATATTATTTTAAAGCACTTGAAAGTTTTTAACTTTGTGCAGATGTTATATGTTTATGTTTATGTATGCTGAATTATGTATTACGGGACTGCGAGCGTAGCTCCGGCACCGCTCAGCGCCACCTAGCGGCGAGCGCTCGGAGCGCGGCGGACGGGTGGGCGGGCGCGCGGGGTCCGCTCTCGCAAGGTCACCGTGCCAACGACCCGACAACTTTTGCCGTTTACTGTTGTCGTAGGTCATAATTTTATGTCTTCTTTTTGTTTATCTTTTCGTAACTTTATAGCTTCCCGCGTAAACAGTTTATCGCTCGCGTTCCAGCGGATCACCCCCCCCCACACCCCCAACCCCCGCAATACTGCTCGCTGTTACCATTATAAAAATAAACCTCTTTAATAATGTGCGAATCGAGGGCAACTTTAAAGTCGTGACCTGCAACCTTGCATGTTTGTCGGACTACCTTTGATTCGTAGTTTTTTTAGTATAATATCACGCAAAGATATTTTATAGTATTTAGGCAGCAGTGCGTATAGATACATCCCTTAAGTATATCTCCGATATACTTATTAAGTTTATGTTACGTTTCATATTACATATGTAATAATTTAGCACGGTCAACCTTTGTATATTATGGGGATACTTTATAACTTCAGAAGGACTGTGTTACTTATATTGGATGCTAAGTTTGGGTGTATTAATAAGTTTTGTATTGTTGCAGGTACCGGGCCGCCGTAACGCCACAATGACGACGAAGGGCAAACGTCCGATGCGCGCGCTCACGCCCAGCGACAAGATCGAAGCGATCCAGCGCGTCAATGACGGCGAATCGAAGGCGTCGGTCGCGCGCGACATCGGCGTGCCCGAATCCACGCTGCGCGGCTGGTGCAAGAACGAGGACAAGCTGCGCTATATGACCTCGCGGCTGTCCTCCCCCGACACCGACAAGAGTAACGACGGTGAACCGCCGGACAAGCGCGCGCGCACCGAATCGCCGATCGCGCCGCACTCCCCGGTGGCGGCCGGCCTCGACTTGTCGGCGCCGGTCACCGCCGCGCACAGCGTGCCCCAGATCCCTCCGCCGCCGATCGACGCACCGGTAGAGCTTACCACTAAAAGGACAGAGCCTGCAATACAACATTCCGCACCGCGCGAGCGCCGCCCCGACCCCGGCGCCAGCGTGTCGATGAGCGCCATCAGTCCGTTGTCGGGCCTGACACACCTGCCGAGCCTTACGCACTCCCACCTCGGTCTCAGTTTTAATGAAATCGCCACAAATCTGACTCTCCTTGCTCAGCTTAATCCCGGCTTATCTGGTCTTTCGGCTCAACCGGCCAGTCGAGCCCTCCGTTCAGTGCGCTCGCCGAAGCCGGCTCACAATGGAGTTCTTAATCTCAACGAGAGCAAACATCGAAGCAAATCGCATCACTCCACGGACCCTTACAGACACAGCGGATCTAAATCTAGCCACCACAGCAGTTCTCAGAGCGCGAGCCAACCGGTGGATGACACGTTGTGGTATTGGCTCAAAACGCAACAAGCCATGCTCGATCTGACCGCTCAAACGACAACTGCTCATCCTCTGCAGCTCGGCAAACCGAGTGAACCTAGTCTACCTCCGAAACCAGTGGTACCTGCACCTCCCTTAAACTCGCATCTGGATTACAACAGAAACTCATGGTTGTGGCAGTATTATAAACAGTTCGGCGGCGCCGTGCCACTCCCCGAGGATAAACTCAAATCAGCATCACAAGTGCCAAAGGATAAGACCGCTGAGAATATTCTATATTCACAACTGACCAAAGGAAAAACTGAGGAAGAGCACGCCGCTTCGATCAGCCCGTTACATGCGCAGCCACCATTACAGTCTGGAGAAATACGAGAACCGGTGGCGGAGCCCCGTATGGCGGAACCTCGTGTGGCGGAACCTCGTGTGGCGGAACCGCGTGTGGCGGAACCTCGTGTGGCTGAACACCGTGTGCCAGAGCCACGTCTACCGGAGCCCCGTGTACCGGAACCAATTGCGAGCCCAGACGTAGGAGCAGAGAATAAAGAACCCACCCATGACAAGAACGTAGAAACCGGTAGGAGCCAAACTAAGGCCAGAATTGTTCTGGACAACTTGTTGTTCAACAACACCAGCCAAGCGGCCGGCGAGGAGATGAAACCGACTGAGGTAGCAAACGGCGAGTGGGAGTCTGGGACTGCGGAGGCTCTGGAGCACGGAGAGAAATTCCTGAGGTGGCTGGAAGCGAGCGGGGACCCCAGTGTGACGCGGATGCACGTGCACCAGCTAGGCGCGCTGCTGCACAACCTACGGACACGACGAGCGTGCCAGCAGCCGCCGCCAGCCGCGCCCGCCGCCGTCGCCGCACCCGCCGACCACGCGGCGCGCCGGAAGTAGTCGGCCCCCCGCCTCGCGCGCTCGCTACAGGGAATATTTCAATTATGTCTGTAAATATTTAATTACGTCGTCGCCAGTAAGCGTTCACTTGTGATATGTGTAGCCAAATTTGCGTAATTTCTTTGTTCTAAAAGAAAAGCTATGCATCATATTTCCTTAGTCCGTAAGATCGGCGCAGGCGCACGGTGCCGCGGCGGTTCCATAGCGTGCTTGTCGAATCTCTACATGAATAGTTAATCTTTTTCCGAGTCTATTAACAAACTTTATTACGTTAATATGTGTAAGTGATAAATGTTACTGATCCACAGTCATGTTAATTTCCGGTGCGCACGTCGCAGTCGTTAAGTTTTCTCAACGTGACCGCCAGACTTCAGTCAGCAGGATGAGGAGTGCCGAGTCGTTGCGTGATTAGGTTAGGTAGTGTTGCTGCATGTTGCCATTGTCGATTACATTCCTAGTTGTACCCTACCGTAGTGCGATCCCTATGTTCTACCTCAAATCAAATCTTAAACTAAGTCATGGCGTCCTTTCGGCCGTTTAGGGGATAGTTGCGTGTCCGGCTGTCGCGGTGGTCGTGTCGTGCACCCGCAGAAGTACCAAATATTGCGAGGTTGCACCCGAGGTGCCAATGCTGCGAGCGAGGTTCTATTGTATCAGGCGTACACGGTTGGCGGTGGTTAGCGGCACTCGTACGATTGTTTTTATTGCTCAGTATTTTATATCGTAGACAATGTCCCCGCCTCAGTCGCCCCCGGCTCCGGCCAGGAATTGTGTAATATGTTAAACGTTTAACAGTTAAGGACTCTGTGATCAAAATTATAAATTATTGAGAGATTATTAATATTATAAGTACATTCCTAACGAATAGAGTGTATTATCATGATGTTAAGTGTTTGTCTGTCGGTGCCGGTGAGCAGCGCGGCGGCCCCCCGCGCTCTGTCGCGCCTCTCACCCTTCACTGAGCAGTTCAAAGATTCTATCACCTTTCCACTGAAGTTAGTATAGTTGTATTGCGTTCGTTTTAATTATGTTAGCTCCATTGGAAACTGTTAGAGAGACGATATTTTGTACAAAATTAAAAGTAAAAGTGGATTATTAAATATACTCCTTAACGCAGAGTTTGTGATCTTGGAAATGTTAAAGAATAAAATATGAACCTTTAACTTAATTTTGTGTTTTATTTACGTAAAAATTTTGCGGAAACAATTATACCTATAATAATTTTAGGCAAAATATTAAAATTTCAGTTATCACTACTTTATATTTTGCAAACTGATAAGCTTTCTATTACCACGTTGGTTAACACCGTAGAATATAAATACCACTTAAAATGTTTAAAAACATTCTTTTAAATCTGAGAAAATATGTCAAAAATTTAAGAAAGTTTGTTAGATAATTTATATCTTAAAATAATTTCATTTTAACAGTATATAAAAAGTTGTATAAAATAAAAAAACAATTTATCCAAATTGTTTTAGAAAATAACCTTAAAATTTTAAATCGTAGCGCCATCTATTATTCTTAATAGGTACTATCGATAAAGTTTTAAAAGTTTGTCAAATCTATTTAGAAATATATAACTAATTAAATATAAAATAATGCAATAAATGAAATGACTCACATGCAGCATAGGCTTCGTGAGAGGTTCGTAATCGAAATAATCCGACACCAACGTTGCTACGCCTTGCCATGTGTTTGTATCAGCGGAGCAGAGCTTGGTAGGTCTGATTGAAGTTATAACCATTTTCTTCAAACAAAAACAAACATTAAAATTTTAATGAAGTATATGGTGTCATCTAGTTAACAAAAATGTGCATAAATATATTACTATTTCAAGAATGGTTCAAGACAGTAATTTAAAATTTTGTCAAGAGATGTCGCTTTAACAAATATTCCATAACGGCCAATTTACGTCTCGCCTGCTGGGACACAGGCCTACCCTCAATATGAGGGCGATACGTCATAGTCACCACGCGAGCTCAATGAGGATTGGTGACTTCACACACACCTCAAAATAAATTCAAAACAACTATTAACAAATATTATGAACTATAAACAAGCATATATATAATATATAACTCTAATTTTATCTATATATATCTAATATTATCTATAAAATCTTTTAACACTAAAAGAAATGAAAATATAGTTACTCAGATTAACTTGAACATTATATTACAGAAAAATATTTAAAGAATCTTAAGTTGCCACGGTGAAAATTAAGTAATAATTTAAAATTAAATGCTAATTAATCGATAAATCCAAAACCAAAGCCCAGTTTTTTTTATATAAGATTACCTATGTTGAAAGTAGTAAAATTTTACTTTTCATTTACTATACCCACCTGCAAACCGCATTCATTTGGAGCTTGTAGTAACAAAGGTCGTCGGAACGCGTAAAAAAGTTGAAATTGTCGTCTAAAGTTTTCTGCATAAGCCAGTAAAAGTCGTTCTTTATCAGTATTTGTATAGTAAGCCATCGGAAAACACGACCTAGTCTCAAACACTGGTTCTTTTATTTCGGGCCAGCATAGATTAACTACTCCGAGTTCATATATTGCGTTAACTAATGATTCTATTGTAAGAGGCTCTTTAATATCTATTAAACCAAAAATTCTTGGTGATACTTCATTGAATTCGCCTTCTTCACATGGTCTATCAAAAATTTGATCTACTATACTTTCATTTATTTCAATTACGGGGTCTAATGGCTCGACATCAGTTTTTTTTTCTATTGAAAAGACCTCCGCAGATATTTTACCACTCATTGTTAAAAAATATACTTTCGTTTACTGTTTTGAGAGTTAATTTCAATGTTCCTGTTTCAGTACACTTTTATAATATATTATAATTTCTGTCGCTAAGCGACGTGTCCAGTGATACAAACACTTAAAATTCAATATCTTAGACTTCTTTATGCTTGCAAATATCAAACATCACTGATTAATAAAAAAAATCCATAAGTTATTTACATATCTCAACGTGCTATAGAATAACTTAATGACATTTTTTCAATTAAAAATGTTATATTTCATGTAAATAGATTTCTATGGCTTACGTATATTTAAAACTGTGGGAGAATTATAATCTGTATTCAGTACTTTATTAGGTTTGATGTCTATTTCGTATAGGTTATTAATAGATTTATCTAAACAAATGTATCTTAAAATATTATGCAGAAATTTTACTGTTACCGTTTATTATTTATGCTATCTAAAACCATAAAATCTTAAAAATTATGCTATTTATAATGACATGTGTAATAATTGTCTATGACACTAAATATGTCAAAACCAAATGTTCTCTTGTCAAAAAATTGTAATCGTTTCATTGTACTTCAAAATTTCTATCCTTATACTTAATCTGATCAGTGGAATAAGTGTAGCATAATAAAAATTACTTAATTATAATAGTTTTATTGTTTCAGTATAAATAAGTTTAATAAGTGCCCATACAACAATGCAATCTTATGCTTTCGTGCATTACTGTGACTAATCAATTATTATTTACGTATTTACCTTTGGAATTGCAAAATCACATGTTGCGTATAGTTTAAAAGGTAACTCTTGCTCGTAAGATTACTAGAAAATGGGGAACAAATCATCATTGTTACTTAGAGAGGAAGAAATTGCACAAATTCAAGAAGAAACAGGCTGTAAGTTAACAATTATAAAAAATCATGTAATGTGAGCAGAATAATGAACAGAAGAATTTGTAATTAAAATTGTGTTACAGTAACTAATGATTATAAATTTTTATGGTAATTAATGTCATCATCATCAGCTGATAGACTTCCCCCTGATGGATATAATTAATGATAAAAGGAATTACTTCTCTTGTTGTAAAGAATAAATACTAAAAATGTTATGTTTAAATTAAAATTAAATTACTTATAAAATAAGTAGATTTGTAATTATGATCTATACATATACATGATACACCTTGATAATTAGCATATCTATCAATAACTTATAAATTTTTGTAGATAAGTTATGAAAGTATGTCTTAAAAAATGAAAGAAAATTGTGTTGTGTACATTAATTTGTGTTATAAGTTAGTTTTACACATTAATTCATTAGTTGAAATAAAATATTATTTTTGTCTTGTTAGTGTTATATCTTATCTACTTAAGGCACTATGATTAATGGACTATTATCAATTTCGTTATGTTTTTGTTTTCCGTTGTCAATGTCATTGAAATTATTACAAAGCAGGAAAAGAATTAAACATTCGTGAAAATTGTATAGGAAGTGCCTTGGATGACCATGAAGACATTAAATTTTAGTAGTGTATGTAAAAAATTTGCATGTATTGATTGAACACACATCTCTATATTTCTCAAAGAATAATTCTATTATAAAATATTTAAAGTTTTGATTATTCAATTGTTTTTAAAATATTTTTTATTTTAATACTATTGTACTTCTTGTATATTCATATGTTTATATAATATGTATGTACATGTTTACATATGTTTATGTATGAATATATGTGTTTTGTATATGTATATTTGTGTATTATATATTATATTGTATTTATTTGATGCACCTACCTCATACTCTCTGTGTTACCCAAGGTAGGCTGGAAGATAATGCCAATGGCATTAAGTCCACCTTTATATGAAGAGTATAAGGTTAAATAAATAAAGAACTATATTTTTTAAAGATATAGATTTACTGGAGGTAGGTTTCATGTTGGAGACTATCTAGATACCACCACAACTTCTATTTGTACTGCCAACCAATAGTGTGCAATCATTACCATATTTGCCTCTGTAGGGTCTAGCAGCTAGTGAAGTTACTGAAGCAATGAGGATTAACATGTTCAAGATGGAGAACACAATATATTGCTGTGCATATTATCCTAACTAGCTGCACATTGTTAAAGGCCTGTCTATAAAATTGTAGCATTAGTTAGGATGATATGCACAGCAACAAATTGTATTTGTCACCTTGAGGCATAAAAAATTTAAATCTTGTTACCGCAGTAATTTCACATGTAACAATTGCGATTATCTTTTATCTAAATATATTTCAAGTTAACTTTTTTCTTTTAGTTACACCAAATCAAATAGAGCGCCTTTACTCCCGCTTCACATCTCTTGATAAGAACGATTGTGGCACTCTCTCGCGGGAAGACTTTTTACGTATACCGGAACTGGCGATCAATCCGTTGAGTGAGCGGATAGTGCATTCGTTCTTCGCAGAGAGCCACGACGATCGTGTCAACTTCCTGCAGTTCATGAGGGTGCTTGCTCATTTCCGACCCATCCGGAAAAACCGCGAGAATAAATTGAATAGCCGCGAAGAGAAATTACGATGTAAGTTAAAGTATATTAGTTTATTACTAACTTTAGCAAAGTAAGCATATTTTTTTATGTTTACTTACAATAAATTAAAAATACATGCTTCCAGGGTGAAACAACATTAAGGTAAAATTCAATGTGGACATTTATTATACTTCTTTACAGTTGCCTTTTCTATGTACGACTTGGATAATGACGGAAAGATATCCAGGGATGAACTTCTGGCCATCCTCCACATGATGGTAGGAGTTAATATCAGGTAGGCGTTTTCTTTCGTTGTTTTTAATTATAATCGATTATATCATTTCACTAGTTCTTGTGAAGATTGTCAGCTATTTATGTTACAACCAATATGACAGGATAGTCAGGATCATGAACACTACAGCAGTGCTCGACCTGAGACAGGAAATGGTGTTCCATTACTTTATTATTATCACCAGTTACAAAACCCTTCAAGCTAAGATACAGTATCTGTAGATAAGTATTGTTTGGTCATCACTTTTAACATAGTCCAGTGCAGTTTCCGTAATAATAAAAAAAATCATTCAACTTTTTCTCAAGTGAGGAGCAGCTAACGAGCATCGCCGAGCGCACAATACTCGAGGCGGACACCAACAACGACCAAATGATATCCTTCGAGGAGTTCTGCCACGCTTTGGAGAGGACGGACGTGGAGCAAAAGATGTCCATCCGTTTCCTCAATTGACCTCCGCATCTATAAACCGAAAACATCCTCAAAGCGGTACATTGTCACTGTAAGACTTAACACTAAGAAACTATGGGACTATTTTTTTTTTTTTGGGAAGATTCGTTTTTGTTTATTGGTGTTTAGTATCTAAGAGTTACAAGTTTAGTTTAATGGATAAATGGTTACAGTAACTGAGATACAATTTAACTTATTCGGTCATATTTTATTTGGTATTTTTTTTGTATTTAAGTAAATTAGTGTTTGATCACTGATTCCACCTGGTGTTGTGGCGATGTGGTCTACGACGGTTTAATATCACAAGATAACGTATTACCGAGGTATTGCGAATGCTTAATATAGTGCGAACTTGTATAAACTGTTACATTAAGGAGCAAACAGATGATGTATCAGAAATTGTTCTAATAATGTTATAGAAGACATGTAAATTATTTAAATCATTGCTTGTATAGATATTATAAATAAATATATTTGTTCAAAATCTTGTTTCTTTACAAATAATAAACGATAATAAACACTGTACTTGCACGCAGCCTTTCACGAGGCTCTTGCACTTCATGTAGCTTTCCAGAAGTCCACTTAAATAACGTGTGGCATCCCATTTGCATTTACAATATATTTATTATATTAGAGCTTTCGATGAACGATGATGGTTTAGTGATAGCGGTTGTTGCCCTTAAGTTTCCAAAGTATAAACACTAAACAAATCTATATATATGTATCCAATATATATAATAACTCGCCCTTGTACTCTTTGGTGGGACAACAGCTTTGACCTCGAAAGTCCGCGTCCCAACAGTGGGAACATTAACTAGGCTGCTGATCATAATTATACCAAACTTTTTAAAGAAGCTTATAACGCCGAAGTATTAAATAGAAACATAATATAATTTAAATCTTGAATACAGTACAGGTTTGTAGTACTTTATCTTTGCACTAAATCTGATCTATAGTACAACGGCTCAAGACCAGGGATGTGCACGGAGATTTCAGGCAGAGTGTATGCATACTCTGCCCGAAATCTCTATACTTATCTATACGTAAAAATAAACTTAGCAATACTCAAAGCATGGTTGTGTATCTTTTAAGTGAGTAGAAAGATTTTTATTTAGATATAAAACTTAACCAAACCTTTTCTAAAATTATGACTTTGCCAAAATCTCAGAAGGAATCGGAACTACACAAGTACACAAAGCTCTGATCCCCACCTTTATTTCTGAACATTATTTTTTTATAAAAAGGTCCACAACCTCCAACACACACATTTGTAGACTTTGTCACCCAAGATATGGATGCAGACGGTCCGACCGATACGATATTTACTGATTACAGCAAAGCCTTCGACCGAATTGACCATCATATGCTGTTGCAAAAACTCTTAATGACTGGGATACATGGTAACCTATTCAGATGGTTCTGCTCCTATATAAATAACCGTTCGTAGACGGTTGTGGTTAACAGCTTCATTTCCAACTGAAACTACATCCCATCGGGAGTTCCACAAGGGTCCTTAATGTCTCCCCTATTATTTAATATCTACATAAATAACATTACAAGTAACGTTAAATATTCCAAATTCTTATGTCATGCCGACATGAAAATTTTCAAAAAAATTACCAACATTTCAGATTGTACATTATTACAGGAAGATTTGAAAACTATTATCGGATAAACAGCCTAGACCTAAACGTAACTAAATGTAAATTTATAACTTTTACCCGAAAACCAAAGTTCATAAAATTCAACTTTACAATTAATGGAAATCACCTCCAAAGAGTTAACGAAGTACGCGATCTCGGAGTGTTTCATAACTCAAAACCCACCTACAGTAAACACATTGACCATTTATGTAAAAAAGCTAATAGGACGATGGGACTTGTCTTAGCATCCAGCTCACAATTTATTGATATTAAAGTATGTAAAATACTGTACTGCTCTTTTGTAGCGCAGCATCCGTGAGTATTATTCCTAGATATGGAATCCTCAGTATAATGTATATGTACATAAGCTGGAATCAATCCAGCGTACATTTCTTAGATTAGTGCAGTACAAATGTAAAAAATATGATGCTAGTTATGAAGAGAGGTGCAAGAGACATATATTAGCACTCCAAGAAAGACGGCTAAACGGGGACGTTGCAGTTTTAGCTAAAATAGCTCAATCACACATAGACTCCATGGAATCATATATATTCCCTCATGGTTGCAAGTCTAACTACAGAAAACATTAATTTTTTTCATAGATCTGCTGAGGAATTTAATGAATTGATTGACCGGGTCGATGTTGATCCTTTCACAACAAAACCTTGCATATTGAGATCTTTATTAAATAAGGGCTGGTGCGATAACGTGTAACTATATATGGTAAGATATGTTCAAATAATAGCGCTCACGAACAACTTCGCCCAAGAGTCATAAATGTGAAAACATCATATTAATGTTAACTAGTCATAATATATAGATTTTTTATAAATATAAGTTATTGTTAGTTTTCGCAGTAAAAAAAAATAGGTTAAAGCAGTCAGCCAGTTTGCAGTAATTTATTGCCTGTATGGAGCGCATGCCTATGCTTACGGCTCACTTGAAGCGGTTACCGTAGGTTAGAACACTATAGATTAAGTTATAAATTAAAAATATTATGTTTTAAAACCAAACAATATCGTACCATAAACATTTTATTTCATTACATAATTTATATTATACAAAATATAATAATGGAGAATGTAGTCGGTCTTACGTCAATACTATCTACAGAACTGCACAAATCGCGAAAGAAATATAAAAGCTTAGATTATTGGGAGAAAGTAAAGCATAATTTGTATTATGAAAAAATACGGCTCTGATTTTTTTTTACTCTACAATTAGATAACATTTGACCTCAAATTCACATTGAGTTAAGCGACACAGACGGTAGATGGTAAAACATTTTCGCCCAGGAGTTCCATTACACTGGCTCTCATTATTTGACATCCGGAACACGGCTGTTGTTTTACAATGTGAGGGTTGTATTTAGCCAGACCGGTTCTTAAAAATTTTAACCACTAATAAAATAAGTCCATAACATCACGGAATCGAACCAGACCTTTTTGTTACAAGGTTTAACTGCTTTGCCGTGGAGGCAGTTAAAATCCAATGCTCTACGTTTTCACAAGTACGATGTACACGATTAAGTCATCTAAAAGTGTTGAATATGATTCTTAATCAGTTTTGGTCTGAACCTTAGAGACGAGAATTGATGCCGGAATAAAGTTTTGAAACGTGTTGAGGAAGAAGGAAAGGAAATGAAAACTTAAGGAATATTTATTCGTAACTGTGAAAAAACTAGCTCCTTAAATATAGTGTACATTGAAGTCATGCTTCAGTTCTGTAATAGTGGAACAATCGTAATATCACCACATTTAAGCTGTGGAGGACACGGCCAACTTCTTCAAATGCTCCATGAACACCTGGAGCGAGACGTCGTCTGTCAACACGGGTGCCCCACCGTCCTGAAGGTAATTTAGTATTAGTATTGTCGGAAATACAAAATATTTATGAAGTAAACATGACTTCGCTAACCCTCCACCATCTTACTTTGAGCTATAAATAAAATTTTATAGGTGAATTTATAAGTAAAAAAATGACTTGAAGCTAAAACAAGAAACCTTTACCATTTAGCTTAGAGTTAGACTAAGATTGTTTACAATCAATACGAATGTTTTAAGAAGAATTTAGTACAAAAATAATAAGAAATATAATTACATATACATTTTATAAGAATATATATATATATAGAATTTTAATATCAGAACAAGACAGAGAAAGAAAAACTGTTCACTCTAAATCTGAAAGCAGCAAAAGATTTATTCAAGGGAAATTCTTATAAGAACAGCTTTCTCCATAGCCATTACTAGCAGAACTCTAACTCGTAAGCTAAGTATGGCAAATACAAGGACGCCTATGTTCAGCTGTGGATGTAAATAAGGTAATATAATATCATAATGAGATAATAATGAAGTATGTTTATAAAGTAATACTTGAGCATGAAGCTTGAATAATTAAAGTTCATTTGTATAGCTGTATAAGCACATAAAAGCAAAACCAATGATAATATGTTATGTGACCGTGTGATATATTTATTCCTCTGGAAGGTACTAATATAAAAAAAAATAGGATGTGAGAATGATATGTCGCTTTCCACGTTAAATAATAAAACTTTTTTTTAAATTTAATCTTATCTATAGCCCATTTATTGATTCATTTATATATCTGTATAAATGGTTCTGTAGCTTTAGTATTTCATTATAAATTCCCCGCCATCCTTTACTTAGTTTTAATTAAGTTTTAGTTAAAGATTATCAACGATATGATCAATATTATGTACAGGCATTGATACCAAAAATACTAGACTTATAATAATTCGGATTACAGGCTACCACAACAAATCTAAATTAAGTTAAAACAATTTAACTGTTAAAAATATATGAGATCAATAATATATCTACTTATTAACACTATGATAACAATTTTTTTTTTAATTATAACAAACGATCATAACATAAATATTAATATACTGAGAACAGAAAGAAGCAGACATCAAATTAAACACAATGATAATTGAGTTAGTACATGAAACATTGCATTTGTTTTAGTGACCCACAACCAGAAGTTGTTTGAATTTAAAAAGAAAAAAAAAACAAAGAAAAGGTTCTCTACCGCAGATGGTATCGGCATCGCCTGGTTTTCGACGCAACGATGATGGAACAAAAAGAAAAAAACATAAATGTCAAAATCAAACCATGCTACATCCGTTGCCAACATGCAGATGATTTCATCAGAAATAAAAAAAATGCGGCCAACATGCATTCATACACCTGCCGTGTGTAAAATAAGAAATGCGACGTCGCACATTGTTAACTAGGAAGGTTGGTGATACTTTTTCATTTTGTCACACTGCACCGAACACTGCACGTCCATCGGCTACGATGCGTTTCACAATGAAATTATTGTTATGATCTGATATTACTCTAAATTAGTACACCGCATTATATTTACATTGGAATTTAAATATAAACATTATTTATTTATTACATAGCTATTTAAACAAATAAAATATTGTTTATTACTGTCACGGTACTAAAAGTGTATTTAATGTTGGCACCAGTATAAGACATCTCATCCACCAGGGTACATTTACAGCCCTTAAATGATTTATCAGATGATATAGGTTATAGCAATTACCGATAAACGATGGAAAAAAAATTAGCAACAAAACTTTATAAATACTAAACCAAAATTGATTGTTTTCAAATATTAATATCAACATGTGATTATTTTTGAATAACCAATAATAATAATAAAGACATTTATTTGTCTAAAAAAAATTTAAGTAAACTAATATACCGGTACCTAGCTAAAGTATGCTACCTAAAAAATAATAACTATTATAATTTTTATCGATTATCGATTTACTATATACCAATAATTTTATTCTAAGTCAGCCATTAAGTTAGAAACTTCAACAATTTTGTATTAAATTCTATATTCTTTAGATGATATCTTAAGATTGTAATGTCTAATCAAATATTTTAAGTGTTCAATTTTTTTTACCTTGCAACATCGAGCACTTACGACATAAAGTAAAGCGCATTTTGTAATAAACTGTTTACTTATTGATGTATATTATAATGATCGTGAACTCACCCCTCCGTACGCGTACATGTTGTTGTGTGTCTGCGAAGGATTAACCTTCGACAGCAGGAATCGTGCCTGAAGATTAAAAAAATATATATATTATGTGTCTGGCTAATTATAGGATCTGTGGACCGTATGTATAGACTAGATTTGATCATAGCATTTTTTTGGTTAAAATAATAATTATATTGTAGTTTACATATCATTGTTAAACTTATAAAATATTTTTTTTTAGGAAATAACACAAAGTATTAATATTTCTAGATGTTACTTTTGAATATATTTAAATCTTTAATTTGATGTTTTATGTTATAGAAATACAATCAGAAGTAATCATAGAGTTATCTCGCCCTTTTTGTATCATTATCATCAGATAGACGTCCACTTGTGGACATAGGTCTTTCCTAAAGATCTCCACATCGATCGCTCCTCCTCTTTTTGTAACCTACACAATATTTGAATAAAAAACATGCAACCAACGAATCCTACTGGGTAACGTCTAATGGTTGACAATAATGGGCGGCTAACACTTAAAAACAATTTCACGTTGTGTTAAGTGATTATGAGGAGGTGGATGGACTGGCATGCTCACTCAGAATACTTTACTTCTTTTATTTTGTTTTTTCTTTTATTCAGCGAATCGACGCCTCGAGCGGTACGTTCACCTGATAGTAAATGATACGCCTGCCCATAACAACGTGGAACTAGTTAGGCAACTATGGTATATACTGCGCCACATTAATCTCGTCACCATGAGACATAAAATGTTGAGTTTCATTACACCAGGAATTTCATTAGCTGCAGCGCCCTTCAAACCGGTGCACAGTAATGTTTGCATATTACTGTTTAGCGGCTGCAATAAGTGTTGCGGTGGTACCATGCTAGACGGTTTCCGTCAATAGTGAACTACCACCAGTAAATATTATATGTTGACAGCCGGAATACTGTTATGGCAGAAGGTTTAGGGCCATGAGATTAGTAGCTATTCTTAGTGGGTAGTTCGCTAAAACCAGCAAGCGTTTGTTATAATCTGTTACGATCTTTGACACTCTCGTAGAGCATCATCTTTATAAAGAGATTGATTACCTTCGAAACGGTTGTTATGCTACGAGTGCCTCAATTTCATGATTGACTCGAAAGTGGCATTGTCGGCGCGCGGCGGTGTTCATAATGAATGTCGTATAACCGGGGAAACGTAAAAATATTTATATTTACTTAGGCGATAAAGTGCCGCAGTATGTTCCGGCGTGCTCTGTTGGCCGTCGCCGTCCTCTCATGTACGTTCCGCGAATCGATTTACGTTCACAGTGAGAACGCACAGCGCTTAGCGATAAAAGGTTCCGATAGTAATCATATTGTAAATACTTATACAAACCACCAAGTAGCGCGTAATGATGAATACATAAAACAAATCAAACTTTGTGATCGTAGCTGCGGTGATTTATAAAAAGTGAATAAACTTTCAGATTTGATATGCGTGTTGATACTCAGCGGTGGCCAGAAGGACAACATGGGGCTCGACGCGCAAGGAAATCTTTTGCCGTCCAATTTAAACATACACGTTTTAAATAACGAGTAAGTAGAAAATTCTCAAATTTACTATAAAATAAAAATTTACATGTTAATTATTCATGGATTTTAGAAACAAAAACCATACAATCGTACATAAATTAGTACTGATGTATGTGTTTAGAAATATAATAATGTTAAATATTACAGGAGTCTGCATAAAAAATGTCTACTGAACGGCAGTGCGGACGGTATGGATAATGAGGAAATATTAAGGACAATGCTTAATTCTACTTCTATCCAATTATTAATAAAACAATTAAATAGTGAGTATATTTCTATTAAAACTGTCAAGATTATTAAATCAGTGCTAAAGGTATTACATTATTACAGATGTTAGCTTTGAACATTTTTTTTCGAAAAATTTAACAAATAAACCATATGCTATCAACCAAGGCGATTTTGGAAATAACTTAGCCATGACGCGTGGCAGAAGAACTGTTGAACAAGATGAAAGGGATAGTAATATTCAACAGCAACAATCAACAACTTTTTTGATAGAAACTGTTACTGATAAAAAAATTATGAAATATACAAACGAAAAACCTAATTTAGAAAACGTGATTACATTTTGGCAAACACTTGCGCAAAGAAACAAAATGATTGCGGATGGTAATTCTAAAGTAATACCTATGGAGAGTGACAAAACTAAAATATCAAATATACAAACAAACCCAAATCGTGGACAGAAGAAAGCTGACGGGCTTCTGACAGCTGTGGTTAATAATTATATAGGTAATAAAGATAGAATCGAAGGAGGATATTTAAAAAACATGTTACCTGAATATATTTCTAAACAAAACATACCCGTACAAATTATTCCATCTACGACAAGCGGAAGTCTGGTTAGTGACGACGATACGGATATATTTAAATATCTTTTAAACTCGAGAGATAAAGAGAGCTTAGAGACTCACAATATAAACGCGCATTTGAGTAAATACTCATACGAATTCAATTACTCAAAAATTAAATACGAGAATAAAAATATAAATCCAACCAAAAATATTCAGGACGATATCAAACCTAACGTTACAAACATGTTAGTCAACAATAACGAAAATTTTAATACGGACGAATTAATGAGTCACAAAAATGTGAGAGATGAAGATAATGTCAAATACAACAGAGCGAATTCAAATTATATGCGAAGAGCTTCGAAATTTGATGAACCACGTATTTTTTTTATAAATCATTCAGAACATTTAAAATCTAACGATAAATTGAAATTATTAAAAACGAAAAAAAGTAAATATAAAAATAGCATGGAGAGTTCAAATGATATCCGTAGTGTAGAAAATCAAGACAAAAATTTTATGATACAAAGTGATAAACAAACAACAAGCGCTATACCATTAGGCTTAATTAAACAAATTGCTGAAGATGTTAAAGCTCTGATATTAAGGGATCTACATAAAGATGTATCCACCACAGCCCCATGGCAAACTACATCAAGCTCATCAACCAAAGGTAAAAAATATATTAAAATTTAAAATAGCTTACCACAACTAAATGCATACTTTTTCAATTTTAGGACTAACTGAATCAACGACGACAACAACTACAACAACAACGACAAGAACAACAATCATTTCTGAAAAAAAATTAGAGAAACCACACATTCTAGAGAAGATCTTGGAAATTTTGGAAAAATACAAAACTGTAGATGAAAGTACGGTAAAATATAATACTCATCCAAAAATTGAGGATATAAATCAAAACACATCTAAAATACAGTACCATAATGAGAATAATGCAATGTCGTCCAAATCCAATGTGCCTTACTTAAATCCATATTACCCATATAAATCTCCTCAATCTAAGAAAGTACCAAAGTTAGACACAGAGACCCCTAAATTAATACCTTTTGTTCCAATAAGAAGTTTATCTACTTCAATTACCTCATTTGTGGGCCCGAAAACTTACCAATCCAAGCCGATAATGCTTCAGACAAATCTATTGGAAATACCACCGTTAAGTATTGCATTAATAAACCCATTGCCTATTGCTAATCACGATTTAACAGAGAGCACAAAGCGACCATTTCGACCATTACAACACCAAGTACCCGAGAGAAACATTAAACCAGAGTATAAACCAGCGGTAATGTATAAGCCAAACAGAAGTTACAGAGGTGATGATACGCCCAGGAGTAAAAATCTTAAAAGGATCGATAATAAGAAAAACAGTGAAAAAGTACATAATAAAATTAGCAGTGTCATAAATGTTCGTACTGAAAGTAATAATAATATAAAACCAAAAAAAATAAACAAGAATGGCCATAGTCGATACCGTACGCGGACCGAAAACAACGTAAAACGACTCCGTGAGAAACTGGAACATATTACACCGAGAGCTGATTACAAGTTGAATAAGGATGATTGTTGTAAAGATGAAATATTTACGGATGAAGAGCAGCAGCAGCATCACGTTGATGATATAAAAACACGAGATGAGGCATCCTTTAAAAATTTATTAAGAACTCAACAGAGGGTTACAGATATGTTGGCACTGATGTTAGCTAGAACTAAAGATGACCAACCGCTTAGCGTGGAGACAGCTTAGTTTTTTTTTAAATAAAAACACTATGATATTTTTTCTTTTCTTACATCTACTATCATTGTAATAATTGAGGTTAGTACTACAACACGAAGTCTATGAAGGCTGATATCGCATCAAATGCTGATATTCTTGGAACATTACAATTTCATCATATTTTCTTTCACTGGAAGCTAAAGCTAAGCAGGGAACGAACTCATGCATTTCCGATTTATAGTTCCAATTCTTCTCTTCTTCTTCTTCTTCTTTCTCCTGCCCTGGTCCCACTTTATGTAGGGTCGGCACAACATGTTCTTCATTACCGAACATGTTGTAAATAGTTTTGGCTAAACTTTTTTACGACCGGCCGCCTGCCTGACATCAACCCTCTTTTTGGGAATCTTTGGGGACTTTTTTTTTTTGTTCTTCCCCATTTGTATTTCGCTGTTGTTACTAAAATTCACAAATGTACATAACTTAAATATTAAAGTCATTGGTACATGCCGAGATTCGAACCCGCGACCTTCGGATTGAAGGCCGCACGCTCTAACCATTAGGCCAGCGAGTTACCTTTATAGTTCCAATTATAAACAGAAATTACTCCGCTTCATAGGCAACCTGATGAAAAACGAACTATCATTTGATTACTTATTTATTAAAGTTAGTATAGAGCCGATAATTGTTTGAAACAACAAAAACAGTGCCTAAACAATTTAGTATAATAATTTTTATATTATCACGCCTTTTTCCAATAAAAGTAGGCGGGGGCGAATAAGTACCCACTTTTCGCGAGATGTGGTCAGATTATGTCCCATGTACCAGAGGGCGAGCCTGTTGCCATTTTATTGGGGCCACCACACACACACACACACACAAAGATAATTTCAGTGTGCAGGTTTCCTCGCGATGTTTTCCTTCACCGTCTGTTTCGTTGTTGTTACTTAAGTTCACAAATGTACATAACCTAAATATTCCCTTAACCCGCGACCCCCAAACTTAATTAACCCGCGACCTTCGGAATGAAAGCCGCACCGTTCTAACCATAAGGCAAGCGAGCTATTTTTAACAATTTAGTATTACAATTTTTAATAGTTTCTGTTGCAGGAGAGAGAGTTAGTTACGACCGCAACACCTATTTCTGCCAGTGAGTAGTAATGTGCAAACATTACTGTGTTCTAGTTTAAAGGGCCATGTAGTAAGTGAAATTATTGAACTAGAATTAACATCCTAGGTCTCCTGGCGACTAGCGCCATGTGGTGCAATGCATATCCTCCTAATCCTATTATCCTAACTAGCGCTACAATGTTATGGTATGCTTGTCACTAACCGCACGTCTCATCGTAGAACTAAAAAAGATCCGAACACCATATGGAAAATTTTACTTTAAATAATAAGTTATTCTTTGTTACCTGTGAACCGCCATGTTCAGTGTCGATATACCGCGGCACTGGGAAACGGCTCTGCAGGATCTCCTGCGCGTCGTCCACAGGCGCTCGCAGCAGCTGCGCGAAGCTCTCGTACTCCGCCATGTCCTGGTAGCGTAGCGCACGCCACTGGGCAATCGTCTGCGCATGCGACGCATTACATTACATTCGACAATGATCGAAACTAAATATTATTGAACCGTAATAGTTCAGTTTATCAGACGGTCGTATCACGCTATAACTAACGAACAGGCGTGGGTTCATTCTTTCTTGAGCTTAAGTTTTAATTAAAAGAAACCATCATAAGGTGCCTGGTATGTTTCCTAAACACTGCTTTTGTGGATATTAAACATTATTAAACTACATTCAGTCAACATAGATAAAAGATATCAATTAACCTTGTGACAGAAAACCACCCCAGTCCCACGAGTGGAAACAATAAGGAGGCTGCTTATGTATAAATTACTTGGAACAATCAAAAGTGTGAATTGGTAGAACCATGTGAACAAGCAGACGGCTAAACAGCTTTGCTCAGATTTAAAAAACATGGTTTAAGCATTTGATAATTTAGTATGATCAAAATTAAGAAATTTTAATAATGTCGTAAATATTACAAATATTTTATATACAATATTAAGAAATATATAAGTCGTGTGAAAGATGACATGTATATGAAGAGTGTGAATTTAGATATGGTGGCTGATAGAAGGATGTGGAAGAGAAGTACATACTGTGCCGACCCCACATAGAATGGGAAAAGGGCAGGAGGAAGAAGATTAAGAAATATATAAGTTAATATAAATTTTTTAAATATTTGAACTAACCTCTCCATGATATATTAAGATTTGGAAGAACGTGTCCATTAGAAGAATGCGGTCAGGCTGTATAGACGAAGTGTCGAGCAGTACAGGCTCCGGTGGTCCACCAAATGAGTAAGAGTACAGGATAGGTTGGATCATTATTAATGACTGAGTAAGATCTTCGCGCATTAGCATGTGCCTGTGAACATATAAAACAAACTTTAGTAACATCACTGCGAAATAGTTGTTTTAAATCCGAAATTACGACCTTTATCATAAAACAGCAAAATATTTTTATTTGCGGCGATTTTGAATCTACACTGTTTTGATTTTAATTTTGTCAGACGCTCGCCTAAAATACTCTTTTTTTTAATTCCAGATATTCACCACATGATAAGTGGTATGTTTGCTCACAACAATATGGTTTTAGTCAGGATGGTGTACACTGTACCACTTATCGCTCGTTGCCTTGAGACATAAGTTTTGTTACACCAGTAATTACACTAGCTACAGCACTCTTTAAATCGGAACACAATAACGTTTGCACACTACTGTTTGTCGGCAGAAATAGGCGCTGCGTTGGTACCCATCGACATGGTCTCCGATAAAGGAGACCTACCACTAGTAAAAGATTCTGGCTCTCGTGTGTTGGCAGAAAATTTCTGTCATAGCAGATTTACATTGCAAACTCCATAATATGGTGACCTGGAAACAAACCAGGCTTGTCAGTGTTGCAAGAGAAGTGGTTAGCCATGGAATACCTATTCACTAGTAACATTAGATCTCTGTAACAAAATATAATTATGTATAGAATATATGTATAGAACTTTTTATATTTTTACCTATAGAAGGTTGTCTCATCAGGTGAGTTGTTGAACACCTGGAGGAACTGCGAACGACGCAAATGGTACATAAACTGAGGGTACAAGCTGAAGTTCTCCGACAGACGGAAGCTATTTGGATCGTCCTTGCCGTATTCGCCAAATTTCTGGCACTGCAACACAACATATAGGTAACATAAACAAATATTAATATTGCTAAGACTGGAGTCTGCTCTTAAATAAACACTAGTTATTCTCCACTCACTTTAATAGTCTCAAGTTAAAATTAGATTTCAAATGTAGACTTGATACTTGTCAGACCTCTGAATAACAAAAGCAATATCTCTAGCAAAATTTTGAATCCTACATCTAATAGTTTACAGATCTCATGATGAGTTAATGAATCTCTGTGTATGTGTGAACCTTTTTTTTTAGTATCGGGTTGGTTATCTTGGAAGGATACTCTACTCTTGGGAGTAAGTCAGGGTTATGTGAGATTCTAACTCACTCATACCCCGTCGGTTGTCTGCATCAGTGCATACAGAGAGACTCCGGGATCTCTTATGGAATGCACTGGTGCCCATTTACACTTTCTGTCACATCTCTGAGGAGGAGCCTAACCCTTCTGGGCACCATCGCTGAGCCATATGCTGTCCCACGTAGGTTCGCTTGTTGAGCATTTAGAGCCCATAACACTCAAGACCTGTGATACTCCTCGACCCTTTTAGTTGCCTTCTATGACAGGCAGGACTTACCTTAGTTGTATTCGTACTAGCCTGAGACGACAGGGCTAGTGTATGTATGAACCTATCTGTCCAAGTAGTATATGGAAAAATTTCACTGCACTTACGCATTAAATAAATAAAAAATACAAAGTAGAAATAAAAAAGGCTGACATAATGACTCAAAAAGTTCTCTTTTAGTCTATCCTTTGACTTGTAAAGAAAAAATGGAATAACACAAAACCCGACATGTAAATAAATAAATTGGCACTTATATTATATAATGCATAAATAACCAGACATGTATGAAAAAAAAGTTAAGGATCATGGTATGGTTAGTTAATTAGGCGAGACTTACCAAACGAATGAGCATACGGTCTAGCCAGCGCAATACGTCGGGCCCGTCCTCTAGCTCGGCGCGATACACTACGAGACGCGCCATCACCACAGCAGCCGCCTCCTGATCAAAGCCAGCCGCGATGTGGTGCAAATTCACCGCAGCGTCGCCCCAACTACGAAGTAATTAATTATCATTTTCTTCTCATTAAATAATTTCACTACAGCGCTAAACGCTGAAGGTACTGTACTGTACAGGTTCACGCACAATTTTAAACAACAAACTGTTTATAGTGAATCATTTATTGCACATCACAATTGAGAGGAGCACAATGAGCAAAATACTTTCTTTCTTCCAAAAACCATTAAGCTATGGAATTAACTCCCTACCGAGGTTTTCCCAAAGACCAACAGAATGGGGTACTTCATAAAGGGCGTGATAATACTCCCCGGGGTCATGAACGCTTGTAATAGCTCTACTTATAGATGTGTCTATAAGCTACGATAAATGCTTACCATCAGATAAACAACAGCTTTTGTAGTATACATAAAAATAACATACTTGCGTGCAACTGTCGTAACTCTAACGCGACGCTGCCCACTCGAGTGTTGGTACTGAGTTATGAGCTGTACATAGCCGCGTCCACCGGCCGGCACCGGCGCGGCATGCTGGTTCACCACCTAACAATAATTATTATAAAACCATAATAAATGACACATTGAATATTTTGATCAAAAATTAAACATTAAAATATCTCAATGCAGAAAAAAAACGGATATGTATACATTTTCTTTTAAAAGTAATTTTGAACTATGTAAATAATGTCTAATTAAAGAAAAAACATCAAAATCAGAAATAGCAACAAACAAATGTATGGGTTAAGCAATCTGAGGCAATGCCATGGAGCTTCACCCAACATTTGTATAGTCTTAGATAGATAAATCCCTTTATTTGCCCAATCAGTACAGAACACATGTGTACAGACAAACATATCATAAAATACAGATAAACCAAAATATGTTGACATAGTAATATTTTAGATTATCATTGCTGCCGTGTGTACTGCAATGATACAAAATGGCCGTAGTTCAGTGTAACTATTGCCACATAGTCAACACTGATTTTCAGCTACTACCTTATTACAGAGCGCCTATATTTTCGAGATGCTTGTGTGCGCGCATGATGTAGCCGGATAGAGAAAAAGACAATTGAATTAAAGTTAAATTATTGATAGTAAATTTAAGAATAAATATAACTTCTGCTTAATTATTAAAATATTTATTGTAATATTTTTCCAAAATAGTTTACAATATGGATCAAACAGAATTTTTATTCCAATTCATATTACATATAATACATTTAGGAACACAGGCCTATATCTTTTTATTTTAAGTCACCAAAACCTACATAAGTAATATTATAATAAAAACAAAAAAAAAAGTCATAAACTGCACAAGAAAATCAAAGAATATACTAAAAGTTTGAGTATTTGTTATTAAGCAGTTAAGTAGTTTACCTCAAAGAAAATTCCTACAGTGGTGCTCGGAGTGAAAGTGCACATCTTCCACTGACAAGTATTGCCCATTCCCACTTCTTGCTCTGACACACATGGCCCCTTCACATTCAATGACACACACGAACCAATCGCACCTGTTACTGTAATCATAAAGCTCACATTTAATATATATATGTAACAATAAATCAGACTTTAAAATCAATTGGTTTGAAAATCTATGAAAGAGTCTTATGTCGAACAGTCTATAAACTGCGGATTCCAAATATTCATAAGTTCTTAATGAACAAAAAAATGTTTTCACATACTTTCACTAATTAATTAAGAAATTGTTAATTCAGTTTTCAGTTTGCTAGGTGGTTATCTGCTTATATGATTTGAATATGTATGGGGTTCAATCCCCTACTGAGCTTGAGCTTACTGGAAGACATAGAAATGAAATGTTTCTAAAACAGCTTATCCAGGATGTGAGACATCCACCAACTTGGTTAGCCTAGTTCGAAAATAGCCTTGATACCCACCTTGTGAAAGACCTTAAGTTCCAATTATGGGAATAGAAAACTATTAATTATTATAATCCTAATTAGAAAAAAAATCTATATTAAAAATACCCATAGTACTCCCTTATTTTTGGTTCTCATCCATTTTTTAGAAGAAGTAAATAATTTTAGTTAACTTACTTTTTAGTTCCCGACTGCATTTCACTTCTAAGCTGCCATTGAATGCCATCTTGTATTCTCCCTTTTGATCTTTTGCAAACACTCTTTGGAAAGTCTGCTTGAAAAGTGAAGAATTGAAAGAGTCACCCATCACCATGTGACCACTGAAATGACCACATATTAGATAAGCAGACATTATAAAAATGTACATTTATAAGAACTGGTGATACTTCGTACGTTATGTTTACACATTGCTATTTGTTGGCAGAAATAGGTGTTGCGGTGCTACTAAGACCGTCACTGTGCAACAACCAATAAAAATTAAAGTAAAAGATTAGACATATTAGTTCTGGCGAATTGCCATTAACACATTATCTGAACGCACCTCACTACCTACCACCCTCATGTCAATTTGCTGCCAAAAAACTAAAGCAGTCTCAGCTAGTAACATACTAGATCAGAGTAATTGTGGTGTGAGCATGATATACCAACCACACCCTCATTGTTGCATAACATTTTATAAATAAAATTTAAGTATTACACAATACTGTTACACTTATGTTTAAACTTATAATTTTATTGAGACTTATTCTTCATTTATTTAAACACATTAGTTATATACATGAGCATGTCTAATGTTTTTATACATTAATATGGGAAGGGTTGATAAAATTCTGGTTTCCAATAAGAGTTAATAACATACCCAGTAGAATTACAACATTGCTTCATCTCCATCAGTCCAGTTTGATCTAATGCACATGAATAAATGTCTATAGAATGACCATTAGTAGCAGCTCTTAGAGACAAGGCCTCATAGTGTTTAATTCCTTTCTTCATGTATTTAGCATTGTCTTTCTGAATATCATGGTGAGACCTAATAGGCTGTTTCAGTTCATCATTTACAACTTGACCTGGACCTTGTGAGCATGGCCCACCAAGAAATAGCATGATTCTACCACCTGTGTTAGGGTAAGTGACCTCAAGTAAACCAACAGCCAGAGAAAGTGCAACTCCACTACTTCTTAATGGACGCTTTCCAACACCAAGAGGCCATGGATCCCTTCCAAGCTCACTTAATAAATCTGTCAAAGCCATGTCACACTGTTTTACTGGCTGTAAGAAACGATGTGCTGGAGGCTGTGCAGCTGGTGCTCCAGGCCTACCCTGAGGATTAGTAGCGTTTACTCTACCAATAGCTAACTGTTCTTGTATTTGTTTTGCAGTTAAATCTTTTGTGCCTTTGAAAACATAGCATTTTGAGATACCTTCTGTACCTGTAAAGATTAATATTCAATTTATTACCCCACACAGATACAAATAATGTCTGGAGTAAAAGAAATGTATAGAATTTTGTAATAATTCACTGATTATTCTTTATTTACAATGTTACAACAGCAATTACCAGTAAAGAAACACTTTTGGATGATGTAAATATTTAGCTATGCCAATAAACTATATGAATCAATCCCTCTTTCTATCTTCACCGATTAAGAAGAATTTTGATTATATTTACCTAATTCATGTATCTGTACCATACGGCCAAATGTGATTAGGCCAACTAGTGCATTCTGTGGCATTAAACTCAGAGAAGTTTGCAGTGAGTCTTTAAGAGCTCCAAGTTCTTCTTCATCCAAACAGGTGTCCACAACCAATAGGAAGATTGGTGGCATGGCCTGTGCTCTTGTGATTGTATATTCAATTGTTGAAAAGTTAGGTATGAGTTCAGCAGGCTGGTGTTGCTCAGAGATAGCTGCATACTGAGGAGGAAACTGGAAAATAGATGTATAATTTAATATTGCCTATTTTCATATTTTTTATTGTTTGTTACAAACTAACACTTTGTAAATATAGATTTACTTAATCAACTCAAACTCACTCTCAACTTTAAAAGGTACATCCTATTAGACATAAATATGTAATGACTTAATAAACACAAACTAAAACAAGTATTACAGGAAAAACTTACAGGATTTCTTTGGAAGCAGAAATTGCAAACCCACAATTTAGCACGATAGTCTACCTGACACATAGGATTTAAGATTGCACGACATGTATTTCGTGTACATAACACGGGTTCATATTGTATAGGAGGTAGATCTGGACGTTCCTTTAGTGGTTGGTATAGGCACGCTAAAGGTACCACGAGCCTCGTCGTTTCAATTCTGCTAGATGGCCAGACATTCCATGTAAATCTTATACCATCCCTATCTTCATTCTGTTGAATGAACTCCTCGTATGTCGCCATATCGCCAACCTATATGAAACAACTTGGAACATGAATCAAAATATAATACAAAGCAACGAATGAATACACACTTTATGAAACTTTATACGTACCACGAACGCATACGGCACTTAATGCAGATTTACGTATACGCTAAAACAGATCTTCAATGGATCTTCATTCAGAAAGGTGTTATAATTGTAAAATTAATTTAATTTTCTATGCGACGGGCGAGACTGGCTGATTTGGCAATTGTCAACACCATAGACATATCTGTCATTTTAGCCACGTCACTTTGAAAAACGTATTTACATTTCATAATATAAAAAAGGTCGACTATTTTCATACGCGTAATCACTTTAAAAATAATACCCTTATTTTGATTATATTTTACCAGAAATAATATTTATAATACTTGTTCAGTTACAAATACAATAAACCAAAGACTAAATAGTTCTACACAAAACTAACAAATTTTGTCTATTGTTAACGTTCCTTTATATCATTACTACTATTACATTTATTTATTTTTTTGTAGAGGACATTACTTATTTTTTTTTAAGTAAAATGTAGTTAGGTATTAAAAATAAAAAAAGTAATACATGATGTGTTTTTTATTCTCTTAGTGGTAAACAATTTTTTTTTCATTTTTATTTATGGACGCGGAATGTGCTTATGACATAAACGGTAATCTGTAGTAATGAAACGTTCTTGAATGAAACATTTTTTTTTATTTTTAGGACATAGTAAATTATATTTCAATTGTAGGACATGATTTATAAAATTTCTTATAATTTAATGTAAAGCAGCTGTAATTTTGTTACAAGAAGTGGATATAAATTTACTGACATGTCATTGCTTTGTTTTAAGAGCAGGAAGTTTACGCCAAAAAGTGCGACTGCGCACTGGCCAAATTAGTAGGTAGTGTGAAAGAAAATGGCGATCAGCGAAAGGCGTCCGGAGTTAACGTGATGAAAAACATTGTTAAAAGCTCAATTACATAGTGTTATAGTTATTAATTGTGTCAGATGTAGATTAATTAAGTGTTAATGAATAGTGATTGTGTATAAAAATGGCTGCGAATATGTACAGAGTCGGCGGTAAGTAACAATAATTGGTTATTTTTGTTGAAGCTTCGCCGGTTCACCGCCAGCCGACTAGCGGTGCTTTCGTTTGATTGTCGTACTTTTATTAATTACTTACATTAATTAGATCAGAAACATTATATCATATTTGTTTAATATTGTATACAAATTCGCGGGCAAACTATGTTTATATCTAAAATTATCTTTATTTATGAAAAACTTGTATGTATTTTACCAAATTTTAAATATCACGATATCATTGCACTTAGGTATCGTTGTTAATAGCTTGCGTATCTGCGTGTTCTCGAAGACGTACGCACAAGTAACATCGCGTCGATTAAACGTTTGTTATTTCGAGTGAATATAGTTTGGTTGAATATTGACATGAAATTTTAGGTTATATAAAGTGTTGTCAAAACATTTTTCGAAAGTATCTGCATGTTAGTGTAGAAACAAGGAGCGATTTGGCGGGTGTGATAATAACTTTGTTTGATTGCATTCGTTAGTATTCGTGTATAGGTTCTTCGTTGATTTGACGGCATTGTGGCGGGCTCCCCGAGCACTCGTGTGGCTCGTTCGGCGGTCGCAGCGCCGAATGCTAATTAGCTCTTCCTTTTATATTACTTCCTATTACTAAATATCGTGTCATTGAAAACCTGCATTTAACCAGCACAATTGTTTTAAGTTAAACCAATATTTCTAAGCTGATCTTACTTTATGATAGCTTGTGTAATGACATCTATCGTTTTATACTGACTTAAGGTCAATATAAAATAACTGCATAAATAATTATTTATATCTGACAAAGAATTACTTGACCTACATTCACCACCTTGAATTTTACCTAAAGCATTAAACTATTGTATATCTAAAATCAATTGTCAAAAAACATAATAAAACCTTGTAGTGTGAAGGAATTCAAATTATTTGCTAAGATATTGATTATTTTTTAAGTAAGAATATTTTATTCACTACACATATAAGCAAAGCCAATGAAGGAGATCATAGATAAAATATAACATATTTCTCCAAAAATTTTAATAAAACTGAAAAAAGACTAAAATAAATTTAAACTACTATTTCCAAAACACAAAATTTTAGAAAAATAATAATAGTTTGTCATCTGATGACCAAGAAATAAATATCCAATTATCAATTTTGTAGCTAAAATAGTTTTGTAATATGTATAAACTATTTAAAAAAGTTACAAAAAAAGAACAATCTAATCATGCTTTTTTAGCCAAACTGTAATATTTATAATTGGAAGCAGTTAAAACTAATATATTATTATCAGCTCATGCAATAATAATATACAATTGCCCATAAATATGAGTATTGTTTTACAGAATAAATATTTTTACTATAATATACTTACAAGACGTTTTACTACTTAAAATTTGTGTACTGAGTGTTTACAAACATCTAAGATGTCTTCAAACATTTATTGTACATTTTTGTAACAGAATTTGAGTACTTTGGAGGTCATTGACCTCATTTTTTATTCTTCACATATTCAAATGGTAACTGTGTTACTCGTCTTTGTTACTTTTTCATTTCAATAATTATTGTATGCTTTATTTTTACAGTTATTTTAAATTCAAGTGAGCCAAGATTTATGCAAAAATGTTTTTTTTTTCTGAAACTCCTACACATAGGTTATACATTCAACAACAACTACATATTAAGTGTAGTTGGAATGTTATTAAAAAGTAAAATAAAATTGCTTCATACATTATTACAAAAATATTAAAATTAAAGATCCATTGTATAAAGAAATGAAAAGTTGCAATTTAAAACAGATAATTCTGTATGGTTTGTATCTTAACATACATCTTGTTCTATGTGAAAATTTCGTTATAAGAGTGGCCTATAACTTATAATCAACTTTCACAAAGAAGTTAACTTAATTTCTTATAAAAAATGTGTGAAGTACCTAAACCAAAATCTAAAACATTGTTCTTTGATGACTGAAAGTATTTCTTTTAGATCAGTCAATTACAACATAAAAATTAGGTTTCTTTATTTCTTACTTGTTCAACAAAATGTTTAGAAATCCATAAAACTGAAAATTAAGTTATTATTTATTTGATAAGATCTACTTAAGACTATCCATATAAATTTATTTATGGAATCATTGTTCACTGTATTAAATATTACAAAGTTATATAGCACCATGTTGTCTTCCTTCTTTATACATAAGATTTAAGATATCTCTGCCCCAGCAATACCATATGCTGCAGAGCGCTTTTCAAATCAGTATACAGTAATATTTGATCACTACTGAGTGACATTATATATAGGTGCACTGGTGGTAAAGGATTTAAAACTAATATTGGTTAATGGTTTGGTTCTAATTATCCTTTTGTCCATTATCACAATAATTGTATAAAACTGCTTTGCTTAACAAAATTTTGATACAAGAAATTTATCCAATCTTGCTCATTCTGGCAAATTTCAATATATATATAAATATATATCCAACCATTCTATTGTATGGAATAAATGTGTATTAATTAATTAAGCTATTTCCCATTGCCATTACTTACGTATGTACATTGTGATAACAAGTTTAGGTAACTCTTATCATCAACACGTCAGCAAATGTGTTGGAGAGTTTCATCGTGTCTACAATTATTCTAAGAATTAGACATACAAAAGTATAGTGACCGCAAAATATTTTTATTTAGAATCTCTAGTATCTATGAATTTCCGAAAATATAATATAAGAAAAATTGTTACAATGGCTATATAATTATAATTTTTATGGATAGATACGTAAAGCATTTTTTTGAGGTATGATTTGTTGAAAAAGTTTTCTTGAAACATTTTTGTTATCAGTAAAAATTTATTTTGTCATTTCGTTAACCTAATTATTGTTATTAATCCCAATCTAACCATGACCACATGACGCTTGAGCGGAAACTCGCTATTTACGTTAAAAAGTAACATATATTATATTAACTTAACTGGTAGTAGGTCTGCTGCCGGAGATCGTCTCCTTAAGTACCACCACAGCGTCTATCTTGAGTATCAAACATTACTGTTTCGGTTTGAAGGGTCTTGTAGCTAGTGAAATTATTAAGCTCACGAAATTTAATATCTTATGTCTCAAGGCGTAGTGAGCACAACGTAATGCAGTGTCAAACATCCTAACTCACGCCACGTTATGGGCAGCAGGCGTATTTTTTACCCTCAGGTGAACGTGTCAAACGCCGCCCGCCGCTTCGTCGAATTAAAAAAAAATTAAGTTATGATATGTAGCATTTCGACATTTCTAGTGTTTGATAATTAAAATTATCACACAGAGAAATTTTAAAGAGCCAAAATGTCACCAGCAGGTATCAATTTCGTTATATGAATGACATTATGAATAAACATTCAAAATAGATTTGTTTTTTAAACTATTTATTAGCCATTCATCGATTCGATATTAAAATAAATTATATGAACATCTATCACATTAAAATTTTTAAAAAATGCTTTTAAATAAACAAACTATTCTAAGGTCCTATATCTTAAAAATTATTAATAATAACCTAATTGTTAATAGGTATGTTTATAGTTATTGAATTATTAATGTTTATAATGTCTATAACATTAGTTGTCCAAGCAACGAGCGATTCGGATGCGATGCGTTCCCTTAACAAAACCGTTAGAAGCTCTTTGAATTAACGAACGAGATATCGCGATCGTTTCCTGTACATTAGGCCGAGCGTGGCGATGTCTCGACTCAACATTTTTTTTATCCAACGATTCGAGCAAAACGTGTACACTTGATAGTATGTTATACGCCTGTCTATAACAACGAAGGAAGCTGGAATGTTATACACTGCACCACATTGCGCCCATCGCTTTGACACTTAGGATGTTAATTATATGTTCAATCTCGTTACCCCAGTAATGTTTGCACATTACTGTTTGGCGGCACAGATAAGTTTCGGTTGTACCTATCTAGACGGTCTCGGGCAACGGTGAAGCAGTGGTGCGGTGTATATTATCTTAACTAGGATCACATTGTTATAGGTCGGCGCATCATTCATCATTAGGTGCACGACTCGTTCGTCTCGTCATTCCGTTGCATAAAAAAAATAGATACTGTTTCCGTCAACTCGGACCCTGTACCAGTAAACATTAATCCAATATACGGTTGATATTATCTGTAAACCTCGTACCTGTACTGTGCAAGGTTGAACCGCTGACAGCATTGTCAGTTACGAATATCGGAGTACATACTATTTGAGCCCCAACAAATATGTTAAACTTGTGTTTACTTATTGATATCACTGAGCCGGTCTAGGCATATGAATTTTACCCATATTACACACGCGTCCGACGTGGATCGTATTAGGTATTCTTATTAATCTTCATAAAGGGATTTATTCATTCATTCAATGAAAAAATAAATATACATTTACTAGTGATGTCATATTTCACATGATGGTCATAGCACCCAAGATACAGAAGGAATAAAGCATTACTCTGAGAGGTAGCTTAGATTTTTACAATTTTTTCAGCAAATAAGCAAAATCAGGTAAAAATAAAAATCTTCAAAAAAAATACTATTAATGGTTTGAAATCTCTACTAAACTTATTTTATTATAAACACAGCGATTAGACGAGCGAGTAGTTCACCTAATGATAAGTGAATCAGTCGTCTAACCTATAACAATGTGGTCTTCGTTAGGATAATATATACTGCACCATTGTTCACTCATGGTAGGTCTCTGTTGCCGGGGACCATCTTAGAGGGCACCATCGTAGCACCTGTTTCTGCCGCCAAACAGGAGTGTGCAAATATTACAGTTTTCCGGTTTGAAAGGCGTTTGTAGCAGGTAAAATTACTGGAGTAACAAGACTTAACATCCTGTCTCAAAACGACGAGCTCAATGTGATAGTGTTTAACATTCTAACTAGCGTCACGTTATTATGAACAGGCGTGTCACTTACCATCAGGTGAACGTCCCGCTCGTCTCATCGCTTCGTTGAATAAAACAAAACGTGTTTTTTACGATTTAAAGTGACGACGGGGTAGTGTCATCTAACTGATTTTTAGCTACTTGTCGAGAATCTTTCTTCGCAAAAAGACTTCGTTTCTATAAAATTTCAGGGCCTATGTTACTGATACGGTGATTGGCAACGTGACAGCAGGATGTGTATATAGTGATATAATTAGTAGGATAAGAAATAAATTGACGGCAAGCGGTCGGTCGGGTTTAGTCTGACAGGACCAGTTTATTGTTCAGAAACGTACTTAGGCATGCGACTTTCACCAATGGTCGCCGGTACGTCCATTATTGCGGACGATGCCGTCACACGGCACGCTGTTAACCGAGGTCGTTTTGATGAGGCCCTTTTAGATGTCAAACAGAATTTCTAAATATTTCATACCTACTGTTAATAACCAATTCAGAGCGTTTTGAAGGTAATAAATGTTTCGTACTTCACTATTGGCTAAGGATCTCCTCCAAGGATCTTCACTCTAATTGGTCTTGTACTGCTCGCATCCAGCGGTTTTCCCCGAGCTTCATCAGATCGTTCTAAAATGTGAAGGGTCTTCCAGCACTACGTCTGTCTATATGCAGCTGCGACTACCCGACCTTGCTACCCCATCAGTTGTCAGTACTTCGAGCAACACGTCTTGCCCATTGCCATTTAAATGTGGCAACCATTACGGCTATCTTCTAAATTCGGTATACTCATCTTTACTTATGTAGTCAAATATAATCTACTAGTCTTCTCTTCTTTCGCCCGTGCTTGTCTTGAAACTATTTTACTGATCCTTCAGTAAATTGTCACACCGCTTTATCCTCACTATAATTGCCAGCAAACAGTGTGATTTTTTGAATGGGTATCTAAAAATTTTAAGTTTCTTTATAATTCGCTACCGCTTCAGCATGTTTCCCCTAATATATATATATGTATATATTTAAACACGCAGAGTGAAGTAGAATACAAAGTATCATATCCCGGTTAATAAGGAGACTTAGTAACAGCAACGCTATACATTTTGCTGTGAACTTTATAAAGTGTAATTGCTTTTTGTTACCTGTGTATTATACGAAAACCAAGTAATAGAAACAAATCTACTGAATACGGGAATTATTTTATATATCATAATGTATCGTTATCTATTCCGTATTAACACATGTAACGGTGGTTTTCCAATGTTAACTGAGCTAGTTATATCGCAAAAACTATCGTATATGTTATATAATCAAACTACTAAAAGATAGTTGAATGCCGTGAAAGGTACTACAATAGTGTAAAATACTATTTAACAATGTTACTACTACTACCTATAAAGTCAACAGGTTTTCTTCACCATATTTTTCCAGTTTTGACTTTAACTGCTCTTAACTTCCACTCAATTTATTGTGAGGACATCGAAATTCTTTATTAACGGCAGTAATTTTTTTATTTGTTACACCTCAAATATAGTCTATTGATAAATTAGATGCGCTGGACCAAGTCAAGGTACAAAGGAAAGATATTATTGTCAAAACTGAAGTATGAGGAAACTAGATTTCCTCATGTCATAAGTCAAGTAAGTTATGGTACAACATTAGGTGTTTCCACGATATTTTATACCATACTAATAATAAATACTAACATCCGAGTAATGATCACTCATTATTCACGTTGCTTTTTAGGCGACGTCTTATCTCATTATTGATGGTCTTTTTTAACATTTCACCGATTGTGTTATTTCAGTTTTGTCGAAAGGAGGTATATAAATGTAATTGTATAAAGGTTTTCACGGAATGTAATATATTTACCATCGATCGCAATGTGCGGTAATAATCGAAGCGTGGAATTTTATCATCCTTGTTAATCATCATACTATGTTACAAAATGTGTCTAGTCTAATGAAAAACGTCTCAAAAATTTATTGAAACGGTCAATTGTTTTTAGTAGTATTATTAATAGTAGTAGTTATATTTTATACAAATTGTTAATTTTGTTGCTAACTATACTCTATACTTATTTCGATGATGCCTTTGGCTATTGTATATAGGGGTTTCTTTTTTCAAATATCTTTTAACTGAAATAAATGAACAATTTATCTACTACCGGTAAACATTACCCTGTTCCGGTTTTGAAAGGCATTGTAGCTAGTCAAATTATTAGGGTAACGACACCTAAGATCCTATGTGTCAAGGCGGGTAGCACAATGTGTTGCAGTGTCAATTATCCTATCTCAGTGTTGTTATGGGCGGGCGTGCGTTAACATCAGATGAACGTCCCGCTCGTCCCGTCACTTTGTAGAATTAAAAAAGGGCTATTTTTATTTATTTTTTAGATTATAATAAAAATAACATGTATAAGTATTCATAACGTTTACCAAAATTGCGCATCTATTTATAAATAACAATCCTCTATGTAGAGGGACTGGGTACTTGTATGTCTAATCCTGTCGTTTGAAACCTTATTTGTTACATTTGTAGATATTATATTACTATAGAGTTTTTTTAAAAAAAAGTGCGTTTCAATAATCTTACACTTGCAGGAAGAGTGACGGTGATTTTTAACCATACAAAAACGCTATAATTACTGACGTCTGTATCACCTATTACTAAGTATTACGAATCTTGATTATCAAAGGCTTTCCGAACACTAAAACGCGAGGTATACATCTTTTATTATACTATCAATCATCATTTAGCCAAAACATTTATTGATCGTTAGTCGCCTAGAAACTTTAGTTAAAAAAATGCCGTTTCTCCGTGTTCTTTACATAGAATGGTATACTAGTAAAGAAAAAAATAGTAAACTGGTACCTTTATAATTGATACCATAAATTTTGCAGATGTAACACTGAATGTAAATGAAATATTACAACTGCGATTGCGGCTTTAAAAGTGTTTGATTCCCTCAATGCTCTTTTAACAGGTTGAAATTAAATTTTACCGCAATTTTAACCGCCTACTCGTTAAATGTATTGTAAATGACCACAAATTAATTAACTTGTTTTAAAATTTGTTTGTCATTTCACATATTCAACAGAAACACTAAGGTCATAAGCACTTATTGTCTGGGCCGTGCGTTTCATGTAAACAAATAAAAACTCTTTACTCTAGCTCCCTAAACCTATCTAAAATCTACTATTAATCCCTTAAGGCAAAAGGTATGCCTAATCTGAATTGTAATTAAGATACTTTTTTAACTATAGATCAGTACAGACGTTTCGAGTACGGTATGGCGTACTCTACCTGAAATTTATTTGCACAACTACCTACAGCGGCGATCGCGACTCGATATAGACCTTGTTATGCTTGTTACCCTTTAAGACTGTTCGACAAAAAATTGCTCTTTATTACAGGCACAAAAAATTACATTCATCATTTATATGTGTTTTAATTAATTATCAGTAGTAATAACGGAGACAAACTCGTGTACAAATATCTTCAAAGGACGCTAGAAATCAATAGATGCAGGGAGCATAAGACCTATCGGTGAGGTCTTTGGTATATCTATATCCAGCAGTAAGTTCTTTTGAGACATATATAGTCTTGGGTTAGTAAGAATAGCACTAAGGTAACCCTTACTTGTCGTAGTAGGCGACTAAAAAGATCTTCGGATCTGAGGTCTTTGATCGTAGGGGCTCATTAGCCGTAGTAGTAAATAAGCTTTTACCCTAGTATAGTGTTTTACCTGAATGCAGAGAGAGAGGCATTATTGCGTTCCGTAGGAGATCCCGGAGCCCTTGCCAAAGCGTGCCTGCGCGATTACAATATACTCGTCTCCCCATTGGACAACTTCTACCATCGATGACTCCTTTAATCTGTTTTTATGTGGTAACTTGAACCCGTTAAACGATTAACACATGTCTGATTCAAAAGTTTATAACACTTGGGTTACGGTTTCTGTAATTTGCAATAGATTATATATAGATAGAAAAATACCGTACCCTCTTACCTTTCTGGTGAGGCTTAGGTACATATTTCATCTTATACATTTTTTTTTAAATAATCTATATGAATTATCTCATATATAAACGTCATAAAACTTCATGCAGCAAATTTGCATACCTTTTGTGGGTAATGATTAGATTTTTGATATCGTATAAAACATGAATACGTTTACTGTTTATATCATATAACTTCAACCTCATTCAATTTGAGTTCTAGCGATATTTTTTTGAGAAAATCATTGTTAAGTCTATTGTTTTATTTACAAATCGATGCCACTATATCCACCTGTGGTAAAGTAATACACTGCCCATAAGAACGCGGCGGTAGAATTGTATATACAGGACCACATTGGGCTCATCGCCTTCATGTTATGTCTAGTTACTTCAGTAATTCCATTAGATACAACGCTCTTCAAATCGATAATTTGTACATTACTTTTTGGCGGCGAAAATAGGAGCTATCGTGTGGTACCTACCTAGATGAACTCCAGCAACATACCAAAATTAAAATCCGTGCAGAACATATACATGTTCTATAGACTATATTTGGCTAACACACATAAAAGAAAAGTCATTGAAATTTTACAATTAATTATGTTTATATATTTTTACGTAAACATTTAAATATATTTTTTTTTATTTAAATAATGTCAAATATTTACGCGAGTAGTACACATTGAATAACACTAACACCACGGTCCCCCACGGATGCTGTACAGTAGTCAAAACGTCATGATTATAAAATAATAGAAAAAAAAACGCGATAAAATCAGTAGAATTTAGACACGTCTCGAGATCTTTGAAACGATTAGACGTAAACACTTAAAACTTGTTAACGATATTAAGAGTTCAGTTAAGAATGGATTTTACATTTCTTTCCTGAAAGTAGATGTGGGAGTATAATACCAGCAAAGCTAGTGTCTTGGTATACATAAAAGTCCACACGCGATAGAAAAATTGCTACCGATAGATTCCACAACGTGACTCGAATACGTTATCCCTATATGATATCAGATGTAATACTGAACCTGTTTTTATTTACGACCTCCTCTATATTAAATATATATTAAAACTATATTTTTGTTATTGATATAACTTTAACATACACTTTTATAAATTTTCTTAATATTATTTACAAAAAAAAATTTTTTTGTCACTGTAATGTTGCGTTAATCTACCTTGCAACTTCTATTACTTCCCCTTATATTCTTCTATTACCTTGGTAAGATACTCTTTATCATCATAAAAATCTTTACCGATTCGCTTACAACTCTGCGTTTTCTTACGTTTACAATCAAGCTACAGCTTGGCTCTATCGTAAGTTTTTGATACTTACATATATTTTGGAATATCTTTAATAAAATAGGTTATATATATTAACATATTTTTATCTACCATTAGCCTTAACATTCGGATATTCTAATTTCGTTTATATTAATTAGACATGTCCAAAATCACCCGTTTAATTATTTCAATCTGCTTTAATACTGTTCCGATAGGAATGAAATATTATATATGATAATATTATAATATGATAATGTTAGTGTGATTAATTTCACATAAAAGCAATTATCTAAAACTAAAGATTTAATCTAATATAACTTGATACGTGCTATCAACAAATTTTTATGGAGCAATGGTTTTTCATGCACTTCACTTAATATGCAATAGACTCGAGAGTACATTCGAGGAATGGAAAGCGTTTTCAAAAGAATACTTGTAACGTCTTACCGAATAAATTAATGATAATTTAATTGCTATCATGCGGCCTCGAAGAATAATAAGAGGAAGAAAAAAAATGTTTTCTATTGAGGATTAATTTTTTAAAAGTAACTTTCATATAATGAAAACTAAACTGTAAATTTATATAACTTGTCAAATTATTATTTATTTTTTTATTCAACGAAGTGACGAGCCGGTCGGTCGCCTGATGGCAAGTGATACGCGTGCTCATAATATCGTGGCGTTATTTAGGATGTGTTGTAGATCGCTGGCCTAATGGTTAGTGCATGAGGCCATCATTCCGAAGGTCGCGGGTTTGAATCTCAGCTTGTACCAATAACTTGACTATTTAAGTTATGTACATATTTGTAAGCTTTAGTTACAACAGCGAAATACAATCAGTGAAGGAAAACATCGTGAGGAAACCTGCACATGAATTAGAGTTTATAAAAAGGTGTGTATGAAGTTACACCAATCCGCATTGGGCCCGCGTGGTGACTATGGCCCTATCGCCCTCATATTGAGGGTAGGGCTGTGCTGCAGCGGTGAGGATGTAAACTGGTTATCATGGTTAGTTAGAATGTTGAATACCGCACCACATCGTGCTCGTCGCCTTGAGACATAGGATGTTAAGTCTTGTTACCGCATTAGCTTCAACGTCGGTCATGTTTGCACACTACTGTTTGGCGGCAGATATAGGAGCTGCAGTAGTACCTTGACGGTCTCAAGAAAAGACCTACGACCAGTATTAACTCCGAAGCAATTTCGAAGTTATTAAGAAATCGTATTTAAAATTTTGTTGCGGAAAAGCAATCACTCTCCGCCCTCCAGTGACGTGTCCGATCTAAATTTACAATATACTTAGTTATTGACGTGATCCAAAAATACCGTCGGTCTTGGCAAAACTGAACGGGCGTTAACATTGCTATCAGCCGCATAATGCCCAAACTTACACATACGCACCCAACGCCGGGTTCAGCGTTACGTACGGTTTGTGTGCTCACATCAGCATAGAGCCATGCGCCGCGCTCCTATCTCTACATCTGCCTGCACGTATGTATGTGTCGTCGGCGCATTGTATAGCACTCGCGTATACACAAGTATGTTGTTCTTACAGTCGCTAGGTCGCTGAGCGTCGCTACTCTATATTTTACGAGTTGCTATAGCAGCGCGAGCTTAACAATCCGTGGATCTGTAGGTACATTTTTTTTAATCTGTCATTTCTCCGCTCCTATGCGCGCCTAGATTAAAAATTATAACTTTTTATTACTTAGGTTTTAATTACATAAAACTTGTTTTGTTTTTTCTGTAGTAAACGCTGCATTTCGAAATATTCCTTTTCAAGTTCACAACGCGTGAGTTTGCGGAGAAAAACTGAAAGGAAAATTCAGTAAGATTTGTTTAGTGTTGACTGATATAAAAAATTGTAGATATATTTTTCTTATTCTATGAAGAGACGATATGAAGCAAGACGTTCGCCTGATGGTAAGACACACGCCCGTGTAACAGCGTGGTACTGGATAGGATTATACACACTGCATCATATTGTGCTCATTGAGATGTTAAGTCTCGCCACCCCATTAATTAAACTAGCTACAAGACCCTCCGAACTGGAACATAGTAATGTTTGCACACTACTGTTTAGGGGCAAAAATAGAAGCCGCGATGGTAACCTACATAACGTAAAATCGTAATTATAAAAAAAATTAAAGGGTTTAACTTGTAATGTCGGTTGAAGAGCGTAACGTAATATTATGTGGTCATCTTTTATGAATATTGTTGTTATAAACAATATTGCAAATTATCATATTACTTACGTTCAGATTATCGTTCATCTTTGTCGATTAGTTGATTAAAAATATTTGTTATTTTCCTGAACAACAACTATAAATCTATAAACTTTCATCAGATTTCTTTAAAATGTTATTAACTAAGCTCAGTAGCAGCAATTTTTTTCGTCATGTGCTTTAAATGTCTGCGATATTAGTGGTCTTCGCTTGCCGGAGACCGTCTAGGTAGGTACCACCGCAGCGCCTATTTCTGCCACCAAACAGTAGTGTGCAAATATTACTGTGTGCCGGTTTCAACGGCACTGTAACTGGTGTAATTTTTGGGGTAACGAAACTTAACATCTTATGTCTCAAAGCCATGACCACATCGTGGTGCAGTGCACAGCACATCCTAAGCAGCGCCACGTTATAGGCAAGCGTATCACTTATCACCAGGTGAACTTCTTGCTCATCTCGTCGCTTCGTCAATAATAAAAAAATAGGCTTATTAGTGTGACATTATATATCAACATATTTAAGTGTCTTATATTTAATTTACTTGTATACAATTAAATATAACATTACAAATAAAGGAATTCTATAGAATATGTTTTTATGGGTAGATGGTAAATTCGATTTATTCAACGCGGAGAGCAGAGCAGCGGAGCGGTATCCATGTCCACCTTAGCCGTGGTTTTTAACAAAGCGACCACCGAGGCATTGTCCGCGTCGCGTGTTATTTTATTGCACGTAACGGTAAGCCGCCATTTTCATCGGCCATGTGATATGGCGTCCATGGAGCGGTCGAATGGTGCCGCGGTGCATGCACGACGCTGCTTGATCCATTTCTATGGACTTCTTAATATTGCGATATTCGACAATCGCACAGTTTGATTTGAATACGATATTATGTGATATCTTGCCTTTATTAACTTCCTGTGATAATGAATATCCAAATTGCTAAAAATTTTAGTTTTTATCTAGGGTAACACATTCTAAAAAACCGATTGTCAAGACGCTTCTTAAGCGGGTTGTTCAATTTCTATATTTTTTCATGTGTTCTGATTTAAAAACACTTGTGTAAATCTTTATCTGTAAATCACATACCTTGTGAAAGTAAGAAATAATTGCTGGAATTATACTCTGTGGAATGTTATTGTTTTTATGTACATCTTCATAAACGTTTAAAAAGGTGGATTTATCCTGGGTGTTAAGAGATCGCTTGCGAAAACGAAAACAGACGGTAGTACTAATGACAATATTGAAGATGAGATGGAAAAAAAATCTGTCCTGATTAAAAAAAATCATATTTTTAAAACGTTTCATTAGCATTATTTACGCTACGAGATGTATTTGGTTTCAATTTGAACCTTATTTCATAGGGCCACGGAGCATTGATATCGGTACGAAGTGTCATATCAAATTTTTAATGATCTAATTTGTAAGTAACGTATTTTTTATGAAACTATCGTTTAATTTAGCTGTACTAACGTACTGTACTAACTAGCGTAAATAATGTTAATAAAACCTTTTAAAAATATGATTTTTTTTTTTATCAGGATCTATTTTATTTCCGTCCCATCATCAAAGGTGTCATTAGTACTATCGTCTGTCTTCGTTTTCGCTAATGGTCTTCTAACACAACACCCAGTATACTAATAAATATTTCATAACTCAAAAACCCATCATACGAAGAAACAGGTAAAGACCATGCGTACTCTTCAATATAATTGGTGAACTTTATAACTGTCGTAACACTGTTTTATCTCCCATGTGGTTTCTATTTTTATATATATGATCTAGTTGTTACACTTATTCATACATAGGCAAAGTAGCTGTAAAAAAACACGACTAAGATATGTCTTAAATTCAATACGTAAGTAAGAGACAAACAAACTAGCGTGCTTACTACAACTGCAATCTTTACTTAACGCCACGTGGAATTGTAAATACATCAGGACGATGTTAAATGTTATAGTTAAGTTACCATAGCATTACAATGGTAAGTCAGCTTTAACTATACACGTGGCTAATCGTTAAGCTCCCGTAACTTAATTGAAATAGAAATAGAAGACCATCACAGTATGGGTTACTACGCGAGTTTTCATAACGAGTTTCACTCATTTCCCACTGAACAAGTGCGAGAACGACGGCAAACTCGGAATAATCTTACGGTTACATCGCTATGCGGAGATTCAAGAAAGGGGTTATACCCTCTCTAGGATGTGTTTAGGGGCACCCGAGCGTACTGTTAAATATACCTGGGCCATTCGTATTGTGCTGAGACCGACCACCGAGTGGGTTTTAGGCTGCGAATTCGTACATAGCCTTGATTGCCCCCAGAAGGATGGGTGTTTTCCAAAGATTTTCCCTTCGATAACATAAATGAGGCAGAGATCATAACGTTTCACTGATTCTTATTTCGGTAGTCATATTCAGTTAAGCTATAGTATTCTTCATTTGCATCGTAACAACGGTTGCCAATTTAAGTAAAAGATTCCGATATATTTGAAATCATTTTCACCAAAATTGTACGAACACGTGGCCAACAAGTGGCGCCTATCCCAATCCCGAAATGAACATGATCCAGTAATTGATTCAATGCATCGTTATAAATTTGAGGCAATATTCATTGTTCACAGACTGCGTCTATTTCGAGACGTCGTCGACGTCTCCGTACCAAATCCGGCGGATAGAAGAACTGAACAAGACGGCGTCGGGCAACGTGGAGGCAAAAGTCATGTGTTTCTACAGGCGGCGGGACCTGCCGAACCCCCTTATACAATTAGCTGATAAGCATCAAAGTGAGTATTACTGTCTTTCTACTCGCATCATGAAGAATACAAATGTGTTTCATTTCGATCGTACATTGAATAGCAATATTACTTAGTAAAATGTGTGAGTATTAGTTGGTATGTATTGTTTTTAGAGGATTAATTAAACATTAGTGTCAAGTATATTACTAACATAACTACTCTTAAATATTAGTATATCAATGCAACCGCCAATTAAATGATTTTTTAAGAGTTGAAAGAATAAACATCTAATAAAATTCATCAGCTGCTTATAATTGTAAAATTTTACCGGTGGTAGGTCACTGTTACCGCAGACCGTTTAGATAGGTGCCACCGCAGCTCCTATTTCAGCTGCTAAACAGCAGTTTAGAAACATTACTGTGCTCCGGATTGATGGCAGTTGTAGCTGGTGAAATTACTGGGGTAATAAGACTTAACATATTATGTCTCTAAGCGACAAGGAAGGTCATGCAAAGAAAGGTTACATATTTCGGACACCTTTAAAGAGGATCCCTTTATGAGATCTCAAGTTTGATCCTGGAGGGTAAAATTCCTGGAAAACATGCACCTGGTAGACAGCGCAAGAAATGGTTTGGTGACATAAAAAAATGGAACGGGTTTAAATACCATCGGTTAAAAAGGTTCGAATTGGTTTTCTTAATCTGATCGCCAAACTTCAGTTTGAAGAGGGCACCTAATGATAAATGATGATGTGTCACTTACCATCAGCTGAACTTCCGTTCGTCAAGTCGCTTCATTGAATAAAAAGAAAATGTTATGTATCTCTTTTAATAAGAGCTCATGTGCAATGAAAACGTTTTCAGTTATAGCTGTTTATATACTCTTAATAGGCTATAAGTCACAGCGGCCCTGTAACAATAAAATTTTATGTAATATCGATTTTCTAAGCATAACGATTTAATATGAGGAATGAGAGGGCAACATTGATTTGGTAAATCGGTATAATCTGCAAAGCGCGGGGCCATGCGGCTCCCCGGCGGCTTCATACTTTTCTATAAATAGACGATTATACTACATTAAGAATGGCGCCTAGGAACTAATACGTTTAACGCGTGTCCAGAAGTTTCTGTCTACATTAACACGGTAATATTGTACCTCTCCAGGTGGTGAAGCTTCTTAGTTTAACATTTTTACCTCATCAGTATTTAACCATAAATTTTTTATTCATATAAATTTACACTTATATAAATTTCTTTATCTTTTTGTGTAATATGTAGCGTTGATATTATTTATATATCATCATCGTTATCAGACGTATGCCTTCTCCAATGTCTTCCACCAAATGCGATCCTCAGCTTCTCACATCGATTCACTTCTTACCGCCCTGATGATGTCCGTCCATCTGACGGGAGGGCGTCCTACGCTTTGCGATCTGTACGCGGAAATTATAAATATCGTAAATTTTACCCTCTATATTTTTTTTACCCATCCGCAGCATCTGGTTTAATCTGCGACTAAGTTTTCTCTTATTTGGTAACCTTTGCATGAACGTTTACTTTGAGCGCTACTGCAGGTAAACGAGTATAAAAATATTTCATATTCCGTTTTAAAAATTAACGAATACAGATTAATATTATTTTAAAAAGGTATAAAATCTAAGTTTTCAGAGTTCCTTGTTTGCTTTTCAGCCAGAAAACTGCGGAGTTTTTGAGTATTTAAAAAAACTCAACAGTAGTACATGTAAAGAGTTAAAAAGTATAACTATTACAGTTAACTTATAATACCTACTAAGTATTACAAAGTAATTGATAATAGCTATAATATAAAATATTCGTGTTGTAAGTGTGAAATATTTAATGTAAATTGCATTGAAAATTACTTAGATCAAGTTGTTGTGTAAAACAGATGGTAAATATAAGTTTATGAACCATGTAAAATTATTTCATTACATCTAATTACGGAACCGCAAACTGCATATGCCCGACACGTACTTGACCAGATTTCATTATTCCAGTTTCATTTAATGACCATCGGCTATATCGTTGTTGGTTTTGATTGAATTTTGTTTTAAGCGGTCAATTAAAGCTTTTTAGAGCAAATCTATTATATACTCTTAGGATAAAAGTAATAAACTATTTTTATGTACCGTTTCGTCGACTACGAGTCTTTCATATCTTTGCTTAAACATATAGCTACGTATGTTACAGTTTGTAATTTACTTACTAGGTACCAATCATAAATCACTTTTTTAAGATTATTAAAGTTTATTTATTAAATCATACAATTATCAGAATTAACTACTAAACAAGCAGAAGGTTCAATCAAAATAATAATTAGCTTCTATAATTAATAATTGAAACGCCAGCGGTTATTCGCGACAATTTAAAGCATCAACATCTCTCTTCTAACAATTTCAGTTAAAATGTAATTATTTTACACTTTAACCTCATTTATAATAACCGCTGCCGTGTACAAGATTATAACGTAACGTCCCAGTTTATCCAATATTAAGTTTTGATCGACATTTTACAGAGGCATTAGTAACGAAATTGTTGTCCGTGCTAAATTTCATGTAATACAACAACCTAAAGCTGAAAGCCCTCAAGCGAGTTAAGAATTTAATATCTTTAATCTTAAAAATTAATGAACCAAATTATGCGATGTTCAAAGGATTTCTTCGGTCACAAATCTCTGTATAATAGGCAACAAATGCATCACGCAAAAATATGTGTAATGCGTGACGGTTATTTTCTGATGAGTGCACTGATTTGAATTAAACAATGAGCTCTAGTAACGTGAACCCGAGTCGGAAGAGATCGACGTCAGCTCAGTCTCGGCCAATCGCACTACGAAATGCAAATCACGTGGCCGACACATCACTAGGTGATTGTCTAAAATTGAGTGGAAGCGATTATGTATTTTCTTTGTTTATATATCGTTCGGCTCGTATAATACACTTTTCACGATTACGGTTTATATTACAACATTTAAATACGGTCCTTCTCTATCGTGACTTACATAGGTTACAGATTCGATTTAATACCAAAAGTAGTCGCATACCAATAGTGAACCAATCGGACATGGTCGTGGAAACTAGGAGCTTTCTGTGAGAGGGAATTGTAAAATGAAGATCAACAAAATTTAATATGTTATGTCCCAAGGCGACGAGCACAATGTGGTGCTGTGTACCACCCTGACTATTGTAACTTTGTGGGCAAGCGTATCGCTTACCATCTGGTGAATGTCTCGCTTGACCCGACACTTAATAAAAAAACGTATTGCATATATACTATAACATAAATTTGATAGGACTGCTATATACTGTATATTAGGAGACCGCTCCCGAAAACGAAGACTGACGATAGTGCCAATGACACCTTTGATAATGGGACGGAAAAAAAAATCGATCCTGATAAAAAAAATCATACATTTTAAAACGTTTTATTAGCATTATCTACGCTCCACCATGTTAGTACAGCTAAATGAAACGACAGTTTCATAAAAAATACATTACTTAAAAAACTTTTTTTTTATCAGGAACGACTTTTTTTCCGTCCCATTATCAAAGGTGTCATTAGTACTATTGTCTGTCTTCGTTTTCAGAATCGATCTCCTAATACACAATATAGATATTTATATGTATATGAGATTTTATTCAATATTGTGTTAGTTATTTGATTCTAGTTAATAAACTGCAAAGTATTTTAATGAAATTCTACTTTCTGCAACATTTGTGGTGAGTATACTGTTCATTAGCAATCTGCTCTCCTATTCTCTGTCACCCCACACTGAACGTTAGAGCATCAAGGTAACAGTATTTAGTGATCTTCGTGTTAAATAAGGATTGTATGGGAGGGGGAGCCCTCGCTGTGACTGTTTGCTGTTCTTTACAATCTCAGTGGCGGCTTTAATCAATTCTAATTAAAACCGAAACATTCATCTCATCGACTTTCATCAGGCGACCGTCTACCTGAATAGAGTTATTTACTCGCAACTTTGCAGACGAGTCCGTTTACATATGTGTGTGTGTGTGTGTGTGTGTGAGTTTAGCTATGTTACGTTTTGTTGTGATACTGTAACGCCTCATATAAACAATATGCTGCTTTTGATACTTGCAGTGTGCGTGAGCGTTTTATAGGAAGGGCTTGGCTGGCGTTGGTGTGTGTCGTTGATGCAGATTTATTTTTAATTTCTCATTTTTGTTATTATGAAACCCGGGTCATGTGGTGTTTTTATTTTTACTCGGGCCATATGATTAAAAGCTAATTTCACTAAAGTATAGGCTAACAAATACACTGTAAGCAATAATTAATCCTATTTTTTTCTTAAAAAAAAATCTACACAATTTATGAAGTAATCTCCAAGCGGAAGTTTTAACATATCACAACATATCATGAATTATTATTACATACATACATAAATTGTTATTTATTTTGATGTAAATAATTAACCAGAAAAAATTACCTAGTACAGTTTGCTGTTTCATCAAAGCAAGGCATCCGTTTTTAGGTAGTGTAATAAGTGTTAAACAAAAAAAAAGGCAGCATCGATTCCCGAATGGTCTGAATAGTTAAAACGTGGTTCTCCCGGGGCGACCGGGACGGGGCTACCGTCTCCGTTCGTATTCAATAGCGGGCAGCCCAAACCCTGTTTACGCACCCCAACCCACCCTCAACCGACGCCGCCAGAATTAACACACGATATTTGTCTTCAAGTATGCCGGAGCCCACGATTACACAGTTAAAGCTAACGCTATGTTATTATCTTTATTAACATAATTAATAATTTTTATGCCACAGATAAAATACGACAGCTCTTATTACAGCCCTGTATGTTATTAAAAGATTTAACTTTTAGCTATAATATCATTTAAAGCTGGATGCGTCAACGTCGTATTCAACAGACGCTCGGTGTGGTTGTGAGCGTCATAGGAAGAACACTTATAAACTTAATAACTTGGGCCTCAACATGAAGAGCACATTGTTGCATTGCTCCCAAACTGCCCCGACATTGTTATGTGTAGGTGGTATCACTTACCATAAAATAACTATAATCGTCTATGAAAAAAAATGTATAATTTACATAATTAAAACTTTGGGCTAAAAGGTAAGGTCAATAGCAATCAATAGTATTAAAAACTAATACAGTTATTTTTTTCATTCGATAACGCAACGAGACGAGCGAAACGTTCACCTGATGATATGTAGCGCTAGTTAGATTACACTGCACATCGTTGCACCCGTTGCCTTGAGGACAAGATGTCAAACCTCCTTACCCCAGTAATTTCACTAGCTACAAGGTCCTTTTAGCCGGAACACAGACATATTCGGATATAACCTAGCAAAGGCGTGCAGTTCATATAGGCAAAGAAACACTGCATACCCTGCTATACTGTATCCACCATATTACCATGTCATACACAGGAGTGGTAGCATATCCTACGCGAAACTTCTGTGCACGCGTCCTGCTGCGTAGACGGTTCTCCAACAATACAGACTACCTACCAGTAGACTGCCTCGTGGATACCGAATTAGCGAGCTGTGGGTCTTATAAACATCATTCGAAAATAAAGAATCAGTACTCCCATCAATGATTTATGTGTTATTATATTGATTTTCCATATATTTATAAATTATTGAGAAAAAAGCTTCAAAGAGCTTTAGTGGTTTTTCAAACATCACGTCTGCAGACATGGATGTGTAACGTACGTGACGAATAAAACTTCCACAGAGCGACGTGGACCACAATAGATGCTTTTACGATCGCATCCGAAGCACTGTACTTAACATTTGGGTGTCGCCATTTACCCCATGATTAAAAAAGAGTGTTGTAAAAGGGGAGCACTGGTACGTCTATAACACACAGTAGCTCGCAAACATATACATTCACTGTTGATGTATCATGCTTGACCGACGGAACGTAGGCTTAATGAGGAAGAGAACGCAGATGGGGATGACGGTGTGTTATGAGAGGTAGAGGAGGAGAGATAAATAAACAACTTAATACAAATAATTTTTTGTAACAAAACATATTTATTAAACCTTTACAATTAAGACAAATCTTATCCTCTTACAATTCCCTTATATGACGAAGAAGAGAATTTTTTAAATCTTTACTTGTGGAAACGAATGGTGAAGACAATTCGTAAAATATTATGAAATTCCGCATTAAGTGAAAACCTCATCAACCCTAACTGAAACAGTTGGTCTGTTACTCGGCTCGCGGACCCGAAGGCCGTGGCCTTATGCTCTCTAATAGTTGAAACAAATTTATACGCTTCATGATTACAATCCCCTTATAAGTTTTATTTCACGCAGATATATATGTAATGCTATATTTTAAACTTTACATAGACTGAACTGAAATACTATTAAACAATTCATCTCAAGTAAGTTTTTGAGTGGTAGAAAATTTGTGTAACAATATAACAAATAAATTAACAATTGTGAAGTAGAGCAGAATTTCTATATCTGTTACAAATTTAAAACAAAGAGTCCGAAAGACATCAATACTCAGTGAGTCGCGTTCTAAACTCCTTAACTAGATGCTCGGAAACCCCCCCCCTCTTCGCCCCCTCCCCTGCACCTCCCCGGGCCCACCGACCTCCCCATATCGACCGTGGCGCCCTCATCTCGCAGGTATACGCAACACTTATCCCGGTTTTAATTGTCGCCACGCGCCGATGACCCGAGCTTCCCACTCCGATAGAGTAGTATCACCAGGTATATGGTATTTTCAGGAATTGGTCACAAATTTAACTTTGAGATGAATTAAACATTTTACTAATTTGTTTTGTGTTTACAGTGTCTTAAATGTCTTCTTGGTCAAATATATCTTTCTATTTTCAGCACTACTACAGTAATGTATATAGAATAAACACTTTTTTTTTTCATTTCAAGTATTTACATTATTTACAATTTGGATAATGTATGCAAATGTTTCACATCATGTACTTATGTTAAGGAGTGAAAAAAGTCAAAAAAATAATCCCTTTTTGCACTTGTTCGGTAATTCACTATCCGTCCTTATTTTCAAATTTAAGTTGATGGCTACCCTGTAGTAAGTGCCCGTCACCGTGGCCAACCGGCAGACACCAGCCTAATTTGAATAATGTGTACTGGTTGAATTGTAATCCGCCATCTTTATATAAATGTATCTAATTAATTAAAACCGTCGCCGTTAAGCAGTTCAGCGCGGCTGGCGTCTAGTTTTTTGTTGCGTTAATGTTAAACAGTTGTCTACGTAGCAACAGTTTCTCGTTCCAGGCACAGGTTGATAATTATAATACACAATCAGAAGATATTAATAGAAACTAACGTATTGTACGCTTTGTCAGGCGGAACTTCTAGTTCGCTCCGAAGACACGAAAATAGTGTTAAAAAACAAGGAAATCTATATATATGACGTAGCCGCGAAACAAACCATAGCACCATTGAGGTCGTTCCAGGATGGCTATGAACACCCCAGGAAACTCCTGCGGTATAAAGTTCGCTGTTTAATCATTCCGTACACGCATCAAAAACTACTAGGTGTCGACACATGAAAACGGATATTGTCATTATCATCCTGTTTATCCTGTATGTTACTATCAGTAAATATTTGAAATAGACTTTTTATTGCGTGTAGATCAAGTAGCGGCTTAGGTGTCTATCAACGCAGCGTCCGTTTCTACAGCCTCACAGAACCCATGCAAAGGTTACAGCGTCCAGTTTAAATTGAGCTATAATTGCGCAAACCTCACCGGCCCAAGTTCTTGAGATTACTGCAACATTCAACTTCGCCAACAGTTTACGCAACCAAAGAGGGAGAATACATTACTGTAATCATCAAGTTATATTTTAAGTAGCAAAATATTAATAAAGCCCAAATGTATAATTGGAATAATCTTTATAGATATGATTTTCAAGTAATTAATAAAAAATAATTAATTTTTTTTTATTAACGACCTAATATTATTGTTACATATATAAAGTAGTTTTTTCAGTAAAGACAGTTGTCCTGTAAGCAATCCTTGTTTAATCAGTACATCTAGTATTATTTATGTAATGTATTAAAAAATTTGGCAATATCCTTCATAAATAATTTTTGCGGGTCAATGCTACACAGCTTGCGAATCGAATTCTCGAACGTACAAAAGTATTGAAATAAAGAAACAATTGTAACCTCAAACCAGTGGCAGACAAAAACTTGTACACATAATGAAAAGTAGACGACTACTTTGCATTTACACTGATGTGCGATATTTCACACTTTCTTCGTACAGAGAAGATCAAACGCTTAGTTGGTTACTGACATAAACAGGCGAAGCACTAGTAACATTTGTAGTAAGAATTTATAATCAATATCTGATAATTGTTTCTCGTTTAACCTGTAGATTCAAACGATCGGATCTATGTATCAAAGGAAGAGGTTCATTAGCACGGTTCCCATACATGTCGTAATCAGCGCGCTCCAGTCGCTAGCAGCACCGTTGGGCCGGCGCGTCCTGACGGCGGTGACGTCACCGGCGTCGAGGCACGTGGAACCGCCACAGCCGCGGGCGCATCGAAAGTGAGACTCGGCAGCGGGGACTACGGCGGGAGGGGGGGGGGGGGCGAGAGGAGTCTCAGTGTCGACGACCCCTGCGCATCCGATCGCGCCGCACTTGAAAACCGTCTCCATCGTCTTCGATATCCGTATACTAGAGCCGCGCTAGACAAAATATAGTACACATAAAAACTACATCAAACTACACCTTAAATACACTTTCGACAAATATTAAAACTGATTTTTTGAACTGTAGGGCTCATTAAAACATTTTTAATTGCTGTTTTAATCGTTCTACTAGCATAACAAACTTGCAAGATATTTAAAATAATTATGTTGTCAATTCCAATACAAGCTCCATCTAATATTAGACACGTGAAATCAATGGTAAATGAACCTCACTAATCAGTATAAAATATATAAATTCCCACAAATATGCAATGTGTATACATAAAATTTAGATTGTTGTGCTAAATCAAATCCGACGCATTTTTGCAGGGTCATAGATACAAACGGTAGATACCGTTCAGTTGGTAATGCACGTTGCAGTTATGCCAGCTCAGCATTACCGGGCGCATTGAGCACTGATGTAACATGCCATTGACTCGACGCCGCATACTCCACAATAGCACCGCGACTATTGGGGAAAGCGACATTTACTAGCTATACTTGCAATTATCTAGCGGAAGCGAATACGTGAAGCGAATATCCGCTCGCTTCTAGCTCCGTTCGGCGCGCCGTGCGAACGGGCCGCACCGTCGTACCGTCGTACCGTACCTACGGAAATGTTTGTGATAAAGACTATTTATATGCATTTCAAATACCCTAACGGCTGTGACTAGGAATTGTTTAATTGCTATACGTTACCTACGGAATGCCTTTAAATAAATTACGTTACAGGTATTCCGTTTACATTTTTCAAATTGTTTTTACTATCTGTTGCAGTGACGGTTGTAATGGTTGTATTAAAACAAAAATGATGTTAAAATTTTGTTAAAAATACTTTAAATAACTTAAATAAAAAAGAGAACAAGTAACTAGTCGCAGTGTTAATACAAAACATTTTATTTTATTTAAAATAGTAATAAGTCTCTTTTGCTGGATATTGTCTAGGTAGTAACCATCGCAGCTCCTGTTTCTGCCCTCAAACTATAGTGTGTAAACATTACTGTGTTCCGGTTTAAAGGGCGCTCTAATTAGTGAAATTACATACTTAACATTTTATGCCTCAAGACGACGAGCGCAATGTGGTGCTTTGACTGCCATCTTAACTAGCGCCACGTTGTTGTGAGCAGGCGCATCACCGACCATCAGATGAACGTCTCGCACGTCAAGTCGCTTAGTAGAATAAAAAAAAGGAGATGAAAGTACTAAATAATTTAAATCTGTGATTTGAATATAGATTAAAATAACCGCATAATCCCATTAAAACGTTGAGACCAGCGAGAGATTGGGAAGTAGTCTCCGAGATACAATTTTTTTTTCTTAAGTACAAACACAAGAAAGGCAACAATAGGAGCCACACTGTAGGCTTATGAATTATGAATGTGCATCTGCATTACGTATTCGGAGGTTGAGGAGTTGTGTAGAAGCTCACGTGTCGTCCGTCTATTATTTAAAGATTTTCATCTACTCTATTTACTTGGCTATGATAAATATAATAGGCCATTTAAGAATCGAAGATCTTAAATTTGTTTTCAAAGGTGTTACATGATGTCAATCATTTATGAAAGTCCCTTAAAGCATTAAGCATGCAATTACAATAATTCTAAAAGCAAGGTTTTGGACCTAAACCAAAAAAAAGGGCCTAAATATAGTTACGACATTTAAAATAATAATGGCAGGTTTTAGTATACTTTGTGAATCCAGAATACACGATCTTTAACTTCATTGTAAGAATAGAAAGTATTGACAGCAACTAACATTTTTGAAATATAAAAAAATAATTTCTCGTCTAGTTGTGTTCGAGTGCTTGACTTTTACTAAGACGCGTCATGGTGCAGTATACAATATATGGACCACACGATCCCGCTGGGTTGTGCGTACATAGCTTTAAACTCGAAGGTCAGATGTTTCAAGGTTCCGCAGGTGTCGCCTGGTCCCCGCTTGATATGGTACTCCTTGGTTACACGACATCGAACGGGTTATTTTCTTCTTGTTTGGGTTGTTTTCTACGTTCAGTCATCAAGGTCTTCTGGAAATTATTATTATTTCCAGGTTTTTATTTCCCATTGACTTACAAATTTAAAAAATATTTTTATTATTTGTTTAAAATTTTATCGTACCATCGCTCTTAATAATAATGTTAAGTAAAAAAAAATGTTGCAGCTGGGCCTATCTGATATGCAATTTTATATTTCATTGTTTAGTACTAACGCTTTTTGCCATCAGTAAATGTTAATGAATTCATTGAGATTTAATGAAACATTTCATAATCCTTATGATTCTTTCTTGATGCTAATTTTTAGTTTATGAAATTTGTGTCAAACTATATTCCATTTTAAAGACTCACTAGTAATTGATCTAGTAGCGAATCAAAAAAATATATTATCGTTAATCATCGTAACAGAGAAAATAGATTACGGACCTTAAATAAATACAAATGAAACGTTGTTTTATAAATTCTCACTTTTTAGGGGTTAGACTTTTTGAGAGTAAGTCTGACGAAAACGTAATATATTGTATATAAATATACTTACAAAATGTTACCTTATAATAAAATCAGCGTTGATAATGTAGGGCATTTTTTTTAATACGTTGGCAACCCTGCAACCACCGCGTGGCTTGTCTAACGTTTTGAATGAGCGTACGCACGCGTCGCCTGCGCCCGCGCAGACCCACATCGTGTTCGGGTGACATCTGTTGTATTTAATACTTACACAAATATAATACGCTATTATGCTTTTTTTTCTCTAAAGTATTATAAACACCCATCTGCCGGGGTGTAATGTATAGAATCGGTTTGAAACTGTATTGACCGAAATTTAACGAACAATCTCTTTGAACTATTTTTATGTAACGGTCGAACTCTGACACCTAAATGTTATACTTGTATTATATTTATATAAAAGTAGTTTTTCTTAGACTTTTTATAAACATTAAAAGTAAATCTAAAATTCATCTAACATTAAATGCTTCTTACTATCTGTAGTTTCATTTTTTAATGGATTAATATATGTAATAATCAAAAAATTTTTTACTGCAGGTGCTTTATTACGTTTAATCATTTATTAGAATAGTCTAAAATGTATCTAAAGCAATGAACATAGCCTTTATACAACAAGTAGACTGCAGTTTTTGTGTTTAATCATTAAAGACTCGTATCTTTTGCAACATAGGTAAAGTTAATAAATTTTTTTAATACTATTATATTTTAATAAAATCTACATCTGTTTACTTTATATTACAATTAGAAACATATACTCTTACGTTTTACAATACTCGCAATGTGTGGATTTATTATTGATTGCTTATCCTGTGATATGATGCTTATAGTCAGGTACAGAATTGTAATAGAAATATAATTTTGTACTAAACTCACTCCCGTATCAACTACCATTTATTCTTTTATCTAAAAGTTGTCAAACCTTTACTTAGAGATTTTAAACATTGAATACTTTATAACTACAGATACTCGAAAAAAGGCTCCTTTCGCTTAAACGTTTATTTTCTAAGTTAAAAAACGCCTTACACTGACTTTATTAATATCATCTTATGTTTTTTATTGTTACTAATTGATATACTATTTGCGGAAAATTCCGCTCACCCTGACATACTGTAGCGTCAACGAGTGAACTTGTATTTTATCAGTTAAATATACCTATAATGCAGAAACAAAAGCCGTTTCGTAATTACCTTCGCAAAACTCTGTTTTCTTGGACTTTAAACTGGTTTAAATAGAAAAGTCAGTCGAACTTACGGATCACCACTTTAATATAAGATTGTATCCTTTACATCCTTTTAGGCAGAAGATAAATTTTTTATGAAAACTTTTCTCCTTATTCTCTTTTGATGTATGTCGGTTACTATTAGTTTTTTTTTGACATAGTTTGGTGATCTCTTGCCGGAGACCGTTTAGATAGGTACCACCGCAGCGCCTGTTTCTGACGCCAAACACTAGTGTGCAAACATTACTGTGTTCCGGTTTGAAGCTAGTGTAAATACTAAGGGTAACAAGACTGAACATCTTATGTCTTAGACGACGAGCGCAATAAGTTGCTGTCTATAATATCCTAACTAGAGCCACATAGTTATGGGCGAGCGTATCACTTACCATCAGGTGAACGTCCGGCTCGTCACGTCGGTTAATTGTATAAATAAAAATAAAACTGGGCTTGCGGATTCAAGGTCCAAGGCCTAATACAATTTATTTATTGTATTGCTGTTATTTAAAACTGCAGAAAATGCGTCGTGCGTAAACTCTATCAAATTATAGAAAATAACTTTGGACATGTAATGCAAAGTGTAAAAAATATCCTTCGAGAAAAAATAATCCAAGGCAGGTACAAGTAGGACATATCACAGAAAGATAAAAAAGTAGTGAGAACGACATATATACTCCTTGGTAAGAAAAAAAATAAATTGTGACATATCTCAGATACATATTTGTAATATTAATAAAGAAAAAAATTGATTCTCTTTTTTTTCTGAATGTAGTCGTTTGTTTGCTTCGTATCGGAACGCGTTCACGAAAATAGAGAAAAACGAAGTGCGAGCCGTTGTTAAATACCTCTGTTTAATAAAGTTAACGACGCCAGAGATTCATTGCGATTTGGAGGCAACATTAGGAGAGTCTGTTCCGCCGTATTCCATTGTCGCAAGGTAGGCTTCTCAATTTCGAGTAGGGAGAATGAGCACGGAAGACGAACATCGTTGCGACTGTCACTACGTCCATCGACGTGAGTCACCCAAGAAAATGTTGCGAAAGTCGAGAAAATTGTATGAACGATCGAAGAGTTATCGTCAGATACTTAATTAAAAAAACGGGCATTTCATATGTAAGTATTCAATCCATATTGAAACAATCTTTCAGTCTCCGCAAGATGAGTGCCGAGAATATTGACCGACACTCAGAAACAAAATCGACTTAACATTTCTATGATTTTGTTGGACAAATTTCAAGAAAATTTTGAAAACTTTTTGTCTTGTTTGGTAACAATGGACGAAACATGGGTCCATCGTTCTGATCCCGATACAAAACAGCAATCTTCGCAATGGAAACGACCATCATCACCGACCCCGAAGAACTTTCGTGCCGTGGCATCGGCTGACAAAGTTATAGCTTCAATATTTTGGGACTCGGAAGGGATATTGTTGATTGGATTATCTGGAGCATGGAACTACTATTACAGGCCAATATTATGCAGCTTTAATTCCCAAATTGAGGAATGCAATCAAAGAGAATAGGAGATAGAAACTGCGAAGAGGCGTGCTGTTTCATCACGACAATCGGTCAATAGGTCGGCACTTGCGATGGCTGCCATTCAGCAAGCTGGCTTCGAATTGGTTGACCACACCCCCCTTATTCACCAGAGCTGGCGCCTGGCGATTTTAATCTGTTCCCCAAATTAAAAGAATACTTAAGGGGATACAAGTACGAAGACGATAACGAAGTGATGCATGTTGTGGAGAGCTTTTTGCAGGACCAAGACAAACCTTTTTTTTTAAAAAAAGGTATTGAAGCCTTGGAAAAGCGCTGGACTCGGTGTGTAAAGACTCGGAGACTATGCAGAAAAATAAATTATTAAGTTATCAAAAGTCGTTATATTCCATCTCATTCTCACTTCTTTTTGATCCTTCCTCTTATATTCTTATCGCAATTGTCCAGAGCCACAGTTAAAACTGCAATGATGTTCGCCACCATTCTTAATGAGATTTGACGACATGACATGACATGACATGACAACATGATGGATAAATTAACAGTAACTTGTTCAATACATATTTTAATAATAATTTGCAAATGTTGTTACTAAACTTTTTGGAAATTCTTAAGGGGTATGTGACAATAAACATGGAATCGCATTATGATAGTTCAGCAGCAGGAGGTTTTATTAATGTGCGCGACGACACCGTATCATTAGAGGGCGTGAATATTTAAGCAGTGCGGCTGCCGGTGGGGGCGCGACGGTCGCTCTTCAGGACGTTTGGATTACCTTTTCATTGAATTAGTGCCATTAGCTCGTACAACATATAGTCAATTACCTTTAACATGGGGAGATCTGGAAAGGGAGTACCGATCTTTACCTTTACAATGAGGATGGAACCTATTTTTCACTTTCTAGGTTTTAATAAATGGAATACATGAAAGATGCTTCACAAGGTAATATTGAATTTATTAGTTCACTTATAATTTTTTACTCAGTAAAAAGTACTTCGTGTAGTTCTCATAATATTCACGAACATTGCTACTGTAGTATAATATGGTGCGTATAATTACGGTAAGGTCGAGCTATCAGTCCTCATTCAGTTATATTTATAAATAATGTAATTAGAATAGGTTATAGTGTATACACTAGACTAGACTATAGTCTATAAGTTAAAAAACTTCAACTAAGTTGAAGCAGAAAACTGTCCATACATACCATATATTATTTTTAGTTTGTGTTAACATTAGAAAATAAATATATTATTTTAACAAGAATCTTTTTCGTGTTTCTGTGTTAAATTGACACAAATTAGTAAGTATTTATTGTAATTTAGCAATTTGCATTCCTAAATAGCGTCTGCTTAACAGGATCAGAGTGTCACGTCTGCAAGTTTTTTATTATCCGAATACGAACAGAATAATTTCACGTTAAACCGTTGTGTAGGTGATACGAACCGCAAGCAGAAGCATCTTGTACTCCGTTGTAGTGTTACGCAAGCAACATGGGGATGAGAGGGGGTCATCCCGTCCGCGCCCAAAAGTCGCACCCGCGAAGTAGAGAACAGTCATATCCTATCGATTTGTTAAGATGGCGCACGTGGGCGGAAAGGGGGCAGGGATGGTGCGGCGTGGGCGCGAGAGGAGGGGGCACCGCCGGGCGCAGCGTGCAGCCGTGCTTGCACCTGCCCGGATAGCATCCGCGACCACGACAACACACTAGCGACATCTCACCCGCTGAACGATTATATATATATATATATCGCCCACTTAATGTTTAATGTGTGTAAAGTATGAGTATACATTTAAACTTAGTAGCAAGTAAATAACCTCACTGTATTTTCTGTGATCTTTTTTGCGTTTATTATATTTACAATATGTATTTGTTTCCGTTCGAAGTCAAGCAAGTTTTTAATATCTATATGAGGTATATGTATATAAAGCCTAACAGTTGTATTTAACACGTGCCAGCAAGATTGTATTCATATTTATGAAACCCAAATTGTCGAGTTATTAATGACTATTAGTAATTTAATTTAAAACATAAACATGAGATCTTTGTCCAGGTATAGACGTCCATCGATAGAAATGATGATGATGATTGCAAAAATATTATTTTCAAATTTTTGCCTTAAGCGCAACAAGTGCTCCGTACCTGGAATCTCCCCTTAGAGTCGAGAGTCGCATCCTCTGCGACCCCGTCACTCTTTCCCTGACGATCTACTCTATTGCGAAGGTCAGCGGGTGTGTTTAGTGACACTCAAGTATTTAAATAATCACTAGGTCATAATATAAATCTTTAACGCACATCTACCACAGCGCTAAAAATATCAAAATTCTACTAACATTTTTTATGTATGATTACCTGCAATGAAATTACCACTTTTTACTTTTCTCTTAAAGGACGTCAAAAAAATACCACTCAATGAAAGAAATAACAGTTACAACAATAATTTGTTGTAAAACATTTTTATTGAACAAAAATGCAATAACCAATTAGACGATGAACGTATCCAAGAGGCCGTCAAGAAAAGTGCAATTGCAGCTACCACTTTTGTCGCTAAACAATAGTGTGCAAACATTACTGTGTTCTGGTCTGAACGGTGTTGTAGCTAGTGTAATTACTGGTGTAACGAGACTTATATTTCAAGACAATAACACAATGTGCGTTGTGTATATCATCCAACTAATGACGCGTTATGGGCAGGTGGTATTACTTATCATCAGGTAAACGTCCTGTTGGTCTCGTCGCTTCGAGGAATAAAAAGAAGATTTACGAGTGCTGTAATTACACTATAGTTAATATAATATAATTTACATACCTTTACATTTATTTTACAAAAGCAATATGCGATTTCTTAAGTTATACTCTTAAGGTTAATTTTTAAGTACATGTAACCTCGAACACGATGTCAAGCGCGATTTTTTTTAAAAAAATTAGTCGACTTTCATTTCCACGCCGCTGTAAAACACATCCGCGGTTTCCGATTTAACCACTGTAAAGAAATTATACTGCCGCATATAAAATTGAAATGGCAATAACCAAGTGGTTGTATCATTTATTTAATGCCGTGTTATGGAATTTAATGGTGGCTGTTAAGTCTCGTTAGCTTCTGTCATTAAGTCGTTACCAACTTCAGCGCTTTCTTCCCACGCGAATTATATAAAAAAAAGTATAGTTGTTTTGGTTTTTTTTTTTTTAATATATAATCATAGCACAATTAAAAAAGATTGTACAATTAAAAGACATTTGTTATAGTCACGATGTTTTAATGATCCTTAAATGGTCATTAATTCGTCTCATCGGCACGGAACGGATTCCTTAGGTGAACGAGTAATGTTACAAAATATTTAACGACTATGTTTAATTGTTTAATAGTTTCATGAAATAAATGGATCTTTTTAGGTTCTTTTGAACTTAAAAGTAAATAAAAAACACATTGCATTTTAGTTTTAATATTATATAATTATTTGAATAATTCACTTTAATTTAATAAATGTAATATATATATATACGACATATACTATAATATATATAACATTTAAACGATATCGTTAAATGTTATAAATAATAATAAATTGCTTTAGAAGTTTTTTTAAAGAACTTTGTAACTTTATTTTTCCTTAAGATCTCTCTTTAATTAAGGGAAATTGGCGGACCTTTTACCATATTAATGTTAGTTAATTAATGTTTTTCAACGTGGATGGTTATAAGACTAGAGAAAGAACGAAGAAAGTGTGGATGTATTGTGTGAAAGATGATATGTGTAAGAAGAGTGTGATTTCAGATCTGGCAGCTGATAGAGGGATATAGTAGAGATATACATACTGTGCCGACCGCATATAGCTGGAAAAAGGGGAAGAGGAAGAACGTAAGCTTACTAGAAGGAAATAAACTTTCAGAGTGTACGAAACTAAACTAACAATGTACGAAACCGCAGTGCTCGATACCGAATGGAGGCGAGAAAAAAATCATAACTAGATATCAGACGAAAAATAAAGTGCTAATTCATAACCCATTGACTAGACAGTTGTATAGGTCAAGATGTTTTTTTCATGGCTCCGTAATAAAATAGTTTATATATGACATCCGTTTAAAAAGATTTGAGGAAACTTTTTATATGAAAAAATTATTAAGATCCTATCTACCGCGCCTTTATTACCACATATCACGTAACTGTTAGTAAAATGAAACCAACGTGTTTTGTTTCTTTTAATTATTTCACATATATTGTTCATTTTATTAATTCTAGTGTTATGGTTGCAGTGACTCAATCGGAAGACTCACCGGTTGCAATGAAACTGAAGAAAATATGCCTTAAGACGCCGATAGGCGAGGAACAGGCGGCACAAGCAGTTCTAGACCCAGCGTTAGGTAAGCACTAATATCACTGTCATCATAACCATGATATACCAATTTGTTATTATTTATTGATTTGTGAGTTTACATCGTGTAAAAAATTTGACGTTTTCATATGAATCGAAGTGACAAGCTCTAGTAGCTTATATAAATAAACCTTACTATTACTACAAACAATCAAATATAATTAATAATAAAAATTTTCTATAATATTGTATGCACTACAATTTGTATGTCATATTATAAAAAACAATATTGATACTGACGAGTGAAAGTTCCTGAGCGGGTTGAATTCGGCTTACAGTAGCCAAACTGCTCCACGGTCTAGGGTCGGCAGGTTCGTAATAGCACTCGACAAAAGTGTTGGCACAGATCGCATGACCGGAAAAGGCTTCTGTAACAAGTTTAAAAACAAGACTCGATTTTATTGCTTGGTAAATGGTTCTCGCGATTGTATTATTTTCAAACCTTTTTAATAATACTCCGATTGTATAAATGATTAAAAGTAAACCCGTTGGTTCACAAATGTTACAAGAGAATTTTACTTATTTATTTTTTATTCAATTAAGCGATGACACAAGCGGGACTTTCACCTGACGGTATGTGATACGCCTGCCCATAACAACGTGGCGTTAGTAAAGATGGTATACCAGCACCACATTGCGCTCGTCGCCCGAGGCTAAGATGTCGAATCTCGTCACCACTGTAATTTCACTACCTACATCGCTCTTCAATCCGGAACACAGTAATGTTTGCACAGTACTGTTTGGCAGAAAAATAGGCGCTGTGATGGAGCCTACTTAAACGGTTTCTGGCCACAGAAACCTTCCACCTGTTCGTGTATTTAAATTTTTCAGTTACTAGTTTTCTTAATACGATGTAACTTGTTTGATTTAGTTTTTTTTTGACCGTAGAAATCCTTTTAAATTTTTGTCATTGTGTGTGTAGTCGAATGAACAGATTCAGATAAAAATAAATACAAAAATAAAATATCTTTAATTATCAAAAAAGTAATGTACAAAATTTTAACACAGGTTTTAGACTACACTAAACATCTCCATCTTAAGGACCGGATGCTGAATTACTATATCATATACAAACTCGCAATTGTAACGAAATTAAAATCTTAACTTAAACTACCTTCTAGTATAAGCAATGTGGGATAATAATTTCAGAAAGTAAGAGAAAGTAGATATGAAGACCTTTTAATTTTTTCTATAAAATAAATCCAAAGTGGTGAAATTTTATGAGATGTCAATTCATAATACTTTGAAGAATTCAAAAATTACATTGAAGTTATCTTTAATTTTTGCATCGTTTGATACCCAGTTAGCTCATTAATGTAGTTTAACCCTAACGATATTGCGATTGTTATGGTAGCGTTTAACTTGGCGTAAAGTGGTCGGTATGGTATGCCGCGTGCCTACCGGCGAGAGATACGGGAGTTTCATTATGCACTCGTTTTAGGACATTTTCAAGGTGACGCGGTGTGGCGCGCGTACCGGTTTTCTTGAACGTTCGCCCGGTGCGTTTTCACACGCGGGGCTCCCTCCGGCGCGTCGCTGTTCCGTTGATTGAACCGTGCTTTTATTCCCCGCACCGCGCCGCGCCGCACCACACCACGCCGCGCCGCACCACACCACGCCGCACCGCGCCACACCACGCGTCGCCACTGTGATGTCATCAATTTAATTGCAGCACCGATACACATCAATCGACTAGAACGTTCATTTCAGACCTTCATCAATAAGTGTATGCGCGTAACAAGTTATCGGCTCAAACAGACAATAGAATTAAACTCCACTACGCAAACCACTGTACGATATTAACTTTCGGGAGATACACACAGATTGGTACTACCACTACCACTGCGTCAAAATTAAATAAGTAACTGAATTTAGATAAATAAACGCATTGACGATTGCAATTACTTATAAAACCAAATGATTTTAAATATTATTTGTATACAAATCCTTTCAGCTATAGACGCTACTTGGATACTTCGGTAACGACTGTCCTAATATCTTAATTATTAAGAAAAAAAAGGCTTAACATTTTGTCAAAAAGAACATTTAAAAATGGGTTATGAATTTGGTGGTGCTTTTACATTCGAAATAAAATATCGTAAGGGTAAAATTATTCAATCCAGGGTGTGATCCACCAAAAAGCTGACAAGGTGATACTCTGTAATTTAAAAAAAAATTGAACACCCTAAATTTTTTTTTTTGTACACCTTACCCTCATATATCGGTCAAAGTCGCGTGCAGCAAAATTTTACAGCTGGACGATCGATTCGTGGAAACTTTATGATGTCGTTATCTCGTAAAGCGATTTCATTCGTGAGTTTTCAATGTCAAGTTCTGACGTTTTCTGCGCTCGGCCTCTTTCAGTTTATTGTGCCGACTTTATTGCCTCCGCGACACTGCTCGCTGATCAATTTGTACCTGCAGAAACTACTACACTTTGATAAATAGAACAACGGAAAGGGTAACAGGCGATTTTATCTGTTCTCTTTACGTATTTAACGTTTTTAAGCCAAGCATGACAATTTCCATTATTTAGATGTTAGAAGGTTATTACATGTCATCAACAGTTTTATTAATAAATTATTTTGTATCAATTCAAATTTTAACGCAATCAATAAATAGCTCGATGTAGCAACGAGGCTACCTGATGGTAAGTGATTCGCTTGCCCATAACAATGTGGCTTTAGTTAGGATGATATACACTGCACAATAATGCGTATATACCAGACGGTTTGCCATTGATTCTGTTTGCTTGCCGTCAACTGCTTGCTTATAATGTTTGCAGCAATACCTGCTAAGATAATTGTCAAATCGCAGTAGTTTGACGTCGCAACTTCCAGATGGATTATTTACCAGGGTTTTCTCCCTCTCCCTCTCCATATTCTTCTATTCGCAAAGTATTCAGCTGGTGGTAAACATCACAACTCTAGCCCGGCTTAGACCAGACCTTTTACTAAATTTAGGTTTGGAGGACCAATAGCTATTACTGGTGGTAATTTCTCTGTTGCCGGAGACCGTCTAGGTACCACCGCAACACTTTTCTTTGTTTAAAGTGGGGGAAATGCCTACGCATACCCGTCCTCGCGGGGGCAAGGATAGGTTATGTCGGACTTGCACCGATTAAAACCTCCACGATGTTCCTCCTCGTCGCTTTACGTCAAGTTCACGGGAACGCTTTCGCACAAATCCGCGACTCCCTCAACGCCGGCCGCATAACGCAGCTCCACTTCGGGTGGGAGGGAACATCAGGGCACGCCAAAACACACCTCCCTCACACAGACACCCTTCTCGGCCTCTTGCAATCGTGCAGACAACGGATTCCCCGAACCCATCACCTAGAGGCCATAGGAGCCAAGAGAGAAAACTCCCGGCTCCCTGCGGCGGATCCGATCTTGGGTTCCGCCGCGACCCGATATATGGCCGCGGAGGATAGGGAAAGTGGCGCATCACAATACCGACATTCCTCGTCCCCCGCGGCTCCACTGGCGCCGCATCAGCGGTGCGGCACCGCTTAGTCGCAGAGGATAGTCTCCCTCTGCGACTCCGCCTCGGCTGCAAAGCGCAGCATAAAGCCGCCCCTGCAGCCCACCGGCGTGCATGGTGACGGAGGTGAGCTCACGGTGAAGCACCGGAACTCTAACCTAGAACGGCAGCGTCAGGCCGGCCGGGTAGATTCCTCTTCGCTTCAGCGTGGGCGACCTAGCCACGGCTACTAAGCCACTTCGCCACGTCAAGGCGGGGAACCTGTTGGTGGGGCACGTCAGGGGTTATTTTAACTGTTTATAACACTTGTTTAAACTACTTCTCTTGTTATGTGTTGCTTATATTATATTTTTCATAACAACAAATTGATGATTATTTTAATTTCTTTTTCGTTGGTAAAAATATTCATGCACGTGCTAAAAAGTATTAATAAACCTTTACAGGAAACGGAAAAACATACAGATTATTGAATTATTTAACGGTCATGAAATAATCGGACTAGTTTATATAGGTATGCGGTTTCATCAAACGTTTTTAGGAATTGCATTGACCCCTCAGCAAGATTAAAAAGCACAATATCGTAACGTGTCTGTCTTTATGGTGCAGCGTGGCGGTCGTGGTGCGCGGGTGGAATAACCTAAAATTAGATGAGCGTACGCCGATCCTCGGAGGCGGAAACGCCAACTCGCATGCGTCTCGTTCACGGGCCGTCTGCATCAAATTGTCCGATACGTTAGGGCACAAGCGCTCGACTGATATTCATGGTCAATTTTTTTTTCTTATAACTACAATATTTTGGAAATCATTTTTTTTTTCAACTTAAGATTTTAATACGTTTAAATCTTACGATTTTCACTCAATTTCACTTAGCTACTGTTTTGTATGAATTTATATAAGAATAATTACAACTGTAACACTAAACGTGGAGAAAAAGATTTTTGGGAATTAAAAAAAATTCCGTAGCGACAATTGTACAGCATTGTCAGATACTATTTTAAAATATTACAATGGTTCATGCAATTTTGTAGCATTACAGTTCAGTCATAAGAAAGTGAAAATAAGCAGGTTCTTTGGGTGTCTTGAATGTGGGTTGACTGTAATATTATTAATGGTGCGCATTTTTGTAATGAATGTTACTCCTCACCTTATATCCTTATATCCTTATATCCGGTAGAAACAAAAGGAAGCTCGTGTTTAATGTTTGTGACGCGTCGGATTTGAAATTTTAAGTATAGATTATAATTTTGATTTTAAATTATAATCGATACCCAAAAACAAAGGATTTGTTGAAAAGAAAATTAATAAAAAATATTTAGATTTTCAGATACGTGTAGTTTCGCACAGGCAGAGTGAGGCTCGCATTTGGTCAGAATGTTTGATGGCCTTGACATCTAACACGCTAGCCTAGTGCAGGCTGGCGGATGTCACGTGCCCACAAAAGTAGATGCGTTTAAAAAGTATCGGTTTTTTCATATTTTTTCTTTCACAGGAAGCTGACGCTTTGATGAGAACAAACTCGGACCTCGTCGAATTACTTCTTAGTAATTCTTCAATAATAATCAACTTCATTATCTTGCAGGGAAAGTAATATTAAATTTTATCATGCTTCCAACAATTACACAATTGTATCAGAAAGCAATTGTAAGCCATCTGAAACTGCAAACGCTCCGCATAAGATGCATTTCGTTAGTTACGTTGCAGGTCGTTAAATTGAAGTCCTTTATAGATTCATATACATGGTTTTTGAAACGGCCGAGGATGCAAGATCTTTTAACTGATGAAAGAAGTGACATAGCACTACCCACAACGATGAGGCTGCTAATAGGGCACACAGCCGGTATTTACTTTGTATGTTAATTAATTTCCTTCAGTAATTTCACTAACTGTATAACACAGTCAATTAATGAAACTATTTTTTTCTGATTTTACGGCTAGTTATTAAACTAGTTATGAGATTTCGAGTGTTTTTTAGTAACATGATCACGGGAGGATTAAGATGACATTTGTTCTAATGTCATAGTTATCACGGAATACCTTCAAGTTTTAATTAATGTTTATCCTCCGATTTAAGCAGAATGAGTCCAGTTAGGTCTTATTATATACTGGAATTTTCATTTAATTTTATCAATAATGGATCACAAGCGCGGTGGTAGTACCCACCCATACCCTCTAACGAAGTTAGAATATTTCTTCGTAAAACTACAATGCTTTGCAAAAAAATTTTGTTAGGTTTTTATAAATTTATAATTTTTGAGTAAATATAACAAATCACTACGGAACAAGCTTATTCATGCACACCATTTCATGTAGAAATAAGCGCTGCTGGTAGTTATGTAGATAGACTCTTATTAAAGAAACCGTCCACCAGCATAACTAATACACTGGAAAAGGTTATAAAACCATAACTGTCTGTGCACGACTTTGGTTGTCGGAAATATTTGTTAGGTAGAGACCGTTGTTTAGAATTATTTACAGTTAAATTAAGATCGTAGTCTTTAATTTCTTTTGTAATATGTATCTACTTAGTTATAAATAATATTTATTCATGATGTACATAGACGTACTTAGTTTTTTCTTTGAGTTTTAAAGAAATTTAAATTAGAAGCTTCGCACAGCAAAGTCGTATATTGAATGGCATGCAGGGGCAATAAAAGTGCCACGAAGCGTAGACACTTAATATATGAACGTAGCATTAGAATAAATTGCCAAATTCGAATCACCCAAGTGGGCGTTAAGGGAGGAACGAACATATACAGGCCGACGTGATAAGTGCAAACTATCCTTTAGTATGTTGCATCCAGACCGTGGAGTTAAGGGGCGAGGAGAGGGGTGTTGGGTGTTTCGGACAATAAGCCGTTGCGTTGCTACGGCCCAACGGGTTACAACGGGAACAATTTAGATTGCACGCTAGCGGGTAACGATTGCGAATTCAAGATTGGCACACTAGACGCTGTATTATAAACATGTGATTATTATAAACATCTGCTCTTTGATTATTTTCAATTACCTTTACCTTCAAGTACTGTTTATGAATACACTGCGAACAAAAAGAAATAGTCTATAAAATGATGAATCAATTAGTTTATTTTTGAAATAAATGGAAAAGGTTTTCATTGATATGCGGAATGTAACTGTCGTTTGAGATGTATCTGCAAGGGGCTGACTCCTCCGGTTGCACGTCGCCGGTAATTTGATTGGGGCCGGGGCTGTCACCTATGCGCCGCAGCCGGCCGGCCGTCGCTCGGCGGCTATCGATTAGAGCCGCCCCCCGGCCGCGCGCCTCGCCGCCCGCGAACCGGATCTCGTCACGCCGCCATTGTGTACCCTCGACGCTTAAACGCATTCGTTTCTCCCGATGCGAAAACGACGCATTCCTTCCGCGCCCGACCGTCCCCGCGCCGCCGGCCCCGGCCGCCTGCCCCCTCGGCCCGGCCGCGCCACCGCGCAGCGCCGCGCCGCGGGACCGCACCGATCCTTGCGTTATACTTTTACACGCCTCCCGCCGTTGCCCGGGGGTATGCCTCACTTCATGTAATCATATGGCTAACTTAATATCTATGACTACGAAACCTTACAACGCACACTAATAGTTTATATTTTATTTGTGACATTTAAGTAAATTAGGGAACCACTACGATTTTATTGAACGCCCACAAGGTTTTTCCATCAGAGACATTTTTACTTAAGACAGGTTAAATGGAACATAAGTATGACTTTATATTTTTATAAGCCTAGACTGTCAAAATCTTTAAAAAGAACATGACAATTCATCTGGCAAGTGGTACTCATATGAGTAGAGGCATCCATCAACTGTATAATCTTTTTTATTTCAAGGAGGTATAGCATTGAATTCATACTCTAACGACTGGAGCCGAAATATATAAACCCTAAAAGCCCGGTAGAAAGCGGGCCGCGGCAGGTCGCAAGTGCACTGACGTCGGGGCGCCGACACCCGTTCGTTTTGCAACTAACGTTGTACTCAGATTGGTCAACGACATTCAAGTTAATCGCAACTCGGTCGTCCACAACGCGAATTCGCAACAAACTTATATTCACTTATGAACATCAAATAACCTTTAAAATGAAATATTACACGTGCAAATCCGTTGAGTACGTACGTACGAGCAATGATCATAAATAAAGTACTTATGGAGATTCAGTAAAAATTGTTTATTATTTAGAGAAAAAATAAAAATTTCTATCTACCTAGGATAAAAGACAGACTTTTCCGATCGCAGATAACGTTTTTTTCACAAGTAATTGGATTGATTAAACGAAATGCTCAGCTAGTATCAACTTTGAAAAACAAATCCTCGTATGTTTTGTACTTGTCTTTATTGAGACGCACTACGATATCATTGGGCCACAAATCTATACTTATTAATTTTTATTGTATCGAAATTGCTTTGCTAAAAATATCCAATTAAAATTCAACATTTGCAATACAGTATAAAGCTAAATTATTCCGTAAAGTTATAGTGTGGAGGTCAAACTTTCTTTGCCGAGGCACCGTAGACTTGTAAGAAATGAATCGACGCCCTTGACGACGAAGGTTACTCAAGTCCAAACGCCGTTTATTTTACTGGCAGCAATTTAATTAGGATCACTCTGAGAAATTCCCCTTTAAGCTAAATTAACAAATTCAAGTAAATACCACAGGATTCACAGGATTTTTTAACTATTATTTCACTTTGAACTTCACCATGTGAACATTTAATTCATATTCAAATTAGAATGAGGTACATGAATGAACGTATATACGAAATAGATTTGCCGAAACTTCAATGCCTAAAAAGACAAAATTTATCTTACTTATAATCTCTTAAAAAAAGTAATTTAATGATTACTTTAGTTTTAATTACTGTCTCGACGAATGTAAAACGGTTGAGAAAACAAATAGAACGAAACTTATTTGATGATGAAAAAACTTGAAGTGCTTTACGAGAGTCTCACATAGACAGCATTTCATGAGCTGTGAACGTTAATTATGGCGACCGCTAATTAAAGGCAAGCTAACCTAGGTATACCTGGTGGAATGTAGCGTTATCTTGGGATACATAACGAATTTAATCAAGCGATGCTGCCAGAGAGTGCACAAGGTATTAAAACGGTTCCCTTATACAGATTTTTAATAAACACTAGCATCTGGAGGATTTGTAGATGTTTTGCCATATCGGGATATCTTATCACTCAAGGGCGGATAATCAGTCTCATAAGAACACTATTTTCACATGTTTATAGTTGAGGACAGAGACTATAGTAGGAGGTACCGATGGGGTGTCTATTTTTGCCGCTTAACATTTGTATGAATACGTCAGTGGACCGATACGAAGGGCTGTAGACAGTATTGTATACGCGATAGTATTAGATACGCGAGACTTAATAATTTAGGACTCAAGGCAATAAACATAACGTGGTGCTATGTAAACATCGTATGTAGCACCTCATTGTTATGGGATGACGTATCGCTAACCACTAGGTGATCGTCCTGGTTGTCTAATCGATTTGTTGAAAACAAAAAAGAATGTAGAACTAGTAAAAAGTATTCTAAAACATCCTGACACGCAATATATATATATATAGTATTGTATTGTATTTACTACTACTATCATTCATATAACATAGAATCTACTTGACACAGTTCAAATGTACCTTCTATCTAGTAAAGAAACAACTGAACATAATAATTGTAGACGTATGGAGTTTTTAAATGATTTTAATGTCAAATGTTAGTATTCAGGTACAGCAATTATGTTTATTTATAGTAATATTTAGCAATTTGCATGTTACAATAACATTTAGCCTTGAAGGCAGTAGTAATTAGCTTCACATAATTTTTAAGATAATACCCCACCGTGTATATATGGATACATTTGCTCCATTAATATTTTTGAATAAATTTAGTAATGTACATTTATATCTACGAACCCAAGTAAAATGTAATCATGTTAATTCTAATATTTGTAGTATGAATGCCCGGAACAAGGAAACTTCATTTCGATGGAACTATTTATAAAATAGAGCAGAGATCAAAGAAAATCAATTGGATGGAAAGTTAGAACAACGATGCGATGTGAGATATTGGCAATTGTGGAGATGCCGCATATGTATACAGATCTGAAGAGATCAGTTTGTCGAATGTAAATAATACCAATGTTCAATACTTCATGCAATTTTAGTGTTAATGGTATTCGGAAGGTTCTATTTTAATTTCATCATAAACTCGTAATTATCGGCATATTTATGGTTTGCATGTGATTACAGTTTTTAAACGTTATGATTATTCCCATCACGAGATTCAATTTCTCCAGGTATACAATATTTATACAAATAAAATAGATTTTTGTTCATTACTAAAATGTACACCTCAACCAAAATAACCTTGCTCTTATAGTGAACTAAAAGGAAAACATCACCAGACTTAAATTGTTTATTATACTTACAAGTACTGACTTCACTATATTTCGTATATGTTCGTTAATTTAATTTTTTGGTTACTTATTTCAAATTGGGTTTGTCTCTATTAGATATATATTCACTTATTGTACCAAATATTACACGAAATATCGAGTACTGCCTTTGTTTCTAATGTGGTGCTATGAATACCGTCTGACTAGCGTCACGTTGACATAGACAGGACTATCGTTTACCATTAGGTGAACATCCCGCTCGATTCGTCGTTTCCTTGAATAAAAAAAAAATATTTCGAAAAATTATCAATAATGACTCGCTTATTACTAAACAAGAAGATCTGCAAATTCTTAGGTACTAATCCATTCAGCAGCGGGTATTTAAAATTTTTGGATATAAAACGACGTGACAATGTGTTCATATAAAACTTCTTTGAATTTATAGTTTGTCTAATTAAAAATATATGTCATCGCTGCTAAGATTATAAAACTATCTAGAGATAAATAAGAATTTTTTTCTTAATATGTACGTGGTGTCAATAAGTTCGCGGCCTAAGGGGGAAAAGGGGTTGAAATTAAACATGAAACTATTTTTCCTTTTTAATATATTCTGCCTTAACCTTAATGCATTTTACGGATCTCTCAAATAATTTGTTTATACCATCGAAAAAGAAACGTTTTCCCCTTTACTGACAAAATAGGCCGAATTTGCAAACTTAACTTATTCATCGTCGCCAAAATTTGTCCACGCAGCTCCTTTTTCATTTTTGGGAATAAACAATAGTCGCTGGAAGCCAAGTCTAGACTGTAACGGGGGTGGTCTCATTTTTCGAACCCGCATTGGTAAATGGCAGCCGTCACAACATGGCACGTGTGGAGGGCGGAGGCGTTGTCGTGCAAAAGGAGCACACCTTTTGACAGCTTTCCTCTCATTTTTTCCTTGATAGTTTCTTTCAATCTGTCGAGTAATGAAGCGTAATACTTCGTTTCGTTATAGTTACACTACGATTTTTATAATCGATCTGCAGAATACCTTCTGTACCCCAAAATATAGTCGCCATGATCTTTTCGGCCGATTGTGGCCGTCCCGATCGTGACACTTTAAACTTCTTCGGAGGAGGTGTGCCTTTTTTATACCACTGCATCGGCTCTTGCTTCGACTCAGATTTCGAGTGGTGAACCCAGGTTTGATCTTCAGTAACACTCCGGGCCATAACTTCTTCCCTACTCTTTCCACAGAGCTCCAAAAACTGACGAGAACACTCGACACGATCACTTTTTTGAAGGGGCGCGAGCATTCTTGGAACCCATCTTGCACTGACCTTAGTCATACCAAGATGATGATGTAGAATATTTAAAATACTTGTTTCGGATACTCCAACCATTGCTGCAAGCTGCTTCTTCTTCAGCCGGATATCATCCAATGCAAGTTTTCTACTTTGCAGCAATTTCCGGTGTGGTGGCTTCAATTGCCCGTTTGGAGCGGGGGTTATCTTCAATAAACTCTCTTCCTTATTTCAAAATACCATGCCACTTGTTAACCATGGTTTTACCATGGGCATAGTCCGCGTAAACTGTTAACAACTCTTGAAAAATTGTCTGAGCGGATTGTTCTTGTTCGGTGAGAAACTTAATAACGGCGCGTTGTTCAATTTTCTCCATACTCGCTGACTGACTTCTTCCCGATGCACTTGTTTGCAGGTCCATAACTCAAAAATTAATAACCGGATTTGGTTCAAACTTGGTATATGTACTCTTAATGAGGTGCTTAACAAATGACTACCTGGATGAGTAAACCAACGCCCACCAACCACTACATTCCGCGAACTTTTTGACCTCCCCTCGTAAGTGTAATAGTAAAATAATAACCAAACTATAAATTAACGAGGGATACTTAAAAAAAGACCTTTCAATTAAAAAGAAAACAATACAAAAAATAGTAGCCACGGATACTTCCAGAGCCTGAAAAAAAAAATAAGAAAAATGTTGGAAGTATGTATAGAACACAATCGCTCCACAAAACCGTTTGATCAAAATATACTTTTTGAAAGTATTGTCTGCAGCGCCGTGCCAACACTGGCGTAAACATAAAAGATAATAATTACACTTTTCTGTACTAAATATTAAAAATTTTGCTGAAGCTAAAGTTATCTGAAACATTCACTGAAATTCCTAGTCATTTTAACACTTTAAATGACCTACGTACTTTTGCGATGTACTTTTATTTATTTAAATGATGATATAGTTGATCAAAACTACATTCCACCACAAGATAGACCACCTATGTCTTGAAGGTGGGAGGTAGGAAGAGAATGCAGATTCCTATGGACCTGACTATTGGGAAATTTTTGATGGAAGGAATCGTTGTCGAGCAGAGTACACTACGAGCAGGTGAGGTTAGCCATGAGTTGTTACGCGGGACACCTTCCACCCGTACAACAATTCAAGGGATGTTCACTATGGGATACACTGCACCACATTATACTAATCGCTTTGAGACCATAGTTAATTCACTTGTCAATAGACAATTGATAACCCAGTAAAAAAAAAGTTAAATATTAGTATTTAATTTAAAACTGTAACTAGTATTACCACCATTATAAAATACTAATTAAAATAGTTATGACGAAATAAATGCTTGTTATCTTGCCTCCGACTGTGTCAATATTGTTCGATCTGGTGTGTCTGTTGTTTTTAATTCTTCCCGTTATTGTTACTTCTTCTTCTTAAAGTGCCTCTCCAACTAATGAAGGTTGGCGGCCAGCGTGATACAGTCCTTTCTGTCTTGTTCGGCGGAACTATTCGGACGCCCCAGATATGCCAGTCCATTCTCTGATATTCCTCAACCACGACTTTCCTTCTTTCCACCTTTTGTCATCGCTACAGTCTATTAAAAGAATATTATATTTAGCAATAAACGAATTGGTTTCGGAAGAATAAACGTGGGATGTATGTTGGCATTATCTCTGAAATTTCATTAAGTATTGAAGAACCGCTGTGATATGGCAGTGAACCGTTTATATTTTTTAGCATACGGTCTAAATTCTTCTATATTCTCAGCACCTTGATTTAAGATGCGTTACTATATAAGGGTACCCCACAAAATGGACAAAGGACATAAAAAAATCGCTGGGAGCCACTAGATTCAAACAGTGCACCATCGTGGTTTGTGGAACACATTACAATTGACCTATGTCCAGCAGTCGACGTCCATAGGTTAAAATGATGATGGTGATACCATTACGCATATCACTTGTATTATTTGATAGGTTGCCACAACATAACTCGTCGTTTGTGTGGGACTGATTGTATATTGAAGCGTTACGTGATACTCATCCTGTGCCCTACTGAGATAAATTTTGTTACTAAATAGACCGTACCGTGATCGCGAGAAAAATTTACGTAAGTCGAGAATTATATATAGATTAAAAAGATTTTCCTTATTAGTTCTAGCATTGCCCAGGCCTTGTATGTCGGTATTTATCAGGAGTAATGGAATGCTGAGAATTCGGTTCACTTATTTTATTTGTTATTACATTTAAAACTATCAAATATTTGATTCTTTGACTATAGTTATACTATGCGAATCATGAACCAATATGTAGCAACAAAATGACATCCTATTTCAAATATTTCTTCAATTACACAAATAACTGTTCCCCGCTCGCTTTGCTTGCCGTAGTAACGCAACCGCAACTCTTTTTGGTGAAGGAATTTAGTAAAATTTATTCGTAGCTAATCTATATATACCTAAGTAAAAAAAATGTACCAAATTTCAAGTCTCCAGGCTAAATCTATGGTTCTAGAGATATCTTGCCGAGTCTACATAGGTACATAAAAAACTGTTACTTTTGAATTAAGCTCTAATATTCACTATGTGTTGATGTATGTATTTTTTCGTCAAAATTTCATTGATCTCAGGATTTGCATCCGGAATTCACATGCTAAAAGTTAATGTCTTTTTATAAACTTCGAAATTTGTACATGTACCTGCTTGTTTTTGCTTTACAAAATCTAGTAGAATGGTCATCCTTTAACATATTTGTTTCGTTTAATTAATATAATACTTATTAATCAAAAATGTTAAGTTATGATGTTTTTGATCCAAATTTGGTTTTTCTTTACCCATTAATGTCTGCATCGCGTCTACGGCCAATGTGTTTTATTAAATTTATATATTGGTTTAACAATTATAATTATCGTATATATTCTATCATAATCTTATGTTAATATATAATTTTAATGTTTTACGTTTATCTCGCAGTTTAATTAAAATTAAACTAGTATGAACCAGTAGGTTAATGATGTCATAGCAATTAACACATTAATAGTAGTTAGTCTTAATACAGACTTTACATTTACATGACTACCAATTCCTGTTTTGTCGTTTTATAAAATAATGCATTCGCTTACTAAATTTTAACTGTCAATATTAAAAGTTATGGCTTATGAAATAGGCAAAAACTTAAACATTCGCTATTACCTATTTTTGTTATTCTTCTATCAGTAACTAATCATATAATGATTTGAATATGACTGAACTTAATAGACTTTGTTAATTTATTCTATGCAGGGCATACTATGACGAATGTACTAAGCATGTAGATAAAAGAATCATAGGGAATATGTTCGAAATGAATATAATGTGTTGTTGTAATAAAATCCTAACGTGATGCTGTTTTAAATTGAAATACAAATAGTATTTAATATATTAAATTCTTATTCGTCGAAGCTCGCTTTCACAAACAAGATCGTGACTCGTTATTTAAATAAATGCAAAAGTAATAAGAATGAGACCCGAGATCAATACTCATTTGCACATGTCGTGTCTTTTGTTTAGCGGCGAAGCGTCATTGACCTCCATGAAAATAGCAGAGCCTTCGCGTGTTTTGAACTAGGAGGTACGTTCGGCCTGGCGCGCATGCCTGTTTCTAAGGTCGCGCCCGGCGTGCCTTCCGATGGAAATGATTTAAATTAAAAGGGCGCGCGGCGGGTCCGTGACGGATCCGCGGCGACGCCAGACGCTCGTCCGTGAGCCCCCAAGATGAGCATGGAATTGAAACGGCGCGACCGCATCTTACCGGCGGCCGCCGTTGTCACTGCGGTGTTTCGCGGGCGGGCAGATTTATTTGGACGTACCCCCCGAGGGAGGGAGCGGGCACGGGCGCGCCACCCACCGCGCCACCTCCACACATTTGACTGGATCAATAAGTAAGCAAAGGATGCCCGAGCAGAAAAACCATACGCCCGACCACCCCAAGGGGGTACACGTAACAGTCGCGCCACCCCCCCCCCCTCCTCTCAACTAGCGGGGTGGAGGACTCCACAGATTGCCATTTTCTCTTTGCCTACGCTTTAATTAGTTGCGTAGTGACGCGTGTGGATCCATAATCCGGTATTATTAAATTGGCGAACAAGTCACATTCACCGGTCAAGGCTCGCCGAGATGAATCAATCGAATGCTATAAATACCGATGCATCGCACCTATTGTCCTATGTATACATATCGATTACTAAAAACAATATAATACAGTTCATTTTAAAATGTAAACGTTCTCCAATACAATTTATAAATATATTTTTACATATAAATCATTATTAATTCATAAAATCAAGACAGCGGTCCCCACACTGGCACGTAGCGTAGCATGGCACAGAAATATCACTTCAAAGTTCTTAAATATTTCTAATTAAGTTAATGAATTATCCCAATTTGAGTATATGACTATAAGGCAAACAAAATTATTAGCCAAAACTATAGTAATTTATTATTAGGTGTTTTATTATCAATCGTTAAGCCAATGCCAGAGCTACACGGACCTCGACGTTTAATCATCGTAACTTATTCCCGAACAGAAAATTTCAAAATTTATAATCATGCTTTAATTCTTTTTATATGAGAATATAGGGTAATTGATATATTTCCCCGGTTCAACCCCATCTTTGTGTGTCTAACTCTGTCTGTTGGATAAATATTGACGCGTTAAACAAGTAACTTGTGGAGTGACATTGTAACTGTTTTGTATGCACGTGTTAAAGGGACGCGTGCGTCTCTGCATTCCACCACACCGCAATAGGAAATATGACGGCAAACATACACTGGCCTACCCAGGGAAACGATGAAACAAGTTATCTTTAATTCTTAATCTAGAAGAAGCGGCAGTCGACTCGATCTTAACATTTCAATGAGATTAAGAAAGAGCGCTACAGCCGTAGAGCGGGATGTACGATAAGAGTAGAGAGAAAGATATCCGTCAATTTATAAAATAATACCCTCGTTTATCAACCGACAGACGTTCACAGCTGAACATAGGTCTCCCCCAAACATCTCCATATCGATAGATCCTACACTGCCCACTTCCAGCTGCTTCCCGTAACCGCCAGATCGTCGGACCACTTAGTGGGGGACCTGCCAATACGTCTTCCGGTACGCGGTCGCCATTAGAGGACCTTGGAGCCCCGTCGACTGTCAGTCCTTCGAGCGATGTGTTCTGCCCATTGCCACTCGAGACTAGCAATCGTTTGGACTATGTCGGTGACCTTAGTTCCCCCCCGGAACTCTTCATTTCCGATTCGATCACGCAAGGAAACCCTTATTATATTATTATAAATTATATGTTTATTCTAAATTAATTCTCTGACTCATGACGGCATTAAATCATGGACCATGATGAGAAAACCAAAAAAGTTTGTACCTAAAAATTTGTTTTTCAGGTACAATCTAATGAAATCATTCAATATTCAAGTCATCCCGGTTATTAGTAATGTGAGGAGATATTTCGCTGAATTGATATCTCTATGTAAGGTTATTCAGACTGATTTAAAGTTTAATTTATTTGTAGTGAGAGTAGCTCGCGGGAGTAGTAATTTCATGGACACTTCGCGGCCACCGCTTCCAGATCGCGTCGGGCTCACCCCGGCTCCTTCCCGCGCGAGGCAATCCAAATAATTATCATAAAGTAAATCCCCCGCAATTCCGCTGCCGCCCCCGTACCCCCCAGACTCTTTGTCGACACACCACTAGTGTTGGCTTACACGCGACAACTCTATTTATCGATCACACTGAACAAACATTCTAATCATGATTTTATGTATCATAATTCAAATAAACTAAAAGTTAGCACCACACCATTATTTTGTTGACATTGTTTCAAATATATCCATTTTTTTGTTTTTGTTAATATCGATATTATATGATGAGAATGGACACTCAACCCTATGCGGCAATTTCGTTACTTCCTTTCACCCTCTTCCTAATTCCAATAATGGCCTGACTTAGTTTACTATTCTAAATAAATATATAATTTATAAATGTTGATTCAAAGTTTTATCGATTTGGTAAACGATTGCGTGTAACGTGTATTGCCTTTGTATTTAAGCATGTATAAGTATAATAAATAAAAATGTTCACGGTTTGTTTTTATATTATCCTGACCTTTGCGGTGTCTACGTGAGACGGTGCGGTAATAATAAGTAGTCGATGCCTACTTACCCCACCCTCCGACCGACCCTCGCGCCGGCCGCCCAGACCACTCGACATTCAAAACTCTTCTTAAAATTGCTTATTTCTAATCGTGTTATTTATACATAACATAACCGATGCGATGCAGTTGTAATGGGTATCGTTTAGTATTTTCCGACGATGTTGAAGACGTGTTTGACTCGATGCACCATCACGGAGCCCCGCGGGGGACGACCCGCGGGCTAGTCGACCAGCAGCGGATCTATTAATCCCTCACCGTTCAGATTTTTTTATTTTTGAGGTACCGTTGCTTACGTTTTTATAACCCGTGCATTGACTGGCGCGCTATGAATGAAGGATAATATAAAACCGTTGCGTCGGTGGTTTATGTTGGAAATCGATCTAAAGATAACACCGTGCATAGACTTTTATAGATAATGTACAACTCAATTTATATTTACAATAAAAGAAACATCCACACTATTGCTAGTGCCTAAACAATTTACTGGTGGTACGGTTCTGTTGAGGAAGACTTTGTCTCGACGAGCGCAAGATGGTGCAGTGTATACCATTCTAACTAGCGCCACGTTGTTATAGGCAAGCGAATCACTTACCATCAGGTGAACATCCTGCTTGTTGAATAAAAAAAAATAAACAAGATCACCGCTTACATTATTATGTGGGCGGGGCTTCTGACTGAGCACTGGATTTTGTTTTGTTTGCATATAAGAAAACAACTTTATTGTTTGAAATGTTACATACGAATATACCCGCTCTGTAGACACGTCCATGAAACAGTAGCGAGCGAACTTCTCCGGTAGTTCATCGAATGCTGATAATATGAATATAATGACGGACATGTTGTGATACGAGCGTGCGTAGTTGTAATGGCGGTCGGGTCGGGACATCGGCGCATAAAAATTGTAAGCTGACGTGGGCACGTTTCGCAACACCTGCCGGCATCGCGCCGCGCCGCACCGCGCCGCATCGCACCGCCAGCCGCCAACCGCCGAGGGCGTCACATTCCCCCTCTTCCTCCGCCACTAATTAAACTATTTAATATTGCTCGCCCACATCATCGAGATGACATGAGTCGGCACGGGCTCCTTTAAAACAAACATGGGGTACACCGACGTCACAACAAAATTCAACGAATACTAACAAAAAATGTTTATTACGCTAAACTTTATATACATTTGTAACCATCGAAAATATTATATGCAATCTATTTAGATAAAAGCTAAAACTACCGCTTCAGTAACTTCAATCCAATCCAACGATGTGCGCCCTTGTGATACCGCTGGTATTACAAGCACCTATAGGCTACGCTGTTTACCATCAGGCGCTCTATTTATTAACATTACAACAATCTAAACTATTTTAATTCTTATTTTATTACGCGACTAGACGAGGGGGACGTTCACCTAATGGTAAGTGATAAGGCCTGCCTACAACAACGTGGCACTAGTTAGAATGGTATACACTGCATCACATTGCGCTCAACGCCTTGAGATATAAGATGTTAAGTCTCGTTACCCCAGAAATTACACTAGCTGCAGCGCCTTCCAAACCGGATAGTACTGTTTGGCGACAGAAATAGGCGCTGCGATGGTATCCACCTACACGGTCTCCGGTAACAGAAATTTACCACCAGTAAATAATATATGCTTTAATTTAGAAAGATAGCATAAAAAAGTCATAGCCTATGAACATTTGTAAGCAATTAAAAGATTTGATAATGTACTGGCGGTAGACCTGTGTTTCCGAAGACTATCCAGTTAGATACCACTGCGGCTGCAAGCAATGTACAAACATTAAAATGTTCCTGTTTAAAGGACTTATTATTTAATGAAATTACTGTAGTTTATATGACATTTAATATTGAAAGCGACGAGCAGTAATGCTGTGTATATCAAAGGTACTACTACCACGTTATTATAGGCTTAATACTTACCATGAACGTCTCATCCGGGTCAACGTCTGACAATTGATGTTGATAAAACAAAATTATACTGTTTTATGATTAACGGTAAAACAAATACTTTAAAATGCTTGCTTATAAGAGTCGTAGCCTTTAAGAGAAAAGTTGTATTAAAGGTTTCTGCAGAGACGGCAACCCGCCCAGTGATAACTCTGGTGTTACTGGCGGTTATAGGCTGCGGTTACCGCTCAACATCAGGCGGGCCGCATGCCTGTTTGCCACCTAAGTGGTATAAAAAAAAGAGTATAAAATCATTCGGGTATATAAACATGTACTGTCTGTTGTAGATGAAATGAAAAAAAATACCGGTTAAAATAGAGCATTATCATTTCTAACATGTATTTCAATCAAACATGTCAGTAATTAATCTTTCCGTCTAGACATTCTTTCCAAAACCCACTTTTTGCATTTTAATTGACGTCGAATTGGAATACGTTGCACGTGGAAGCAACTTTGTTCCATTTCTGTGTAGTGGTTGTTTTGTGAATCATCGCTAATTATCTACCCAACAACTAGAAATAATGGGATTTTAGTAATAGCGATTGGGTTCATTCCCGAGTACTGCACTGCACTGCATACACTTGAATTTGCGTTCGGAACACGACACTCTGATGATCCGTTGTATACTGGTTATACTTCATTATCACATTAATTATATCTAATTACCAATTCAAATTACTTATGTTACATCCGTGTACTTTCTGCCCAAGAGTATATATAAAGCATTGCAGAAACTAGATTAATATTATCAAACTAACCTCATTATAATATCAGTGCGCCTTCTCAAAACATTACCGCCAAATAGCAGTCATCGGTCGCAGGGTTTCTACAGTAATCGACAGGATCCGGATATCCGAAGCAGCAATTCATTCATAAGATGTACTATATATACTTATTAATAATAGCATTGGCAAGATTTTAATTTTTCTTTATCGCATAGCGGTATAGATATCTCTTTTATTGGTTATAATTTTTTACATATGTTCTCTTCTGCATTTGACGACATTATCTCTAGGAAATTTACTGCAATTTTCGCGAAATTATTTACGCTAAAAATTAATATATAATTATCTCCCGTTCCACAGCAGCGATGGAGGAGGAATCTACAGAGTTGCCGGGCACGGACGGGCTGGCACCGAAACAGCGACACCAGGCCAAGCACCGCGAGCTGTTCCTCTCACGCCACGTGGAGACGCTGCCGGCGACGCACATCCGCGGCAAGTGCACCGTCACGCTCCTGAACGAGACGGAATCGCTGCTCAGCTATCTCAATAAGGATGTGAGTATGTACCACCGACGCGCAGCACACGAACACAGCGCCTACCGCCACCGCATACGACCAGTAAAGATTTTTATAAGACCACGAGACGATCAGAACTTTCGCCTAGTAAGATTGAGTGATTCGGCTCCACATATCAATGCTATTCAGTATGATTACACTACACCAGATTGTGTGATTAGATTCACAATTGTAAGCCATGTAGAAAGTAGACTATCAGTAGCTCCAAATGGTGATAATGATGACGTTCCTCAAACCGAAGATATTCGGTTTTACATGAAGAATACTGTTCAGCATTAGCGAAGAGGTGCATGCAGTTTAAACGTCCAGAATGTTTATACGTAATTTCTATTAGATAATTGATGTTGTGCTGTCAGTAAAAAGGAACATGTAAATAGTTACGTTAGTTTGAAATAGAGCAGGTGCAATGTTTTTAAAATCGATTTATGTTGAGGTTTCGGCTCTGCAGTTTTAAATTGAACAGAGTATCACTATGTTGTGTTGTCACAGCGCGAGAGATACATAGGCGACACGGGTATATAACAATGCGCTATATAACATGCACACAAACTAATAAGGAAATGAGGCATGCACTTGGCGGCCTATCTCGTATCTCCGTCCGCGCTTCCTGTTATGTTTTATTGATTTATTTCTAGCAGCATTCAGACAAACGTTCACGCTCACATTGTTTTAGCCGTTCTCATTGGAGCCATTGTAGTTTTAGACGCTTTAACGGATTTAATAATCAGTTTAAATGAAAATGGCAGGTAACAACAATCCGGTTCACAATTAACTGAACAATTATATTATAATAACATAAATGAACATTAACGGAGGACCGATACTTAGTTTTCCAATAATATATGAGTTACTAAAATATCTCTCGCCTTGTTAACAAGTACACAAAAAAAAAATTCAGAAAGTGATAACATTAAATGTATTATTTACTTTATAATGTAATTTAGATAAGAATACCAAAACACAATATGTGTTCAAAAACGATGTATTATAGAAAATGATATTAAGCAATTCCAGTTTATATACAAGTTTTATTTTTTTTGCTATCTTGCTTTTTTTTATAACACAAACTAAAAATTTCTTTACTGGTATGCTTTTAATCCTTAATTAACTGATTTAACTACAAAAGCTAAGGGTTTAATAGTAATACTAATAATGTTGTAAAAAATGTTAATATACGAAATGTTTATATTGTTAAGAAAATTTCCTTTATTAACCACTTTACCGAGTTTGGAAATTACCAAGTTTTTATTACTTTCGAAAATATAGCTGCTACCTTAAATATTACGTTGGATTGTAATCGACCACTCGAAAGCCACTTCCGGTCGTCACGTGTATGCACATACCGATGTCTTGTTGTTTCCATAATTCATTTAAATAGTTGTCAAATTTGAAATTTTATCGCAATTTAGGAGGGTGGGGCGCAGCGCGATTCATTAACGCGTTAACACAAAAAGTTGGACGTTTGCATAGATACCGGATATTAAGTATAACAACCGGTTTAATTAACCTCGCAAATTATTTCATAGATGATTTCAATTGTCGCTGTTGTTATGAAAGCATTTTGCGAGGATGTCTTCGCGTCAGCGTTTTTTAACGATACCACTTTTCTCTTTGTTTCAGGACGCATTTTTTTATTGTTTAGTATTTGATCCTTCACAAAAGACTTTATTAGCAGATAAGGGAGAAATCAGAGTTGGAAGTAGATATCAGACTGAAGTAACTAATTTATTAAAAGAAGGTATGTATCGAATGTTTTACATTTAATATGAAATGTTTTATATTCTCGCATCGAAATACATTCCGTACTTCATGATCAGCCGATAGACGTCCACTGCTGCACACAGGCCTGTTCCAAAGATCTCCACATTCAATCAGCATGGCATCAGGTACCGCCTGGGCACTAGGGGCTATCGTATTCACATGGGGGAATTTGGACTATTTCCCACCACGCTGGCCCAATACAGGTTGGCGCGAGCAAGAGCCTCGTTTGTTGATTAGCAAGGTGCACCACGAGCAGGTGAAAGTTGATTTAGATCCTCTGAGTTGTGCGGGAGCCCATACACCCCATTCCAGTTAACCTACAAGTTATTAAATTGATACTGAAAAGTATTAGAAAATAACTTATATGCTTGAATTATTCTTTTCTAAGAAACTAAATCCAAGCAACTGAACATTATTTAGTGGCGTTTCAATGTTTAAGGCAATGGCGAAAACTATCATCAAATTATATTTACAAATTTTATAATTTTACACGAAAAGTGGTTGATAAAGTTATTATTTATAAAACAAATATTATGTAAAGATATAATTGAAAAAAAATTATAACATGAAAACGGTATTTGTATAAGCACCTATACATACAACCAGAAGTAGACTTTACTCTTGCAATAATTAAGTGTATTTAATATTATTGTTACACTATATTTAATAAACATGTTGTTTACAACTTACAGGCGAGGAGGAGCCACGCAATAGCGAAGACCTGGAGACACTGGTATGGACCCCGGAGCATGGTTTGACGGACCGGCAAATTGACCAGTTCTTGGTGGTCTCGCGTTCGGTGGGCACGTTCGCACGCGCTCTCGATTGCTCCTCCAGTGTTAAGCAGCCTTCTCTGCACATGTCTGCTGCGGCCGCTAGCCGGGACATCACCTTGGTAAGGATAGGATCGTTTCACTGTCCTCCCATCTATCCACTCTTCTATTTTAAATGTTGGCAAGAATTTTTATTTGCCTAAAATGTGCAGCATACTGCTTGTATTGCGTGTGGACAAGAACAAAAGCAGTGCAGGCAGGTTTTATTATAAGAATATTTTATTATAATCAGCTTATTGGACCCTACAAGACAACGATTAAAACTTTTTACGATACTTAATATACTTTTATAAAATAGTGTGTCATAAATGTAATAGAGTTAAAATAAATTACTAAAACGTCAAAATCGGCAATGCTTCTCTTTTCGTAGGAAACCCGAACAAATTCTCTAACAATGCCGTTTTCCTAACGCCTTCATGTCACATCTGTTCCACTTTTAACTAAATTAAATATTTGTGATGGCATAAATACAGTATTTAATTATCAATAAATTGACGATCAGCAGCAGAGCCCTATTCTTCTATCGTTATAGAAAGTTACAAAAATGTTCCAACCTTAAATATTGGTTGATGTTATACAAACAAATTACAACAATGAAACAAACTTCAATCTGGTTTCAGTTTCATGCGATGGACACACTTCACAAATCGGGCTACAGCATAGAGGCGGCGTTGTCGTCACTGGTACCCGCCTCGGGCCCGGTGCTTTGCCGCGACGAGATGGAGGAATGGTCGGCCTCAGAAGCCAATCTCTTCGAAGAGGCGCTCGACAAATACGGCAAGGACTTTGCTGATATACGACAGGACTTTGTGAGTATTTATTACACTACTTTGGTTTTAACTGGCCTTCATGGCTCTGCGGTTTAGCGCTTGCTTGTCTTCTAAGGACCTTGGTTCGATTGCAAAGTCACATGAACGTTTAGATTTTAGTAAAGTTTTTTAAAAAACTTTCAGGCTAGCTTACCTCATTTTGTAAACCTACCACCATAAAAGTATTGCAATACTTCCGATATCTATTTATATTAGTTCTCATCAAAGTATTGTAAGCGAGCGCGCTTCATTATAAACGTCCTCGTTGTTGCTTCTCGTGAAATTGATATTGTGTCCCCATAACCCATTGCCGATAAATAAAAACTAACAATTTCTTAACTGAAAACAGCATCTCGAATATGTTACGAGCAGCGACAATGGCTAAAGACATTAAATTCACCTATTGCAAAACTCATTTTTAAGTGTTTATAGGAAATATTTTTTTAATACGAACGTGAACGAATTTTCTTTAACCAATTCTAATAAAAGTAAACAATGTCATTATTAAATTTATAACACAATAGTAAGAATTATATTATAGAAATGTGATTGTCCTTTAATTTTGGATACAAACTGAAAACATGTAGAATATTTTACATTGTAAGCTTTAATTAAACATTTTCACATTTTATTTTCCGTATCTAGTTTATTTATATGAATGCTTTTGTACAGTTGCCATGGAAGACGCTAAAGAACCTGGTAGAGTACTACTACATGTGGAAGACGACGGACCGCTACGTCCAGCAGAAACGCGTGAAAGCGGTTGAGGCAGAGTCCAAGCTGAAACAAGTGTACATTCCCAATTAGTGAGTGTTTGTACCAACCACCACATTACCTATTCACGTGGTACACTCGTTTGCACTTATTTATGTCAACATGTGTTTAGTACAATTATGTTCATTTTTGTTTGCTTCTTTTAATTATTATTTTGTGCATGATGCTAGCTTATGAACTAGAACGTAGGTTAGATTCATTTTGACTTTTAAAATATACAATACAAGAAGCAGACTATTGCATGTTTCCACTGCTGGGCCTTTTGTCGCAAAGAGACAGTTTAGACTATAATTCTGGCCAGGTGCGATTTGATGTAGCATGTCTCATAATGAGTTGTTCCTAAAACGCCTTACCTCATTTTACTTTACCGGAGGCTAAATGTCACTGAGGATTGAAGATAGAAGAAAATCTACAGCGCACTGCAACTAAGTTATTATAATTTTTGTGATATATGGTGTACTTTTACACAGAATTAACATATATATAAACGTATATTGAGCTATTTAAAATATAATGTGGTATTGTTTATTTTAATAATGATATACGGTATTGTTGTCTAACAGTATGGATTTAATTTTACAGCAACAAACCGAACCCAGCACTGGTGGCGAGCGGCGCGAGCGGCACTGCCGGCGCGGGGGGGAAAGCGGGTGCTGTTCTAAATGGAGGCACGAACGGCACTGCTGCACAAAACCTGTGCGCGTCCTGTCAAGGTAAACCTATCCGTTTCAATCAACACTACCATATATGTCTTCAGATTGTAGCATAGTGCATAAATGAAGTAAAATATGGTAAGTCATAAATATATCAGTATTGATACCAAAGAGGTGAGGTGCTTTATAAGCCGAACCATAATATGGCAACTTCTATGAATGACCAAATAATTAACAAGTGTTTATTTTGCATTTTAGTTACAAATTCAAACCAGTGGTATGCATGGGGCCCTCAACATTTACAGTACAGACTTTGTGGCTCCTGCTGGCAATATTGGAAAAAATATGGTGGATTGAAGGTTATATATGCATATTTAATTTTACCGAAAATCATTTAAACGTCTTATCTAGTATATTTCATCATACGGTGAAATATAACACGTAAAGTCTAGTTGAAGGCATATTAAGAAGTGTATATCACTAGTAACATCAATGATATACATAGTAAATGAAAACTTATTTTTACCCTCTAAAACCTCTTTGTTGATTGCGCTTGTATATTTAGAAAGGTAATGAGATCTCTATTAATAACCCAACCTCGGGTCACTGTTTCCTATCTAAACATAATTAAATACATATTATACGAAAGACATTAGTCATGGTTGAATAAAAAAATATTGATACTAAAGTTGTCTAAGAAAATATAAGATTTTTATTTAGCCAGAGAATATTATGAACATATCATGTCTATAAATTTACAATTTAATGTTAAATCGTATAAAATTTGGTGTTTCTATGTTTTACGTTACAATAAAAAGTAGTTATTGTTGGCAATATTAGTTTTGTTATATATAACAAACTAAACTGTTAACTGTTGTCATGATAGACGGCGGGCGTGTTCGGCGAGAGCGAGGCCGAGGCGGCGAAGGGTGCGCGCGAGGGCGACGAAACCGCACTGTCCGCGTCGCACCGCCCGCATCGCTGCACCGTGCTCAATTGTGCTAAGGTAATATACAAGTGCAAGCACACGCATTCCTGGCACGCAATTACTCTAGTATTGAACACAACTCATTACCACGATATGACAATCTTGATATAATATTTATATTGTCAAAATATATTACGAATTATTTATTTTTTGCTATATTTCTGAATAGTTGTGAGTTAGGTATATTTACAAAAAATTGTTTACTCAAATATACTTCAGGATTCACTGTCAAATCTGTCTATAGAATAAAAAAAAAACTTTTAAATTAATAAAAGGATTAAATTAGATTTTCCTTGAATAGGGTATTTAGAATTACTAAACATCTAATTGGAAATAATTTTTTTTTACCATAAGACTATGTTTTCACTAGATTGCATTCATTCCACTTAATCATTTTGTGAACCAGAAAGTATAAAAAACCTAGTTAAAATAATAAATGGTCGTACACAATTAATGTATTAGAATGATTTTTTTTTTCTTTGCAACTAATCGGACTATAATTCATTGTTACTGCTATGAATACTATACTGAACTAAAGATGTACAATTATACTACATAACTCCAATGTTTGAGGTTAGGGTAAACCATAATTTTTTTAATGTAGTACACTTTATAGGAATTCAAGCTACGCGCGCACCTAGCGCGTCACGTAGCCACTGCGCACGGCGCTGGCGAGGGAGCCCGACCCGTCATGAAGACGCGTGCCGCGTTCTACTTGCGCGCGTCGCCGTTCACGAGGCTGGCGCGCCGGCTTGCGCGAGCACTACGCCGCCCGCGACACTACGCGCGCTCACCATTCTCCCCCATCAATCTGCACCAGGTCAAGCACGAGTGTAAGTACACATGACTACTTCTCACCACTACTTCACACTTAAAGTAAACAGTTTCACTTACCTGCGCTTTACTTCCTTCAAGTATAAAATCTTTGTACATCACCAGCACCTACTGTTTTTTTTAATTTGAATGAACTTTATTAACTTCTCTCACACCATACACCTCAAATGCTTTTAGTCGATTTTTGTTCTCAATGTGTACAAGACGACACTTTATAGTCTCAATGAAAGATAACAATTTCTTCAACCCTTTTGACGCCCTTACCATAAATGTTCGTTTAGTTATATTTAAATTTCATAACTAGTGTAAATTTTTTTGCGATTCACTGATTCTTCTTGTTTATGACTAAAAAGGAATTAAGAACTAAGTTTAATTATAGAACTATGTAATACCGTTTTAATATCATATTGTAAAAATATAAAGAGAATGCTTTATTTGCAAAAAAAAGTGTGTGTATTAAAATAGATCTTCATATTATTGCAGGTACGATCGCAATGGCGGGTGCGGGTGTAGGCGCTGGCGTCGGCGCTGAAGTGCGCGGAAATGCGCGTGTGCGTGGCCCGGTGGGCGCAGTAGCGGCGCGGCTCGCCGCCTCGCATGGTGGCGCTGCGCCACGTGCGCAAGACTGGCTCGCATTGACGCCACGAGACCGCATGCCGGCGCCCAACCATGTCGCCTTCCCCAAGCCGCCCAAAGCACCTGGTCAGCACATGTTACCGACATTTTATGCACTTTTTTGTCATTTTTTTTGGTTATAATTTTTTGCTACACTTTTTACCCCTATCGCTAGATAACGTAAGCGTGATAAGCATTTCATATTCTTTTTATAGTTTTGTGAAAAGATCCAAAATTTACTGAAATGGGAAAATATATAAAGAAAATTTGTTTATACATAAGACATGATCTTTTATAAACTCACATTGCGTCCACAGACGGCAGCCTGATGTATGAACGCGTGGCATCGCGCGCTGAGCTGGAGACGCGCCGCAACGAGCCCGCCCCCACACCTGCACCTGCGCCACCCCTTAAACGCCGCGCGTATGACGACATAAACGGACTCGATAGTCAGTATATACAATTTTTCAAAAATAACATTACTTTTTAACACACTTACTCAAGATACACGATTTCGACACAGAAGCATTAGAAGTTTGAAACGAGTAGCATATGTTAGGCGCGGTTTAATTTATTATTATGTGATATTTAAATATTTGAATAACTGAGTGAGGAGAGGCATGAGAATATTTGATTCTCTAAAGTAGTAGAATGAAGAAGGTTGAGAATCGATGATTTTGTAGCCTATACACGAAACTTACAAGCTACACTCTTACACCATGCACGCTAAGTTTATTAAGCTTTGATTTACCTTATTTAGATTTAGCTTAAATTTTTATAGTTTGACTAAACAACTGATAACTGCATATTTTTTTATTTTCTTAAACTAAAAATGTATTTATATATGATCATGAGCTCAAAAAAGGATTACATTTTTGTTTCTTAATCAAACTGCATAAGAAATTATTAATTGTCTAAATAACAACTTTGACTCCTGGTCTGTGGTAATAGCACACTAATAAAAAAAATTTATGTATAGTTGTTCGTTTTTTGTTAATGCTCTCTGTCATGGCACAGCTACAGGTTAGAACAAAATATTCTTTAAAAAAAAACGATGATAATCACTATGTACTTGACATTTTTAATATTTCTTAAGCATTTAAAAACTCTATTTTATGAATAACACTAGTTTTTTCTTCAAAATCGCCTCAAAAGACATTTGTTGAGAGAAATTTAACTTATATGAATTTTTACTTAGGAGCTGGAGCGGGCGCACGCGAGGCCCCGGCGCCACCGCCCGCTAAGCGACCAAACAAGCACCCAGCGCCCATGCAGCGACCATCGCGTGAGCAATACGCCGCCATGTGTGCGCGCGCGCAGGCCACCGGTCAGCCACTGCCCGCGCATGTCTTTACACACGTAAGCGAACACTACATATCTATAATAGGCATCCCAAGACCGTATCTTTCATCTTCGTAATACATTACGGACAATCTTATTTCACCTTGCTGCCACTGCTGAGATCTTTTATTATAATGAGAGAGTCCAGTCCGTCTTTACACCACACTGACCAATTGTGATGGTATTTTTTCGTTCATCACGAGCTCAGGTTCAATGGGGATTCAACTCTTGCTTGTTCGAGACTTATAGCGCAATGACTACTTAATAAACTGAAATACCTCGGCTTCTTATTGGATAAACATAAATTTTTCCAAAGAAACTTCATATGAAATTCCTTAATATAATTTTTTTTTAATTCATCATAATTTTATTTGGAACAAAACATTAATAAAAGATCACAACATAAACAATTTTACTTATGTACCTGTATACTTTATTTCATAAAATTTGGCAGGTGAATGGCAAGCCGACGAACCTGACCGGTCGCAGTGGCCGGCGACACGGCATATCGTGGATGGATGCGCCGGACGATCTTTACTTCAGAGCCACCGATCTCGCCAAGTGAGTTTCCGTCGCAACTCATTTTTTATTCTACGTTACTAAACTATATATATATATATACATATATAAGTATATATGGTGGTAAGTGATACGCTACCTTTATTAATGATGTTAATTAGTAGGATCATCGGATGGTGCATCTTAATAGTCATGTATTTACTCTAACTACAGCTGATGTATTATTCTGTTTTAATTTCGTCATGTTCAACTTTGACATTAGGTTATATATTTATTTACTTACCACAAAATAAAGTAGTTTGTATAAGTAAATATTTAGATATAGCCATATATGTTATGAAACACAGTGAAAACGTTTTTATTAAAATTTATGTAATTGTGTAAGGGCGGGGCGACGAACCCTTAGTAGCGGCGAGCTGCGTCGGGGAGCGCGCGCACCGTGGCGGGCGATGCGAGGCGTAGGCGGCGCGACAGGAGCGGGCGGCGCGGGCGCAGGTGCGGGCGGTGCGCCCGGCAAGGCACCCGCACCTGTGCCGCCGCTGCAGCTCGTCATTCTCGACTGACAGGTGGTAATATAATCATGCACGCGGACTTAAATTCATATGTACGCTAACCGGCAATGAAAAATTACTAAATGCTCACGTGTTACATCTATTATTAAAATATAAACATTGTTTCACACATTGTAAAAATTTCATTAAACGTCCAAAACTTTAAAAAAATTATATTAATCTCTGAATATTATGAACAACCATTATAAACAATTTTTATTTATACTTTTATACTCATGATTAATGACTTTGTACGATGTCCTCGGTTAGGAGCCGCCGCGACCGCCGCACCCGCCGCACCCATACACCATGGAGGCGCTGCTCGGCTGAGCGGCCCCGCTCCTTTGTACATTCGCCGTGTAAATATGTCCGCCGCCGGAAGACGCCGCGGCGGCCGTCCCGATCCGCCGCCCGCGCCCCGATGCCCGTGCCCCGCGCACCGGTCGAAAGCGCGGCGGGCGCGCTCCGGCCCGCGCTCCGGCTCGCGCCCGACCACGACCGCGAGCCCGCGCCCTCTAAACGAAGATTGTATTTTTGGTAATCGAATCGCCGAGAACGGATTCTGTAGATAATAACTTTAAAACTATATTGTTCTTATGTGGTTTGATCTGGCGACGAGCAAAATAATGTATTTGATACATAAAATGATATGTAAGTCTATTTCATTCGGAGATTCATTGTAGGATAATTTACAATTTTTTTCATAAATAAAGCACAAATTGGAAAACTGTCTTTTTATTTTAAGCCCTCGCCCGTGTCATATGACTCATATTAATATTTAAAAGTTAATATTAAGTTCTCTTAATTCCATCTGTTCTAGTTTATTTAAAACTTTGTACTAGTTTTGGTTTGTGAGTTCATAGTATAATATAGTGAAAGCAAAACTAAAAGTAGGGGTGAAAGCTGTTAATTACGATACTAGTGTTCCGCTCTGCAGATTGTCGAAACACAAGCGTGGTCGGCGCAACAAGTAATTATAAAAACATAATTGAGTGATTTCCTATAAATAATGTTTTATGTTTTATATTGAATCTAATCATATTATTTTCAACTTAAATTCAGATAAAGGCGTACAGGCGTGATGTATGTAGCCTTGGTCTGCGATCACAGCCGCCGGGTCATTGCTTTCGCTATCAATACCCAAATCGTCAATAACATATACGATTTAAATATGAAAATTAGTTTTCCACTTCGATGGTTACAAATTAAATCATCATATATAAAAATTTACTTTAACCATCCCTCAGTTTACGTAAGCAAGCGATAGAGACTGACATCATCATCATCGACCAATAAACGTTCACTGTTCGACATAGGAATCCCTCAAAGATCACGTTTGTAGGGGTTCTTACGGGGGTATTTGGGCTATTTCCCACCACGCTGGCCCAATGCGGGTCGGTCATAACCAAGACTGACCACGTTTCAATATTCCCTAATATTTTTTTAGTGATTTCGCAACATGTTAAGTGACAATGAGAATGTAAATGCAAGTGTCTGATGTATTGAGAGCCGGATCACAGCAATCCAAGTATGGCGGTAGAGTACATGTACGGGGACTGTAACTGACCAAACGGGTACGAAGAACTTGTTCCGATTCGAACAAGAGGACGGGCATATTATCAGGCAAGATATTAACAATTAGACTGAGGAGACGGCAGTCATAGATGAGCATACTTTTATTTAAAGAGGCGACGAGCGCAATGTGACGCTGTGTATATCATGCGCAGCGCATCAATTATTAACAGGCCGTGGATCCGGGTCCACGCGCCCAATGTCAGGTAAGCTGCTTAAAGTCGAATGGCTCGCAGCGTTATCATCATCAGGAATCTAGCTAGCATCACTTATCATCGGTTGAACGTTTAATCTCGTCGAATAAACAAAATAATCATTAAACAGTCAAAGTCGACGACAGCATCAATAGGGTAGCAAACAAAAGCTTTAGGAGTAATAATAGACAGTGTAAATTCTTTTTTAAAAAGTTATATTTATTCGAGTACATAACTACATCTTACGATAAATGGATAATAGCTATTATTCCGTATGATAAATATGTTTTTAAGTGAATTTTTGACCCCTGCATCGCCACGTCTCACTTTATTCGAAAAGCTCTATCACATACTTCGTAGGTTACATGTTCATATATAAAAAATATTCACTTTCTATCAACATCGGCGGAGCGGCGACGTCGCCGGGACGCAACTGTATTTTTTTTTAAAAACAAGAAACACAAGCGTTGTTTCCAAATGGCACTTGACTGTACTTTCTTTGTTTCGACTCTCCTATTTACGATTACCGAGTGAAGAATCTAAATCCCATTGCATCTCATACATTAAATTCCTAATTCCAAAACCTAGACGCTATTTAATCACCAACTATAATGAAAAACAAATAATATATAATTAACTCTCTGAAGCAATGTTGATGAATATTAATCATTAAACCTCGTTTCGAATTACATTTCACGTGGACAATTTTAAAAGCAGTGGTGCCGTGCGAAAAGTAATTAGTAGTAGTAGTGGGGGCGGTAAAAATGTCCACGTAAAACAAATCGAAATATTATTTCACTTTAAAAAAGTATCGTCAAAATCTAAAAATCGATTCACATGGATCGAATTTCAGCAATCCTTAGAATGTATTGTTTTCATCAAAAGCCTGGGATTGCTGAAGCTCGATATGAAGTAGGCTAAAACGGGATACAGTTTACTCCCGGCGACGGGCCACCCCACGCCGCCCGCTCGCCACCCCTAACTCTCTGTGTGAGTTAAATTGAGCAGAATGTATTAACGCTACATTTACACTAAGTCAACTTTGTTGGCGGACTATATGGTTCGTTAGAGTAGGCCTCCGATTACAAAACTATTTTATACAATTCCATTATTAATAATAATATAATATTACATCAGAAGTCAGTCCCTTACCATCGTTTAACTGTCCTTATAATACATGAACCCCGTACTTCAACTAAAATTGCAGTAAACTACGTCTATGATTTAATCTCAAGCCCCAGCGTCGCTGCACCCTCTTCCCACGCAGCCCGGCAGCCCAAGCTCCGCGCCACCGTGCGCCACCCTGCGCTGCGCCCTCGGGCCTCGCTCTACCCACAAAAAATACTCGATACAAAAATACTGTACAAATTACAATTATTATTATACGCGTAGGCAATAAAGACGTACAGACAAGTCGTCAGCGGGCCGCGCTCCGGTACAATCCTCGTCCTGCCGCCCGCCTGGTGCAGCCCCGCCCCCCTCGTAATATTACACCATTCACAAGTTATATACAATGTCTTTTTGTTTAATATACATGTATAACATACGACACACATCAAATTTGATCCCAAAAACTGTAGTCTTTACCTCGTCATATTTTCTAAATTAAATAATGAGATCGTACATAGTCATACGGAAACGGAAACGGCCGTCGATCGGTTAACCGAATAATAAATTCATTTAGGAAAATACCATTTTAATGTTTGCCGGGAAAGAAAGTAGACGTCGGTGAAATATATATATCTATATACGTTAATATTTTCTCATAAATATGTTCATATAATTATCTTAATTTGTTTAAAGGCACTGTTCTCCAACAATTGATAACTGTTCTGTTCGTTTGTTTGTTTAGAGCGTCTTAGTATCCTTATCCTAGATTAATAGCCAATATTAAAATATGTATTCAACTTGCAGTACAAATAACTCGTACGAAAATACAATACACGCCTGACTCTGTGTACATGTACATACATCTATACTAAAATAGTTACATTTCAGTATTCAATACACATTAGTTTGTAAATATGACTTCCGGACGATCACGTCCGTCGGAAGATCGCGTTTCATATAAAAATATCGTTTGTTTGTTTGTTTGCCGGTAAAGCAAAATATATTCGTTACAGCTATCACTAATATAATTAAGCCGCGGTGGTGGCACCGAAGGTCGGGTTAGGTGGGATACGATTTTTGGACATTTTGGACGCCAATCGTTTTGTGTGCGACAGTGGAATGTTTACAAGACTACGGTTGTCTGAGGACGCGCGCCCACCGCACTAGCACTGCACCGGCCACACGGTCAGCTCGGCGAGAGAAGTGTCGAGCAACGGCGCACAGTTACGTGGTGCGTGCTCGCGTGGATGTAGCGGCGACGCGCTGACGACACCCGAACGCTCCCAGCCGCGGCAGCAACGAGCGCACGCCGCCTGTTTCAGTGCTTCGACAGGTTCAGTGGCAAATCTGTAACGGCAAGACATAGCGTGTTACTGACGCGTCAATCATAAAATATGCAAGTTAATAGTAAACTTGTGTATGAACAGTGGTATATTTAAAATTATGAAAACTAGGTTCTGTATATGTTAACTTTATATAAACTAAATTAAATTTTCCGTATGTTGCGCGATGTTGTTATAATATTTAAAACGACAATGTCATATCTAAATACAATTGTTGGTGGGTGTCGACGGTAATAATATTGCACTGACCGGAGGTGTGTTCGTCCTTGGGTATGTGGTCGGTGAGCAGCGGGTGAGGGTGCGGCAGCGGCGCCCAGGGGCCGGGCGCGTGCTGAGCGTGCGGCGCGTGCGGTGCGTGCGTAGCGTGCGGCGCGTACTGCAACCACAACGGCGGCGCGCGGTACAGCGGCACGTAGCCATACGGGTACGCGTAAACGTCGCCGCCGCGGTACGCCGGCCACGCGCGTGCGTACCCGCCGCCCGCCGAGCGCTGCCTCACCTCCGGCGGGGTAGGAGGCCCCGGTGAACCGAGGCCCAGCGCGCTGTACCGGTACCGATATCCGTCCGGGCTCCCACTCGGCTCCGACGGGACAGCTCCTGGAGATTCTGACAACAGTGGTGCGTACGATTGCGGCGAGCGGCGGGACGGGCTCTCATCCGGCCGGTTCAATAGCGAGTGGATGCTGTAGCTGCACACGTTTTTTGAAGGCGCCTCCTTGCGAGATGCGGTACCATTCGAGCGCGTGGGCTCTGGCTTGTTCACGTGGCTCGGGCCCGGTGAGGGCGGATACGAAGCTGTGCTCAATGCCGGCACTGTCTTCGCACGCCGCTTTGTCGCCTGGTCTTCGAGACTAACACGCTCCATTTCCCTCAAAATACGCTTTCGCGGCGACACCATCATGTGTTCCTGCCGGCAATTCGCCAGCTTCGCGTTCACGAGCACCGGCAACGATGAGATCTTCTCGCGTAGTTTATCAATAGTCCTGTTTAACAATTTGCGTCGCATTTGCGGCCTCGTCTTTTTATACACCCTTAACTTATGATACTGATATGGTTTCTTGAGTTTCATATGAAAAAACTTCTCGCGGTCGTAATCCGTCCTCTTGTCGTCGTCTAGGTTTGTTTTTGGTCTGACGTCGACGAGCGCTGCGTCGACAACGTCCTCCCCACGGCACGGTTTAGCGTCGACGGCTGCGAGGTCACCATTTCTCTTCTTGTCGCACAGGCCGTTGCTGAGACTCCGACGCGCCGTGCCATTAACTATGGCCGCAGAGTCCGGGAAGTTCGCATCGTATGGTCTCCGGCGCTTGAGACGGGACGGTGCATCAATAGCGGCGTTGTGCAGGGTACTCGGCCTGCAGTAGTACATAGCTAGCTCTTTGGATATGTTGCGGCGCGGCGCAGCCTGCTTCCAACAGTGGTCGCGTTGCCAGGGCGAGGACTGCACAGAGCTGTTGTCATCGGAGACTGATAAAGAGGCGCAGGGTGGCGGCAAGGCGGGCGGTGTCGCAGGCGCCGCGGCCGGGGGCCAGAATGTTTTGCGCGGAACGGACACCCAGCCCGCACGCTCGCCCTCCCGCGAGCTGCCGCGCACCAGCTCCAAGATGAACTTGCCATCTGCATAAGAAACAAGTTTTAAATGAAACAAGTTAAGTTTTAAAATAAGTATTTTTAACAAGTAAAAACACAAGAGAAAAACGCAGATTTTTTATGTTGTTAATACAGCAGTAAGTTTCTTAATGGCTTATTTTTTTACTATATTTCCAGAGATTATTATAATAAAATTTTATACTAACAGCTGTAAATTGTAATAAACAACTAATGTAAAAATGTATATTTTAAATATTCCATATAGATCACCCCAGAGGTTAAAATATAAAAATGTAGTTATTGTCCTTACAATAATTTCTGCCACTATTATTTATAAGTATTATAAAAATAACATACACAGATTTATCTGCTAATTTATCTTAAATACCTTACCCCAAATCTAAACCTTATGTCCCCTACCCTTCTTTAAATATATAATGTAAGAAGCAAACACGATGATCACTGGGTGACATATGGGCCTATAAATACGAGATGTTGCTGGTTAATATAGACCATTAGAGTAATACTAAATTATTATTAAGAGCCATGGCACTTTTTGAATCAGACCAACATTCGCCTATAAGTTTACTACACAGATGTGGTGTGTAATAAAAATAAACATTTACATTTCACTCATCAAGTTATTCCACAATCTTTTACTTAGTACAAGAATGAAACGGGAACTTATAAGTACAACATTATTTACATGCAGATCATTAACATACATACTGCTCACATAAACACTGATATGCAGCAAGTGCTAGGTTTGTTCTTATCAAATGTAATCACCTGTAATATTATTCTAAGCAAGTGGAATATTGACTTAACTCCATGATAACTATCCTTCACTTTAAATGTCATTGTACTAGATGGCATTGCAGTACTCTTTTATTGTATTCATTTAGCTTTAATTTTAAAAGGAAAAGGAAATGTTATGAATTTGTCTGTTGAAACGATTTTATATGCCACATGACTCACTATTTTTATTAATCAAATATTTTTCAATCAATATAAGTTTCTAAAAATGGCATATTTTCAAAAATAAAATGCATCATCTTCAAATCATTGTCCAAAGAGAATCATAGTATTGCATCTTTCTACAAAAAGAGATGTATTATTTTAACAAATCTGTAAAAAAAGGTACTTTTTGATGAGAAAACTTCCTACTCCTTTATAAATCTAACCTTAAAGTTAGGTAATTATAAAACAAAAAAAAAATATTTATTAACATTGCAAATATAAGTTGAATCAAGCTATATATTACAATGCCGTGAAGTATATGACCAGTAACCTGTTTTTTTTTTTACTAGGAAATCATAATTAAATCATCCAATTTACATATGTTAATCTACATAATCTTTCAACAATCAATTTTAATTATCTTGGAGAAGAATATAAATTTAGACTTAATATTACTAAATTCATTATAGAATATCACATAAAATTTAATGGTTACCTTTTAACATACTCTACATTTTCAGATGTAATAAAAAAAACCAATTTAATTTTCATAGAAATGTCTATATGCTAAAGATTGATTACAATACAGTAAAAATAAGGAATATATGAAATTCATTAAAAACATTTACTTATTTATTATATATTAATTTTTATACCTAGATTTTTAAATCTTCTAACAAAGAAGAAATAAAGTAAAATTTAAATAATACCATTTAAATTGCATACATGCACATTTAACGCTAGAACTTACTCACATATATATAATCTACATACACATAACATTAAAAGCAAAACATAATCATCAAATCGAAGAAAAAACAAAATGTAAAGTTATGTATGTGTGATTCTACCGTTACTTATAATGTGGTAAATCATTTTAGAAAATTCTGCTGGATATGACAACAGTTTAATCATTTGCAATAATGCAAGCTATTATATTAATTAATGAAAACATACAATGTACAGTACATTAAATATTAAGACAAAAAATAGTCTTGTATAATATATGTAAATAAACCACTACAATACTTCATAATAAAGAAGTGGTACAATTCTGATCGCTCCAATCCATATTTAATGAACAAAAGTTTTTTTTTGTATGATGATGTGAATGTATAAGAATATATTCAATCAAATTGGTTGTTGTGCAATTCCTATATACATTTCTTGACATGACCAACTTAACCTTTTTTAAGTTTACATGCTTTATGTGACTGCATATTTATAAAATATAAACAATCAAATATGACTATCAAATTTTTTTCCTGATTAGCATTAGCTTATTCCACTTTTATATTATCTTTATTGTAAAATCAAAATCATATGTAATCATTTCCAATCCAAGCTGTTCGTAAAATAAATTTATGAAAAATATATACAAATATAAGTATAACATATTTTAGAACAATTTTACATAATTTTGGTAGTGATAGTTTTATTGATGAGATAATATTTTTGATTAAGATATCATAATCAATTTTATTTAAAACAAAATGTATTTATTTCTTTAAGTAAACAATCTAAAACAAAAATATTATTTAAAAGTGTTAGTAACTGTTCTGTTTTAAAGGCAATTACATTTGTTTACGCAAGAGTGCTCCTAACTACTTACAAAACTTACAACAATAGCACAGAGGCTGTACTCAGACAATTGGCAACTGCTCAGTCAAATGTGGCTATGTATATTTATCAGAGCATAAATGACTTTCTAGATTTTATTAGCTCATTACATAAATTAAGAACTGTAGCTAATGTTAACCAACGAAATTGATTAGCAGGTACCAACCTTTGAAGAACTTGAGCCTCCCACCAGTTGTAGCGAGAGCAGAATTGTGACCAGAAACATCCTCACTCGCAGCTTTATTACTGCTGTTACCATTGACACCATGTCTTCTGTCTACTTCTTCTGTCATTTTGGTACATGTTGTCAGAGTTGTGTCCGTTCCTTCCTGTATATGCATTTCATTTCTAAACGCTCATACATACGAGCTCCACTTTAAATTAAATGAAGTCGCCATGTCGCACTAAGCTCTGCGAACGGTGGCTCCTCGATAAACAGTTGTGGAATCAGATCGTCACTTAATATTTCCGTCAAAGTCCTCATCCTAATAGGGCCACCTGCGGGAAGCTCGACTGATACCTTCGTATAAACACATTACCGACACCGTGACTGCCAATTTAAACAATTATTTTAATCAATCCTAAAACTAATAGCACATGAACAGGTTTGTCACTATATAAATAATTACAAAACAAAACCGTAACGCCGGATTCCCGATTATAATCGGACCCACGACACAACTCGATAAAAAGCTGTTCGTTTTTCAGTACATAGTTCATTCACACCCAGCATCCATTTTGATTCGTTCAAAATCCAAATATAATCGTTCATTTTGGCCACAAATAAACTTGGAATCCGAATGTGTTGTTAAGAACATCCAGATAATGATAAATATATAAAACATGATTCTTATCTTGCATTTATTTATTTTGTTGAATTAGGTTGTTTATTTTATAAGAAATATATTTTTAAAATAAACTAAGCTTGTAAAGCATTATTAAATATAAACGTTACAACCGAAATGTTAATTTATTATTTTAAGTATCTTAATTTTATTTTAATAGTTTCTAATAATTATTCAATTTGGTAATAGCTAACATTTGTAAGTATAAAACACTATAAACGAGTTACATTTACTGTAGCACTATAAACTTAAAATTTGAACATATTCAATAAGAGTTAATTAAACAAATTAGAAAACGCAAATAGAGGCAGGCAGTTCATCACTTATTAATAAAAACGAGAAAGTATTCACCAAAACGTTTGCCAATAAAGGAATTTAAAAAATTATCCATGGTAGCTAAAGTAAATCTTTATAATACCCTTAATTTTTTTAGGTCAGGCTGATTATATTATTCTTATCATCGTGCATTCGTCTTCAGTGATCATTAAACTAATTTATAATTGTTTATAAAATTTCAAGTCTTATTGCAACGATAGCTTTTCAGGGATTTATGGGATGATATGATGAATTCCAACGAAATTTTTCAAAATTAAATAAATATTCAGTAACTTTTAAACAGAAATTTATTAAAAATTTGCATTGCGTCAAATTTCTAAGAAAATGTAATAAATGAAGAAAATGTACAGAATACATGTTATCTTCTTTATTATAATTATGCTTTACGTAGCAATAGTAATTTAAATATTGGTTAATTTAATTTATTTATAAAAAACTCCTAAACAACACAAATAATTTGAACGCTCGCGCTTTAAGCACATTTTGTATAATGTTTTCGTACAGCTAGCCGTCTTAATAAAGCCATATTTTTAAAATAAGACAATTTTTTCTGCTATAAAAATATTAATTGTTAATTTCTGCTAAAAAAATTAGGTACAATAGAAGTATTAATAGCCTCCACTGCTATTAATTTAAAATGAAAAACATTATTAAAATGTATTTACTCATATGTAAGTAATATATAATACATAAAAAAATATTAATAACTAGCTATTGTGTATACCGCCATTTTTTTTCTACAATTTCCAAAACTTATTTCTAGCCTTGTCTAATAGCATACGCTGAACTTAACGAATTTAATGTCCCAGGATAGCGTTACTTACTCTGTGCTCAATAAATAATAGAAACAATCTAATCTACGTCTTCGTGTGTCATACTTCCTTGCGTGATTGCATTTGTTTTTGTAATACCGCGTTCGTCGATATTAGAAAGTTGTTGTAATAATATATTAATTCATTTGGTAAAACATCAATGATGACATCATCGGAAGTATCATTTAATCGAAAAATAATATCAGAAGATTTGTCGAATGTTGAATTCGACACAAGCGAAGATGTGCAAGTTATTCCAACGTTTGATTCGATGGGCTTGCGAGACGAGTTACTACGAGGAATATACACGTATGGTAATGCAATATTTTTACAACTTATTTTATTCAAAGTTCACGAAACATGAATTCGGATAAAAATATGATTTAAAAACTACATTATCAGCCGATAGACGGCCCCTGCTGGACACAGGCCTCCCCCAAATATCTCCAAATCGATCGGTCCACAGACAGCACGGCTTCCGGTATCGTCGGACACAAGGCGCCATCATTTGTAGAGGTTCATATGGGGGATGTGGGCCATTTCCCACCACTCTCATCTGATACGAGTTGGTGGGAGCCAGAGCCTGGTTTGTGGATGGTCATGGTATATGATGACCAGGTGAGGTTGGTTTGGGTCTCGTGAATTGTTGTGCCCTTAACCCTTTCCTTCAATTCTCATACTTATATTGTCCTGTCACAATACATTTTGCTGTTCTGTAATATTCTAAAAAGACATACATTTACATCACAATTTCTTTAAAAATTTTAGGTTTCGAGAAACCATCTGCTATACAACAAAGAAGCATTCAGCCAATTGTTAAGGGCAGAGATGTTATAGCTCAAGCACAATCAGGAACAGGAAAAACTGCAACTTTTTCGATTTCAATATTACAATCACTTGACACCACTTTGAGAGAGACACAAGTGCTAATACTTTCCCCAACTCGAGAATTAGCTACACAGATTCAAAAAGTTATACTTGCTCTTGGTGATTTCATGAATGTACAATGCCATGCTTGTATTGGTGGTACAAATCTTGGTGAGGACATCAGAAAATTAGATTATGGTCAACATGTAGTGTCTGGTACTCCTGGAAGGGTATTTGGTATGTAAAATATTTTATTAAATTTTATATAATAATTAAGGTTAAATTTTGTTTCAAGTACTGATTATTATTCTAAAAAACTAAACGCTACAAGTATTAGTCAAAATATTTTAACAATTATTTGATGTGTTGAAAATTATAGATATGATAAGACGACGTGTTCTGCGCACCAGATCAATTAAAATGTTGGTACTTGATGAAGCTGATGAGATGTTGAATAAGGGATTTAAGGAACAGATATATGATGTGTATCGCTATTTACCACCTGCAACTCAAGTTGTTCTCATCTCTGCTACTTTGCCCCATGAGATACTAGAGATGACTTCAAAGTTTATGACAGATCCTATCAGAATATTAGTAAAACGGTTTGTATAAAATTGTTACTTTGCATTTAATTATGTGAAAATCTAGAGAAATTATTATTATTTTTTTTAAATCATGAACTTACATACTTGCCATTGTTAAAAAACCCAAGTGGTCTAATACCTTTGTTGTATAAATAACAAACTCAACAATTATTGCCATATTTTCCACAGGGCTGTTGCTAGTCCCCCTCTCTTCTTCTCCCTGTACACCAGCGACATACCCAGAGACCTCGGGGTAAACCTAGCTCTATTCGCAGACAACACTGCGCTTTACCTTTCGGGCTCGATTTTGTTTGCCGCGGTTGGCAAATCGGCTCCAGTCCGCAACCAAGCGCCTAGGCGATTGGTTTAGGAAGTGAAAAATCGATGTCAACCCGGAAAAGAGCGAGGCTCTACATTTCTCAAGAAAAAAGAAACCGCCGATCCCCAGTCGCGCTTTGCGCGTCACTCCCAATCCAATATATATCTTCGACCATCCTGTCCCTTGGAGAGACTCGGTCAAATACCTCGGGGTTAACCTAGACCGGAAGCTTAATTTCAAAAGCCTCATTCGCAGAGTAAGGAACAAGGCTGCCTTTGTAAAGGGCGGGCTTCATCCCTTGCTCTGCAAAACTAGCAAGCTAGCCCTAAAACACAAGGTGCACTTGTACAAGGCCTGCATAAGACCTATTATTACTTATGTGTGCGTTGTATTTGCGCACTCTTCTTCCAACACCCTTAAACCCATACAGGTCATCCAAAACCGCTTCACCCGCAAGGCTACGGGTGCGGAATGGTATCAACGTAACATCGACCTGCACAGCAACCTTAAGCTCTCTTCGATAGCACAATTTATGCAAGATTGCGCTATCATTTTGCCAAGGCCACACACCACTCGAACCCACTAATAGAGCAAACAGTTGACTACGTCGCTGTCCCCGACGCCACCAGTAAGAATCGACGTCCTCGGAACGTACTTCCGACTCGCATCGATTCAGAGGGTCGGCCCGACAGACACGACACACCCTCAAACGACACCAACACGCACAACACGACATCCAAGCGTAAAGACACCAGTCACAAATTCACCACATTTTGGACGCGCCGTTTCCGCCGATGGTTGAGGCGCCCGTCAGGCTCGCACACCACGCACACAAAGCACACCCGACTTCTTGGGTGGTCCCCGCCGCTCTCGGTTCGTGATACAGACGAAGATGATCGGAGGACGGGCCCGAGCCTTCCTTCGATCACCGCATAGTCATTGCCGCCATCCGATGCGCGTCGTACGCGTCTTAAATTCATAAGTATATTTATCTATATATTTGATTTCATCCCCCTTGCCTCTCCCTCTATAGCACTATCCAACCCTTCAACTCTTCCGCATCCAATATGTTCTCACCTTTCTCCACCCCCTTTTACATATTACTCTATGTACATATATATGTATGTATTTCAATTTTCTTTTGTTTTATGCTTTTGTGTTTAGTTTTTTGTATTTTAAGTTCATTTTAAGTTTTGGTTTAAATTCAAATTTATTTTATCATATTTTTAGTTCTTTTCTTTTTTATTTTTATGTTCATAGCTCCCGGATACCAGATCCGCGAGCCCTGAGTCCGATGAAGGCGCTATAGTTGTCAATAGAACTGCAGCGAGAACATCACCATAAAAAAAAAATATTGCCATATTTACAATGTTAAATCATTAAAAATATATATTTCTTCTGGTGGTTGTGAACTCTTCTGCATATATTTATTGAAAATTACTAATTATCAAACTTACATATGAACCTTCTGTTTTAATATACAGTGATGAATTGACATTAGAAGGAATCAAGCAATTCTTTGTGGCTGTTGAGAGGGAAGAATGGAAGTTTGACACACTTTGTGACCTGTATGATACTCTAACCATTACTCAAGCAGTTATATTCTGTAACACTAAGAGGAAGGTTGACTGGCTCACTCAAAAAATGCAAGAAGCAAACTTTACTGTCAGCTCAATGCATGGTGACATGCCACAAAAGGAGAGAGACAATATTATGAAAGAGTTTCGGTCAGGACAGAGGTAAGTTTAAATATGTATTAATAATGATAAAGACACCACTTACCATTCCCACTGCTGGGACTTGGAACTTCTCTCACAAGGACAGTCTATGCCATTTACCAGTTAAATAATATTGAATATTACTCTGTTATTACTTAAAAGGTTTTTGCTATATAAATATAAATTGGAAAAAAATGGAGTTAAGGAAAAACCAAGACCCTGTTGACAGACTCAACTGTTAAAGTAAAAATAATGATTGTTTTTTTCTTTACAGTTCTTGATTTTTTAAGAAATATCATGAAATATAAAACTGTATTTTTTTCAGCCGTGTCCTTATCACTACAGATGTATGGGCCAGGGGCATTGACGTCCAACAAGTTTCATTAGTTATTAATTATGATCTTCCAAACAACCGTGAACTGTACATTCACAGAATTGGTCGTTCTGGCCGCTTTGGACGTAAGGGAGTTGCTATCAACTTTGTGAAATCTGATGACATTAGGATTCTAAGGGATATTGAACAGTACTACTCTACCCAGATTGATGAAATGCCAATGAATGTGGCCGATTTGATATAAGTTTCAAAATATAATCTTATCACCAAGTTGTTATCAAAAACTTTGTGGAAGGTTTTACTTTCACTTATTAATACTTACTGTACTTTAAATTTTAATATACAATTCACGAGATTTTCAAATATGTTTCATTTCATCATGGGCCTCGAAACTTGTTATATTTAAGAATTAAAAAAGCATAGGAAGGGGAAGTGCTATGATACAGAGAGAGTGCTCTACTATTTATTCTCATTTTGACAAACTTCTCTACACCTTCAATAGACTACGTAGTTCAACAGGAAGATAGAAATCTGGTTTTTCAAAATTGTTTCAATCATAATCATCAGTATTGCTAGTTGAAGTCTAGTATTTTAAACTTCTAAATTCATAAATGGAAAACAATGATATCCATAAAAAAGAAAATAATGTTTGAAAAGTTTATTCTAGGTATAATACAAAAAGACTTATTATTAATTACAAAGATTATCATTGCACATTTATTAATAAATTAAATAAAGATTAAATGTGATAAGGTACAGTTTCAAATATGCATGCAGGCTCTCGGAATGTTACATTTAAAATAATGTAATAATTACCAACTCATCAGAACATGGCAAAGTGATTACCATTAAATAAAACATCTAAGGCTGGAATAGCAAATTTAGTAAAAGGCTTAATGACTAAAGAATCTGAAATACTTATTTGATAAAAAGTAAAATAATGTAATTGAATAGTTTAAAACAAATTATGTAATTGATTATTTACAATGTATTTATTAACAAACTAAACTTATACCAAATTTATTTTTAGAAAATATTCACATTTTAAACTATAATGATGACAATGCATTTAATACAAATTTTAAATTAAAGTAATTTGTATAAATTAAATCATTGAATCTTAATATTCTTGGCATAGTATCAATAGCATATAGCAATAATGACATTGAATAGTAAATCGTTATCAATACCATATTTCAAAATCTTATAAATTAATGTACATAAATAACATCACATTTAAAGTTAGAAATATTAAAAAAATCCTTCTCATATCATCATCATCGACCTTTAGATGTCCATTGCCGGACATAGGCCTCCCCCAAAGATATCCACGTTGATCAGTCCCGCGTTGCTCACATTCAGTGGGTTCCAGCGATCTTCACCAGATAATAAATAGATTATTTATATATTTCTCATAATATATATCATAAAAATTTTGTTTCGGAAACAAATTTAAATATTTTCATATGGCAATTCTAATGATCACCAAAATTTATGCCTTAATTTAAAGGCAAAATATTTATAACCACAATTGATTTACATTTTAACTAATAAAGCTAGCAATTTTAATTACAAATTGTTTTGTATAAACCAATTAGGTTTAACCAATTGCTAAACAATTTGGTTTAGGTAAAATCATTTGACACAATATTGGAAAAACAGGGATTAGAAGAACCAGACATAGTCTTCATTTTATGCCTCTAAATATTTCATTTTTCAAAAAACTGTTCAATATATTGTTTCTTTAGATAACCAGGGTGACCTTTTGACTATTACAGGGTTGAACCAAAAAACTTCTACAGGCTTACTTGATATTTTAAATTTACATGACGTGAACTTTTAGTTCCATGTAAAACTCATTGTAGGTTCCTACATATATCACAATATTAGAAGCATAGTATTTAAGAGCTTAAAATAAAGTAGCAGTAAAAATTATTGACCTTTAGCATACTGTATTTAACAATAGAAAGGTTAACATTCCTTTTATTTATGCAAAGACTACAACTGGTAGTGATGAATTAAATATTGTCAATTAAAAATATTTAAGCGTTATCTTATATTATTGTAATAGGCATGAAAATTAAAATTCCTCATTAGCTGTAGTTTCATGTATACTCCAACGTCTATAAATAAATATGGCTACAGCACCAACAAGCAATGCTACAAGAATCTCTGTAAGCTGATCCAAAAAAGTTGTTGCATTATCTGTGGATTCCAAAATTTGTTGCTCTACAATTTCAGGTACAGGGTCTTCTGTTGGAGGTACAGTCACAGGAGTTTTAGCAGTTTGATCATCTTCACCTTTAAAAGCTATCTGATTTAATACTGACTGTTCTTCTTCTGTTATTGGCTTAGCTGCTGTGGATGATAATAAATTTGATATTTCTCCACACTGAATACAAGCCCAAGTTTTCGATTTTTTCGCTAATACCTTTCGTTCTGTAGGACTGTAGTCAAGCGATCCAATAGTTCCTTCAGCAGGAGTTGGCATGAATGCAATTAATGCTAACAAAGCTGTTCTAATTGACCAAGATGGTTGCCATGTTTCGGGATGATGTCCAGAAATTGACAAACAAATCTTTTTGTTAACTTCAAACCTTCCGTTAGGAGTTAATAATATTATATGAGGGGGATGCATTGGATATTCTTTGGGTAATAATATCCTACCATGATAAACACCATCCTCAAAGTCAGTACCTTTGGGGCCTTTTATAGTGAAATGCCACTCAAATAAATTATCATCTAAAGGACTAGCACAATATTCTTCAGTAGCCTCCGCCAATTCCATAGCCTCTCGCATTAGTCGTTTCACTCCGGGACATTTTGTGTTGTATTTTTCTCCAATTTCGGCCATATTATTTAAAAAATACTACAAATACGATTGCAATGACTAACGATCTGAAATCGCTATTTTCACACGAAACGATTTTATATTTACGAGTAGTAAACTGGTGACGAAACTGTATGTGCCAATCACAGCCGCACAGATGTAAATTAGAGCAAAATGTAAGTCGTGGATAACTACCAACAACTACAATCATATGACAAAAAACGTTCAATCGATTTTATCATCTGTCAATTTTTTATACCATATGTAAGTATTAAGGATTATTTATATGCATCTGTACTAATAAATGGCAAAATAATAATAAAAGAGTTAATGCTAAATATAATGTTAACTCTTCGTTTATGTAACTTTGTATATATTTCCTTCTAATGTCGTTAAATAGTTTACAGCCAAATTTTAGAAAAGCTGATAAATGCTAAAAGTTATTTTATGTTACATTAAAGTTCTTGGTAAATAGCATAAAAACTTTACATATACTGAACAGATTCTGAGCTTTTTGCAAAAAAATGGTATCCACATGAAATTTTTGCTAATAAGTAAATGTGTCTAAAAGACTAGTCGCTAAAGTATATAGTGTTTATAGTACGACTAATTTAAAAAATGATCTGTCAAACTCATATTAAAGCTTGGCATCGTTGTGTAGCAAATAGCCTAATTTAATCGATTTTTTCTTTTAAAACAGTAATCAATTTGCTTTTATTTTATTACTTACAATAAAGCTACTTTATGTTCTGAATGTGACATTAAGCCGTTTTTAATAACTATTTTTTAAACATGGAGCCGCCCGGTACTGGATCTTCTAATAATGGGTCGATGGGACCGCCAGGCATGCAAAATTTTCCGCCAATGCCTCCTCCACCGGGTTCTATGGGTTCAGGAAATATGCCACCGCCACCAATGGGTCCGCCGGGTTCAATGCCACCGGTAAGTTCACAAAACGCACCAAATATGCCTCCGGGAATGGGTCCCCCACCTGGAATGATGGCCATGGGCCCGCCTGGAATGGGCCCGCCACCGCCAGGTATGGGCCCCCCTCCTGGTATGGGTATGGGACCTATGGGCCCACCTGGAATGGGTCCTCCAAGGATGCCCCCTGGCCTTATGCGTAGTGGAACAAATATGAAAGGTATGGGTATGGATATGGGTCCACCTGGATTAGGTCCACCCAACATAGGACCTCCAGGAATGGGGCCATGGGAAGGTTCTGCTCCTCCAGGCTGGGGAATGCAGAATAGAACTGATGGTCCTCCAGGGTGGGATGACCATCAGGATGAAGACGATGAAGACGATGCAGAAGAGGAAGACTCTGGACCATCCCAAGGCTCTGCATCATCATTACCATCATTATTAACTATGAAAATTGATACGCCTGAAGAATTTCGTAATAAACCTGCTGCTGTTGGAGGAGTGGTGTTGCCAAAGGCTTTAGAAGAAGCACTTGCTTACAAAGATCAAAGACAAGCAGCTTTGGGTGATGAAGAAGGAAAAGAAACTGGTATGTATTATAACTTACTTTTAGTGTTGTCATAAATAATATACCAAGATTGACACATTTCAGGGCTACTAAGCCACAGTTGCAAGATTGAGTGAGCACTGCATTTGTGCTATTCTAATGCACATTTTTAGATTTTCAGGATTTTTTATATACCTATTAAGAATTTAGAATATCTTGCAGCTTGTGTTAGTAATAAATATCTAGACATAATAATTTCTTAAATAATCCGATAGTTGAAAAAAAAATATGTTTTAAATAAATTTTACTAATATGCTTTCAATAAATTAGTTGTTTATCAATTTTTTAACATGGCAATGTTCTGGCAATTTACTTTTCTTTAATAAAATATTTAACAAATCAATTATTTCTTTCAGAATCAGAAACCACTCGGAAGGCTCCACCTGGTCCTGTGATCAGCACTGAATATGACGCTGAGGAAGATGAAGGGGATTCCGATGATGATAATATTCCGGAGGCACCAGCACCACCAATTATTTCTAAACAAGAGGTAATAAAAATTTGTAATCCATTTTTTTAAAATATACTTTTATTGTTAATCTCATTTGACAGATAACTTGTTAAAGTTGTGTGATGATTATGAAGTTTTTATTATTATAATATAAGTATTATTATATGATGTATATTTTAAATATTAAATAATATCGACTTGTAAAAATTTATATATTTAATTTCTACTTTTAAATATATTTTCCATTGTTATAAATGGATATATTTGACTACACAAAATTTGATTAGATACTGTTGGCCATGGTAACCATTACTGCAATTGCAACTATATAGTTATTACTTTTAGGGTCAAACTAACAAAGCTACCAAAAATAAACGTAAGAAGAAAAAGAAAAAGGCCTCTAGACAGAAGAGATATGAAAGTAAGATAGATGAAGAGCAGAACAGTGAGAAGCAAGATTATACAAAGAAGACAAAGAATAAAGAAAATGAAAAAGAAGTTGAAATTGAGTAAGAATTTATGATTTAAACAAACTTTAAGAACAAATTAGAGAAGATAGAAAGTACAAATAACCAAAATTAGGAAAGAAGTACTAACAGCCTATTTGGTATATAACTGCTTCTCTTGGTAATCCTTGTTTTGAGTCCAGGGGGAATGTTGTGGAAGATACTGTTTAAATAGTGGTAGAATATTTTTGGGACATGCATAATTAACTACCACCCTCATATAATTAATCTGTTGCCTACAACATTTATTATGTTCTGATTGTCAACATATTGAGTGTCCCAAATATTCTAGCTGTGTACTTTTACCATCTTTAGACTTGTTGAGAGTTAAATCCATGGAAAATATGAAATCTTTGCTGCAAAGCTGATATAAAATAAAAACATTTAATCTTCAGATATATACAGGAGAATATACAGTTCCATGAACTTGAGCCAATGTATCGTCAGTTTCATCGCATCCTTGAAGCTTTTAAAATAACAGAAAAGAAAGAGGATATTAAAGAGGAGATTGGTAAAGATACACCCAAAACAAGTTCAAAGCCTTTGGAGAAAGTTCAAGACCAGTTTGCTGCTGATGAAGAAGCTGTTGAGGTATGTTGAAATACAGTGTATGCATTCACTTGAAGTAGTTCTAGTTTAGTTGGTTTTTATGATGATTAATATCAGTAAATTATTATACTTACAAATAAATCTCTTTTTCGGAAGTAATATCGAATAAGGTAGCAATTACAGTTCAGTTATTAGTGTGGTGAAACTATGCAGTGAAATATGTTCCAAAGGTGAGGGTCGATCCCCACTGAATTCTCAAATTGACACTTACATATTCTAAGAATGATAATTTCCAGGGATTTTTATAAACTATAATTTGCCTTGCATGTTATTTATTATCAGCCGATAAACGCCCACTGCTGAACGTAAGCCTCCTCCAAAGTACATACCATCAGCATGACTTCCAGTACTGCTGGGCACTAGGGGCTGTCGTATACAGGGGTTCATATGGGGGGTGTCCCACCACATGGGCCAATGTGGAATGGTGGGAGTGGCACGACTTGCACGTCATTGAACTGGATAAATTATGGTCATCTCTCTTCTTGTTAGAGGAGACTTCATCTACCAGAAGTGGGAAAATGTAGTCTAATAGAAAACAAACAGTAAATGCCAATATTAAGAACTCTCTAAGTATTACATGGTAATAAACATGAGAGGTTCCACAAGTCTAATTAAAAGGAAAATTTTGAATAATAATTTTGGTATTTGTGTGACCAGTTTACTCGCAGTAAGTTACTGTTGCTGGACACTGGGTTTAGATATGTACCACTCCAGCCCCTATTATCTTAACATCTTATATATACAATGACGAGCATAGTGGTGCAGTGTATATAAGTAACGCCATATTGTTATGTTCAAGCATAACACTTAACACTTGGTGAACGATCTGATTGTATTATTGCTTTATACAATAAAATAAAATTGAAGACTGTGCCTGTAGAAACACGCGGCAGATGAAAAGGAACGCCTGTCGAAGCGCAAACTAAAGAAACTGTCGCGTTTGTCGGTGGCTGAGCTGAAGCAGCTGGTGTCGCGGCCAGACGTGGTAGAAATGTACGACGTAACGGCGCGCGACCCAAAACTCCTCGTGCAATTGAAGGCTCACAGGAATACCGTGCAGGTCCCACGACACTGGTGTTACAAGCGTAAAGTAAGTTATATTTAATGTATTATTGACCTAAGTATATTAGCTCCTTGTACTTATTTTCATGCACTAGGTATATTCGGTAATAGGTACAATGTGACAATTGTTGATGGATGTTGATTATTGATTATATATATACATATTATAATATATGTATGTAATATGTTTATATTTGCAGTACTTGCAAGGGAAAAGAGGTATTGAAAAGCCACCATTCGACCTGCCGGATTTCATTAAAAAAACTGGTATTATGGAGATGCGCGCATCTCTTCAGGACAAGGAGGAAACTAAGACTTTAAAGGCAAAAATGCGCGAGCGCACTCGACCCAAACTGGGGAAGATTGATATTGACTACCAGAAGTTGCATGATGCCTTCTTCAAGTAAGACTTGATACTGCTCAATGCTGCACTCTCTTTAATTTTTTGATGTTTTTTAGTCTTGGACTATTAACAATAGGTCAAAGGTCTCTGTCTCTGTATCTGTCTGCCTGTCTGTTATGTGTGGACTGAAAGGATCTACTGAAATTGGAGTTAATAGGATTAGTTAACAATGATAACATAGATCTAATTAATGATACTAAAGATATATAATTGTAAATACCCAGCTAGGTTTCCTTTTGGAACCTCAAGCTAAGTGGGGATCAAACTAGTGCCTCAAGTCACATGTATTTACAAATACATAACTGTATTTATGATAGCCTTGACTTTTTTTATCAATTTTATATAGAATTAAAAGAGTGCCGTCTATATAATTCTTAACAAGATAAAAATTTACATGTTTTATAATTTTTTTGATTTTACGTATAATTCGTTTTTATCATATTATAATCAATATAAGGTATACTTCGCCATGTTGATCTGTCTTCCAGTTAAACACTGGTTTTTCTATCTCTATTTTCCATACAGCTTCTAATTTCCTAAAAGCAGTTTCTGAAATGTTCACAATGACGCAGTAGCAAAGTGCTTATCTTGTAACAGGTGGGTCTTTGGTTCTATTTCAGGATCACATGTTGTAGAAGTTTGTTGATAGTCAGTATATTAGTATCCTTTTGGAATATATCTAAATAACAATAAATATTTATTAACATATATCCATAAATAATTATATATTATTTTAAGAATAATTTAGAAACAAATCCCGTATTTCATAAAAAATTCCGATTAAAATAAATATTACATGCAAAGACCACATCAACATTTTTAAAAAAAATTTTAGATGGCAGACCAAGCCGCGCATGACAATTCACGGCGACTTATACTACGAAGGCAAGGAGTTTGAGACCAGGCTACGCGAAAAGAAACCGGGTGACTTGTCCGAAGAACTGCGTACAGCTTTGGGTATGCCAGTTGGACCTGGATCGCATAAGGTAATCACATTGACCGCAGCATATAGGTCTGGGATCCTTCTGATATATTGATGGGTATATATATGTTTCATTTTAACACAGTAGAATACAAAGTATCTGTAAAATATTATTCTTCTAACTGTATTAAATCATTAGGCCAGGGTTTCCAGGAAGATAACTCTTATATTTATACTTGCCTAATTTACGTAAAATACACAAAATACGTATTTACATGAAATAATTTTTTTATATAGCAATATTTAGTCATACATAAAAAAATGAAAAACTTTTTTAATATTGTTCCCTAGGTTCCTCCTCCATGGCTCATTGCCCAACAACGTTATGGACCGCCGCCGTCATATCCCAATCTTAAGATCCCTGGGCTCAACGCGCCTATCCCCGAGAGTTGTGCCTTCGGCTACCACGCCGGTGGATGGGGCAAGCCGCCGGTCGATGAAGCTGGTAAACCGCTCTATGGTGACGTCTTTGGGCATCAAAGCAGTGGACAGGATGTATGTCATTTTAATTAAATCATTGATATTATTTTTTATAAGCGAGATCTGCAAACTTTTTAGTTGAGGCTTAAAATCATATTGATTTTTTAATATAATTCAAATTGTGTCACAACTAATTTACTATGCATCCAACACCATTTGAAACATTTACAAAAAAGCATAAATTATGATGCGTCAGTCAACGCACATTATCAAAATGAGATACTTCTTCTTTGCAATTGGTATAAAAATATCTTTTGTGTTATTTATTACTTACTGTCCCAGTAGACTGGGAAGTACACTTCATACTGCCAAAAGTTAATTATTATCATGTTACTTTTTGTTGACCGCAGCTTAAAATTTTAAGTGGTATAATTTAGAAATAATAATTATAATAATATATCAACAGGACAATGAAGACCTAGACATTGATAGAACAATGTGGGGTGAATTGGAATCGGAGTCCGAAGAAGAATCTGAAGAAGGTAAACTATTTTTTGCACTATGAAACTATGACACAATTAAGAGATTCACTATGTTTTGGTTGATGATAGCAGGATTTTCTCACACTTACTACCAAGGTCATATTGTAAATCTGCTTCCATGCATTGCGGTTACTACATAAGAGGCAAAGAATTTTAGGTGAGCACTCTTCACTATCCACAGCATAGTCTTTTAAAACAACATAAATTTGGGTTCAAATGTTTATTCATGCTAGTCTATAGAATATTGGTCAATGACAAGAATAGTGTTATTTTTTAGTAGTACTAATTTGTAAAAACTTTTTGATTACAATTTAGTTAGTGGATTTGGTAGCCGAGAGTTTTTGTGCTTAAAATATTTTATCTCTATTATAATACTTTCACCACAATCCTGTTATTCAGTAATATTTTCGATTGCGATCGAAAACCGAACTGGTATAATGGCAGCTTAAAATAGATTACAGTTTTATTTTGCTTTGAGAGAATGGTCGTTGCTGTATAGCTATAAAATTTGCAGAAGAGTCTGGCTCCGAAGAGGAGACTAGTGCAGCCGCTGGGGCGGGTGCCGCATCAGCGGGCACGGCTACACCAGGGGAGGGCCTTGTTACGCCGCTCGGCATCAGCTCCGTGCCGCCCGGCGTTGAAACTCCCGACACCATAGAACTGCGCAAGAAGAAACTCGACGATGTGGAGGGGTGAGGATATTTTTATTGCCGTATCTATTGCACGGCCTATTTACTAGTATTAGTTCTTGTTAATGAAAATGCAACACGACGTGGAGATCTTTGGTGGAGGCCTATGTCCAGCAGTGGACATCTTTCGGCTGATGATGATGAATGAAGACTTAGTACGTAGTTGGATGCCATCGCAGCTTCAATTTCTGCGGCTAAAAAATGTGTGTCAACATTACTTTTGTTCCAGTGTAAAGGCCCTTTTAGCTAAAAAATTAATATGGTACTTAACATCTTCTGGGTAGACTTCACTTCTTAGAATAATATGTCTATATTAGAACTGCAAGTAATATACCTGACAAAAAATTTAAACAATACATCAGTGTCATTGTGCATATTAAGTGGTTATCTTGAAAGTAATCATCAGAGGTTGCTCAAAGTTTTAAGTTAATGAAAAAACTAACTTAACTAAAAATAAAAATTATAATGGTAACTTTATTACAGTAAAATCCCCTGAACTTTGAGCTTTCGCCGAAAAGGAACATCCATCATAGTGGTAAAAAATACCTGTCTTCCTTAATGTAAGAGAAGGCACAGAGTCACACCTGAGGGATCGTTAAAAGGGTTGATTATACGATATGATTGTGTATCTTCTTTTGCAGCGGCGACACGCCGGCCCTTTATCAAGTGCTGCCAGAGAGGCGCGTGGGCCTCACTTCGGGCATGATGGCCTCCACCCACGTTTACGATATCAACGCAGCCAACCCTGGTACGATTATTATGCGAGACAAAGATTACAAAAAAAATTTAATACATTGGTTTCTTGAGAATTAAAATCACTCCAAATCTGTGGGGCTGGTTAACTCAGTATTTTATTAGCCATAACATGTTTCAAGATTAAACTCAGTAATATTTACGAACTACTGTTTGACAGCAGAAATAGATGGTGTGGTGGTACAAATTTAAATGTTGTTTCTGGTAACTCACAATCATGTATGGCAACAGAGACATAAGAAAACTACAAATATCCATTAATATAAATTATACAACTAAATATTTTGATGATTTATGATAGGCAAGCGAACAGCGAACGCGGCAGCATCTGGAGGCGTATCCAGTGCGGCGGAAGGCGGTGTGGAAGTGACGCTCGACCCGTCCGAACTCGAGCTTGAGCCCGAGGCGGTGGCGGCGCGGTACGAACGGCACCTGCGCGAGCAGCGTCCGCGTCACAAGGAAGATCTCTCCGATATGCTTGCAGACCACGTCGCGCGGCAAAAGGTAACTCCATTACACTAATTTTTCGAATAGAAGCAAGAAGACGTTCACATCACGGCAAGAAATACATATACTCGCGTATAAAAATATAGCGCTAGTAAGGATGATAAACACAGCACATTATGCTCATTGATGTAAGACATTGCCTTGTACCCCAGTTTATTTTATTACCTATAACACTATTTAATTTTAAATTGGCATACTATTGTTTAACGGAAAACTAGATACCTACCACCAAAAAAAAAGACTGAATGGCACTTGCTTAAATATTTGCGGTTTAAAAACAGTTTCATATATGAGTTTTGTTTGTCAAAAGTTGTATGACAGCTATGGATTACTTCAATTTAGGTTATTATTTTTTATTAATTGCGTACAATACTCAATATTATTTCTATTTTTACTCTTTCCAGAACAAAAGGAAACGTCAGCAAAACACGGATTCAAAACAAGCGAAAAAGTACAAGGAATTCAAATTTTAAACAATATTATTTTAGATTTAAGAATATTTCTTTAAGAATTTTAATTAGCATAATGCAATAAAATTCATAAAAATGTATTGATTTTTTATTAAACAAATTATTGTTTACCTAGTTTTAAGAAAACAAAAATAAATTTTTACTACCTAGATACTTCATTTAAAATCAAAATTGTAGTTTTAATTTTTACGTAATTCTTTGTATTCAGATAGACCTATACAGATTACTGCGCGGGTTGCTCCGTAATATTTGGGTAAGTATATATATGAAGAATTATAGTAATATTAGTTTAGTGATCGGCGAATCTTTATAATGGTATTATCAATTTAAAAGAAAATTACAAGTATCTGCATGTAATAACAAATTTTTATATATCAATAATTATACTACATTTATAACACACTTCCAAATAAAAAACCATATCATTTCTAGTTATTAGTGAAACAAGTACACAACATAACTAATTATATGATTACCGATATATAGCTAAAAATATAAAGGTATAATGAAGACTATTCAATAAAATGCACGGACATAAAATTATACTTTCGAATTACATAGATTACGATTCAGTATAAAAAAACTTTTGTTAAGAGTAAATTTTGTGAGAAACAACAGCATAGTGGAAAATTACCCATATCCTCAAATATGAACCTCTACAAAAGACTAAAGATCGCGAGAAGCCGTTGGATACTGGCAGCGCGGGACCGATCGATGTGGGAAGCTTATGTACAGTGGACATCTATCGGCTGATGATGATTTAAAAAAGTAGATGAGCACTGTCTGCTAAATTCCAGTACTTAAATAAATAAATCCGAATGCAGAAGAGCAATAGCACTCCGTCCTTAATTATTGTTGCGCTATTAAATGAAAATGCCGTAGAAATTTATAAACCACAAAATGTATCTAAATAGTAACAGAGTATTTATATATCATGTTTTATGTAGTTTTACACAATTTTATTAATTTTTAAAAATCTGATTTAAAAATAATTAAGAGTATTAATAAAAAATTCTTGCAACACTCTAAACTCGAATGTCAAATTGTTTAAACTTTTAAAGAAGTTTTCTACCTAGTGGAAATAAACTAAATCTAAGCTAATATTTTAAGTTTAGATTTCTTATTTTTAATAAATATTTAAGTAAACAATAATGGCTAGAGTCTTAGTCGGAGTAAAAAGAGTTATTGATTATGCGGTCAAAGTAAGTCAAAAGTACAAAGGTTATTTCGGTTTCAAGTACACTGTAGTTCATAAGAAAAGTTTTTTTTTTACCATTATATAGATTATTATATATGTATCGTGTGGAATAATTGTAATTACTTAAATTGAGTACATTTAATCAGTTATAACTGATGACCACTATTAAAATAAAAATTATTGTAGAATATTCACGTTTCTATTAAATATAAAATCGAAAATATTAAGACTATTACAGTAAATGTATTCTCAAAACATCAAAATAACATAAAAATATTTATTTGACAAATGTTATTTGTGTACTATATACGTATTGGAATATTTTTTTTAATCTCATTTGTACAGTAAATTTGTAGTTCAACATTTATGTTATCATAGACTATTTATTTAAAGCAAAAATTCAGTAAAAAAATATAAATAGTAATATGATACACATGGTGAACCATTCTACTGTTATAGTATTAAACCCTGGGCTATAGACACTTAATTATCACACAGAATATGAGTCCCACTAATTAAGATAAACAATCATCACCAAGGCTATCCAATTACAATGATTAGCCACTTCTACTGTCCACTTTTTATTATAGGGTTAATTTTTTTTACTCATACATTTAACATAGTTATTACAGAATATGTTTTCTTAAATATTTATACAGATTAGGGTTAAGCCTGATAAGATGGGTGTAGTAACAGATGGAGTAAAACACTCCATGAATCCCTTTGATGAAATTGCTGTGGAAGAGGCAGTTCGAATGAAAGAAAAGAAACTAGCCAGTGAAGTTATTGCTGTTTCATGTGGCCCATCTCAGTCACAGGTGAAAACTTTATGTCTAGAGAACAGTGTAACATATTTGTACTAAATAATTTCTATTCTAAAGCACACTGACTTAATTAATATTAGAATAAAATATATTAGAATAAATTTAATATTTCAATGTACAAGATTGCTAGATTATAAATTTAAAATAAGTTTTTTCTTTAAAGATTAAGCATTTTTTTTCCGATTCACCTTTTTTTATTTAGAAATATTTTATAAATATACAAACATTGTTTCCCAATGAATACTTCCTATAGAAAGTGCTTATATTTGGATGTTGATGACTTATTAACACCTTACGTGCGAAGCTAGTTTTGCCCAACTTGTTGTTTAGGCTATTTGAGATTTTGATTTAAATGGATATATTACCATACAATATTTACAATTAAATAAGCTTAGGTGTTTTATTGTATGGTGCATTTTGTATGATGCTTCATTGTTCAAGTGGAGATATAGTTTAAAGAATTATATTAGTAATGAAACATATTTCCAGAGCATTAATTAAATATGGCTGTGTGAACCACTGGTGGTATACATGGCATGGAACAGGTTAATAGCATATTTTTAATTTATAACTCTAAGAATTTTTGTAAATTGCTAACAATATCCACAATTATTATATTTATTTAGGAAACTTTAAGAACAGCTCTTGCAATGGGTGCTGATAGAGCTATACATGTAGAAGTAGCGGGAGCCGAATATGAAACCATGCAGCCAATACATGTAGCTAAAATTTTAGCAAAACTTTCAGCTGATGAGAAAGCTGACATAGTTATTGTTGGTAAACAGGTATCTAGTCATAATTTTTTCTTATTTTACTACTTCATGGTATCACTAAAACTTTATATATTAAATATAACAAAATTTTATTACAGGCTATTGATGATGATTCTAACCAAACTGCTCAAATGACTGCGGCTTTGTTGGACTGGCCCCAAGGAACATTTGCCTCTAAGGTTGGTTTTAAACATGTTTCTGATAACCTAAGCTGATAAAGATAATTTATAAAAGTTAATCACAGACATTTTAACCTTATTTACATACTGATAATGATGAGATTTCTACAAACATTTTTATTTAGATATTATTAACATGAAGTAAAAAAAGGGTTTGCATGAAAATGCCAAAATTTGTATACCTGAATAAAAAACCAACTCCAGGTTTAAATAAGAAATAAAATTTTTTGCATCACATATTTGTGTGATTATTTAAAAAAAAAATTTAAGGTTGAGAAAACAGATGTGGGCTTGACAATCACCCGTGAGATTGATGGTGGTCTAGAAACCATTAAGACAAAGGTACCAGTGGTGATTAGTGCAGACCTCCGACTCAATGAGCCACGCTATGCAACTTTGCCGAATATCATGGTAAATACATACATCTCTTTTACCTACTTTGTTATAGATATAAAATTTGTAATCTAAAACATGATTATAAAACATTGACATGATTTTCTATAAATTATCATTGATTCTAAAAAAAACTAGACATTTGTTTCATCATTACATCTATTCTGTCCACTGTTTAACAAAGACCTCCCCAAATTTTGGATTTACATGGATTAGTGAACACCCTATGTTGTTGAAATCACAAGGAATATTGCTACCATTTTCTTGGGATATTTTGCTATTTGGACGCAACATAAAAATAATTTAAATTAAGCTAAGACAAGAGACCTATGTCCAGCAGTAGACATTCATTGGTCAAGGAGATGATGAACATATAACAACAAACGCAATAAATAATCATTGAAGCAATAAAGTATTGTCTTTCAGAAAGCAAAAAAGAAACCATTGAAAAAGTTGACCGCTAAGGATTTAGGGGTCGATCTATCGCCCAGGATTAAAGTAATCTCTGTTGAGGATCCTCCGGTAAGGCAGGCTGGATCTGTTGTCCCTGACGTGGACACCCTAATATCTAAACTCAAGGAAGGAGGGCATGTGTAAATATATATCACATCAGAAAAATTGATCACATGTTTATTATGCCAATTGTTAAAATCTTTGTACATTGTATTTTATATGGAGTTCTGAAAGTTGTAGATTATCACAATTTGTAAAATACATTTAAAATTGTTTTCTTTTTTGTTGTTAACAAATCCTTCCTCTTACATTAAACTTAATTGAATACACACTAAAATAAATTCTTTTTGGTCTTACGGAGCATCCTGTAAGTAAATTAAAAGTTTTGTTGAGTATAAACCTTAATGCAATTGTTTTTAAATGCAAGTCATATTTAAGTTATCTTTTTTAAACTAAGGTTCCAATCAAATTCTTCAAGATTTTATATACAATTTTTTTTAACCCCTGGAGCATATACAAATATTACAGTACATAAAAATAACACTAATGTAACTAAGATTTATTACAAACTTTAAAAATTAGCTCACTAAGATCCATAACTAAAAGGACTAACTAACAATCAATTACAGTCTCAAAAATAGATGGAATGAAAGACTAGAAGTCTATCAATTATTTTATTAAGTATTCATTATAAACTTTTTTTTACTATTTAGCGACGAGCCGAGCAGAACGTTCTCCTGATAGAAAGTGATACTGTCTGCCCATGATAACGTGGCGCCGATTAGGATGGTTATTTATAGCACCACATTGCTGCTCTGGCAACAGACCTACCAGTAACCTTCGCCGCTGTAAGGCTCGTACCAAACTATTTTTCCTTCGAGACAACCAGTGACTAGTAAATGGTGACGGGGACTGAATTTTGAGCTGACAACAAGGTCCTGATGAATGCCGAGGCACTGGCCGAGCTCTACGAGCGATGTGGGGCCGCAAAAGTCTTGCATGCAGTGCGACATTTCGCTGCAGTTCTCGTTTAAAGCCAGAAGATGCATGCCGCGCCCGAACGGCGAGCAGACCAGACGACCGTCCGCCGAGAAGCACAGCTCCTAGTGTCGTTAATTTTTATTACACGAAAACTGAAATATATATATAGTATTGTTCTTTCCTTAACCCTATGGTACAAAGATGATAATTAGGAATTTAGATATATATATAATATAAAGAGATGGTAAATGAATGGCAAATAAAAGGCTCTGACCCACAACCCTTAGGGGAGAACGATTTAAAAAAAAGTAAAAAAAAAACCCTATGGTAGACAGGGAGAAAATTTACTAGTGCTGGGTGCCACTGCTGGTCCTATTTTAGCCGCAAAACAGTAGTGTGCAGACATTACTGTGTTCATGTTTGCACGAGGCTAAACATCTTATGGCGACGAGCGCAATGTGCCTGTGTATATTATCCTAACTACCACTACATGGTTATAGACAAGCGTATCACTTACCATCAGGTGAACGTCCCCGCTCGTCTCGTCGCTTAATCGTAAAAAAGAAATTTCCGTAAGGAAAGTGCGAGCGAAGAGAGAAACCTGTTTGTGGAGTTCAGGAGCCTATCACTCAACATCAAGGGAATGTCTTGCTTGTTTCGTTGCTTCATTGAATAAAAAAAATAATTAGTCCTTAATGTGTATTTTACAATTTACCTTAAAACAATTTATTTCATTAACATTTAAAACAGTATAGTGAAGAAGGATGTTTAATACCATTTTCTTTTTGTACAGCTGTCACACATGCAAATCAAGTCACAATGTTACCCGGCGATAAGGTTTCTCATTGGAGATGCTCTATAGAAGAAGTTTAAACACAGTAAAATATCAAACCTTAATGAATCCTCTGCCTTCATTGGTCTCTTCAATGAAGTATAGCAGACGGTCCCTGTTCTGCCGGACGAAGTGCTTCGTCGCCTCATCCTCTTCACGTGTTGGTGGACTGTGTCTTGGTATAGGTGTTTGACCGGAAGTGGACGGTGTAGTGCTGGAAATATTTGAGCTATTACATTTTTTGGTTAAGTCGTAACAGGTCTCCTATATAGGGGTACATCTACAATAGTCGCCATCACATCTGTGTTGATTAAAAGTAGTGTACAAACATTACATCATTTTATTGTCCCACAATGGTTTAATGATGTATAAACTTCCAGGCAAACCGTGTTTGACCAGCATGGTGAACAAAATGCTCCTTCATGTGAGAGAAGGCCTTAGTCTCACCAGTTGTAACAAGAGGGTTATTTATTATTATTTCTAAAATACCTTATTATGAATTACCAATTATGTTCACATTATTCGTGGCCATTTTGTCTCTTAATGTAAAAAATACTTTTAATCCAATGCAGACATAAATTTGAAAGACTGGTGGTAGGTCTCTGTTACCGGAGACCATCTAGGTGGGGAAACACCACAACGCCTGTTTCCGCCGTCAAATAATAGCGTGCAATCTTTATTATTTTCCGGTTTGAAGGGCGTTATAGCTATTGTAGTTACGGGGGTAACAAGAACCAACATCTTATGTCTCTGGCGACGAGCGCTGTGTCGTGCAATGTATAACATCGTAACTAGCACATTTTTATGGGCGGGCATATCACTTGCCATCAGATGAACGTCTCGCTCGGCTCGTCGCTTAATTATAAAAAAAGGAACGTACGGAAAGGGCGTGCGGAGAGAATAACAAGTGAGAAACCTGTCCGTGGAGTTTAGGAGCTGCAGTAGGCGCGGTACGGTGAGCGAACGCGTCAGGGTGGCCGCAGGCGGAGTAATACCCGTGTTGATGCCCATGATGCGTTGCATGTTAAAGTTCCGACCAACCTGTCCCCTTTAGTCCAAAAAAAAATTAATGCCACAATAATAGAAAATGTAACAAGAAAATTCAAATTTCTTTTTTTTCCTGTTATATTTTCATTCTTTTTAGTAGGTACCGGTAATAATATTATTATTATTAATAAAAATTATTTATGTTTAGATATAAAAAAAACTACACTAAAAATGGTTATAGATTTGACAATCTCTCAAAGAAATTCACTATGCTAATTAAACAAGGCATTATTATTATAAGGTCAGAAAACCAAGCAATCCTTGTGGCAGTGGCATTACTCTGTTGCTGGGCACTGGTTAGGTAGGTACCACCACAACTACTTCTGCAGGCAAACAGAACTATGCAAACATTACTGTGTTCTGTATGATATCTTATGTGATAAGGCAACAAGCACAAGGTGGTGTAGTAATAACATCCTGATGTCACATCACGTTGTCAAAGGCAGCTGTATCGATAATCATCAGGCGAAAGTTCCACTTGTCCCGACATTTTACAAAGCAAAAGAATTTTTAAGTTCACTTACTTATGGTAAAAAAGTAAACTAATATATAATTTATTTTTTCATACTTCTTACCTGATATACATTTCCTGCACCATTCTATGTTGTTTGATCGTAATGGAAGCTTCCCATACATCATTTTGAATACTTGGAAGACCCTAGAAATTAATCATAAAGTTTTCTATAAACATTAAAATAATACATAGAATACAAGATATGTGTAAATTAGAAAGCTCAATGTTGAATCTGTTCCTTAAACATTTCCCTACCCTGAATGCGTCATAGCGTCAATCAAACGCAGAAAAAAAATTAGTCCCTTCTATAGATAAATGTTTCATACATTAATTTAAAGAGTGGCGGTTATTTAAGACGAGCTTAATGCAGATACCTAGTACCTGACTTAAAAACGCACAGGTTCCGTCTCCACTAATCTTGAGTTTTCAAAGAAGGAAAATCTCGTGAGGAAACCTATCAGGGCAATCCAATAGGTACTTAGCCTTGCAGCAGGATGGCACCACTATCACTAGATAAATACAGACGGTCTCCGGCAATGCAGACCTACCAACTGTAAAAAATTAAGTTGAATAAGGAGATTATCGCCACTATGGAGACCTATTTTGCAGATCTCTCTAAAACGTATTGAACATTGTTGGAACAAAGACATCTCTAGTTGACATGTGATATCCACCAACCTTTGTCAGAGTGGTGGAGTTATGTCTATGTTAAGCTCCCATATATATTTATACAACACTGACCGGTCCTAATCTAGAAGAGGCGCCTGAGGCTGGCGAGGCTGAAGGTTCTGTTTCACTTCGACTGCCGCTGCCAGCTACCGCTTCTCCCTCGTCATTCTCTCCTTCTCTTTGATTTGCTGCATCCACCCTGTTGAAATATTTTATATAGATTAGCTAAATCATGGAAGATGATGAGATATGCCAGCCTCAAGATCATTACCAACATACTCCAACCTTGTTTACTGTCACTTTAATTTCACTGTATCTTTAAATATTGAGGACAGTAATGTTATCCATTATTTTAGAATAGGGATAGGCACTGCAATGATACCTAAAAAGTTTCTGGCACCATATGATACTTGTATATATGTCATAGTCAATAAAAACCTCTTATGTCTTAAAAGTATATTACATATACATAATGGAGGTAGCTCACGGTTGCTAGAGACTGTTTAAGCAGATACCACCGCAGCTACTATTTCTGCCATGAAACAGCAATGTGCAAAAATTTGTGTATACTGAGGTAACGAGACTTAACATGTTATATCTCAAAGATAAGAAAACAAGGTGGCCCTGTGTATATCATCCTAACTAGCGCTACATTGTTATGAGCAGGCTTGTCACTCACCTTCAGGTGAAGAAGTCTTGCTCGTTTCATCCCTTGGTTGAATAAAAAAGATATTAAATCTTAAAATACTAGAAGAGTGGATGATACCTGGCTCGGGTGTTGTGCGGACGGAGCGTGCGGAAAGGCAGATGGCGCGGCAGACGGCGCCAGCGACGGGGCGGCGTGCGCGGCGGGGAGCGGGGCGAGGTGGCGGGCGTGCAGTGTCGTGGGGCGGCGGCCGAGGTGTCGCGCGTCGACTTGTCCGACACGGCCTCGCTTGGTTGTATGTCATGTATGCACGACCACTGAACATTACACACATAGCACATGAATTATTATTAAAATTACTCAATGTGTACAATATTTACAATAGTAAATATAATCACCTCTGATCGGTCGCCATGGCTGATATTTCTACTTAAAGCACACCAGCCCTGAGGATGAATCTAGAAATTAAGAATCCAAGCTATTTATTTTTGTTAAACATTAATAAAGTTATAAGACATCTTATAAATTTACACAAATAATATTAAAAGCAAAAATTTTAATACTTATTACATTTCTATACTTCTCAATTTTTATACTTATTACACTGCAATCTCAAGGTCAAGTACTAAGGTCTTCGTCATAGCCCAAAATATTTGTAGACTTAAGTAGCAGTGGATGTGGTATATTGCTTGAAGGACTGACAGCTCGATGGGGCAGTGAGATCACTCGAATGGCGGCTGCGATCCGGTAGACGTAGTGTTGGGGGGCCCCCATGAGATGTACTGACGATCTGGTGAGAATCACGGGAAGCCAATGGATGCAGACAACATGGGACCGATTGATTTAGAAGACTTTTGGGGGAGGCCTATGTTCAGCAATGGACGTTTATCGGCTGATAGATATACGCCTGATGAAATTATGTAGTAGAGAATGTTCTTAAGATACCTTCACTACTATATTTTTTTGGGATATTGACCCCACCATACACACAATAAAATGATAATAAAAAGGTAGGTATGCAATAGACACCTGCAAAGCGCTGACGACCTTGGCGTCATTGCCGTCAGGGAAGTCAGAGACGAGCTCCACTCGATTCTCACGCCGCTCCTCATCAAAGAGATGGTCGTACATTGCTGCGATGGGGATCAGCTGCTGGCTCATCTGCATTAGCCTGTACAGGTTGGGCTGTACGAGGCATACATATATGAAGCACTGACAATTTCTATGGGTAGTATTCATTTAATAGGAATACCACCACAATAATACATAATTTAAAGTTTTACTTAATAATATTTTTTCTTAATTTATTAGAGAAGATGATAAAATAATATGAAGACAAAGCAATATATATATGTTACAGCTATCAAAGTACCTTTACAAGTAATGTACTAGTAATAAGTTTGAGTTACTAGAGACAGCAGTCCTTATATCTACTGCTGAACAGTACTGCACAAAAATTTATGTGTAATAGTTTTAATGAAATTACTGGGGTAATTTGACATGTTATATCTCAAAGCAATAAGCACAGTGTAGTGCAGTCTGTATCTTCCTAACTATAGACCCACATTATTGTGAGCAGGTATATGATTTACCATTAAGGAAAAATCTCACCCACATTGTCATACACTTTTTTTTATTGTATAAAGTAAAAAAGCTTTTTACTTCATACAATAAAAAAAGACCTTAAAATCTTTATGTTATTTAAGAATTGAGTGACACTTTCATATATTCTATGAAACAAGTTTCTTGTTCAAGCTTCTCAGTGGGACTATGAAGAGACTTGGGCAATTTCCACCATATATTTACATTGGTCCAATGTGGGTTGGCGGGAGCTAGAGCCTTGTTTTTTAATCAACAAAGAGAAGTTAGTAAGGAGCACCACAAGCAGGTAAGGTTCACTTGGATCCCGTGAGTTGTTGTTTGAGAACCCTTACACCTTGGGAAATGGTCCTAGTCACCCATAGTCCCTCTCAAATTGAGTAGGAATTTAGGGGACTATGTCCAGCAGTGGATGTCTATCAGCTGATGATGATACTTCTCAGTGTACTGCTTTGTATAAATTTACCCACAACCATTTACAATATTTTTTGTATGTTGAATGTTTGAGCTACTGGAAGTAGAATATAGATTGATGCATCATGTATTGTGTTAATAATACAGTAAGAAATAAAGTATGTTAAAGAAATTACCTTAAATCCATGTAAATCTCTTGCAAGTGTGGACAAATTTAAATTATGTATAATTATAAGCAAGCCTCCTGTCGTGCACATAACCATTTGCTTTGCATCTGGAGATAATCTACACCTCATTAAATCAGCTGTATGAAAAACTCTATGATGGACAACATTTGATTCAGTGTAAGAGTTTATATCCCAAGTGAATATACTACCATCCAACCCAGATGTGACTAGGAGTTTATCTTTAACAGAGAACTCTATATTCTTCACCCAGTTTGAGTGTCCAAGGAGTGAACTGATTTTTTTTCTCAAATTTCTGATATCCCATAGTGCTATAGTTGCATCATCTGAACAAGTTGCAAACATTCTGCTGTCTAAAAATCTGAAAATATATGAACACTAAATGAAGAGAACTATGAAAAGATGGGATGAAAACGATAGAAGATAGAGAGAAATTGAATAAACTGTAGAGAGCTCTTACGCATGAAAATTTCCCATAAAGAAAGTAATTGAAAACCCTAAATATAACTAACTACTTTGTAACATTGAATTCATTAAAAAAAATTACTGACAAGAAATATAGGGTACATATATAAGATGTAATAAATTTAGCTAATTATATTTTTAGGAAATTGCATAAGATACAAAATATTATGCATTATAAAACATTTTCTCTGTACAGGAAATAAGAATATACCAACTAATACTCTATCTATGGATTATTATAAAAAGTCAATAAACAATTATTTTATGTTAATGGCATCAAATACACTTATGCTTAGCCATATGGAAGGTGATCTATGTTCAATATAATAGGCAAAAATAATGATTTTCTATTTCATCCTTATAATTCGTCATCATGTTTACTTACTTAACACAGTTGACACAGTCTGAATGTGCTCCATTTACAGAATGAATCCTTTGATGTGTAAGAGGATCAAATATTTGAATAGATTTCTTTTCACAAGCTGCAACTAATAGAGACCTGTAACATACAAAATTATTTTATTAACAAATTTATATTGTCTGTAAAGAAAAATGAAATGAAGTTCAATTCTTTAAAATAGAAATTGCTTAGAATTTATGGCACTATTATTATATTTATATCAATTTACTATGTAACTTCATTACATTTATATAAATGAACAGTTAAAAATTTTAACATTTAAGAATTAGGGATGAAAATCTCTAGGTTTGTTTATAAGCAAAACTGTTAAATATAAATCTTTCCAAACTCTGACTCTAAATATATTAAAATTTGATAATTATATCATTATGTAGCATGATGCAATAAAAAAAACAAAGAATGTTAATTAAAAAATTACTAGTTTTTAACGAGTGTCTCTTTTATTATTGTACTACCATAATCTTCATATGTTAACACGATTTAGCAAGTGAAAAATAATTATTTACACTGTAAAACGATTGTCAGATTAACACAATTTCACATAACAAATAACCAGTTGAAACGTCAAAAACAACTAAATTTAATTAAACTTTAAAAGTTGCGTAGTGTTTTTAAGTGATTATTTTTTTCCTTACCCTTCCGGTGAGAACTCAAGGTTAAACACTCCTCCAGTAGGAACATCATTTGCATGTTCTGAATCCCAAGAAGCAACGGGTTTCATACCGCAATAAAGACTTTTCGCTAAAGCATTTTCAGCACCCACTGGATTTTGACATCCAGTCTCTCTTCTCAATAATCTATAAGGGCTGAAAGCTGAATTTCTAGCCATAAAAGATGAAGAGCAATTATATGGCTCCATATTAAAATACTAATAAAGAGAAAGTGGAAACTGTATTTAATTGATTAAGTACTTCACATACAACGTTAATTACTATTATAAATGCAGTTTGATCATAATCTAAATTTTGGTATTACATTTTTTTCTTCTGGTATAAAATTAGTATACGTAAAGACTAAAAATGAGACACAGACATCACAATGCGGAAATTCTGTTTGCTAATAAAAATACTCAAGCGGAGAGATATTCAAAGACAAATAAATCCTTTTTTTTGAGGTCACAAAGTAATTCTTATTTACTTCACCTTATTAATTTCACTTTAATCAAAACAAAAAACACAACCATTTTTTCAGAATTTAAATAAGAATATTACAATTTTTGTAGTATTTTTTTTTATAAAGATTTATATAAAACTGTTGATTAAATTACGCAAAATCCGAATATCATATTTCCATAAATGTTTAGTATCAGCCTAAAAATAGAAAATCATGTAACTATTGGTAAAATAAAGTCAGCGTAGTTATGGTATAACTTAAGAACGGGAACATTAATGGTTGTTAAAATAAAAAAATAACTTAAAACGAAGCAAAATAGATAGGGACGTACTAACGTAATGTTTAAAGATACAAAGTTTTATTTAATGTTCATTCTGTTCTAATATTATAGTCTGTATCAACTGTTGTTTTGAATAATGTTAGTAGCATAATCAGTATACACAAAGTACTCTGTGCACTTAATGTACTTATTTTGACAATCACGGTACATAAACTCCGTCCGAAGTTGTCAGTAACGTTTTTTTACACATTTTAAATTAAATTTATGTTAAGATATAACCTATCATTTCAAAATTTATATTACAAACATGGATTTAACTACATTGTCTGACTTAGAAAATAGTTATAACAAAATTGACATTTGCGACGAACTACGTAAAACACATGACTTGAGCCCCTCTAGCCAGTTAGCAAATTTTGGAAAACTACGTTTATCAGCTTTAACGAAAGCAGCGGAAATTAGTCCATTTGTGAAAGAAATCACTATTGGTCCTAAAAGTCCTGTGAAAAAACCTACAGCAGAGAAAAACGTTTCTGTTAAAAGTGATGAAAAGAATGATATTAGTTTATTAGAGGACAAAATTAGCGAAGATTTACGCTATACACTGATACTAAAAGAATATGAATCAAAAGTATTGAAAACCTCAGAAGAAATATTTAAAACTTTAGTAGAAAAAATGATAGCAAAGCATGCTGAAAGTGTGAGAACATTTAGGAATCAACAGAGTGATGAATGTGAACGCAAAGCTTTAGAATTACGAACAAAAAAGTTACAAATATTAAAACTTTTGCAAGAAAATGACAACCTTTCTGTATTAGATAAAGCTAAAGTAGATGAAAAAAAATGTCAAATAATAAATAAAAATACCATAGAAAACATGAACCGTATATTAGAAGAGCAAAACAAAGCAACTAGTAGATTTGTTTCAGTTACAGACAGTCATACAAAAATATATATTTGTTATAATGAAATATGTAATATTTTAAACTTTGATCCACTTGCAAAAAATATATTTATTAAATATGAGACATCAGTTAAAACTATTATTGAGAGTATTAATACTATTATGGATCTTTGTAAAACTGGGACAATCACTGACAAAGAGGTACAAGAGGCTGAAACATTTGCAAATAATTTTGAAAATGTAAGTAAGAAAATTATTGAAGATCTAAATGAGTTAAAACAACAAGAAGAGCAACGGATACAGAGAGAAGAACTTGCGAGAAGAGAACTTGAAGCAAATAAAATTATAGAAACAAAAGCAGCTGTGCAAATTGAAAATACTGTAAAACAACCAATAAACATAGCTCCAAAATTTTATTCATTGAAAAACTATACTTATTATGAAGAGTTAAAGAATTACTTAAATGCATATGAAAACTCTTATAAAGACCTGTTAGGAAATACTACTCTGAAAAAATTTCGTTTTGATTGTCAAAAAGCTGTTAATACACCAATAAATGCTTTGTCATCTGTGAGTGGTATACACATTAAAGATAAGTTTGATAAGTTATCAAAGTTACTTAGAGGTGAAAGTGTACAAGTGTTGGACACACTTGTTCAAGCTGCACAACATCCACAGGGCTTGTATTATTGCACAGCTCTCTTAGCTAAAAAGATAGTGAGGCAAGGAGACCTCTTAGTTTCAAGTAATCCAGAAGCTGCTTTTCCACTTGCTGCTGTAGCAGTTACATTGTGGTCTCAGTTTCCAGAATTTGGCAAGCTTTTAGAAGCTAATTTTCATCAATACTGCCCTTACATAGTACCAATGTTATTGCCACAAAGGGAAGGTCAGTCTGATAAAGAATTCTACTTATCTAGAGGTTACACTTACAATGATGAAGGTAGTGTTGAGAAACAAGATAAGTTTCTCAAAAGAATGTCTGGAATTTTCCGACTTTATTGTGCCATCTTGATAACAAAAACACCTAAATTTGTGAATTCTTCTAATCCTCATGGCTTATCTTACAGTTGGAAATGGCTAGCCTCATTCATTAATCTCAAACCAGAACCAGACATTTGTGCAACGCTTTTGCTTGATTTCTTTTCAGTTTGTGGTTCTGAATTTTATAAATACTACAAAACACAATTTATTAAAATTATAAAATTGATAAGTACTGATTACTTGAAGATTCTAGAAAATATTGATGAAGGTGGCCCAAAGACAAGATTGGAAGTATATATACAGAATGTCTTGAAAACAGGGCATATACCACCACCCAGTGGAATACTACCTCAAAATACTTGGTAGGAAATAATTAATTTAAGTTATAGTTAAAAATCTGTATGATATATTTGAATTTTAAGAATTAAGTATAATATTGTATTAAACCATGTTTTTTAGTATTTTAAATATGTGTTAGAATTTGATGTTAAATAACACAAATTTCATTTGATTAAACATAAAATAAATGATTATGCCAATCCTTTATAAAATCCTAAATGTAAGTGTCGTCAATAATTCAAGTTTATTACAAAAAAAGGCAAATATTTTAAAAGAAACTTTAAAAAAAAGTATGAAAAAAAACTTATACATTCTTTTCATATTAGAGCAAAGGAATAAAATTTTTAAGAATAATGGTTCAACGCCTAGTTTTATTTTCATGGATTTATATGTGAATTTTTGACTTTCGGTCAACAACAATGATAAAGCACTCCCATTAATCTTATACCATTCCACTTTTTGATTGGAATTAAAATCTTGAAATCTTATTCAGAAATAATTTACAGACTAATTGTTACGGTGTTTAGTTACATTGTAGCCAATATAAATTTATAAATAATGTGAAACTATCTAAAAGTCTTTTGATTTCGTATTTTGGTGAACGTATTGTTTATTACATAGGTACAGTCGATCAAATTTTAATGATTGTTTCACGGGATAACGTTGAAAGCTTTTTAATTTTTATATATGAATACCTACAACAAAATACAAAAGCTTATTAAAAGTTTTTTTTTTGTTTGTTTATTCCTGTTAATCTACGTAACGGCTAGACTTCTTTAACAAGATTTTAACAGGCAAGTACCTGATGTTAAGATACTGATTAATTAAAGCTTCTTTTACATAAGTATAATATATTTTTATTATGTAAATATAAGGGAAGAGTGTGAACTGTTTGACATCCTTTGAAGCAATTCGAAAATCGCCATCTATGTCTAGTTTACTGAAAGGAGTATATTATCTTATTTGTTGTATTTGGTAACGTTATTGCATTTCTAACTTTTGATTGTTGTAATTTTTGAGGCAATCATATGTAATAACTATTTTATTTCACATTCAAAGAAATGTAGTATACATTTTGAATACTGCAGATTTGAACAAATATTAATATAAAGCATTTTTTTTAATTTTTGGAAATAAATTATTTTTGGATAGCACTACGTTTATAACATGGAACACTCAACGAGTATCCGAAATTTCAAAAGGCGGGAAACTATAATAATATGACAATTGTTGACATTTCACAATACGGTAGAATTATACCGAATTGTTTTTTTTTTATTTTAGTCTCTATTATGGTTCTGCAAAATACCGGGAAATTTAGAGCAGAAAGAGGTGAAAATAAAAAGGATGTCGGATCATCTTCACTTGCTAGGTCTTACATTTTTGTTGTTAATCATTAAATTATAAAAGTAGCTTTTATTTATTTATTGTTTCTATTTTAACAGAGAAGAGTCCTCTGAATCTCGTATTCGTAATGCTTTAGAAAATGATAAAATCGATTCGAAATATGGGTTTGACAGAATACGTGATGCTAAAGAGCGGACAGGCTACCTCATCAACATGCACACAGTGAGTAATACGAACTTGGACATCGAGTCCACTAACTCCTTTCAAGATATAAAGGTTTTTAAGCCATCGATTTTCAAAAGAATCAGCTGTTAAACTTTTTTTCTTTCTATTAAGCACCAAGACGAGAGGGACGTTTACCTGATGGTAAGTGATATGCCAGCCCATAATTACATAGCGCTAGTTAGAACGAGATACATTGCACCACAATGTGCTTGTTGGCTTGAGACAAAAGATGAGTCTCGTTATCATAGTAATTTCACTAGTTATGGCACCCTTCAGACGAAAACACAGCAGTGTTTGTACACTACTTTTTGTCAGCAGTAGTAAGAGCTGCGGTGGTACCTACTTAGATGGTCTCATGTAACAGAGTATCTAGCATATTAGTGGTATTCAAATGGATTCTTACAATTACATTATCAATTTAATCATATAAAACTTTGTAAGCTATGGAGAAATGAATATCAAAAGGGTCTTTGTCTAAACAAACAGTAAAATAACCTTTAACTGAAAGTTTAAGTTTAACAAGCTCTTTTATTGCCTTGTTTATATTATAATAATGATGACCAAATTTTTACGTTAACATCTTTTAGGCTGAAATATTGGATGAGGATAAAAGGCTTGTTGCCTCTATGGATTATTACTTTATAGAAATGGATGGATCACGGTTCAAGGTGTCCTTAATGTTTCAACCATATTTTCTTATACTGTCCAGGAAGGAATGTGAACAAGAGGTCATTCAGTATTTATCTAAAAAATATGCAGGCACAATACACAAAATAGATATTGTTGTGAAAGAGGATTTGGATTTGGTATGTGTTATAATAGGATGTAAACTTATAGGTGTTTTATTTGTGTAAAAGGTTTAATAGATAACTGAGTGAACTAACAACATTTGTAGCTCAATCATTTATCAGGACTGAAGCAACATTATATAAAATTATCATTCATGTCACAAAATGAAATGATGAAAGTAAGAAAAGAAATATTGACTGCTGTTAACAAAAATAAGGAGAGAGAAAAAAAAGATGCTATTTATTCTGAAATGTTGACTAATGCACTAACAAGTGCTGCTGCCATTGAGCATGCTAAAAAAACAACTGATCACATGGAAAATATTATTGATATCAGGTAATTTTATAATAGATAGATTTATGTAAATATTTCATTTAAGCTGGTCACTTTTCAGGTTACATCTTGTTTAAATTTTCTTCACAGGGAACATGATGTACCATATCACGTTAGAGTTTCAATAGATATGAAAATATTTTGTGGTACATGGTACACAGTGAAGTTTAGAGCAACTGATGTACCAATATTCACAAAAAGAGATGATATGCTAGAGAGGCCTGATCCAATTGTTTTAGCTTTTGATATAGAAACAACTAAACTTCCACTTAAATTCCCTGATGCACAAACAGACCAAATTATGATGATTTCATACATGATTGATGGGCAAGGATATCTTATTACAAATAGAGAGATAATTTCTACTGATGTGGAGGATTTTGAATATACACCGAAACCGGAATTTGAAGGGTAAAAACTCATTTTCTTTTGTTTTATCTTTTACTTAGGTACCAGTTATTAATTATTACATGAATTACTTTATCAAAATTACACTTGTTTAACTCATGTCAAGAAGGAAATACTCAAATCAGTTATTGTTTTTGTAATTTTTATTTATGTATATATGTCTTATTGAAAAGAAAATTAAGAAATACATTCAAAGTGCTTTCAAAAACATTAACAGTAAGTCTGGCTAACTATGAAACGCCTTTGTCAGTATTAACAATTTCAATTGAAACTTGGTTTCTTTTCTGTCTCTGCAACACATTACCTGATGACATTAAGCAAACCTCTAATGGGCATGCTAAGGTTCACACCATTATCTGAAGTCAAAGAATAATAATATATAAATCGATCATTGTATATTGTAAAATTTCTTTTTCTCAGGCAATTCATAGTCTTCAATGAAGTAAATGAACTGGCACTGATTCAGAAGTTTTTTGACCACATTATGGATATCAAGCCTCACATTTTTGTCACATACAATGGTATAATTTTTAGTTCTGTAATAATAGTGTTTGATTATTTCCATTTAATTTAGTTATTTATCCATACACTTCAGAAAGTTAAACCATTAAACTATTTAAGTTAGTCTTGGTGCTGCATATTTTTGTTACATTCTAAATTTTTAATACGATCATTATATGATAAATTACAATTACTCTTTAGTACATTTTATCAGGTAGCCATAATAAATTTTTTGCTACTCTTCATCATATTTCAGAAAATTAAATGTTACTGATTTTATTGCCTTTATTTATGTAGTAGTCCCCACGTTTCAAACACTACAGAAGCCATGATCACGAGAGAAATATATAGTCTTCAAAATATTGCATAAACATAGAAAACATCTCTTGCTGCACCAGAAGTTGGTTCAGTTCTTCATCACATACAAATCTCTTATTTCACTAACAAACGAAATATATATATTTTTAAATACAACATAGCCCCTCCCAATTAATGGTGATAAAGTACTTTGGCATAGAAACAACATTAATGCTTCCAATATAGTTTATAATAATTAATAAAATGTTTTTTGGCCAGGTGATTTCTTCGACTGGCCATTTATAGAAGCGCGTGCAGCATCTTTAGGTTTGGACATGAAGCAAGAGATTGGTTTTAGTAAAATCGCGGCGAGAGACGGCACATACGCATGTCGTCCTGCTATGCACATGGATTGTTTATGGTGAATATTTTTTAAATATAAACACTGAGACGAATAGGACATCCACCTAGCATTGTAGATGATACGCCCGTCCATAATAATGCGGTTCTTGCTTTGATGATGTACACTGCACCACATTGTCCTCACTGTCTTAAGATGTTTTATGTTAAGTCACATTACCACAATAATTTCACTTGTTATAATTCCATTTTAGTTGGGTAAAACGAGACTCTTATTTACCTGTGGGATCACAAGGATTGAAAGCTGTCGCAAAAGCGAAGTTGCGGTACGACCCAGTGGAGTTAGACCCTGAAGACATGTGCAGAATGGCAGCTGAACAACCACAGGTGAAAATAACATGTTTACTTTTCTAAGATTTACAGACATTTCTATAAAAGTTTATTGCAACAGACAGACCTGGTTCAGGTTTTAATAGCAACTAATTAACTATATTTGCCGAAATAAAAATTATTTCAACATTATGTATGTAATGTACTTTTTGTTGTTATAACATGTATCTTTAGTTTGTTGATAAAATGTTTGATTCTCTTCTAGTAGGAGTAGGTGTCGAGTCAGCAATTATAACATTAAGTGGATTGATATATCTATACTTTATTTTAGGTGCTGTCAAATTATTCTGTGTCAGATGCAGTTGCCACATACTATTTGTATATGAAATATGTGCACCCATTCATATTTGCACTTTGTACCATCATTCCATTGGAGCCTGATGAGGTAAATTAACCCATATTGAATAGTTAATTTATTACTACTGCTAGGCCTCATGAACACCAAATTCTGTGTCTACCATCCTCGTGTCTCAAATCTGCTGCCATAACAGCATTACTATGTTTTGGATAATAACATGTACAAGAGTATTCTGGATGAGCACACTCATTATTGACGTCATTGTCACTTAACACGATGGAAAATAGAGATGAAGTAATTTCTTATTTAAGATAAAAAAAGAACAATTATTTTCTATTCTCGTTATAGTAAATATATAGTGACTTGCCGCAGGTGCTCCGTAAAGGTTCTGGCACTCTATGCGAATCACTGCTGATGGTGGAAGCTTTCAACGTCAACATCGTATTCCCCAACAAGCAGGTTGAGGAATTGAACAAGCTCACCGCTGACGGGCACGTGCTGGAGTCGGAGACCTACGTCGGCGGCCATGTGGAAGCTTTGGAGTCAGGTAATTATTTGATTATCACTATAACAGTTGGTAGACATCGACAACTTGTCTAGCTGGACTATAGTTTTATGGGTACTCAGATCTTATGGATCTAGCGATTTCGTGATCTTCACAAGATGTCGGTCTATCAGCATTAGGTCTTCCTGTCTAGATGGTTGCAGGTGTTCTTCGTACCTGTTTGTCGGCTGTAATAGTATTACTGTATAACAGTAGTCTACGTATCAGCGCAAGAGAGCACCCCTCATCGTTTTTGGCTTCAGTATCTCTTATCGTTACATGGAATTGATTTCAAGCGTTAACTTACTATAGATTAAAAATGTGATTGCTTTGTGTGTTTAGGTGTGTTTCGTGCTGACATAAAATGCAAGTTTCGTATAGTGCCGTCGGCAATTGACAAGCTCATGCAGACCACGGAGAAGACTATGAAGCACGCCATAGAGGTCGAAGAGGGCATACCAATGGATTTGGTGACGAATTTTGATGAGATCTGTGCTGAAATCAATTCCAAACTGCAACACATGAAGGACCATCCACGGAGAGATGAGAACCCGTTGATATATCATCTGGACGTGGGTGCTATGTACCCGAATATTATTTTGACTAACAGGTTTTCATCATTCTAATTTAAATAATATAAATTTTGAAGCTGTTTTTTATTTTACGAAGCAATGAGACTAAAGTGGTGTTAATTTGTTAGTAAATGATACGCCTGCGCATTACATCGTCCTAGTCAGGATGAACATACATACGAGACATGACGTACGAGCACAATGTGGTGCTGTACCACACTGTGTATTGTCGCTTTGAGACATATGATGTTAAGTCTCGTTACCTTTCCAATTTCACTAGCTTATAACGCACTTCAAACCGGAACACAGTAAAATTTACACATTACTGGTTCGCGGCGGAAATGGAAGTTACGGTGGTTCTTATCTAGACGGTCTTCGGCAATGGATTGCTTGCAACAATTCAATACATTCTTTAATGTATTCTCTCTTGTAAACTCTTTAGTTTTTCTACTTAGGCTGCAGCCATCTGCGATGGTAAGCTCGAGCGTATGCGCAGTGTGCGATCACAACCGACCGGCTGCCGCTTGTCAACGGCACATGGATTGGATGTGGCGTGGAGAATACTGTAAGTTCACCGTCAAACAAATCTTCTTTCACGTACGAATAAAAAAAACGTCAAAACATACATTTCCGAAGAAAGTATTGCTTAAAATCTCTTTTTTATTATAGGAACTGTTCTTTACTAATTTTATAAAAATTTCAGTGCCAGCAACTAGGAGCGAGTACCAACGCATCCAACAGCAACTTGAGACAGAAAAGTTTCCACCTTTGTATCCCGGTGGACCTCCTCGAGCTTTTCACGCTCTGCCCAAAGAAGACCAGGTAAAAGCAACACTAATTTCTCTATCAGCATACCTGTATTTTATTTTCCTTTTTAAAAAAATAAATAAACGATGGGAAACGTTGTGAGAACAACGTATTGTTTCAAAACCAAAAGCTTACGTGGACATGTGACATTTATTAACCCAGACTTCACCAATTTCGAAGATACACTTAGGGCCCCATCTGTGAGAACATTGAGGAGGCTGTTTATTTTTATTAGTTAAGTTTAATAATATTTTTCGTATACTATACAATTTCAGGCAGCTTATGAAAAAAAGCGATTGGCAGATTATTGTAAAGTTGCTTACAAGAAAACTAAAGTGACGAAAACCGAAGTCAGAACAACAACAGTTTGTCAAAAAGAGAACTCTTTCTATGTGGACACTGTACGTGCGTTCAGGTTAGAGAGTTATATATACGTCACCATCATCAGCCCCAAAGATCTCCACATCGGAGAATCCTGCGAAATATATATATGTGTGTAAAAACTGCAAAAAAATTAGCCTTTGAGTTATTGTACCAATGAGATAACATATTTTTGTATATTGAAGTGCGAAGTGTGTCAATCTCTTGTAGACAAACTCATACTACCAACACTACTATTTATTACTAACAGAATTTTATGGTCATCGATATAAAGTTATGAACTTTATTGTGAATTTAAGGTATATGATCTGATGGCAGGTAAAGTTGCCTAAAAACCCTCTAGATAGATACATTCACAGTATTCGTTTTTGCAGAAAATCATTACTGTTTACCTGTTTGAAGAGTAGTCCGTAAACTTAGTGTGGTAATGCGATAATGATTTAACAGAGACCGTCGGTACGAGTACAAAGCGCTGAATAAGCAAGCGAAAGCATTGGTGGCGGCCGCGATGAAAGGCGGCGATGCAGGCGACATCAAGAGCGCGAAGAGCCGCGAAGTGCTGTACGACTCGCTGCAGCTCGCGCACAAGTGCATTCTTAACTCGTTCTATGGCTACGTGATGAGGCGCGGGTAGGTGATACAAAATAACAGAGTTATCATTTTAGAAAGAGAATTCATATTTAGACGATGCTTGTAATTTATTTTAATGTATTACAAGTCTTGTCAATAACTTTGTCAGCTAATCTTCCTCCTGTCTTTTTCCCAGCCATGTGGGTTCGGCACAGTATGTACTTCTCTTCCACATCCCTCTATCAGCCGCCATATCTGAATTCACACTTTTCTTACACATGTCATCTTTCACACAATCTATCCACACTTTCTTTGGCCTTCCTCTATCATTATAACTATCCATGTTCATTGTCATTACTTTCTTTGTTATATGTCCTTCATCCCTCTGCATAACATGCCCGTACCACGCTAACCTCTTGTTCCTCAACTTCTCTGTCACTGGAACAACTTTCAGACTTCCTCTAATATACTCATGCTTAATTTTATCCATCCTCATCTCACCAAATTGTCTAAGCTAATAAAAAATCTTATTGTATTCACTTTGACCAATGAAGTCACTACTGCTGCTAAAGATGAATTTGGAAGGTAAATAAAAAACAAGTATGGTCTGTGCGAAAAACTTTGTGTATCGAGCAGTGATATCGACCGATAATAAACCTTATTATAATTAATCTTTCAAATTCTGGGACTAGTGACCTTTCCTCATAAAGAGAATCGCTTAGAACATTTTGATTTTCTCACGTTAATTATGAAAATAATCTTTCTGTTCAGAGCTCGCTGGCACAGTATGGAGATGGCGGGCATCGTGTGTTATACCGGTGCAAACATTATTATGCGTGCGAAGGAGATCATTGAGCAAGTAGGCCGCCCGCTCGAGTTGGATACCGACGGTATTTTCAAATTTGATATCTACAACGAAAGAGCAACCCGTATGCCTCATTTGTACCCATCAAATATGTTATACAAAATAAAAATGCCTATTTCAATATACAGTGGTGGTCATATAATTAGAAACACTACCAACAGTCTTGGACATTATGTAAGATACTTCACCGCAATCGTTTATATTTTGTAATTAAACAATAAATAGGACAGCAATATGTTCAACGATTTATCATTTATTCGAAAAACAATATAAATGCCATTACACAAGTGCAGTATCAATATTACATTACGGACTAACATTTAAATCAGTTATAATGTATGAACAATAATGGCCAACTTATTAAAAAGAACAACAAAAAAGGTATAATAAACGATATTTTTTAAGTATTAGTAATTAGTATTGTTATTTACAAAATAGCTACTATCCATAGCCTACCAATATTTATAATTAATATCTAAAGATCAGGTTTAAATCCGGATTATTTGCGGGCCAGTCTAAAACGAATATACGCTGTTCGCTAAGGAAATATTTAACGCTATTGGCCGTATGTTTAGAGTCATTGTCATGCTGAAAAAATCAGGTTACAGGCAAATGATCGTCCGAGTAGGGAATCATTGTGTGCACTAAGATATTTTTATATTGCCATTGATCCATTGTACCTTCAATCATCTAAACGGTCCAACTCTACATCCGGACAAAAAACGAACGCTCCCAAACTTTAATGTTACCTCCACCGTGCTTGACTATACTCCTTGTGTATTTATAATTAAAAGCATTGTTTACAGGACGTCTAACATAGCGTTTTCGATCGGAATTTACCATATTTATTTTTGTTTCATCTAAAAATAACACTTTTCCTTTCTCGTATCGTCCAATTAACATATTTTTTAGCGAATAATAATCGCTTCTCTCGGTATTGCTTGGTAAGAAGTGGGACGTTTCGAGAGATTCTTTCAAACAAATTAGCTTCTACTAATCTTCGGCGTATTACTCTTGACGAGATGTTTCTCAGCTCATCAGGCGAATAAACTTAATTTTTAATCTCGTTGCAGCCTTTACTTGGGTCATTTTTTAGGAACACTAACGATTAGCGTATCTTTTCTCGAAAAGGTTTTTCTTGGCCGAGCCTTTTTAAGAACATTTTCAAAAATTCCATGTGTTTTATAATGATCAATTGCATTAAAAACTTTCTTAACAGAACAATTTTCAATTAAATGCTCAGCTATTCTTTTGTACGCCCACATATGATGTATATTTAAATTAACGACTATTTGCCGCCTCACAACCTTTATTTTTGGCCATTTTGGACAAAATAAAATTTAGATTCAATTTTGAATTGCCGCCAAAATAATAAAAAAAGCCAAGAAATGTTTTTCCCCAATTAAAACAAAAGAACGAGTTATGGATGCTTTTTAAAAATGTTTCTGGTTAGGCGACCAAGCGGCCAGTAACAGAAAGTAATCTCATATGTAAGACTCATTTTGTTATTAAAAGTAAGATATGTCTTAACTTTTATGGATTTAATGAATTTTTTATTTGAGTGGTTACATTCTTGCATGATTATTAATTATTGAATGTGTATATTTTTACGAACATTGTACGTTGAAGTTATACTTTCTTTATTCATAAGATGTGTTTCTAATTATATGACTACTACTGTATATGTAGATATATATATATATATATATATATATATATATATATATATATATATATTAGCTTTGTGAATTTTAGTAACAACAGCGAAATACAAATGGGGAAGAAAAAAAATAAAATAAAAAAAACGTCCCCAAAGATTCCCAAAAATAGGGTTGATGTCAGGTAGGCGGCCGGTCGTAAAAAGTTTAGCCAAAACTATTTACAACATGTTCTGTAATGAAGAACATGTTGTGCCGACCCTACATAAAGTAGGACCAGGGCAGGAGAAAGGAGATATATATACATTGGCTGTCCCCGCCCTCTTTGCTGGACTTAATATAAAATTTTACCGCTAATGACTTTCTATAGCAACAGCATAAAAAATATGAAATAAAAGTCAATTAGAAATAAAATTATGAAGTATGTATGAGATTTAAAACAAAAATAACTTATAACCATCTATAAATCATTCCGCGTCGAAGGGTCATGTTCCCATGTCGATGCGTTATTGGTTAACAAAAAAAAACCCATTATCGGAATAATGATAATGATTTTTTTGTATAAACATAGATATATATATATATATAAATATTAAAACTAAAAATGTTAAAATATATAACAATATTTTAAGGTATATGGTGTGTGTTGCCATCATCGTTTCCTGAGAACGTTACTATCACAAGTACACATCAAAAGAAAAAGAAAATCAACGTGTCGTATCCCAACGCTGTCCTTAACGCAATGGTCAAGGTATACATGATATGATTTTCCACCAAATCACCATAAAAATATTAGGATGAATGTATATTTACTTATGGGTTTGGATTTTTTACTATTTGTGATAACTTCATTTATAAGGCGATCATATATGCTATGAGTCCCGATAAGACATGGGTTCGATTCCTACTTAACTTGAGTTGGTAAAGAAGAAAATTGCGAAGATATTGATATATTACAAGAACGATAGCTTTCCTGCACACGTGACTTTCACCAATCCGTACATTTTCAGATTGATGGATAAATGGCCTTGAGTCTGGTAGTGACAAAAAGTTCGAGTCCCAGCAGTGAGGACATTAAGCGGTTTGATTTTAAGTAGTAACTTAATAAAAATATCAAATTCATGTTTAAGGATTACTTTACAAATGATCAATATTTCGAACTGAAAGACCAAGAAGCGAAGACGTACGAACAGCGTGCTGAGAACAGTATATTTTTCGAAGTCGACGGGCCGTACCTCGCTATGGTGCTGCCCGCTTCTAAGGAGGAAGGGAAGAAATTGAAGAAGCGGTACGCTGTGTTCAACTTTGATGGCTCTCTAGCTGAATTAAAAGGTATGCACTTCGGGATAGATTTGGTCTATTATCTATAACTTTTTTATCTTACAGTGAGATTAGACAAATCTTACACTTGACTTCAATTTCACATGGCGTTAAATGACAATGAGGACATCGATGGTGCCACTGCGCCGTGGACATTGATAACAGTTCCTAAATTTGACGATACTGAAGTAAAAATAAATTAAAGCCCAAGTAGTTTATTACATAAAGTGTATGTAGTATTACTACATATAGTGGTTTCGAATACAAGAGAATTAGGAAACTTTTACTGGATTCTGATCAAAATCAACCAAAATGTGGCAACTAAAACTAAAACATTAGTATCAGAAATTTCTATTCTAATATATTTTTATTATACTTTACTTTCTTAAAAAAATATAGTGAGTTACTTATAATTGCCCAATGGAGCACTCAAATACTTTTTAATTAAAGTAATAGGAATTAAAAAAAAAGGAACCTAAGATATATAATTTTTACATAAATGTCAATTTATGTAAAAATTTGATTGACTTTACACAATTTATAAATGCTTTATAAATTTGCATCCATCCAATTAAATCATTCAATCTAGTCATTGTCACATCTAGTTAAAGCAACTGATTATTTATTATGAGTTACACATTTTACTGGCTAAAGTATGTTTACTTTTGAAGCCAATGTCCCAGTTAAGTTTAACTGCTGTTATTGCAGTGTACTTTCTACCTGCTTGAAAAATCTTTAAACTTAAAAGTAATGTAATTAATCACAGGTTTCGAGGTGAAGCGCAGAGGTGAATTACAGTTGATAAAGATATTCCAATCATCTGTATTTGAAGCTTTCCTCAAGGGGAACGATCTGAAGACGTGCTACAGTGCAGTGGCAAAAGTCGCGGACTACTGGCTGGATGTGTTGTACAGCAAGGGATCCAACATGCCCGACTCTGAACTGTTCGAACTAATATCCGAAAACCGGTCAATGTCGAAAAAATTAGAAGACTATGGAGGACAAAAGTCTACCTCCATATCCACAGCTAAACGGCTCGCCGAGTTTCTTGGTGATCAGATGGTGAAGGACGCGGGTTTAGCTTGCAGGTATAAAACTAATATCTTATAGTTTTTTCTGAAGAATTTAATTTCACTTTATGATTAGGTTTTTCGTACTAAAAATATAAATTCAAAAATACAGCAATACACAATTGGAATTTTTTTTTGGGTCAAATGATAATCTTAATGTGAAGCGGCGTATAACATCCTAACTAGCCCCAAATTGTTATGGAGGTCGTCTAGATTAAATATTTCGTTACTGCTGCAGCTGAAGTGTGTCATATGTATGATTTTTCCTCAAAGAGATATTTATTTAAACGTTTAGGTTTAACCTATAGCCATCAAGTCCTATAAAAATATAATTGATGAAATAATATAAAGTAAATATTATTATTACAAACCCAATGTTAAATGAATATAATTACAGATTCATAATTTCACGAAAGCCGGATGGAGCACCTGTGACAGAGCGCGCGATCCCGCTGGCAATCTTCCAATCGCCGGCCGCGGTGAAGCGGCACCACTTGCGGCGCTGGCTGAAGGACAACAGCATTACCGAGGAAATTGACATCCGTGATGTACTGGATTGGGGCTACTACATTGAGCGGCTCAGCGGTGCAATACAGAAGATCATCACCATCCCCGCTGCCATGCAGGGGGTCAGTATAGGCAGTACTTAATATATTTTTTGTTAACTTAGGAGACTTTAGACATATTGTCTGTTTTAATCTGTATGTTTTGTAGGAGAAATTTTATAAATTTTCCTCTAAATTATATGAGCTTATTCCTCTTCAAAGATTTCATTAATGTGCAAGTTATACTTTTATAGCTGGATAACCCAGTTCCGCGAGTGCAGTATCCGGACTGGCTGCATAAGAAGATGCTCGCAAAGCAAGATAAATATAAAACACGAAAAATTACGGACATGTTCAGTGCGAAGCCCAAGCAATCGGAACAGTCGCATGATAATAACGATGAGGCAGCAGGGAGCCATAATGATGATACCATTGTAAGTTCTTTATTTAAATACTCATATATTAAATGATTAAAGGAAACATTCCCCATCTAAGTTTACAATTAAACATACAAGTGTCTATATATATGAAGCTATTTTCTCTGATTCCTTGGTAATGGAAGTCCAGAGGCAATATGCTATGGAGTATGATTGTTGGTAAGCTTTATAGAATCCGTTTAGCTAGCTACAGATTGAGAATTTGTGATGAGCACGCTTCGCCACCCACGATTTTACTATTGCTACTAAACGTCATGACAAATTGAGGTTAAGTATTAGCCCCTTTGTAGATAAAAAATAATTACAGTTATTACAGTATTACAGTTACATTACAAATGAATCCATCTTTTTACGATGTAGAGTTGTGTACGATGAAGAACTTCTACCTGGATCTAGAATCGACTAATAAAAAAATAGTACCTAATAAAAATTCGTCATTATCATCATCTCCCTGGACTGCCACTGTTGGATATCGTTCTTAAACATCAGGATTTATTTTAAAAAAATTTTAGCACTTACCCAAAATTGGCACATAAATGCTGATATAATATTTATGGTAATCAATGTAATGAGCACGAAAATTAGTGTGCAGAAACTGTACTTATTGCCATTTATTTCTAAGTACGTAGAATATTGTTTTTTATTTAAGCCTTTACATTTATAATAAACCGCTTTGAATATTTTTTTAGAATAAGGAGATAGACATTGAGGATATTGGCAAAGCACCAGTAGATAAAATCCAGATTCGTCCAATAGTACACACAGTGAAGCGTAAACGAGAAGAGTCACCTACCAAAAGCTTCGCCACGTGGAAGGAGGCATTGGGTCCACCGCCGCCATTCGGAACTTCACAGGTTTGTGTCTTTGTAAAAAAAAATGATTTTAACACTCATATATTATGTATATTTGAAATTCTTTTTTTGTCTCATCACAGGAGGAGCGTCTAGCGTGGATAATCTTTCAAAAAAAGAAATGGAAATGGCAAATGGAACAGAGAGGTCTGAGGAACAGAACCAAGCGCGGTAAACACTATTGTTTTTTATCAATTTACACTACTTACCGTTTGGCTACTAACAGATATTTTCGTGCCAAAACTGTAGTAGTAAATTTGCGAGAAACCCCTGCGCGCTGGTCGTGTAGGACAGATTGTTATAAAAGTCTTTGGATTCTATATCTTGAAGTGGAAGTTTATTGACGGGTGGTGATGATGATCATGAAACCAATTAGTTTAACGCCAGTCACCCGTGACCCATTGGCATTTAATGTGTGTATTTATTACGTATTCTTATAATTGTTTTTTTTTTAAGGTAAAATAGATAATTCTGGTCCAATAGCGCTTAAAAGCTCCGGACCTGTGAACACGTTGGGCGGCTTCATACGAAGAGCTCAGCGTACTCTTTTGAATACTCCTTGGCAAATCATACAGGTCAATATAACTTATTATTTTGTGAAGAAAGTGGGCTCAAAGTGGTTCAATCACTCGGTGATTAGTGATGTATCATATACTCGTACAATGCATTGCAAAGTGTTTTTGCTTATGGAACTTCACTGACTGCTAGTTACTTTTACAGTGAAGGTAACTTTCGTATCACAATTGGTTAACACTTGAACTTAACTTTATTTAGTGTTAAGTGAGATTGAGATTATGAACTTTAATTACAACAGCGAAATACAAACGATGAAAGAAAACATCGCGAAGAAACCTGCACATCACTTAGAATTTATTCTAAGGTGTGTGTGAAGTCACTAATCCGCATTGGGCTCGCGTGGTGACTATGGCCTCATCGCCCTCACATTGAGGGCAGGCCTGTGCCCCAACAGTGGGGACGTAAATTGGTCTGAAGCAGTTTTTACTGGCAGCGGATTAACATAATAAGAGTGGAAGTTATCCAGATGTGTTCGAGAAACTCTACTACAAACCAAATTTCACAATGTACAAAAATAGAACCCAGAACTTACACTTCACAAGGCGAATGCTTACCCACTGTGCCACTATTATATTCTAAACATTACATATAATTGACTATATAAAAAGAATATAATTATATAAATACACTGAGAATATAAAAAGAACATTGTTAATGGTATTACTATAACACATATGACTGTGTTTATGTGATCAGGTAGCAGAGACATCGGAGCCGGGTTTGTTTAGGGTGTGGGCACTTCTGGGCAATGAGTTGCACCAGATCCGTTTGACGGTGCCGCGGATCTTTTATGTGAATCAGCGAGTCGGGCGCGGCAACGACAGCGGGCCTTACTGGAAGCGCTGCAGCCGCGTATTGCCGCGTGCGCATCCCGTCTTGCATCTGTACCAGTACAGCGTGCCAGAACAGATATATCGAGAGCACCAAGAGTGAGTCCTAAATCGTATTTATCAGTTTAGAATTCAACATTTAAATGTCTTACTTTTTCACTGGGAGTGCGATTTAGTGGAATATTGTTATCTGCTTTTAGTTAAAAATGGGTAGTGGGGAACTTCTTCCTGTCACCTCAGGAAGTATTCGATACTCTACTTTAGGACAAGTAGTATTTCTAAATATTCGAAGGACAAGCATTGCTTCACCTGTAAATATCTGTGCTTTATTGTCGTTTACTTGACCTGCGGGCCACAAGTTGTGAAATTAAGATGGTGCTAAGGTATCGCCCGGCTCTCAACATGTGAGTCGTCAAAGTATTTCGGGCGTGCAAGTTGCGCCATTCGCCATTTCTTTTTCTCTTTAAACCATGGAAAATTGGAGACCAGTTTTAGCTCATTGATAATAGAACAAAAAATTTTAACAGGGAATTAATGGGAGAGTTATCTGCACCAGAAATTGAAGGAATCTATGAAACGCAGATGAGCCTAGAATTCAGAGTACTTGTTCAACTGGGCTGTATTTGTGCAGTCGATCCTCAGGAGGCCAGAAGGTTAATACATTTTTTGATTACTATAAAACTTAACAAAAATAGACATTTTCTTTTCAGAGTTTAAAACGCAAAAGGTGACATACTAGTGTAGATTTTGAAATAAAGTGTATAGTACTTTTAAGATAAACATTTAGTTTTGTGAAATAAAATCGAAAGTTATTATTATTTTATTTTAGGTTAATTCAAATGGGTTCAAATAACATGGATACATTTACTTTGAGTCAACTGCAGTTCAAAAGTGTTGCCTTTCAACCGTATTTACCGAAACAGGTACATATTTTGGCCATATACTTGCTATCTCTTATCTCACACATCGTGATATTTATTATGATCATTTTGTAAAAGAATAACGATTATTTTATTTAAAACCTGAAGTATTTTTTTATTTATTTCAGGATGGGGTTTCACCTGTAAAACATGTATTTCTCTATCAACATTCTGCTTTGAATTCTACTAGGAGCATGTGGTCGTTAATATTGGCTCCAACCAAGAGGGCGTACATATTTGTACTAGACACTGTTAAAACAAATCAGGTTCCCAACATGAACACTCTGTTTTCTGCGGAACGAACTGCTAAGTAAGTCCATATAATCATCTCTCCAAATAGACTGTTTCTTTTGTCAACAATCTGCAAATATGTAACCTCAATTCTTAAGTAACCCAGAAATCGTACCGAGAACCACGTGTAAGGTCCTAAAAGATAAGCGCTTGTCCACTCATGGCATTATATCATTATATCATTGTTGATTTAAATTAATACAATTATTTCAAATATTGTTATTAGTGGTAGTGGTATTTCCCCTACCCAAAACCATTTAGGTTTTTTTTTGTTACTCCACGAAACGACGAGCACGAGGATCAGTGATGGTGAGTGAAATGCTTGCCCAATATGGTGGCGCTAGTTAAGATGATATACACTGCATTACATTACGATCTTTGCTGTCAGTCGTAAGATGTTAAGTCTCGTTACTAAACGAACTAATGTTCAGTCTCAGGCTTAAAATATCGGCATAGTGCAAGGCCTGCCTACCGTCAAAGTTAATGTTGGCTCTTATCGCTCATTAATTGATCTCGAGGGAGGAAAAAAATGCGGAGTTTTTGCCAAGGCTTTCCTCAAAGCCAATGTACAGTGGACCACCAGCGCGTTTTATAGATCTTGGGATCTTAAACCAATGAAGGATAGTATAAATGATGAGTCGGTTTTGGTGGGTGGAAATTTTAAATAACCTTAAGTTTCCACGGTATTTACAAGATTATCTCCCTCGAAACAAAAAACTTGCATTGAGTACCTTAACCTGTGTAAATTTTATTTGCGTGATATTTAAGTCATCAGAATGATTTTCTACTTTTTATATTGATCTTTTAAGGAAAAAAAATATTTTGTACCGGTAAATGTTAATGATTAATTTAATGTAGGATAAAACTGGGCACGGCGGAGAACGAGCTCCCCGGGGCTGAGTTGACGTGGGAGGTGGTGGTAGAGAAGGAGGCTCGCGCGGTGTGGCGGGGCGTAGGGCGCGCGCTCCAGCGGTACCGCGACGAGCGCTGTGGCGCCACACTCGTGGCGCTGCAGACCTCGCTCTCGCCGGCAGCGTTGCTCGCACTTGTACCTGGTGTGTCTCAATTTACTCTAATTTTTCATTAAATTTCAAGAAGTTGTAAAAATTTCTGCGTATTACAAATTATTTAACTTGTTTGCAAATTAAGTTAGCAAAGGATTAGGATTTACAAAACAGCAAAAGTGAAAAAATAATGGCTTGTTAATTTTTTATACACATTTCTTCTCAGGTCTGTCTGAGTTTCCTTTAGTGCCACTTCACGTGCGGGATGTTGAGACTCTCTACAGCACATTAGAATGGCAGAGGGTTGGGGCTAGAGCCATCATCCGACACTATCTTAATTTGGAGTCTGTATTGAATTTAACCATTGAACAATGCAGGTAAATTGCTCATGTATTACAATGTTACATCAAAATCTATATAAATACATATTAAAAAAATTTATGATAAATGTTCGATTTTCTTACAGATATTTCCACGTACCTCTAGGTAATATGCCATCAGATCCAACTCTATTTGGAGCAGATCTATTCTACGCACGGCATTTGGTTAAAAATAACTTTGTGCTTTGGTGCTCGAACTTAGAAAGACCTGATTTAGGCGGTCGAGAGATAGATGATAATAGGTAAGTATCCAAAAATTAATAAGATATTAATACATACACAGTAAACACCTGGTAGCAACAAACGGTTCAAACAGTATAACTAAAATAATTATTAAACCTGATATAAAAGTAAGAAGAGAAGAGCAGACTGTTAATAGGTTAGAGCATTTTGGTTGCATAGACCACATCATCATTTTATACCAAATGGGTTTGTAGTCAAAGCTTATCTTATTTGATAAAATAATACTTAATCATATTTTTTGTACAATTTACGTACACGTTTAAATGTAACTACAGTCAATTAAATTAAAGAATTCCTGGTTAAAAAATGAGTAACTTTAATTATTTGTGCCCCTTAGGTTGGTAAGCGAAGTGGAGGAGATGTCAGGTTGTACGCACAACGCGAGCGGCGCGTACGGCGTTTGCGTGGAGCTAGAGAGTGATGCGCTCAGCGTGTGTGCTCTGCTGCAGGCGCAGCATATTCTGCAGCTGGAGGGAACGAGCGTCGCAACTTCGTTTGGCGCGCAGCAGCACACCATACAGGACGCGATAGCTGCGCCCACCGGTGAGCGCACCGTGATATGCCTACAACAACGTGGCGCTTCAGGACGATATACACGGCACCATGTTATGCTCGTCACAATTTTACTAACTAAAACGCCCCTCACATTCGAAACAGTAATGTTTGGAGATGGTTACTGCATGGTGGCAGAATATGCGCTGGAGTAATACCAATTTAGTAATAGAGACTTACTATTACATCGTCATAAAGAGCTGGGTTATGTTGTAGCTGTTAAATTCTTACATTAATTACATAATTTTAAGAATCTAATTAGTGTCAAATAAATGTGGGGTATGTGGTGACAGAAGTTGGCCGCCCTCGCATCCAGATCGCGGCGTCACAGATACACACACACCGCGTACACTAAGTACACCCGCGAACAGGGGCGGTCCTCACCGCCCAGAGATTCCAATTCAGGCGAAAGTAGTCGGGGAACGGGTCCGCGCCCGCTCTCGACGACCGAGTAGATTCGCCAGAAAAACCGACAACCAGACACATATTGTAAAAATCCGCCGTCGGATAACTACACTCCATGTAGTACACTTTTTGTAAACCGGCCGTGGATCCGGGTCCCAGAGCCCAGTGTCAGATAGACTGTAAGAGTCGCATTGGCTTGCAGCGTTAACATCGTTACGAATCTAGTCTAGTGACAGAAGTTGCACTTAAAATTTCATATTAAGTTCCTGAAATTTTGCTTAGGTGCAAATGCTTCGGTGAATTACGACGAGACAGCGCAGTGTAGCGCCGCTTTCAAAATCCTGCGCACAATGATCGCGTCGTGGTTGCGTGACGTAACGCTCTACAAGAACGTCTTCGCCGATTACCAAATATCACATTTTTATAGGTATGGATACGTCTTAAGAAAAATATTGACTCTAGCGAGTACTCTTTTATGATCTTAAAAATATAAATTATGAATTTGAATTTTAATTAACGATATGAAGGGTTCATACCCAAAAGTTTAGACAGGAATGGCGAAGTAAACACTTAACTGCCATGTCAAATGTTCATTTAAACAAACTAATTACCTTTACAAGTATTTGTCAAATTGGATGAAACTAGAAAGCACAAGATTTAGATTGTTCCATTTAAATTGTATTCAATCAACAATTTAATTTATCAAGGTGGCTGAAGACCCCAACGTCGCTGTTATACGACCCTGCGCTCCGTCGTACGCTTTACAACCTCATGAAGAAACTGTTCCTCATGCTCGTAGCAGAGTTCAAGCGACTCGGCTCCTCAATCGTGTTCGCGGATTTTAACAAGATCTTACTCTACACAAAGAAGAACACTGTTATGGATGGTATTGGTGAGTAATGATGAGTCTATATTCCACCGTGTATCTATAACAGCAAAAGTTAGACTGGTACATGAATATTTCAGAGAAAGGATAAAATGTATTAAATTGAGTGATGTATGAAATAGACTAACATGAAAATGGAATAACCGTCGGTTGAATAATCAGTAACAACGTGGCGCTAAGACGGATTATATATATAGCACCACTCCACGCTCGTCGCCTTCGGACATGAAATTTCCAGTCTAATTACCTCAGTGAATTCTCTAACTACAACATTATACAAACCGGAATACAGTGATCATTATACCCTACTGTTTAGCAGCAGGAACAGCGGTGGTACCTTCTTAAACGTTTATCGGCAATGGATACAGAAGCAGCAATAGATAAACAGAATGATCTAATATTACATTATATTTTAGTAATACGTCACAAATAAATAAAAAAAAAACAATAATAAAAGGAATCAATTATTGTTTAAACAAAATTAACCAAAATTGATTATTCTGATTCTTATAATACAGTAGAATAAATTTGTTAAACTCAGTAATACTCCTCTTTTTGAGATGAAAGATTAAAAAAAATATTACAATTTTCTAAATTATTATTCCTCTACAATAGGCTATGTAGAGTTTGTGGTGCAGAGCATCAGGAACAAAGAGCTGTTCCATGGTATAGATATCCGGTATAAGCAGTGCTGGTCCTACTTGCTGTGGCTGGATGAGGCCAACCATGCTGGTGTTCAGGTAAGCAGGCTTTAGCTAGTAATTAATATTTTTTAGCTAGTAATAAACTATTTTTTTTTAATTCTTATCCAGTAGGAGTTTACATTTGACTTCAATTTCGCATGGTTTTACGTGAGAACGAGATCGTAGTTTTTTTTGTTTAAAGTGCAGTTAATAGTCAAAAATTGGACTTCATTATTTCTACTATATATACATATTTACCTAATAAATGTCCACGTCAAAGGCCGATTTAGTTACTACTGCTTCAATAGTTTGTTCAATGTCCCAGGGTAAACTGCCGCAAGGTTTAGTGGAAGTGGGCTCGTCGCAGGTGCCAGCAGCTAGCGAAGACGACGCACAAGAGGAGGTAACAAACATTTTTTACGGTTGAAGTGAAACAACCAGAGCACACTGACTACCATTGCTCATACTAAATATTACTTAAATCACAATATGTCAGAACTTAGAAAATTTCCAGATAAATATGCACTTTATACTATTTACAATATGCAGTACTAATTAGTATATTATCATAAACAAAGGTACTGTAATAATTGTCTTAATTGTAAATTTATGTTGGTCAGACAACTGTCACATATATACATATTTTATTACTAAATTCCTCTTTCCTTGATAGTTTATTTATAGCTCATGCAATGTTCCATTTGCAAAACGTTAAAAAGTTATTACTTTTTTTATTGCTAATTATTTTTTTTTATCGGATTAAATTTTTATGTATCTTAACTACCGAACCGAAAGCGGGATTTAACAAATGTATATTTGCTTCTACCTAATATACATATGGAACAGTTTGGCCGCCATTTTTATTTTTTATTTTCTTCGTGAGTGATATAGATATGTTTAAACAGGCCTGCTAAAAGGAAGTTACCAGAGAAAGCTACTTCTCATTTATCTGAAGTTATTCCCTCCATAGTCGCTTTTTATGATACCCCCTTAAGATGGTAGGGGACATTTTAACCCATTTTCTACATAGGATATCAAATGTATACTGCTAAGCAATTAATAATGGACAACAGTATAACGTTATGACGCAGGGTGAGGTAACGATGCAGTGGAACCTGGCGCAGTTCCTGCCGCGCGCAGTGCGAGACCAGTTCTCAGCGGCAGTTGCGGGCTTCGTGAGCGCCGCGTACGCCGCGCCGGACCGCCTGCCCGCGCTCGTCGCAGGCGAGATCTCACAAAAACTGTTCCAGTGAGTTCATTACACTCTACCTCACGATAATACAGTCACACGTCCATGGAATAGTACCACTATACGCTAATGATAAATTACCTAGCACGAGCATAGACAAGGGGGGTTTCCGTATAACAACTTAGGGGACCTAAGCCAACCTCACCTGCTCGTCCCCACAACTGGTTCCCGCCTTGTCGTGGCAGAAGGGCGTCACCCACGGTGAAGCGAAGAGGAACCTACCTGGCTGGCCCGAAGCGTAGGGCTGGCCCAAGGCGGCTGCTCCAGGTTAGAGCTTCGGAGCTCTGTGAGCTCACCTCGGATATGTGCCGGTGGACTGTAGGGGCGGCTTTATACTGATGATTTAAGTGATGGGATATTATTGTAAAAAAAAATATTGAGTTAGATATACCTAGACTTTTTCCTATATCTTTCTGTTAACTTTTTTTCATTCTGTGAAATTAAATAAAATTATACTAAAGCAGGCGATGCCAATATTTATAGTAAATATTTCGTTATTAGAAAGTAAGAAGTGAGAGGCAGGTAAAGATAAATAATGGTTATACTAAATTACAAAATATACTGTACTCGTAGAGTGACAGAGAAAATCAACAGCCGAATGCCGGCGTTGCGCGCGTCGGACATAGAGCCCCAGCCGGGGCTGCGGCCGGATGCTTTTAGTGAGGACGCAACGCCGGCGCTGCTGTTCGTCAATGCGGTGTGTAAGGTGTTGTCGCTGGACGCGGCTCTCGAGGATCAGGTATGTGCTGTCTGTCATTTTAACTTTACTCAATGATATTCCCGTTCACATATTGGATTTCTCTTCCAATATCATGGCGGCCAAAAACTGAGCGGCAACAAGAACATAAGGAGTGTTTAAAAATCAGATACAATAATTTTGTTTTTTTTTCTATTTTTATCATTATTTACAATCGGCTAACACTTAACCTTCAGTTAGTGTTTACCGTCAATGAGGCCGTGGATTATGAAGCGCGCTTGCCGAAACCTCTCTCGTGTCGAAATACAGCAATCTTAAAGTGATTTTTTTTTGCTCAATAAGAACCAGATTTTCTGTATGAGATGTGAGCGAATATGATAAACTTTACCGACGAATGTAATCCACAACAGGTGACCACGAAATCCAATTGAGACATTCGTGTTACTATGTAAGCGGTTAGCCATTGGCCCATAGCGACGGTTGTAATAGTTTTAGTGTATATGTATGGTGTTACTTTATAGCTATTCCTCTGTGTGAGCCGACTGAATATAGGTACAGAAGCAGTCCGCATAAATATTCGCCCGTGATTAATCGGAGGTTATGTTTAGGTGACACTCCTGCGCCGCAACCTGCTGCGTCTGATCGGCGTCGGAGAGTTCAGTGCGGCGGCGCAGTGGCACGAGCCGTGCACACCGTGCGTGCTGCCCGAGCTGATCTGCAACGTTTGCAACGCGTGCCGCGACCTTGACCTCTGTCGGGACACACATCGTGACACCGCCGATACGTACGTACGCCTGCAATGAACTCACGCGTATGTACACGAACACTAGCGTGTATACTACATATGCATGTAGTCAGTTTACATAATGTTTTGTATATATGTTTATAAAAAATAAAACACCTGTTTACTCCTTCAATTATTTCTGCCACCAAACGATAGCTAGTGAAGTTACTGTGGTAACGAGGCTTAACATTTTATGTTCACGATAAATACAATTGTATAATTGCGGATATATACCTAGTTAGCGCCACATTGTTATGGGCAGGCATATCATTGGTAGGTCTCTGGTACTGGACACCATCTATATAGGTCACACAGCACCTATGTCCAACAACTAAACCGTAGTGTGAAAACATTAGTATTCCAGTTTGAAGGGCACTGTAAGTAGTTTAATTACTGGAGTAACGAGAACTTACGTGCAGTACATCCATCTTAACTAGTGCCATGTTGTTAAGGACTGGCGTATCACTTACTGTAAATATCCCACTGGTCTCATCAGTTAATTGAATAAAAAAAAATTAACTTATCAAGTTTAGTATCCATATTTATACTTGCATAATTAAAAGCTAAAATAAAGCTGTTATTATTTGAAGCTATCAAATTATTTTAATATATTCATTTAATCATCAAACATAACTACATTGTAATAATCATGTTATCATTCTTAATGTAGGCCAGTGTGTCTGTGCCCAACATGCGGCACCCCTTATGATAACCAAGAGTTAGAATGGAGGCTCATAGAGATAATGAATAAACGAGCGATGACCTACACACTGCAGGACCTGATTTGTACCAGATGCCATCAGGTAATTTATTTTGTCTAACATTTTATTCGTAGTGTAAATGTGGCACTACTATTTCAATACATCTTCATAATGAAATGTTATCTACTTATGATTAATATGCAGAAAATAATATATTTTTATGTTAATGGAACATTACAGGTTAAAAGAGAAAATTTAGCAGTTGTATGCGACTGCGCCGGTGACTTTGCCCTAATGGTCCCACAGAAAGAAATTCAAAACCAATTGATAACCTTCAAGACTATCGCTGAATACTACAAAATGCCGTTGTTGTTAGAACAGATTGAATTTAATTTAAGTAATATGTAACAAAATTAATTTTAAAATTACGCTGAATATAAAATCTATTTTATTAAAACCAGGTACAAATTTTTTTTATCTTTTAAATTACTCTTTATTGGTTTATCATCATTTATATAGTTTATCATCATCATTATAAACCATTGCTAGGTCTACCCACATTGCAACCCGTCTGCAAATCTTCACAAGATCTACTTGGTCAATAGTCACCCCATTGTATGATGTATATTATTATATTTTTTTTATATGAATGTATTAAAGTAATATTCAAGTGGTAAGTCTCTGTTGCCGGAGGCTGTCCAGGTAGATATCACCACAGCTTCTATTACCGCTACCAAACAGTAGTGTGCTAGCATTGCATTACTGTATTCATTTGAAGGACCCAGCAGCTAGTGAAATTACCAAGGTAATGAGACTCGAGATCTTACATAGAAGGTAGAGAGTGCAATATGGTGCAGTATATATCATCCTAAATAACAACCAATTTACATCCCCACTGATGGGACACAGGCCTACTCTTAATATAACAGTGATTGGACCATAGTCACCACGCAGACCCAAAGCAGATTTCACACATACTATAAAATAAATTCTAATTCATGTGCAGGTTTCCTCATGATGTTTTAATTCACCGTTTATATTTCACTGTCGTAACAAAAGTTCACAAATGTACATAGCTTAAATGTTAAAGTCATAGCTACATGCCTAGATACAAACCCGCAACATTCAGAATGAAGGCCTCACACACTAACCATTAGGCCAGCAAGCTACCCATCCTTTTTAGCACCACATTATTATGGATGACCATGTAAATTACCCTGTGGTGAACATCCCGCTTCTATTGTCGCTTGATTGGATAAGAACAAAACGTGAACCTGCATTTGCAGTACATCAAGTGGCAACAAAAAAATCAAGATTATCATTGTTCTTTTAATTATTAACAAAAACTATTTACGATCTTTACATTTCTTATCAATATAAAATATATATTTTTTGTGAACCGAATTGTTGTTAAAAAATTATGACCACAACAATAGAGAACACTTTTGTCAAAAAAAAAGTTGCAGCAATAAAATTAAACAAAACCTATTAAATTACATTATTCCAGAAATTGATAATTAGAAATATTTATTAATGATATAAGTATTGACAAGGAAACTTAAAGGGTGCTTCTCTCTTCATTAGGTGTTTGACCCAAGCCTTTGGCAACTTCACTGATACATAACCACTGGCCATCAGCATTCTCTCTCCAAAGGCTGACTTTATTATCACCACCTGATACTGCTAAAATGTTACCAGTGAGTGACCAACTTACACTCCATACAACATCATCAAATGTATTTAGGATGGTTGGTGTCCAAGAAACATTGTCATCACTTGTCCAAATAACAACTCTCTTGTCTTGGGAGCAACTAGCAATCATAGAATGTTGAAGACCTAGTGATGGTGCCCATGCCACATCCCTGACCCAATCCATGTGCATTTCAAGGTGATTTTCCTCAACCCACTGGTCACCTTGTTCTTTCCATATCTAAAAGTAAAATGAAATTCTAAACTAAATATTCATTAAGTGTCTTGTGATGTTCTTTTTTAATTTTTTACTGACCGAGATGTAGATAACAGTTGGTTAGTTATCCGACTTTTATAATCTCAGATACATTTACGAAAATGTTTTTAACTATAGTTGTATGTGAAAGCTGGTTATTTCAAGAAATAAAGTGCAACGACGAATATAACCATATATTATGATAATATATATTTAGATTTTAAGCAAGAAATTTAAGCATTTAACAGCTAATAGATAACTTTACCTTAATCAAATTATCACATCCACCAGACACTATCCTTTTTGGTGCATCTTTATTACTGAGCAGATCCAAGTTTAAGTCAGCAGAAATTGCTGGGCACCAACTTATTGAATTAACACCAATAGCGTGGGCTCCAGGGATTTTTTTGACATCCCAATTGTTACCGTCTTGGTTATATGTGATAATAGATATGGATCCATCGGAACTGCAACATGCCAGTATAAGTCCATACTCAGCAGGAGCCCATGCTACGGAATTGACAGAGCTCTCATGCCCTGTATATTCGTATAATTTTGACCATTCTCCGGATTCTTTCCAAATTATAACTTTTCTATCGTAAGAACAGGAAGCTAGTAGGTTACCGTATTTCGGGTGTGCCCATGCAACTTGCCATACAGGTCCAAAGTGACCTTTCAAATCGGCAGCAAGAGTTTGTGTGCCGCTCTTGATATCATAAATCTTAACCGTATTATCAGAGGAACATGTTGCCAGTCGTAGACCGTAGTAATCGAGTTCAGCATCATGGATCATATCCTCATGGCCCGTATCAATAGTATTTAAAACACTGATCATTTTGTACAAAAAATATCGTAATAATAATAAAATAACTACTGTTTCAATACAGCCTAAAATATTTTTGGATTGTCAAATAAGTTGACGTGGAATTTAGTATTGCTATTGTAATTACGGATATGTTTTCATTCAACTTTATTTAAAACATGTACATTAAAGCAGTAAGAAATATAGTAACAAGATAAGTCATGTTTAGAGAAATTTATAATTATTATAAAAAAAATATTAAAATTGAGTTATTTTCAAATGTTTATTCTAAATATGTTCTTTGGTTATTTAATGACACTTACTATGACAATGTCACATCAAATGAAAGTTTAGCATTCTGAAAATATTGATGAGCTAAGAATGTAGATTTAATAAAATGTATCAAAGTGCTCTGAAAATGCCTGATAAAGAAGGAGGGACCTTTTACAATTTACAAAGTTTATTGGATCAAGACTATCGCGGCGTAAACGTATGTTTCATAAAGGTCAAGTAAATCATAGTCATATGTTTCTTCAAAAATATTTGGTATTTTCAGATTGCGGTATATGCGCTCGCCACTGCATCGTTAGCATTTTCCATACATAAAATTCGCCCGGTAAATATATAACTTATTATTTTAACTGCAAATGTCAGTTTATTATATAACATTAATAACAAATATCAATTTATTAGGTTAGTAAATTCTCAAAGGCTTCCAAAGTTCCTGACCATTTCATAAGAAACCATGAACCTTTAAAGGGGGTATACACAGGTATTCAGCACTCGCCTGTTCGTCTCCTGATTAACCATAAAGCACCAATATATTTACCCTTATGGCATTCCAGTAAGCCTCCTCTTCCAGTCAAGGTGAGATATAAATAAAATCGGATTAAAATTAATATGTTTTTAATAACAAAAAATATGATTTTATTATGTAAATATAAAAGTTACATCTCCATGGGTAATATCACTAAGACATACACTTAATTTAGATATATATTTATATTGTCAACATTATCTAAACCAATGGCTATTCACCGTTGAACATAATTTACATGATACTACTACCAAATTGGTATTTAAAAATGTATCTATTTTGAGGGTAATCTTTGAAACTTTAGGACTTATTTTGATAGGCTTTTCACTGACATGCAATCAATATTGGTAAGTGTAACTAGGGCTATTTTTATATAATTTATTATATGACAGACAGACCTTAATTCTATTATCAATAGCCAGTGACTACATGGCAGTGTAGCTAGTTAGCCGATGAAGCTTCCATTATCCACAACTAAGTTCATGAATCAATTTTGGTAATGATATTTTCTGTTGTATAAATGCCCAATTATTGCAGAGTTAAATGTCTGCAGGGTGCAGCTAGTTCTATTTTTTTTACATGGTTTATTTTGTCTATTGATAAACAATGTTTTTATATAACTTTGCCTTTCTTCTCAGCTGCAGTGACTGGATTTAATTTTTTTACTTAAACTTAAAATTTTTTTACTAAAAATATATTGTAGTAAATAGTGAAACTGAAAACCCTTTCAATATTTGTCTAATGGGGACAACACCTTTGCATATTATTCTTGGAGGTTGGGAATATTAGTATAGATAAACATAATATAAACGAGTTCTGTTATTTATCATGCGTAATTATTAGAACTAAAATAATAAACAGGACTCTTTAATTTTTCTTTTGCTTGCATGACTAAACATTAAGGCTCATCAAAGTTTTATAAAGAAAACATGTATTTATTTAGTTAATTATGGAAATAAATTTGTTTAAAGTTATGGGGAGTAGACATTGTGAGTGGGAATGCAGTCAACTGGCTGGAATGTGTGGCTAAAGGACAAAGTGTGACTCTCAAACCAATTGGAAGGGACAAAGACGATCTTGTTTCAACAGTCTTGCTGCATTTATCGCAACCTGGGGTACATGATTTTATTATTATTGTACAACAAATGGCTGTCATATTATATATCTTTAAACAATTCGGGAGCTTAATATAATGTCTTACAATTGACTTAAGGAGTGTCATAAAATCTACCATATAAATTTGAAAATACATTTAATTTTTTTTTCACGAGCATATGCTAACTAGTTGTAAATGCAAATGTAAAATGTTTGTATTTTATTTCAATTGTAACCTTGAAACAACTCTGTTGGCTTTATCAGAGTATCTCAAAAGGTTGATAATTTTGTTGCATAATAAAACTTCAGTGATAATATTTACGATACATTTATAATGTTTGGCTTTGAAGTTTTTTTTTAATTTATTGAACGAAATATAAATGATCTGTATATTTATTATATTTTTAAGTGTTGTTTTTCAGACTAAATCTATGGAGACATTAGATGTGGGACAAAAACTGGTAGAGCTTGGATTTGCACAGGCATCAGTGCCACAACCTATTAGCAAAAAGACCTTGGAGTCACAATTGGCACCCATTATAATATCAGCGGAGTCTTGTGCAAAGAAAAAACGTAATGGTGTCTGGTCTGACAAATTACCTCCTGTACCATTATATGTGGTTTATTGGAGAAAAAGTTCTAACGTTGCAATCAACATTTTAAATTTATCAGCAAAGAAATTTGTTCAATTTACATCTTTAGTTCTCAAAAGTGTACTAATTGGAACAAAAAATCTTGCACTACGACCATTTAGATCCCGTCCAAAACAGATTCAAGCAACATGATCTTCTCAGCATATTGTTACTTAAATTGTAGTTATACTGTATGAATTTATGGACTTTTTAAATTGTTCAGGAAAAAGTGTTCTAACGTATGTACATAATGTTGATTGATAAATTTTTATAACAAATTTTGACTTTTATTTAACGAGAACATAATTTCTATAATGCAAACATTTATTGAGAATTTCGTTTACATTTTCTGGAGAAATATGTTGATAGTTTGATTTTATCATTACACTTTAATCTTTAAAATAAAAAAACATGTTTAGCATTAACTATCAAATGCTCCAAAATGCATTACACTATCTACTTTCTCCACAGTGCAGTAATGTGCAAACATTATCATACTCGTTTCAGTGGGCGCTGTAATTAGTGATAACCTTCATGGCGACTAGTGCAATATAAACATAATAGCATCTTTCTGTTATAGGCAAGAGTAGTATTATTACAGGGACTATCATTCTGTTCGTTTAATTAATTATTGAAATATAAAAATGCATGTATGTTTTTCCTTAAGCTTCAGAAAGTAGCTTGTTATTAAGCACATTTAGACTAACATGAGCCCTTCAGAGCCTTTTCAATTACATTATTGATGTAAGTGTTACAATTATAAGATGTATTTGTTTATTCTAATATGTTAATGCATTCTTAACAAGAGACCCTGGTCCTGAATGAAAGTAACTAGTATATATTGTTTAATAAGTTTGTTTTTTAAATAAAAATCTTCGATAAAAAAGCACTGTTTATTCAAATTAAATATGTAATATATTACATTAAAATATATATATATCTTAATTAAAATAGCAAAAGAAAATACAGCTATTAATCTAATAAAAGAAATAATATCCATTGAATCATGTTTTTGTTTTATATGTACCAAGTAATTTTGACTTAATAAAATAATTGTCACTTGAAGTAAAAATATTTTACAGATAATTTAAGACAAAAATACTGTTTGATGAAACAGCAGTCACCGAAGCTCAAGTTAATACTTTCAAACAGTTGCTTCTCTACACATTAAGATCTAGTAGATATGGATCATTTAAAAATATCATTTTGCTATAACAACGTGATATCGTTAGCGTTATTAAAAATTTTATTAAAACACTGCACCTTTAACTCAGCTTTGTGCAACTGCGATTCGCTTTAAATGAATTCGTGGATATAAAAATACAAAAGCAAATCTGATCCCCGATTTGGAGTTATCGCACCAGATAAAATGGTAGGTCGAAAAATATAGTCGAGGTGGGTGTGCTCGTGCGCCGCTAGTTTGGTGTTCGGGCAGGGCGGCGGGCGGAGCGCGCGGTGGCGGGGCGTCGTCAGAGTAGGCTGCACCGCGACAGCCAGGACGGCGGCTTGCGTTGCTGCTCATTCGCTCTCAGCTGGTGTGCACCACTCCTAGCACCGGGCGGATTGCTTGCCTCCTAATTGTTAATTAAATACGAAATTAAGTTTTTTTTGTTTGACAAAGCGATCGCCGGAAACTCTTCTGATAATAAGAGAAACATCCCGCCAATAAAAATGTTGCGTAATTAAGAATTATAAACATTATACTCAATTGTTTGACACGTAAAATGATATACCTCGATACTCCAGAAACTCCACTAGCTATAACACCTTTCAAACCAGAACTCAGTAATATTTACATACTACTTATACTGCAGTAAATGGAGTAAAAATACTAATCTGACTACCACTACTTAACACAATACACCTTATGTCTCAACGAGGTAGAGAACATTGCTATAGGTAGGCAGATCACATACCATCAGATGAACACTCTGCTTGTCATGTTGTTTCAAATAGAAATAAGAATGTATACTAATAAAAAAATTAACAATTCCTAAAAATATGTTTGACATCAAAAGAATTATATATTTTTTTTCTATTTTAGATAACCACTAATGAAACTAGAATTGAACATGCAAAACCACAACAATTATATAAATAACAATATCTATAATAATATGCAAAAAATTGTTAGATCTTTTAATTGTTTGGTAAATTATAAATGCATGCACTAGTTTCTAACAAATACAACACTGAAAAACCAATCTGAATATTATTATTAATTTATTATGAAAAACTAAAGTGCTAAGAATTTAATTTAAAGCTGAAATAAAGATACAGTAACACAATAACATCTAACAACATGTAACATCTGAAACGAATTACCTTCTGTTTTTTTTTTGTATAGCAAGGCATGAAACAAAGAAAATTACATATATGAGATAGATTTTAATTATTGAAACTAATTTTTGATAACATATTAAATCCATTTTGCATATGAATATAAAATTAATATATTTTGCTGGACTTTCACACTGGAATGAATCACATTGTTGATAACATCATTTCCCACAATGTTCCCTCATTTTGTTACTTACAAATAAAAAAATCAATTGATTTACATGTTTACCATCACCATCATCATTTCAACCGATGGATGTCCACTGCTGGACATAGGTCTCTTGTAATGTGTTTGACAAACCGTTTGGTCCTCGCATGTTTTAATTTTTAAAAATGCATCTGTATATATATTTGTATTATTACTAATTTAAGATGAGAAATTCAGTGAGTATATCAATGGGTTGAAACTTAATTTCTATAAAGAATAAACATATATATATATATATAGCTTTGGAAATTGTAAGTTCATTAAGTACATATATAAATACCTGTTTCTTCTCCATTTTCGCCTTTATATCTCTTGCTAATGTATAAAATGCATATTCCACATTTAATGAGTCCTTTGCTGATGTCTCTACAAATTTAATTTGATATTCTATTGCTAACTGTTCTCCTCTCTCTTTTGATACCTACAACAAAAGATGGGTATCTATCAAATAGTTTTCATAATCTTGTAGTACCATATCAAAGACACTAATTATATGCAAAACTATAATTGTACATAGAATCCACTGATGGTTGTTTTAATTTGATTACTCAACTTTTCAAGTCTTTGGTATTAAAGAGCATACATTGTCACTAATCAATGCATTTAATATTGTAAATTTAACTGTTGAGAATATTTCATGAATAAAAAAATCTAATTATCATTATATTGCATATTATTTTATGCCATATTAAGTTATACTAAAAAAGAATTGCAAAGATGATATTAAATTAATAGCCTAAGTGTCAACAAAGCCCCTCTCTGTTGTTCTCTTATGTTTACCTGTCTTTTAGCATCTAGATCACACTTATTTCCGAGTATCATTTTTTCAACATCAGCACTGGCATTTTCTTCAATGTTTCTTATCCAATTTTTTATATTATCAAAACTTTTTTCATTTGTTACATCATAAACAAGCATAATGCCCATAGAACCTCTGTAATAAGCTGTAGTGATAGTGCGGAACCTCTCTTGCCCTGCTGTGTCCCTAAGAAAGTTAATAGAAAGTGAGTAATTTTCAGACAATAGCACTGTTTTAATTTATTTAAAAAAACTCACCATATTTGTAATTTGACTTTTTTTCCGTCAAGGTCTATCGTCCGTATTTTAAAGTCAATACCTGTAAACAGAACACTGCTGTAAACGAACCACTAATTAAAATTAGTGAGTATGATGTCATAAACAGTTCATTCATTTAATTTGATAAGGGCTCATTTGCGTAGTGCCGCGCCCTTAAATTTGATAATGTATAAGCATACGCTTCCAACAGCAAATAAAATAAAAAAACCGTTCAATGACAATTACACACAAAAAATACAACATTTCTGACAATAACCTTTGGTACAAAGACTTAAAGACACTTACCGATGGTTGATATGAAAGAGATATTAAACGCATCTTCAGAAAATCTAAATAATATAGATGTTTTACCGACCCCTGAATCACCTATTAAAAGTAATTTAAATAAACAATCGTAAGTTTTTGCCATTTTTTCACAACAATCTGATTACAGAATACACGGTCGTTCATTTGGCATTTTTGAGTAATCTCTAGGGATGTAGATCAAATCACGGAAGTGTCATCGATGGACTTTATACCATTTAATAAAAAAATAGATCCAATTTTGAAATGGTTTCATATATTAATAAATGTGGTTTATGATTTGAAAACTCGTTATACTTCTATTGTAAACTATTTGTAACTTGTTCTATCCTTTCAAAATTTTTACACAGAATAATGACATTAATAAATATAGTCATCCAAAACTGGTTAAGAAAACTATATAATGTAATAAAACCATATAGTTGGCAGTGTTTCATTATATACCTGCGTAAAATTATATTTTTCGTTAGATAATCCTATTATGTACTCTTATTAATCTCAATTTTTTTTACATATCTATTGTAAGTAAAGATGTAATAAACCTTATGAAGATTGATAACTTTGCAATAATTATATTATTTGAAAGTTTTAGTACAGTATGAAATTAAATACTTCATCTTCATCATCAACAGCCGGTAGATTAGATACTTAGATTTATAAAATTTTAAGTCAATTACCAAGAAGCATTTTTCGTCTAAAATTTAAAAAACGAGAGCGATCCGTCAAAACAAGACGCGGCAAATATTTTTTAATAATTTATAATTTCGTGTATTTGTTTGGATGTTTATTATTAGCGATTGTCAGCAGAGACGAATAGATTTCCCACAATTTAAAAATGTTCTATCACGTAAGTTAACGTGTCATTTACAATGTCATTCTGTGTTAAATATTAACAATAACTTTGGCCTCAACTTGCAGATATCATTAGAACATGAAATATTATTACATCCTCGGTACTTTGGACCACAATTATTAGATACTGTAAAACAAAAACTATATACAGAAGTCGAAGGAACATGCACTGGCAAGTATGTATATAGATATAAACATTAAAGGTTATGTTTAATATTGAAGATTAATGAAAGAATATGTAAAACTAAATTTAATAAGAATTCTAGACACTTAGGTACACTCTATTGTAAAGGACTCCGCACAATAACTCACAGGACCCAAGCCAACCTCGCCTGCTTGCGATGCTCCCTGCTAATCAATAAATGAGGCTCTGGCTCACATCAATCCGCATTGGATGATTGTGGTGGAAATGGCCTTGCTGGCCTATTGGTGTGGAAATCTTCGAGGGACGCCTATATCCAGCCGTGGATGTTTATGGGCTTATGTTTGACTTGATTTGATTGATGATTTCTAATTAGTTTTAAATTTTAGTTGTTAATTACTCTTTTACATTGTAAATCTAAACAAACATTTTTTGTTTTTAAAGATGTACTGACCTCCTTTATAAATGTTTTTTAACATTAACTATCCCATTGATCAACAATAAAAAGACAAGTACTACAAAATATTTAAAAAATGTTAATGTAGAGAATTTTGGGCTATTATTCTATGTTAAACTTTTTTACATTATAATATTCTAAGAAAAGTAACTAATAAAATCAAAGAAAAGCTTATATCACTAAATAATTTTGTGAAAACACTTAAAATTATATTATTTATGTATTTTTAATCAATGCTTTTGACTTTTATTTTTTTTTTCATAGTACAGTGATAAATGTTTCATTTCTATGTAATGTTTGAAATATTAATATATCATAAGTATTATATGTCAAACATAGTGAGAGAATTGTCATTTGTTTCTCTCTTGAGAAATTTCAAAATATAATTACATTTAACCATATTTAGGAAGACTTCTTTGTTTCTTATCGATAGTCAGGGTTTCACATACACCTTATAATAAATTCTAATTCATGTGCAGATTTCCTCACGATGTTTTCCTTCACAGTTTGTATTTCGCTGTTGTAACTAAAGTTCACTAATGTACATAACTTAAATATTAATGTCATTGGTATATGCCAAGATTCGAACCATCGAACTTGGGAATGAAGGCCGTACTCTCTAACCATTAGGCCAGCGAGCTACTACAAAAAAAAAAATTCCTACCAAATTTCAAGTCTCTAGGTCTTATGGGTCCAGAGATAACGATATGAGTCTCTACATAGGTGGAAATCTCATTTATATATATATATATATTACTTAAGCTTTTCAAATTGCATTTCTTTTTCTAGGTATGGATTTGTAATAGCAGTAACTACAATAGACAGTATAGGAGCTGGTCTCATTCAGCCTGGCCAAGGTTTTGTGGTGTATCCTGTTAAATACAAGGCAATTGTGTTCAGGCCTTTTAAGGGAGAAGTCCTGGATGCAATAGTTACCCAAGTTAATAAGGTGGATTAGGTTTATTAATTTGCGATCAGCGAAAGGAATAAAAAATTTAAAATAAACTGCACTTGACGCAACTATTCTCAATTATAAATTTGATTGAGTATTATAATTGAAAAAAAGTTTATTAATTTAACAAAAAATTGAATTATTATATATTAATATTGCTATTTATTAATTATTAAAAGTGTTTTTATTTCTGAGCCATTATTTAAAAGTGCATCCTATTTATTAATCATAGTGGCACTATAGAATGCAATTATTATCTATCTAATGTTTTTTGAGCTAATAGGGCTCACATCCCTTGGGGGATAAAAGCCCGTACCCAAAAAAAAAGATTAAAAAAAATCTAATATTTTAATTACAGGTTGGAATGTTTGCACAAATTGGTCCTCTCAGTTGTTTCATATCCCATCATGTAAGTGAACTTTATAAAAATTACAATTAGGATATTTGTGTACAAATTTATCTTAAACAAAACAGTCATTTTTGTACTACTGCGACTCAACTCATAAACTCATAACTTTATACTCATAAAGGTCTTTTTGCCAAATTGAGGTGATCAAACCTGACAACCTCATATTTTGTTTAATATAGATATTAATTCAAACACATATTTTAATTTTCTTTATTTTGAGGAGTTACCAAATAAAATCAAAAATTATTATCAGGATGGCTTTAATATAGATTTAATGCAAATCTGTTTAGTAGTATCAGACAAATGTCTCTAAACCAAAATTCATTGAAACATTATTAACTATTTCAGTCAATTCCTGCTGATATGGAGTTTTGTCCAAATATAAATCCCCCATGCTACAAGAGTAAACAGGAAGACAATGTCATACAGGAAGAGGATGTAATCAGATTGAAAATTGTTGGCACTCGGGTGGACGCGACCGGTATTGTAAGTTGATAAATATTATTCATCATCATTATGTAAAAGAGGAAAAATTATAACAAATATCTGGATATATTTTCAGTTCGCCATTGGAACATTAATGGATGACTACTTAGGGCTGGTGACACAATAATTTTAATGTTATTTATTTATAAGGTTAATAATAAAATATTAAATAAAACCCAACTTTATTTGTTATTATTTATTTGGCATTCAAGTAAAAGGATAAAAATACATTACACAATGTAACAAAAACAATTTATCAAGAAAAAAAATATGAATAAAATATTTGGATTTTTTCAGTCTATTTGGGCAGTATATGTGGTGATGTTAGTTGATCTGTTTAAATAGTACTTCCAGTGGTATCAAATACTAAATCTAAAAAAAGTCTAACGTATACACTTAGTGTTAAACAAAAATCACCTTAATGGTACAGTGCTCAAATATAATATCAAATTGTGATTACATAGAAAAAATCTTAAAATACTGCAGTGTTAAAAAAAACAAAGTATTTAAAAAAAAAAATTAACGGTTGTTTGTTCTATTACATGTTGAATATGTTTGTATAGTTTATTGAAAACATTTAGATACCTTTTAATGAAATGTACATATGTTTGGGGTTAGGAGAATTATTTAATTTAGTTAAAAAAAATTATCAAATAAGAAATTATTTCTGCGAGCAGCTAAACTAACATATCTATATGAAGTTTAGTCAATGTCTATTAAAGTATATACACAAATTACATAATCTAAAATAAATTGAAGTTAACTTATGTTGTCAATGATAAAAAAATTATCCCGATAGACAATTTCGAGTCTTTGGTTTTTATTTTTTACTTTTTATATACACATTTCAGAAGAAGAAAGAAAATAAATTAACTTAATCAAAACGTGTACGTAATTAAAGTGTTATGGCATCAAAATAAATAATACTTAATATGAGATCAGAACAAACAAAGTAATGATTTTATCTAAGCACCAATCTGGCCGTATCATAAGGTTACTAACATGGTGACCACGTTATACGATATCAGCAGAAGCGTCTAATGTAACTGAAGCATAATCGCTATATTGCTCGGTGAACATCAGATTAACTGGCTGAAATAAGACGCTTACAATTACATTATATCTATTATTAATAATAAATATACATATATTTAATATAAAATATTGAGACATAACATTGTGCAATACGTGTTAAAATATGATAAAAGATATACATCGAACAATTGATAATTGTTCAGCTGTCAATAGTTTTACATAGATCTGTCTCATTTTCAGCTCTCCATGTTTCTATGCAGGCTAGCCTAAGTAACATCAAATTTGTTTTTTGCCATTAATAGATATATAAGTATACTAATATATTTTTTATATAAATATGTACTTAATAAAACAGTACAATTAAAAGATTGTGATGCTGTAAAACATTTTTTTAAGTATCAATGTTAGAAATATGCAATAAGTATTTAATTCAGAGTATCTAACATTGTAATTTTTTTCATAAATCTATATACTAGAAGTATATTGTCTGCGAGTATTTATTTGGGGATAAGTCCCTATTGTTGGATAGTTGGTAGTGCTCAAATATTAATGTTCCAGTTTCATAGGTGTTGTAGCTGATATTGATGAAGTAACAAGAATCAAGAACTTGTGTCTCAAACGGTGAGCACATTGTACGATCCTGTAAATATATTAGCTAACTCAACATTATTATGGGCAGCCTTATTTTCACCAGCTAAAGTCCTGCATGTCTCATGATTACCAATAACTACAAAAATCACCCGTTAACAGTGCTTCAATTATTTTTGCACCTTACATCTCACATTTATTAGATGGACTTCTAAGTAGTGAAATGTCTCTGTTAATATATTTACAGTTATTTATTTTAACTTGTTTAGAAACAACTGTTGTCAATTTAAGTACATAACAGTGGTCATAAGATATGAGTTGTAATCAAATGCATTTGTAAAAGTCAATTAATTTTTGAAAGGAAAATTAAAAAAAATCCGTTATACATTCAGGCTAGCCGCAAACCTAGTTAAGTCACCATTGAAGCTTCGACAAACTTACAAGGCACAAATAAAGACTTCGGGGACATAAGAAAATTGATTTATATACGCTCGCTATATGAAACAATGATATATATATATATATATTTATATAATGTACTGTTTATAAATACTGTGTATTTACACGAAGTCAAGAAGCGAAATATAGTATAATCTATAGAATAGGAATTCTAGGAAGTGTTTCTTACGTAGGAATACTTAAGGACGTCTACAAGGACACTGTGCTATACGCAGAGAAAAATGGCGCCAAGCCAGGGCTAAAGGCAAAATAGGTTAACAATATCATAATTTTATCATTTTTCTTTTGTAACAAAATAATTTTGATTGATTTTAAACTTATGTAGCAGTAATTAACAAAAGGTGTAAATTTTGTTTATCATAGTGTTTTATTTGTGAGTCGGCATCTAATAGAGAGTTGGTATTTCTTATTAACCAATAACAATGGTGGACACTAATATACTAATAACCTCATACTAATTTCACATCAAATTCATTAATTTTACGACAAATTATTTAAATCGATCCTTTTCCCAATTAATCCTTCAACGAATTTAGTATGGATTACACTAAGTTTATGGAGTTTAAACTTTACATTTACAGTTAATTTTAAGGATTTTTTTTTGTATACCTAGTATTTGTATCTGATACAATTTATTGTAATAGGATAAAACATCGATATCTGAAGGGATCTAATAAGTTTACCTAAGGGACATAGGGGAAGTTACAACATGAATCTATAATATCAGAAACATCTTAACAACCTTAACAATCTATGAGACAAAATTTATTTTTTTTATCTACATAACATGTATTTTAACAGTTATAATACTGACGTAACGTATTGTATAATCTATAGACCGGAATATATCGACTATTTTTTACTGGTGATTATAATCTTGAGCTATTTTAACTATAGTTAAATTTGTGGTTTGTTTTTTGCTTCCCCGTCTCCTGGCGACTGTCAACTGTTCATCCTATCACTTTGCACTGAACACCATTTAACTGTCCTTGATACGAAGTAAATGTGGATCGATTGAAACTGTTACGGATTTAAAATCTTGTGATATTAGGGTTGACTTTATTCTCTTTGTACATCACAATGTCCTTCCCGTTCAGGAAGGTGACGAATGCATCACATCAACATTTACTTCTCCTACTTCACTTACAACCAAATCCAATCTCTAACGTATCCGGGACGCGCGCGATGGCCACCGTGTCGACTGATCTACAGCCCGATTGTTCTTCTCATAACAGCTACGAAAATACTCCATGAACATCTCACTTTAAAATAATTATTGCAACATAATGGTAGTGACCTTCCACTTTGATCTGTTTATTATATATCATTAGTTTGTTAAGGCATTCTCATCAATCATCTTGTGTACCAAAGCGAGCACAATGTGGTGTACTATTAATCATAGTAATTAGTGCCACAATGGTATTTCTTTAAAGAAATAACGTCTCGTCGAAAAAAAAAAATCTACTTTAGCGAATGATCCACAAAATTATAACTTGTTGCTTTGCTACATATGCAGTGACTCACTACACCGGTTATAGATTTAGGAAGGGCTAAGTGACGTCTGTATATAAAGCAATAGATGTGATAACTTACTTATAGGGAAGCTGGTTTTCCAGAAATATTCGGACATTTGTCTGTACACCATTCATTATGAGATTATATAGATAATAAATACATGTAAATTGATGTTCATGGGAGCTTTAGTTAGCTATAGAAGGTTACATCGGGCTAAAAGGTGTAGCGGGTGGCGAGCGGGCGCGGTGTCCGGGTCTCAGCGGCGGACGTGGAAGCACTGGCACTAGGCGGGCGGGTGTCACGAAGTACGTGGCACAGGGCCGCTGGGCTCAGCCACGGCGGGCGACACCGGCCCGCGGACTGCTTCTATGTAGTCCTTGATCAGCGTTGCGATCTGGTACGCCTGTGGACCAAAATTTTATTAGTAAGTGAAAAGCATTCCTTTAATGAGGAGGAGACAAGAGTTTGCGGAGAAAATCCAAGACGACGTCTAGAAGCTTTTGAGATGTCCTGCCCCCGTCGTAGTATAGTCATCAGCTGATTCTAAGTGTCAAATGAAAAAGGTTTTTAATTCAACTTATCGGCATAACTCGAAAGTTTATGTAGACTGTGAAAAAACGAAAATTCTAATGTCTTCGACATGTTGTGATTTGTGATGATTTATGTTAGATACATTCTCTGATCATGATAGACAAAATAGAAGGCAAAAGACGAGCGGAAAGAAATCGTGATTAAGTAACATACGGAAGCAGACCGGTATCACATCCGTGAGTGGTGAATAAATTAAATTTAAGGATCGTTTTGCTTTTTGTTGAAGTGGTGTTTATAATAGTTGGTGGCAGTACCTGGTCCGTGGAGAGCACTAGTTTTGCATGTTTGCGGTCAGCGCGCGTGACTAGGAGGAGCGCGCGGGGCGCGGGGGACACGGCAAGCAGTTGCTCGTGGTCATGCGAGACGAGAGCAGCGCGCGCGCCGCGCCGCAGCAGCGTCAGCCCGCGCGCGTCCACCGCCAGCCACAGCGCGCGCGGCCAGTTCGATGTAAATGATTGCTGCGAATAACAAAAACAATAACTTCACAGATTTATGATAATAATAATATTATTACGAATTTGCTTCATTAACAATTTTTTCTAACTACATTTAGAAAATAGTAAACAGAGTGGAAAGTAATAAATGAGGTTGCCTGTAACACGAAGCTTGTGCCTTCCCTTCTTTTTTTAATTCAATTTCAGGGACCAGATGGATGAGACGTTCAGCTGATGGTAATGGATAGGCCCGCCGATAACAAGGTGGCGCTAGTCAGGATAATTTACACAGCACCACATTGCGCTCGTCGCCTGAGCTACAACGTCGTTGAAACCAGAACATAGTAATGTTTGTATTATACTGTTTGGCGGCAACAAAAACCTACTACCTAGTAAAGTATTAGGTATATACTAATGTGTAATATTCAAGAAGAAGGAGATAATTCACGTATATATTTTCTTTAAAGTACTTTTATCTATTTAACGGCAATTATCTACATCATGTAAATTCAGATTGATAGAGTAACATCAAAATGGAAGAGAAGAAGAGTTCTGTTATTCAGTTATGAAACTTTCTCCGAGTTGGATGCTAGAAGAACTACGCATAGTAGTATGGAGTGAGAATAACACTGCATTTTAATTTCGAGTCATAATTATTAATGCGGCTGTATGCTGCCATGTTCAGTGTGTGTTAGTTTGATATGTACCATGACGTCGAAGACGGTGGCGCGCGCGAGCGGCCAAGATGCAGCTAGTGTTAGTGCTCGCTGCATGGCAGCGTGCGGGGGCGTGCCCCGGAGCGCGAGGTGATGAAGGCGCACGGCCGGCGCGGGCAGCGGTGCGAGACGCGGAGGTAGTATTGCACGCGCCGCTGCCAGGCATTCCTCACCGCCCTCACCGCTACATTCGCCGCTCACCACCTGAGCGTGCAGCGCCGCAACCATCACCTGAAAACGCTCTCATTGTTATTATCTTTGTGACAAGCGAATCTATAACAAAGTCACATTTATTAGGAGGATTACAAAATCATTTAATCCCATAAAGTGTACTGCAATATCAGTAGCTACTTCTTCTTAAAGTGCCTCTCCAACTAGTGAAGGTTGGCGATCAGCGCGGTAGTCCTTTCTGTCTCTGGTTTGGCGGAACAATTCGGACGCCCCAGATAAACCAGTCCAGTCCCTGATATTTCTCAACCATGACCTTTTCCTTCTCCCCACCTTTCAGATTATCAGTAGCTACAGCGTCCCCCATACAAGTTCACAATAATGCCATTAAATCGCCGAGACGAGGACGATTTAATGCCTGCTACAGTCTCAGGCAAGAGAAATACATCATCAAGAAGAGGGAGAATTGTTAGTTTTCAACTGTGTGAGCATGTTGATTGATTGAACATATTATAAAGTACTCTTATCACACAGTATGTTAAGAATTAGAATGTATCGTATGCTGATTGAATAGAGGAGTATGAAAACTCACAGCCTCATCCGTTTCTATGGGCAAGCGGTCGTGACGTATCGCGTGCAGCACTTGATAGTAGAGTAACTCCATCTCAGCCACGCAGGCAGTGTGCAGGGGCCGCTCGCCCAGGAACAGTCGCTTCTTGAATACTAATCTGTATAAATTTTTGATGAATATTAGGGTCGTATAAAATGCAACAAATTTCTATGTTTTATGTTTTTTCTGTAGTGACTTCGAAGTCGACTTTCGAATCCTTTTATCCATTACATATCGATATTAAATTTACATTATCCAAATCAAGGAACGAGCAATATACATAAAGGTTTAGAAAATTATATACGTTGTTAACGCTGCCGTACATTATTAGTTGAATCCATGTTGTAGTGTAAGGTACCTGCAAGATGCTGCCGTGGCGCCGGCCTTCTCCCAGCGCGCGAGTACGTCGCCGACGCGCTCGCTGCCCGCCAGCGCGCGCTCGCCCGCGCCCGCCGGGGTGGAGTTCGCGCATACTTCGTACAGCGCGTATCCTGATCGACATTACGTTTTTCAATTTAACGGTAATAATTCACTGATGGTAGATCTCTGTTGATGGATATCGTCTAGAGAGATACCACTGTAGCGCCTATTTCTACCGCCAAGTAGTGTGCAAACATTACTGTGTCACGGTTTGTAGAGCGATGTAGCTAGTGTAATTACTCGAGAAAATTAACTCAATATCTTGTCTCAGGCGACTAATGCCACATTGTTATGGGCGGGTGTATCACTTACCATCGGCTGAACCTCCCACTCGTCCTGTCGCTTAATTGAATAAAAAAATAATATTATGCATAACAAAAAATATTTGATAGATTAAGCTGTGTTCTATTCTTATTGATGTTAGATGACTTACCGGCCACGGCGTCGCTCAAACCAATTTTTTCACGCAGCATGCCGACCAGGTGGTCTGCGGTTGCTGCGGGACCAAACACCAGCCCGTGCTGCTTGCCGTCAAGCAGAAGCACGCGTACATGCATGGGACGCCGCGCCGCCGCACACAGCAGCTCTTCTCGCGAGGGTGCACTTCCACGACGCCCTACTTGTACTATACTCAGGGCGACCTATTGAAAGCAACGGGTTTTTTTTACCAATTTTTTTTAAGGAAAACACAAAGTTTGTCTTGTATTATTATAACAATCAAGTAAAGAGAAAGAGTTTCATTTGCATTTTGATGGTATTTTTGTTATTTATAATTATTTAGTGTATGTGTGTGCTTTATGATTTAAAATAATAATCAAGATATGTTTAACAGCCACTTAGGCCATATCTGCTGCTGTTATACGACGCAGTTAAAATTTAACGTTCAGTCCACATACGTGCCATAAACCGGAACAGGTTATACCAAGTGCTCCATCAGAACAGGTGTAAGGATCAATTCGCGTATAATTAAAAATGTCCGACCTGAATAAAGCATTTTAACTCATAAAATTTGAAATGAACATATTTATAAAAAATGTTCATTTTAATGTCCTTTTGCTATATAACCAAAGTATTTCTGATTAATAAGATGAAAACTTTTCTCTGTATTATTTCCATGACTTTTTTTTATTTACGATAGGTTATTACTTTATTCTAATTTCAGACCTTGTAAAGTGAAAATGAAGCTGTGGATGATAAAGCATTTTCACGCGTAATATTCCAGTAGCAGTTATAAGAGGTGTTAGAAATTATTTAAGTTTTTTTTTATAGTTATAGTAAGAATAGGGAAATCCGTTCAGATGATGGGAAGCAGTAGTCTAGATTAGTCGGAGAGTTGTAACCGTGCGCTTTTTCGGCAAAGACAAGTGGGTTCTTTTGTTGTAAGTAATCTATTGACATTGTTTAGTGTAAGAGTGTGTGCGTACCTGTTCGGCGCGGCGTGCGAATTTGCCCTCCTCGCCCGCGTGTAGAGCGGTGCCGCGGTAACGCAGGTGAGCGAGCAGCAGCCGCCGCAGCGGCTTAGCTGGCGGCAGAGCGGCGCCCACCGCCGCGCATAGCAGCGCCCAGTGCCGCGCCGACACGCGCGATGACGGCTCCGGGTGATCTGTCGTCTGAAAATTTACCGACACTTTCATTTCGGGTCTTTAGATCTACCAAAGTAATTTGTTTTCACTTTGATGCTACAGTGTAAGCGTGGATATTTTTTGATAGACGGAATTATAAAGCAGCTTCATTCAATTCTTCACCTGTTTGATGAGCTGCATGTATAGTTCGCAAAGGAGCGTGTCCTTCTGAAGGCAACGCTGCAGCAATGCCTGCGCCAACGCTACGCGATCATCACCGTCGCCTTCATGGCTGCTCGAGCTATTGTTGTTCGCTAGGTTGGTAGTGCTGCCTTCGTTTGTATTCAAGCCAGCATGACTCATGATATCCTGTAAATGAGTAAGACTAAAACAAGAATAAATCGAAAGAGATTTCTAATTTTAATTTTATTCTTTTTCTGCTTCCATGGCACAGAGGAACATAGAGGTCTCTGAATTGATTCTCTAGCTATAATCTTAATAAGTATGTAGGTAAAATAATTATTGCATTATATTAATTTACAATAAATAAAAGAAAATCTTTTGTGAACTCTAGTACTTTTGTACACAAAAGATAAAATGGAAAGAAACTATAAGTAAGATAATCTCAACATTATTGTTAGAATAAAACAAAATCTTTTTAGGGTCTGCACATTATTTTTGACTTAATTCCAACATAATTAAGTATATCGGATGGTTACTTTGAAAATCTGCATGGCGGCGACTTCCTCTGCCTCGTTGAGCTTCGTGAGACTGTGTGGCAACGAGCGCGCCCAGCACCAGTAGCCCGATGGGAAGCCCTTGTAGCTTTCGCCTTGTGTTTCCGTCGCGGTGTCCAGCCTCACGCGCTCCAGTCTGTGCTTGCTTAACCTAAGTAATTTTTGTTAAAACTTATCTTACATATTTACCATGCACAGTAAAATGTTTTTATTCGCGGGGTATATGTTCCATAAGTGTGCCGCGAATACAGAAACCGTGAATACGGAATATACTTTTTATTATTAGTCCATTTGACGGCATTTACAAAGGATATTGGATTGGATACCTATTGGAATCCTTTTATTATGTACTTATTGTATCCGCCAATAAAAAACATTTTAGTCGCGAATATAGGAATTGGATAGTATTTTTTTTAATCAGCGAATAGTGAAAACGCAAATGAAGGAAACGCGAATAAGGAGCTTTTACTGTACTCTTATTTTCGAGAGACTTATGAACTATAGAAGGTAACATCGTGTAAATAAGCTGCATCTTACAAATTCATCGAACTCAATATTTCCTCCGAGTTCCTAAGTTATAACGCTCTTTTGTATACGTTTTAAAGTGGAGGGATATGTAGACAGAGTGCTTTCAAATAATCGTAATTTATATTTGACCAAGCGTCAAGATTTAATTTTGTATTAAACTATGATACACTGTCTATAAATATGAAGCATTACTTAAGATCTAAGTTATTCATGTTTACATAACATTAGTTCGGAATTGGTGTCATTACATTAATAGGTTCACTAGTTACAGCGCCCTTCAATTCAGTCTACGACATGATAATATTATCTTTTTTTAACTATGTCCTGAAGTAGATGTTTTGTGACTGATGATGATCGTAATACAAGTCTCTAATATAAACATTTTGGAATTTGATTAAATATTGAAGTACCTTCGTAGTGTGTTTCTGAGGAAGCCTCCGGCGGAAAGGTCAGTGGGGCGTCGTAACAGTCCTGAATCAACGAGGGCGCGCCGCGCGGAGCGCAATGCTGCCGCAAGACGAGCACGTTCACCGGCAGGGGCGGCGCGTCGAGGCGGTTCCTCTGCGAGACCGTTGGCGAGAGTGGGGCTGTACGCAGCCATCAACCATGCAGCTTCTTGCTTTTGCGCCGACTCCAGAACTATACACCTGAGCAGAAAAATCTTCATATGTAAATGTATCTCAACTGTATAAAGCAATTGTTTCAGACTTTTTTATATGATAAATTCGAATTAAATCACTATTTATTAAAATTATTCAAATAGTATAAATATTGAACAGAGACTGAGGGTCTCTGTTCAACCTTGTAGTCATAAAGACAACCGTCGATTTTTATTCTCATCTTCCATTTTTTCTTAATCTTACTTATGTCTACACATTCTTGATTAACATGTTTAATGTTCCATGGTGATAAATATAATGTGGTCCCGTGTATATCACCTTAACTAGCGCCCCGTAGTGGCTGCATTATGAGCAACCTCATCACTAATCATGATCAACGATAAAAAAAATTAAGCTTTTGTTTTAAGTACAATGAGTTGTACTTGACCAAAAATTCACATGATATTAATTGTTAATGAGGTCTTAATTGATAATGGCCAGTATACTAGGGCTTACACGTGAGTTAATGGAGAAACAGCAATGCTGTTATGGCAGCAGGTTGATGAATGCTTTATATTAATTCAGTTGTGTCGCCATCATAATTTCCTTACCTAAGGCCATCGTGTTGACCATGGTGCGTTAAGCTGATGGTGAGTCCGTTGTCGACAGGATCCAATAACAGCGCCGCGATATTAGTATACGGGTACTCGGCCAGAACAACTTTGTCAGCAGGTCGGACGAGCACGACTCCTTCAGCTCCGACGCCGAGTAGCACGTTAGGACCTGTTATTAAATAATAATCTCGACTGAAATTGATATTGTACTTAACTAAGATTCATATTCAGTACAACATATTCCTTTCCGCTTATAAGCTAGTCTAAACTTTTCATTAAATTATTGTACAATGAAATTACCATGCGCCCAGTATCCCTTATATGTGACTGGGAACAAGGTGACCCCGTATAGTGGGTACTGCATCACGCACGAGAGGTATAGCGCCTTGGCAGTTAGCTCGGCCCGCCCGGCGCCGTACTGCCGGTGTGCTTGTGCAAGGATTGTGGCCTAATAATGACATAAATTTGGGTTTAGTTTCTTTATCCAGATTAGGTGTATACTTCGTGGTCAACCATTTACAGAGAATAGACTAAAATATATGCAAACTGTTTAATCTAAAAATTTCGGTAAATAACAGAAATTAGATATTAATTCCTTCCCCGAAAAGGAAAAATGATTGACACCTTAGTTAAGTTATATTTATTTATATCAGTCACTGAGAATTTAACCTTTGAAATAAAATTTTGTTAAATTATTATAAAAGTAAGAGAAATGTACCAAAATGTCGTTATTAAATTATTAAAAATATCATAAAGCAGTCTTATATTGTTATACAGATAACATTGTGTAATTAGGGCAACATGTGAGGTACAAGTACTGACCCACTGGTGAGCGGGGCGCGTCCTAGCTATGCGCTGAGGTAAGAATTGCTCAGGGTGGGAGTAATAGGCGCGGGTGTGTGGTGGTGCAGGACTTGGCGGCGGCTCTCCCAGAGACACTTGTGCCTGGAGTCCCGCCAGCTGCAGCGCTACCTTCTCTGACACGGGAAACTCGTCCATCTAACGAAAGAAAAACATTAATTATAAAAAAGATCTTAATACAATCAAGAAAATATGTGCTTATATATATCAAAATACTACCTTCATTGAAAACAGGTTAATTTAAAGGTACCTTTACAACACTATGCACAGCCTGTGCGTAGAGCAGTGCCACTTCTACTGGATCATGCGGGAGCTCGCGACCACCTCTGAATAATCGCCGCTTGAACACGAACCTGTTGTCCGCAGACCCACCACCGGGGCCTTGTTGCCTGTTTGATTAAACATAAAAATTGTTCTATTCTTAGTTATAATTTAATACTTTTATAAGATAGAACAATAGGAGACGAGTACGAGTGATTGTAACCGGATGAGATTTGCTGGCGGCAATAACATTTATTTAGACAAAAAACGCTTAAAAAAAATTCCAGACGGGGCTAAAATAGTTAATACTTGTAATCGTTCTAATTAATTTACTTATCAGCCATATAATTTCCACTGATGGGAACAGACCTCTAATTAACTTAAAGATACGTAAGTCGTATGAAAATACTTATACATAACAAAAATAATTTAAGTAACTATAAAGTAATATGTGTACTACAATAATATATCATTATATTTTCTCTGCGAAAATAAATGCTGCATTGGTTGCATTTGCATTTAGAGAGATAATCAGGTACGATGGAGTAACTTGTCTACACCACTTACATTTCCCAGGCCGCGATCACGTCGTACAGATAGTGGGTTGCGCGCACGTGGTCCTCGCGTGATGCACGCTGTTGGTATACAGCCCAGCCTGCGCGTGAGTGTGCAGCGAGGCCCAACTTGTCCGCGAGGCGAGCAGCAGCCGCTGCCGCAGTGTCTGCAGGGTGCACGTCGATCGCCTTCGTGCGACCATCCAGGAAGAAGAAACGGCACACGATTGTACCGAGACGACGCATTGCCTTCACAAGATAAAGAGAGAATGAGAATCACATTATTAATGAAATAAAAAAAAATCTCGTACAACAATCAATACCTTTTTAAGATTTGAAGACACAATGAGCTCATTCTGCGTATATTGGACAGGTAAAGCTTAATTTACAGTTGTAGGTATTAAGAAACGATTAAGATCATGCTCTCCCATATGACTAAGTGCAAAAAGGTAGAAATTGTGTAGGGATATATGCTTACTGCGATCTCCACAGTGCTGGGTGGCAATAGCCGTGGGGCGGCGCCTCTGCAGTTGTCGAGGCACCACTGTGCGCAGTGTGCGGCTCGCGGAGCACTGGGCGCCGCCCGGGCGCGCGCTCGCATCCACGCACTATAATAGCGCGCCAACCCGCGGCTCGGTTGCCATGCCACCGCACAGAGGCACAGTATTAGCCATACACGCTCCGCCCATTCCTCCACCGGACACTCCGTAATCTTGTTTAAAAAAATATATATTTGAAAAATATAAACATTAAAGTATTAATTATGTTATCGGAGACAGTTTACCGCCCGATTATAACGGAGTATCTTTAAGAGCACAATGAAATGATTAAGGTCTTTTCTTTTAAATGGCTAAAAATCCCATCCTCAATTAATGTCAGAAAAATAACTTTCTTATGGGGCTCTCTTACGAGGCCTTTACGAATTAGGTTAGGTACCTATAAGACTGTGGTTAAGTTTTAAATAATATATTTTAATTTAAACGTTGACAAAGTCACAGTATTAAATTATTTAGATCTAGTCAATGTTTCCATACCTGTCTAACGCATTGGATTAGTATTTCGTCTCTTAACTCTTCTCGCTCCAGTCCCTTACCGATCACGGACTGAATCACTTGCGTTTCCTTGTCTGATGTCAACTCCCCGCGCATGTAACGACATAAGTCCTGTTAAGGTAATAAAAAAAATTAAATACATAGCCTAAGTATTCATATTAATACGTATAAATTAAATTTGAGAAGAAATTATATTTTGGTTTGCTAAACAGTGTGCAAGCTGGTGAAATTACCAAGGCATAATACCTTACTTACTATCGTCAAATACAAGGTGTTGAGCATTTTGTGATGCAGTGTTTATTATTCTATCTAGCGCTATATTTTTTTATACAGGAGAGGATATTTATGATCAGGTAAACGTTCCGGCCATGTTTTCATTTCGAGAAATAGAAAATTACTTGCCCGGAATATGTTGACGGCGGCCGTGACGCTATCGGGGTCGTGCAGCTGAATGTGTGAAGTCGGTATATTGTTGCCCTTGTGGTACGTAATCATTTCCTCCTTAGTTAGAAGTTCCATTGACTTGCTCTTCCGCGTCAATGTGGCCATGATTGTTCCTAAATCATTTAAAAATTATTTCGAAAATTATCACTTTGTTTATTATTTTTTAACGTAAGAGATGAAAAACATGAAGAGTGAAAAAAATTAAGTTCCTCCGCATTCACAATTTAAAACGAAATAATATGTATTTGATTAAAAACTTAAAAAAAAAAAAATTACTGTTATACGGAATTATTATAAATGTATTATTTTCAAAATTTTCCGACGACTGGTCAGTCGCAGACAGATACTCTTTTTTAACGTGGGAAAGTAGTTTAGGCTTCCAGAAGAAGGATTTCTTCCCACTGAAATAATTTCGGTGGTCTTTTTGAGTGAACTAGAAGCCGCTCCGGGATATATTATGGAATTCATCAGTTGTTGTGGGTAATTGCATTTTCTATATTATATCAGAATACTATATCATCGGTGGTAACAATAAATCAGTTGTTGCCTACGCAAGCTATGTGTGTTCATTGCAATCATAAAACAGGTATCCTTCTGCACTTTGGCTTTGCAAGTCTCAAGGCCTCATATAGCATTTTTAATATGTTTCGGATATAAAGGAGACTACTTCGCATTCACCGTTTCTTTCCCCCTTAACACAATTATTGTGCGGTGTAAAAGCTTTTCTCTTAAAGCACGTCAATTCGAAAGTACTTTTAGCGACATTCTAGGATAGACAAAGTTCATTATTGATATTGTTCCAACTAAGCCGGAACTACAGGGCTGATTTACAGCTGGCCCAAGTAATAAAAGTGTGACATACCTTCGGGCGAGCGTGGGTGATCGTTGAAATAAAGCTTGGCGAACTCGCTGAGGTCATTCGCATCTGCCGGTGGGGTGGTGGGCGGGGCGCTGGTCGGCGGCGATGACGCCTCCATTTGGTGCAGACGTCGCTCCACTCGCTCTTTGCGACGGGCATTGCGTTCAGTGCTCTGTTAAGTTACGCCCAGGTAAAATATTTTATACATTCATTAAAATAACAACTTTATAATATAGCGCTTTTAAATCCGGACAGGGCAATTTATGCATACAAGTGTTTAGCGGCAGAAATAGGCTTTGCTGCAGAGTTACTTTCCTTCCAGGTTTCTACCCGTGGTAGTGTGTTAAAACAAATGTACGAATTTATATTAGAAATATTTGAAATTATTTGCCATAGTAAGAGGGGTATGTGAATTACATTGGAGTCTCCATTCATCAAGGGTGGTGGGCTGATGCATGAGTCCAGGGGAATAGCTGCTGATGTGGAAGAAGTATTGTCTGGTGACGTCACAGCACTGGGCAGAAGTTCCTCTGATTGTTCTACATCTGCTTCTTTACTAGAAAACCTGAACGAATGGAAAATATTATGGTAAACAAGAACAGGAAGTTATTACTTTATAATGTAATAGCTGATAACATTACATATTTATAAATGACATCTTTTCTCACCCATTATTTTCAGGTGGTAGCAGTGGCGGAGGTGGTGGTGATGCGGTGGGTAGTTCGCTTATCGCCGGTCGGGGGATGACAGCTTCGTAAATTGGCTCCTTTCCATTAACAACTGACAGCTTGCCATTGGGTATTATCCCGTTTGTAAACTCCGGTGGAGTTGTATCTGTATTGATAATATTTTTTTAATAATGCATACTTAAAAACTAAATATAAAGTTCAACCTATTTTTGTGCATTATTTCAGAGGTATTTTTTATTGATCGCAGCAAGAAACTATTTATTCTTATTTATATGGGCCACCAGGTGGTCTGACGTTCTGGTGATGATTGCGGGAAGCAGCTGGATGCGGGCAGCGCAGGATCGATCGATATGGAGATCTTTATAAGAGGCCTATGTCCAACAGTGGACGTATGTAGGCTGATAATGACGATGACGGCCCTTTTTGGTGATAGTGAAGGGTGCTGTTTATTATAATATTGTTTGAAAAACTAATTGATAATAAACACAATGGATTTTTACCTTTGGCACCTGGTGGTGGTGGAGGTGGACCCGCTGGTTCCGGTAACGTACAAGTGGTAGGTGGGGAGGGGAATATAGGTGAATCGTCTACCGGCGGTTCCATAGGTGGTGGAGGTGGAAGTATAAGTGAAGAAGTCATTGCGTCACCGTTCGATAGTGACGTTGAGCCGTTTGTTAGCGATGACGTCATGCCATTCGTCATTGATGAAGTCATGCCGTTTGTTATCGAGGATGTCATACTAGCTAATGGTGTTGCCGGTTGGAGAATAGACTGCAAAGCAAGAGAAGACGGTGGTGGAGGTAGAATATCGTCTGAAGGCGCCCCGTCTGGCTTCCGCTGCGCTTCGGTGTGCGATTTACTAAGCTCATTCATTTCCGCTGCTAGTACATGCTCCAACTGGAAAGTATAAAATATTCTAACTTTATAATATGAAAAGTCTATTGTTTTATAAATAATAAAAGAAAGTCAAGTAGAAAATACACCAGTACAAACTCTTTTCAAATGAAAACTGCATTAATATTATTAGACCACATTATTCTGAAGCTAAAGGTCACTCCAAGTGTAGGAATAATAGGAAGAATAACTCTCATGCAATTTTCATTAGATTTTGCTCAAGATTACCTCCTGATGAAGGTCATCAGCGAGTCTCTCCATGGAATCTCCGATTTCCGCGATAGTAGGCTGGTGTGCCGGTTGTCCGTCAGGAGCACCGCGCTGTGCGGGCACATCCGCCAGAAAGTCGAACAGGTTGTCCAAATTAACTGATTCGGCGCGCCCACTTCCGGGGCAAGAAAGTCCGCGCAACTGATCTGCCATTGTCTCCAATTCCGCTCGCTCGAGATCCACTTTCTCGGCCAGGCTGCAGAAAGAAAAATCTTGATATTTACAACTGAATCAACATTAACGTTCTGAGAGTGGAAAGAAACAAAAATCTATAAAAAAATTAACAAGCAATAAGCTACATCAAATTCAACTAGTAACACACTTGGCTTCCAGTTGCAAAAAAGAAATTAAACCATAATTGTTTTTGTAGTTAGTTAAATACGATTCTTCATACAAGATTAAGAGACCAAGAGTAGCTAGCTGGCCTAATGGTTAGAGCGTGCGGCCTTCATTCCGAAGGTCGCGTGTTCGAATCTCGACATGTATCGATGACTTTAATATTTAAGTTATATACATTTTTGAACTTTAGTAACAATGGTGAAGGAAAACATCGTGAGAAAAACTGTACACTAATTAGAATTTATTCTATGGTGTGTGTGAAGTCATCAATCCGCAGTGGGCCCGCGTGCTAACTACGGTCCCATTGTCCTCATATTGAAGGTAGGCCTGTGTCCCAATAGTGCGGACGTAATTTGGCTGTCATATTACAAGAGGCTAGTGTTAAAATTGTAACAGCTTTTTTCTTGAGACGGATTGATAAATTATTTTTATGGAGAAAGTGATGAAGTCTCTGTATTTGATTTATTAAGCACGTTTTAAAGAATGAGAAAATTAGAAACGAAGTTACCTATTACGTTCCTCGCGCAGCTTCATCTCATCGTTAACGCGGCGCATTTCGCGCAGTGCTGCGGCAACTTCGCGCGCAAATGCACCGCGCAGATGTCGCTGCAGCGTAAGTGCGGCGCGGCGCAGGCGCAGGAAGCACGCGCGCTCCTTCCACCCGCGCCATGCCGCCTGCAGAACCACCGCGGCGTTCCGGTATTGCACGTACTGACGTCGTTGCACGCAGCCCTTGTACCACTGTCGACAAATATATTGATTGATACATTATAAAAATTGCATAGGTATATAACACAAAAGCGATACACGCCTTCGGAAGGAATTTACAAAACGAATCATTATATACATACATATAAGTAAAACTTTAGGCCTTTGTCCATTTTTTCTGGTTTTGATTTTATTTAATGTACTAACCTGTAACATGTAATTATTGTACAGAATTTGTAATGGACTATAAGTAAAGGGAAGGAGTATTCTAGTTTTCACTGAGAAAGGAAAAGAGACAAATCGCTACGGATTCAAGAATTATTTTCTTGCCTTCATTGTTATATTCCTATAATATGATGGGAAGGCTTTGGTCTTTTGTGTATATGAATAAATAATTAAAAACTTACAGATTCTTGATAAACAAGTAGTGTATTAGTTTTAAACGTACCTTTTGAATTAAAAGTGCTGAAGTCTGAAGTAAAGCTGTTCTTTTAGCTTCTAAAGGTGAATGCACCGAGCTTCGCATAAAGATTTTCGTATGGCCTATTTGCCAGTCACTTTGGGGCGCATTCACTAAAGATGTTATGGTTCTGTGAATTAGATGATAAGAAAATATTGATTTTATTTGTCATAGACAGATCCAAGATCCAGTTTACTATGTGATTATACATTTGTAAAAGTTATATTACTAAGATTTGTTGTAATGCACGAAGCGGCAAGACTAGCTGAGCGTACATGTTGGTAAAAGACATGCCAGCCCCTGTTTGAAGGTAGAAATAGGAACTACAAATTAGGCTGTGGAATCCGACTCCGCAAGGTCAGTACCAGATAAGCTCTCTAACTCAAAAAAATTACTAGCAAGCGATGTATGCCAATAGAGAAGAGAGGAATTACATTGGAATATTTTATTTTATGAAGTATAAAACTGGTCTATCAAGTTTAGTTTTGATACAGTCGCTAGAAATAGAAATAGCATAAAATTGGATTTACTAATTTGTGTTTTAAAATGGTTTGTACTATGTAGTAAATAATATTTATATCACGGAGAAAATTAATAAAAAAACATAGGTACTGACGCAATGTCCGGATTGTTAGGTCTTGGATGCGGCAGCAAGCACCGGTAGCGCGCCTGGAAGAGTGGCGCGGGAAGGTGCACTGGGTAACCGTCGCGGCGGATGCGCACGATCTCGTTCATGCCCAGGTACCGCAGCTGTTCCAGCACCAAATGGTCGCTGTATTTACCCGCCACTTTATTTTCGTTTGGCTTTATGCAGCGGACGTACCTGAAGAGACATTTTTTATTTATAACTATAGTTGATTATTATTTGTCTTTAATATTAAATGCTGTTAAGTGACAAAGAGGCTGTGAATGCCAGACGTTTCTGTTTAAAATGCTCTGGCTTTCATATGTTCACTATGAAATATTTGGAAAATTTTAAAAGCAGAACATGTAAATTTGATAATGCTCCGTTTTATCGTGTATAAAGATAGAAGAATAGATTAACAAATTTAATTTTTTCACTAACCAAACATCAGTGGCTTGAAGCATATCGACAAGAGACTGTAGCTGTGCTCTGAATGTATCGACCACTGTAGGTCGGCCTTTAGATGTTCCACGTTGGGTAGTGCTGGTAGAATTTGGGCTCGAAAGTGACATATCCTAGGAAAAAACCTCGATTATTATGTACGCAAAAATGTAGAAGATAGGGGTTTTGGTAATTATATTTATTTTTATTAAAATAACAAAAAAGTGCAAGATAGTAAATTATCCAGCACTATTGACGAATAGTAAACCTAATCTATAATATTTTAAGTTTAGATGAAACAATGAAAACTCACATTTCCAGGAGGCACAAGATCCTGTGCATAATCGGCTAATTCTCTCACAAAAGGATTAGCAGAACGGCTGAGGTGGTCGATAAAAGCATCCTGTTGAGTATCTCTATTTTTATCGACAAATCCCTGCACGCTGTACGTTACAGTGCCAGCGTAGTGTTGTACGCCAAATTCCTCCTCCCATTTTCTACGGGAGCCCTTGACGAAGCTCTGGTGATCGCCGAATTCACATTGTATGTTCGTTAAGTATGCTCCGTCAGAACCCTGCAAACATTGTTTACATAAAAAAAAATCCTTTTCATATCAAAGCAGTAAGACGAACTTTCATTCGGTTATAGATATTAAAACTACGTTTTGAAGGTATATTCGGTGAAAGCATTTATTTACCTTTGGCATATGGCATTGTTCACTCAACAACTTTAACAAACTCCTCGGCGGCTTCTCCAACAGCTCCAAGCAGGCGCCGTTGTCGGTGAATTGTATTTGATTGTAAATGATTCCTTCCTGCCGATACTGAAATTGAGAACAAATTTATGATAATTAATAGTTATTAAAATTTACTAATATTTCTTGTAATTGCTAATTATCTTAAAGATTATTATTTTTAAAATGCTATATAAAATAATGACAAAACAATAAATATAGTAAGAGCAATGAATGAGAACATCGAGTAATAGTAATCAGCTGATGTGCGTTATGATGTTAAATCAAAGTGAGTTACTTTTCTTTGCTTCGTTATGTTTTTATTTGAATCTATAATACATATTTTTGTTGCCCTAGTATTCTGTAAATCAACTCTGAATGAGCGTGTTTTAATAGTAGTCCTACTTTTTTAAATTCGATAATTAAAACATTCACCTGATTGTAAGTGATATGCGTAAATAATAATGAGGCGCTAATTATTACAAGTAACTTACAATTTCCTGTTCAAGCGCGAAGACGTAGTTATTGAAGAACATGTGAAGCTTCTCGTTGGCGTAGTTAATGCAGAGCTGCTCTAGGGAATTGGTCGCGAAGTTTTCGAAGCCGAATATGTCGAGCACGCCGAGCGCGCGCGCCGCCTCCCGCCCCGGCGCTGAGCAGCTGTTCACGTGGCGCACGAGCCAAGCGAACGTGCGCGCGTACAGCGCCCGCGACATCGCGTGCCGGTTCTCGCGGGCCTGTGAAGTCAACATACTTGTTATTGCTTTTTTATTCACAACTACCTCCGAGGAAGTCAAGGCAAATTTTTATAAATAAACTCGGAAGTCCCATAGATTAAATCCAAGGCTCAGATTGTTCAATGTTCAACAGCCAATTTACGTCCCCGCTGCTGGGGCACAGGCCTACCGTCAATATGAGGGCGATGGGCCATAATCACCACGCGAGCCCAATCCGGATTAGTGACTTCACATACACCTTAGAATAAATTGTAATTCGTGGGCAGGTTTTCTCACCATGTTTTCTTTCACCACAAAACTTAAACGATGGGTACCTCATGAAGTGAGTGAATCGAACTTGCAAACACGCGTCGACTGCTGTGTTGCACAGCCGACAATAATGAAGGGATTTTAAATCGAATCATTACTTGTGATGAAAAGTAAGCAATGGCTGAACCCTGGAGACACGGAAAAATTCTGCCCTAAATGAATATTGACTCAGAAAAAGTTACTTGTGAGAGTTTGGTGGACTAGCGCCGGTGTTGTTAACTACAGCTTTCTAAAATCTGGCCAAACAATTACGGTAGATATCTATTGTCAGTAACTGCAAACCATGAAGGAAAAACTAGTTGCTTAACAACCGAGATTGGTCAATTGCTCTAGGCCACTGCTTCACGACAACGCAAGACCACCACACATTGCACAACAAACAACCACAAGTTAGATGAGCTACAATTGGAATGTCTGCGACATCCACCACACTCTCCGGACCTTGCCCCAACAGATTATCATTTTTTCCAGAATTTGGACAATTTTTTACAAGGAAAAAATTCAACTGCGATGCGACAGGCCAAACTGCCTTCAAAGAGTTTATTGATGGGGGCGACCTCATGTATTTTTTTAATAAAGGGATCAATAAATTACCTATGTGACGGAAAAAGTGCATAGATAACAACGGTGCATACTTTGATCAGTTAAATATATTTTCCAAAAAAAAAAATTGACTGTACATCCCTCCCTTACAAAACGCCAATTTCATATGTAAGGACCTAATATTACGAATATGGTGCTATAAGGGTCTTACTGTGTTTCAAGTTATCGATACATTTCCAAATTCTGTCAGTAAGGTACTTAGGAGTCTCGAAAGTAATTTAGACTCTCCTTTGCTTTACTATCCGCGGCCATATTGTTACATATCATGTGAAATGTGTCTTATGTCTTATATTTAAACAAATGTTTAATGCCCTGTATTCTGCGCGTGTAACCGACCTCGGGCAGGCGCAGCGGTATGTCGGTGACGTTCCCGCGTACGTTGATCTGCCGTTCGAGCAGCACGCGGCGTGCGGTGGGCGGGGCCAGCCCGAGCAGCCACGCGGCCGCCTCCACTGCCTCCGCATCCTCCGGGCAGAGGGCGCTGCGCTCACCGTCTACATCCTATAGAGATTATTAATTAAATATAGAAATTATTCTGTACATTACTAATATCGGACAGATTGAAATGATATCATGTTTATACATGTGAAAGGACGTTGTGGGTCGCAGACTGATTGTTATAATAGATAGATATTTTTTAATATTCTTTATTTTAAAATCTGTTATACTCTCGTTTCATACATAGAGAATAATATACAAAAAAAAATTGTTTTACCTGGAACTGTATGTTCCCGAGCCAGAGGATGGCAGCCAACACTTTGAATAGTCCTTCGCACATTTGTAGTGGTACTTGGAGCACGGTCAGAGCGAGCTGCAGCGCTTCCAACTTCCCCTGTTCCCCTCCTCGCCCCTTATGAGCTTCCACGTCGTCCATGCGGAGGTACTTGTACTGGACATCATCGCGGAGGCGCAGGGATGAACGTAGCTCCGCATTATGCTGATAACAATAATTTATAAGTAATTCTTAGTGTTGGCATTCAAAATATGCGCTTATCAGGGTCGAATAGTATAAAAACGGTCTTACGTAAAACCCTTTATTTTAAATAAGTTTATACAATTTATAGCTATACAATAAAAAAAATATTCTGTGTTTACTATCAAACAGTAGTGTACAAATATTACTATATTCAGCACATTACGTATATCATCCTCAGGTCAAGTTTCCACTCGTCTCGTCGTATTATTGAATAAAAAAATAAGAGCTATGTCAATACTTCAACTCTATCAATGCCAACATGCATTAGCACATCTAATTAACTTACAATGAGATCACTGGACAATATCGTCCAACGAATCTCTTAAATCCTGGTAGGGTTAATTATTGACTCAGTTATGTTAAACAATCAAACATAAACAACAAATTAACTTTTATCGTATAGACCGTAGAGTATATTTTCGACTGCATTATATGGGAATACTAAAATTGGAGGGTGTAAAACCCCTATGGGCGTAATTCTCGACTAAATTACTACGTTTAAATGATTTCTGAATTATTTATTGACTTGATAATAATAAAGTGTTGTAAGTTTTACAAAAATGTGAATTTCACATAATATTTGTAATGAATATCATCTGCATATTACAAGTGTGATTTGTTTAAGACAGAAACCATCATGGATATCTTTATGATAATTTGGTTTATTTTAACGTAGATGCTCTATTGATGATGATGAACGAAAATTGCTCGACAAGGCGTTAATATGTGCTATCTATCGAGCAATTTAAAAACAATTAAGAGGAAGTATTACGGACCTCAACCTACTTGAAACGCCTGCTTGAAATAACTGTTAAAACATTATGTACGGTCTGTTTGGTTGACATGAAATATTAGTTAGCTGTCAGACAAAATGGCCGAACATTACCGTGTTACGGGTTGAAGGAAGTTGTAGCTAGCGGAATTACTGGGGTAACGAGACGTAACATCCTATGTGTCAAGGCGAAGCACATTGTGGTGCAGTGTATACCATCCTAAAATGCACCAAGTCGTTATGATCAGGTGCAGCACTTACCATCAGCTGAACGTATGGCTCATCTCGGCGCGTCGCTTTGATTAAAAGAAATACACTGATATTGAAGTTAAGCTTAGTTCAACGTTTGGACATATTGATGAACTTAGTTACTTATCGGATCGTCTATTTTTTTTTTGGATTACGTTAAACTACATGAGCATCAACGACACAGCTGATATTCTGTACATGATTTGTTTGATGTACCTTAGCTCCTTCTACAAGTTGGTAGAAGACGTGGTAGTTGGTTTCCCGAGGTGCAGGACCAGTTATCCGTGCCCTTTCCAGCAGGAAGTCTCTCAGTACGGCACCGCGAATACCTCCTCGGTGATCCAGACGCACCTCGACGAATTTGCCGAAACGAGATGAGTTATCATTGCGCACAGTTTTCGCGTTACCTGTAAATTATTAGAGGAATGATAAGTTAATGAGATTAAGATCCTATCGGAGATTTTAGTTTTGATCATCATTTGTTTGATTTGCACTGCTGGACTCAGCGTTTACGAATATTATTTGGACTCTGTTCGGTTCCTCAATAGAATGGTGTCACAATATCAGTAAGCTCATCATTGGACATAAACAGTTTTAGTATGGAATTTTTATATCACAAATGTGTTCAGAAATATATTTTTTACCATACTTGTGTGGTAAAACGGCAAATTTAGTATAATTTTTTTTTTAAACAAAAAGTCAATCTAAATGCTCTGGGCATTTTATATCAATATGCCATAGGGTTGAGAAGAATTATTCTATCATAAGTGAAAATGTTTGATGCTGTCAAACTTTTTACCATCTATTGCTTCGTTGAAATGAAATATGATAAAAGTAGTTTCAGTTTAATGATATACTGGAATCTTACCGAAGGCCTCGAGCACTGTGTTTGCTTCGAGGATCTGTTGTTCGGCCCAAGTGGCCTGACCGCCGGCCGCACACAGATATTGCAGGATCAACTTCGTGGTCTCAGTCTTGCCGGCACCGCTTTCGCCGGATATCACAACAGACTGATTCTTTTCACCGTTCTATCACATATAGTAGTATTGTGATTGTTAAAGTAGGTATACATAGTTAAAATTATAATTCATTAACATACCTATAATATCAAGACTTTAACTTTTACAGAGATTCATTCCCGGTAAGACAAGTCACCTTCATCGTCTTTTTTACAATTAACTAATAATCTAAACTAGAAAACAATTTAGATATCATTAACTTATTTTAAATAGAGTAGCAATAATCTAAAGAGGTAAAGTTACTTTATAAGTAAGAACGTCATTATATGAATAACAAATAGTCCTCTCTAGCATAACGCTCATCTACCATTCGGGCTCCTCATAATCCTGGAGAATTTAACTATAACAATTTCAGTTAATCAGAATTGACTTTATCCATTACTATTTAGTCATAAGAGTAGTTTTAGTTTCTACCGGGAACAGCCTGTAGTAAGAATTACTTATCTATCCTGCAGTCTTATACTGTGTTACTTATGCTTATACTCCTATAACAATTTCTTAGTAATGAGTACAGTTTAGTGTACTTTAAGTTATATCTTGACTTTCAAAATTGTAACCACACATTACCTGTAAGGAACTGTAGGCTGACTCGGCGAGTGCGAAAACATGCGGCGGCATGCTTCCGAAAGCTTTGCCGCGGTAGTCTTGCATGTCCTCCTGTCGAAGTCAATAAGCATATAAAAGGAGTATTTATAACATACAGAAAGGAAAAGCAGGATAAAACACCTTGCCGATGATAAATGACGTGAGATTAAACAAATTCATCAACAGAATATTTTGATACGTATAACTTAAGTTTTCCCTTTTCAACTTGAGTTTCATCGTGACAAGCAAGTTTATTATTGTGGCGGAACCAGGTGTTATATTGGTTAAAGGAGCTTAGGTTCAATGCTCACTTAGTTTGTATTTTAAGCGAAGGAAAAGATCGTAACGGAACTGACATGTTCCAAGAACAAGTCTTCGTAAACTTTTGACCCTCCCGAAAGCGCTTTAATAACTGTCCATTACTCTTTTTCAGCATTGGGATCATCGAGTGGGCTGGTTTCAAGTTAAACTTAAAACCGTGTGACAAATCGATTTAAATAAGTATAAACAAAATAAGCTTAGTATTATATTATTGGAGATGTACCGAAAGGAGAAGTACCTACTACAAAACTACTAAAATTAATTAATAAATAAACAGTTGATTAATCTGTAGAATGAACAGAACACCGGAAATTAAACTCACCATTGTGTAACATCCCAACTCCTTGTAGGGATTCACAGCGACCAGAATAGAGCCGGTGTATGTCTGTTTGTTTGCGTCAAGAATATTTTTAATTAGGGATGAGGAAAACAATATATGCAACAACAAACTTTTCCTAGAACGTGCATATAAATGGAAACTTTGTTAACATATTAACAATCCACAGTTAAGGAATATGAGTATTGAAAATATATTAACCATTATTATTATACCACTATTTAATAATGCTGTGAGGTTTAAACTCAGTAGCCTTTTTTTAACGATCTATCTAAACAATCGCTCATAGCCTCATTGACAGTTAACATCACGTGAAATTGAAGTCCCGCTAGTATTCCCCCAGTAGACAAATAAGTTATTTAGATGCTCTCAGCATATGCACATATTCCTTGCTTGAGTGAATAGTTCAGAGCGTACTATCTCTTTTATCTGAACTATACTCCCGTGCAACTGAATCGTCTCAAGCCGTATATTGGTATAGAAGATTGATTTCTGAGAAACCGCCTTTTCCGATTTTTGTAAAAGTTTTTTTATTCGAAAGACAGATAATTTTTTTTCATATACAGCAATTTACAAATAAATAATAACAAGACTTTTTAAATATAAGCATCGTAAATATAAGGTCAAACATGAGCGTTACAGAAATTGCTCGTTGCTGTACCCACGAGTTGCGGGACTTAATCACGTGTAAAAGCTCAAGTAACCCATATTTCTTATCAGTTACTCGTCAGACATTAACAGGTACACCTCTTAGGCTCCCAGTATTTGAATCGATCGACATACGAAATGTACAGACTTATTTATTTTTTTTTTTAAGATAGTAGATCTTTCCTTTATTGATTATTCCAATGAAAAGATCTATTTATTTGTCTAAACTCTATTTTGTTTTTATAACATTTTTGTTATATGTCCGTCATTTCCATTTCGGCTGTATCTCCTTTTGTCTCCGAGTAACAAATAATATTATATAGATATTTAAAACATCAGATTTTTCGAGTTCTTTTCAAAGGATACGTAAACCAGGTCGTGCACGTAGCGCCGCTTCAGGTTGTCATTGATGGCGCCCTCCGTTATCTCCGGCATCATGGTCATGTCGGGCACCCCGGGGCCTTCGTCAGCGTCGCGCTCCTCCATCTTCTCTGAAATGAAAAATACCTTATTACTGGAAACTTTGGTGGCACAGTTAAAGTTTTTTTATGGTTTAATAATTAGTATAGTTCAATATTTTATATCACTTTAGTGCCGTTAAAATGTAATTTTCGTGAAAAGAGGATAAATATGAACGATGATTATTACTGTTTAAACTTATTGTTAATAAATAAAAGACCAAATTATTTTGTTCTTAACTTCTTAACAAATTTTTAAAAATTAAAATTTGTGCTTGAAACCGAAATTTAGTAGAATCAGTGTCAGACTCTGATGTCAGCTATATGCAATAGGTGACCTCTGGCTGATGATGATGATTAGATACTACGTTCCTTTTTTGTTTCTTTTATATTGTACGTTAAATGAAATTGTAATATTTAATTGACAGTAAAATATTAACCTATCGCCAATACCATAACATTAACGTGTCAATAAATCGTGGAAAATAACCCTCAAGAGAAATAAACAAGTAAAAATGTTTATCTCAATAATGAGATAAAATCGCGCACGATGAAGCCTGGGATTCCTCTCCCTCGACTTTTATGTCACCTACAGTTATCCAAGCGAGGGTTGAAGGGGACTATTTTAAAGTCAGTCAGCACAATGTCGAACGGGTCGCAGGTTCAAAGTTCAATAAACAAATTATCGAGTTACAATACAGTTTCTACAGTCATTAAAAAGTTAAACTGCTTTATGGGTTACAAAGCGAAATTACTTAATTATAACACATAACTTAAAATAGTGAACTTGAAATTTTGATCTAATTCTAGGACATAGACTTATCAGTTATGTTTTGGCAATTTATATACTTAACGTTATGCTGGTTCATAGTTTTAGCAATTTCATAATTTTCATTTATGCGACATTTTCGTTGGGCATATCGTCGTGAAGTACTTTGGAGAAAGCCTATGTCACACAGTGGACGTATATCGGCTGACGATGATGACTTGCTGCTTCGTGTTAAAAAAAAACTTTTTTTATACAATTTCGCGACGAAATCAGTGGAACGTTCATCAGACGGTAAGCCCACCCGTAACAACGTGGCGTTAGTTAGGGTGTTATATACGACATTGCGCTCGTCGCCTGAGAAATGGGATATATTGAGTCTCGTTACCTATTACACTAACTACAACACTCTTCTAACTGGAACACAGTAATGCGTGCACAGTACTGTTTGTCGGCAGAAATAAGCGCGGCGGTGGTACCTACCTAGACGGCCTCCGGCAATAGAGCCATACCACCGGTAAGAGCTTATTGAACGAGGGATCGACGGCCATTTTGTATAAAAGCTAACTAATATTTTATGTATATCTATAATAAACGTCAAACTAAACAGACCGTACATAACGTTTTAAGAGTTATTTCAAATAGGTTAAAGTCCTAACAGACCACCAGCAGTCTAAAATTTTTAAAGTGTAATCCTATCTTCACAAGAGATGGATGTCCATTGCTGAACAAAGATCTCTTATAATATATGCAATAAACTGTTATTAACACAAAAATTATTTGTAAAAGAATTTAAAAATACTGCAATAGTCGATTGATGTCAGTATAGACCCCGCAGGTGTACTGGCGGCATTTATCTCGATTCATCGCCCCGGCGAATGGGATTCAAAATGGATCCATCGGTCCGATCGACTGTTGGCTGTTTTCATTAGGGGTGGAGTGGAACGAGGTATACATACCATTATACGACATCGTTGCAAACATACAATGTTTGCTTAATATATTTCCATAGTTTTATTTATGTATAGAAAACAATGCGATACTTTCGTAATCAATCAAACTTCATTAACTAAATTTCATTTGGTTACCCTCGTTAAGTTATTATGAAATTATATGCTATATACAATTAAATATTCGATAGTAAACATATTATAAAATGTTTTTATTTATGCTTATTATTTTTTTTTAACCAATGTACAAATCTAAATAAAACCATCGTTTTGGGAAAATATTTAAACAGTTGGATAATATGACAGATTATCATTTCCATTAAAGTAAAAAAAATACCTGTACAGAGATTATCTAGACAAGTTTCATCGCAGCTCTTAATTCAGCCGCCAAATATTAGTGTGCAAAAGTTACTGTATAATTTTAATTATTATATATGTTACTATATAAATATTCATATGCATAAAAAAGGTTTTTAAAATTGAAAATTTACACTTTGATATTATTCGTATATGTTAATAATATCGTGAAGATCAGGATAGGCTCGTGGTTCGCTGCCAAGTAAATCATAAAGAACTAGCGACTAACTCATTTAACGCCTACAAAATACTACTGCGTGGGATTTGTATGTGAGATAAATTTTATCCACCAGTAATATCATAGTCTGAACGTATTAATGTATAACATAAAGAAGCTTCTTATGACAACTCATTACGTATTTATTATCGGCGACGTATAAACAGGAAGTAAAGATGAAGGAATAAAGTTTTAATATTAAGGCAAGTAAACAGATAAAAGAGTGAGCTATCTACTATGTATTCTGTTGTTTGTATGTAACGTTGAACTAAGTTTAAGCTTCCGATGAAGACAAAAGTCGTGAGGAATCCGACATAAATATGACCGTGACTAGCTGATTCCTTGCAAGAGAGAAGTCCGAGGTCCCAGCTGTGAAAACTATAAGTAGATACGAAAGGGGTGCCGCACAACCACTCACGGGACCCAAGCCAACCTCACCTACTCGTGACGTAGACGACTATTCAACAAATGAGGCCTTTTACTTCCACGAACTCGCGTTGGGCCAGCGTGGTGGGAAATGAACCAAGTCCGCCACCATATAAACTCCTATAAACGACGGCCCCTGGTTTCCGGCGATGCGGGCAGTGCAGGACCGATCGATAAAGGGATCTTTCGGGGAGGCTTATGTCCAGCAACAGACGTCTATAGGCTGATGATGATGTACCGTTAGCAGAGATAGAAACAAGTTTAATAATTAAATCCAATGTTAATTGAGCCATATATTAGTTCTACATATTAGATAATATTTGTATATCTTACTTTTGCTAAATATTACTAGTTTCTGACTTCGCGGATTGAAGAAAGGAGTGTCACTTGATTTTGTACAGTATGTTTAGAATTAACATTAAATGAAGTAACTGGAGTAAATTTCTCAATGGCTCTCAATGGGCGGTATTATCGGTAAAAGAGATCTCTTCCCGACAATCTATAGATGGACTTATTCGGAACCAAGCCGGGTGTGTAGAGTGGGTAGAAAAACGGCATTGATATATTTATACATAAATATTTAAGAAAAAATAGTAACGAAGTAACTTGACGGAAGTACGTTTACCTGATTGTGAGTGATACATGTACGTAAAATAATGTAACGGAAGTGTGATATACACTGCTGTATGATATACATTGAGATCGTGGTGTCTTGTTTATTATATTTTTGTTTGCAACTATTTATAGATATTTGTACAAGCATCGCAGCATCAACAATAGTGGATGTTGTGGTAGCTACTTAGGCGGACTGCGACAGTACAGACCTTTAGGCATATGACAGTTATAACTGGAAAAATACATAGCCCCATAAAATTAATGCAATAAACTTCGGGTACGTTATTCCTTGGTAGTAATTTAGCCAGTAACAAGACGTGGTCTACGCGTCGCATCAGTTCATTGTACATAATGCGAATGAAATAACATTATAGGGTCTCCACACTATCATTATATAAATAATGACATTATAATGTCCCTGGACGACCGGCATCCTTATTATGTTTAAATGCAGTCAGCAATAATAGCGCAGCTATCGCGCAACGATCGTGTTCTAATCATAGATCTGACGAAGCGATGTGACGAGCAAGACGTTCACCTGGTGGTAAGTGATAATAATGTGGCGTTAGTTAGGATGTTATACACAGCACCGCATTGCGCTTGTCGCCTTGTGACAAGATATCGAGTCTCGTCAACCCAGTAATTACATTAGGTACACCGCCCTTTACACCGGTAAACAATTATATTTGCACTCTACTGTTAGGCGGCAGAAGTAGATACTACAGTGTAACTTAAGTAAACGGTCTCCGGCAACACAGACCAGTAAGTGACCATAGTGGTTATAGTTCATATGAATAAGAGTTTAAAAATTGTACTTTTGGTAGCGATGGCTCTAACAAAAAAGCTACTCAATCATCATCATGTCAACTGACGGATGTCCACTGTTGAACATGAGTCTCTCGTAAGGTATCGCACAAGACACGATCTTGTGACGTATGACTCCAATGGCTTAAATCATTTTTTTAATATCGTCTATCCACTTTATACGTTATAAAAATTAGATATATATTCAGAAATACTGTGCGATTTTCGCTATCGCTAATCGTTAAAAAAATACGTAATAATCCTGCGGGACGGTAAGTTATCGGACGGAAATATCACTTGCGGACGACAACAGCACTTCGCGCCCTCGATATATTTGTTATTATTGGCGAAGTTACACAGTAGTCGCACATGTGTGATACACAGTAAAGCTGTATGCCCGTCTATTTACTTACTTCAACTTCAGCAAATTTAACTAACATATCTTACTTATTTAAAAAGTTATATGTTACGATGAAGCGTTTAAGAAGACAAGCTTGAACTCTAGAGGCTATTCTACTATAAATTTGTACGGCAGGTGATATCTGATCAAGTTATATCCTGTAACTATCTTCTAGGTGTCGAAAATTCTTTATTCTTCTTTGTCGTAACCTCATGACTGAGGGACGTGACTATGGTGCGTTGCCCTGGCCACCAAATTCTTTATTATTTTCAGTTAAACTTTATCGTCAACTTGATATGAATTTCGGTTGAAAATTGGAAAACGAAATTTTTTATCATAATTCCCTAGCGAGGGTATCACATCATACTTATTTAATATCAATATATACATACTAGTAAGCCAATAAGATTAACTGATGCTCGAGATATTATGAATAAATATTATGTTTATAAACAATCTTATAATTGTCACTAATTGTTGTGGAAATCAGTGAAAATGTATGTGTATATGAACAGCTGTTTTACATTAAAATCTAATTATTATCAATTTCAATTGTTATGGCAATTGAATTTAATAATGATAATTGTATGCATTGTATCAGTGTATACAGACTATTTGAATTCAGTGGCAACTTCACTCCATTGTCTGGCATGTTACGCTAGAAGCCAAGCTATCAGCGACAAACTGACACACAATTAAGATGCATATGAATAAGATGATTTCCACCTAAGTAGAGACTCATCACGATAATTCTGGAACCATAAGGCCTGGAAGACTTTAAAATCGGCAAGAATACTTCTTTTCCGGAGTATAGGTCAGCAGAAATGATTTTACGAAATTCGTTCCCCCGAAGCGTGTTGCGGGGGTGTTCTTACAACCAACAAAGCGGACGGGGAACAGCTAGTTTAATATTTATATATGTAAATTATCTTTTCCTTAATCAATTTAGCTTTGACGGACGAAATCCTTAAATGAATTACAACACTTGTAATCTCAGTTATGGCATGATTAGCTTGGTTTGAGCTAGCCGATAAATAATCCCGGTCTGATGCTAATACCGCTGAGGCGTCGAGGTTATTATTAATGGCTACCCACGGTGTTATCAAACGAATCCAATATATCAAGCTGAGATATCGATACTCTTAATCATTACATATTAATCGATTGCATAAATATTGTCTGTTAGGTCTAATTGCGGTACTTTTGCTATCAGTAGTAGATAATATGTACAAGTGCATAGTTTTTCATTCAGCACAGCGGTATCAATAAACATAGTGTTACCAATGCCTGGTTTTAGAATTTTTTTTTTTGATTTATGTGTACAAAAATTTATAAAATAAGTCACTTTTTGACTTGTTTACTTGTTATTGTCGGGATCGGCGCGATCAATCGACTAATCAGAATACGCGCTTAGTTTTAGGAGGGGGAAATAAAATAGTGGAAGAAATACTGATTGGTACGATGATCGCTCTATTCCCGACATTTTGTTGGAGGTGATTGAAGCTAAAGGCTATCCTACAAAATATTGTTTCTTTTTTTTTTGTGAAATCAGCGAGTATTCTTTTGTGCAATAATTATAAAATGTGAGTACTACTCAATAATTCTTTTATTTCAATTATTAATATCTAGTAAACCTAGCCCTAGCTTAAGTAACCCTAGCTGTTAAGAGAATTGACTGCTGTTCTAGATATTATGAATTGTGATTAAGAATATCTGTGCAAAGGTGTCCGCTAATTAAAATTTTAATTATTATTATTTGTTGCGGAAATCAGTGAAAATATATGTGTATATGAACCCCTATTTTACATCAAAATCCTCTAATTATTATCAATTTTAATTGTTATGGCAATTGAATTTAACAATGATAATTACATGCATGATATCAGTGTACATGGAGTATTTGAATTCCGCGACAACTTCACTCCATTGGCTGGCACTGTAACACAACAAACCAATAAGCTATTGACGGCAAACTGACACACACTTAAGCTGCATATCAATAAGATGCTAGACACACACGCGTATAATTCAGAAGTGGAAAGAATATTAAGGTTTGTTCCGACAATTATGTAAACTATAGTTTATATATCCTTATAAGGAGGTTAGATTCCGCAGCCATATATTGTGGAGTGTGGATGGTGGTATGCTTTTCACATCCCCCTGGTTAGCTACTATCCTTGTAAATCCGCCATAAAAGCATTGCTAGGTTACGGTTGTCAACGTACGAAAGATAGAATATAATCTATGAGGGTACCCTTTACCATTCATTGGGTTCATTATGTCTAAACACCATGTTAAATTGAAAAGCATTAGTCTACAGTTGAAAAAAATATACCTATTACGTGGTGAAGTATTTTAATGTTTGGGTTTCTACATAGGTTAGCCATTGATCATAACTACCAGCAAATAATTTCTAGAGCACATATTTCAACATGTAGACATGTTTGTGTGTGTGTGTGTGTGATAACGAAATATACATAGAAGTACGTATATAACTTAAGAATTATTTTAACATACGATTAATGGGTTAAACATTTCTTTGGGTGAAGTACAAACCGGGTTTACCTTTAAAACCTCGATTATAAATAAGGTAAACAAGTTGTAGGTACTCTATGAGGATGCCTTATTTGTACACAATAATGAGGTACAGGATCACTACCGCATCCTTACTAAGTTATTATTGGCCCTTTGATTAATGCCCTGATTTGTATAAGTAAAGAAATATCATTAATTCCATTTAGTGAAGTGTTATTTTTTTTTATATTTTACAAAAATTATTACAGACAAGTTCATTGTGATCGAATACAATTTGTATTAAGTTATTGATATCAAAAAAAATTATAAAATGGTGGTAGGTCCCTGTATCCGTAGACCGTCTAACTACCACCGCAGATCCTATTTCTGCCGATAAACATTACTGTGTACCGGGTTAGAGGACGTTGTAGCTAGTGAAATTACTGGGGTAGTGAGACTTAACACCTTGTCTCAAAGTGGCAAACACAATGTGGTGCTGTGTATATTATCCTATCTAGCGCAACGTCGCTATTGGCAGGCGCATCGCTTGGCAACAGTTGAGCGTCCGAAATCTCGTCGCTTCGCCGAGTAATGAACAAATACTACTTAAGATGTTTACATAACAATAAAATGTGCTCGTGGACAAATGTTAATGTTTTGTGAGTTATAATCGGGGTGTAACCCAGGGATTATGTCCTGATTCGCCGCAGGGAGTCGAGAGTTTTCTCATGGCTCCCATGGCCTCTGGGTGACGGATTCGGGGAGATTCGTTGCACATAATCCGACTCACTCCTATATAGACGGAAAGGGGATCTCTCCTCCCGAGATGGAGTTGTGCGATGCAGCCGACGCTGGTGGGTGGCAGAGGTGTGAGAAGGCGTCTCCGCGGCCCCACCATAAAGCGATAAAGGAAGAACATAGTGGAGTTTTAGTCGGTGCAAGTTCGACATAAGCTGTCTTTGCCCCATCCATTGATGGGAAATATCCCGATTCCTCTATATAAACCCCCACAAACGAGAACATTAGGGAAGGCCTGTGTCCAACAGTGAACGTTTATCGGCTGATGATGATCAGTTTCAATTTTTTTTAAAGTAATCCAATCCATCATAATGTGTAATAGCGTGCTGCGTTCGAGGCGACGAGAAACGAATTACGTCTACACAAGCGATTGATTCAATTATGATGAATAAGCAATTCATCGCTCGTTTCGATTGCGACGCCGCGCTATCGATTGAATCAAGATAAATATTCACAAATATTGATAAACAACAATAACGATCCCGGCTGATCTCATTTCTTTGAGGCTATGAAACGAGCAAGGCGACAATGGCCAGCCATAAAAACATTCGCGCTAGTTAGGATGATACACTCGGTCTCGCTACTACAGTAATTTCAAAGCATTAACGCCGTTCGAACCGGAATATAGTAATGTTTACAATATCAACAGAAAGTGTCTACTACTGAGCATTGGCATTCCTCAAGGAACACGCCGGCCGGTTTAACGGTGCTAATATTCAGCGACTTCCAACCATCACCAAATAGTCGCTCCACCTTATAAGAGGTTCGCGAGCACAGCGTCTACTGATACGACCGTTTCTCGAGGACCTTACTGCTTATCAGCCATCAGTAATATTAAGGGACGGTAATAAGCGCTGCAGTGCTGCTACCTACACATTCTTCAGCCTCAGAGATATACCATCACTAATTAATAGTATAACATAAATATTTAGTATGTTTGCACTCACTTTATAGTATCTAAAAGTATTGGTCCCGAATTAAATATTTTTTAACCGTGAGAGTAAAAGTCGGAATTGTTAATGAAAGTTTGATTTTTTTGGTACAACAGCCATCGATACCGTTGCACCCTCTTGACTCACCCACGCCACCGTCTGCCCAAAATCCACAGGGAGAACCCAGACGGGGTCGGTCCCTCCTAATAAATTATCACGCAAAATTTTTTAACGATCACTATGACCGATGAATTTACTTGCTAATCTAATATTACTATTATATATATTGTTAGCGATTTTTTTTATTTAATTGTTGTTAATCATTAATAACATTTTCGGAATCGCCTACATAAACGCTATCTTAATATGTAATAGTTATCCTTGCATATTTTATTTATTATCTATACTCTAGTCGATTTATTATAACTATCATAATACGTTGTTTCGTATGCTCTGTAGTCTTAAGCTCATGAAAATTTATAAGGTAACTTATTTGTTGGTGAAGACTATTTAAATTGGTCTTCGCGATTACGGTCTCTGAAGGCGATGGTCCTCATTGTCCAATAATCGAATTCGAGGTGAACGAAAAATACATACAACGCAGTTTTCTGTGTATCATAACAATGTTAGAGAGGACTACGGCCTCTAGTGCTTGGACGTTTACTCTATCTCGTAATACACATATGGAGACCACTGAAGGTATTTTATTAAGTTCATATCCCACCTAAACTTGTCTTTCCCTGGAAAACAATTTTTGAACATTCACTCCTTCGTGATGCAATGTTACCTACACGGTCTGCGACAAGTAAAGTTTTTACTAATGACGATAATAAACTTTAATTTACTTGTCTACGTACCAATACGTTGTTACAGCAAGTAAATATTTATTGTTACATTAGTATGGTAGAAGTTTGGACTGAAGCCAACGCATGTAGCATGTAGTTGGTATGACGTAGCTTAATTTTACCGTTTTGTCTTTGGCTCCTAATAAACGTTCTAAAATATATCCTAAAAAAACTTTTCGAATATATTTTAAATCCATTTGGATTTTAAACAAGTGAATAGCTTACATTATTCACATTTAGATTCTACTGAGAAACAGCTTCCTGTGCAGGAAAACATTGTGAGTAAACCGACAAGTGAAAAATTAAAACTTCGCAATAATCTGTAAAAATTATAATAGAAAAGTTCTAATAATTGTTTAAGTAATTAGTCGATATTTTTTAAAAGGGAAAGTAGAAATCATCATCACTTAAAGATTTTCAAACCGATCAGTTCTGCATAAGAAATATAGGATCTGATAGAAGGATATGATAGGTCAATCGGTAAGGTACACGCAATATATCAATCTTTTGGATAACTAGATTAAATATAAGTTTAAGAAATCGGCTTGGTTAATTGATACATTAGTTAAGTAGGCTAAACTCCGATAGCGGCACGAGAGTTCACTGGGAATTTTTTCCAGCGAGTAAAGAGAGGCCGATTAACCAAATCGGATTAGTGTAAGTAGCGTGAAGGAGATTTTCTAGTGAACAAGTTTAAAAGTAGAAAGATTATTCATATTTTAAAAATGGAGACTAATATAATTCTTGTTTTCTAGTACAATAAGTAGACAAGGGAAAAAGTATTGCTAAATAACACAACAGAGACCCGAGATGAAACAAACAAAATGAAGAAAATAGAACCAATGTTAGTACTTAAAAGATACAATTTTAGATAATAATTATTTACCCTCATTCATTTTCGGTTTATCCTATATTGTTATTTTTACATAGTGATTAATATTAAAAAAAGAAATTATAAGATCCTTCCTACTTCATCATCTATATTCTGATCCAGTCTCCTAAAAGCATGAAGTCCCATGTGTAATAGTAGCATAGTGTGATTTGCAAGGCTTGCCATATCTAGATTAAAGTTTTGGCTTGTGTAATTGTTCGTGCACCGAAATTGTTCTCGTTTCCAGCATTCAGTAAATTATACTCACTGGTCTCTATCCAAAAAAAACTTTTTATTTATATATTTATAAAGAGCCGTTGTTTGTTAATAAATCAATTAACACAGGATGTGTATTTTAATCCGATGAGAAAGAATCGTCTATATCTTAGCCTTGAAAAAGGAAGTAAATCTTAATCACTTCCACATTTTAACCTAAGTTTATCAAAGAAAATATAATAATACATTCAACAATATAGAATGGATATGTATGTGTAAGATAACAAAACTTCGATGTATTTGTTTCTTCAACCTTATCATATAAATATATCATTATTTCAAGAAATCTCTCTTGTGAAATATTTCCTTGAAAAATGTCCTTACAGTTTCATGGCAACTGATTGAGAGCCAGTATATAGAACAAGGACAAAAAGGTCAATAGAAATTTGTTTGTCCTTCATAAGGGCTCCAGACGGCTGTTAGGGGGCACGGGAGGTTCCTCACACTCCCTTTAGCCAATTTTTATTAGACAGAACAAGTACCACCCTCATACCCTCTTTACCGAAATTGTGATTCAATAAAGAATTTCATTAGAATGGGTCGGCACGTCGTTTTGCCTTAATTTTTGACTTATGATAAAAAAGAAGGATGTATCCGTGATCTTTTTTAATGTTCAAAACTAACTATATCTTGTGAAGTCATTAAAAAAAATATTTAATATCAATGATATAGAAATTTTGTTTAAAAAAAAATTGTTCTATATTAATAAATTTTCTGTACTCATTTCTATTGAAATTTTTAAAAAATCTATTTTTAATCGGTAAGTATATAGTAGGTTTTACTGAAAATTTTGTAAAAGTACATTGGTTAAGTTTTACGCACCAAGATGACATAACCAGACTGAGTTCACACAAGTTTAATAATCGTAATATATAAGTGGTTGTTCATTTAGTAAAGTGGTTGATATGAGAAGAGTGGCTACGTTCTCCATTAAGTTTGAGTTTCCGGTCAAAGTAAACATCAAAAGGAAATCGCCATCGTAAAAATTTTTAAAACAGCTGCTTTCGGGGAAATGTGATTTCAACAACCCGCTATTGGCGAACGTGGTGTCTGGTGTCTCACTCTCTTGTGACAAAATACCCTGAGTTCCAGCAGTGGGATATAAATATGTTATCTTCTCCTTCCTTGATTCTTTATTGTATGATACTTCGTTTGTTGATAAAAAAGTAACTGAAAATATAATTTATTATCTGTATAAAAGCCCGTAAATAACGTTACCATGCTTTTCATAGAGTAAATAAAATGACATAGCTGAATGTAGTAAATAAGCAGCTGTCGTCTACAAAGTGGGCGGACAGGCCTTGTAGCGTAACTGATGTAAAGGGATCTCTGGAACTCATCTTAAAAGGGAATGGCGTGGGTGTAGAAAACCTTAATAACGGTGTTATTTAATATTAAAATACTATTCATATAAAGTAGAGGTTACACAGATTTTTTTTAATGAGTAAAAGAATTAGTGTGAAAGGACTTATTCATATTCAGGTTAAGTGTGTGTCAGTTTGTCGCCGATAGCTTATTGGTTTGTTGTGTAACAGTGCCAGCCAATGGAGTGAAGTTGCCGCGGAATTCAAATAGTCCATGTAGACTGATACCATGCATGCAATTATCATTGATAAATTCTATTTCCATGACAATCAAAATTGGTAATAATTACAAGATGTAAAATAGCTCTTCATATGTACCACACATATTGTCACTGATTTCCATAACAATTAGTAATAATTATAAGATTGTTTATAAACAAAATATCCACCGATTTAACTAAATTCCCACAAATAATAATTACAATTTTAATTAGCGGACACCTTTGCCCAGATATTCTTAATCACAATTCATAATATCTAGAACAGCAGTCAATTCTGTTGACTGTCGGGCTTTTACTAGTTTCATATAATTGAAATAAGTCCATACTTATTTCAAAGACATTTGTTCCACACATACTTTACAGTCTTAAGGTATTGTATTTTTTTTTTAATTGCTACCCTAATGTAACATGAAACACGGAGGACGTAATTAGTATTTTGTGAAGCCTTTGCCAGTATTGGCGCACTTCACGCCTTCTTCATGGGTAGTTGGAAACCTTATTAAGATACTGTTAAATATTTTTTCCCCTATTTTAATTTAATTTATTTGTATGGAAAAATTAATGATAAAACTAATAAAGATCTTCGTTTTAGAACATTCACGTACGGTATACTCCAGGGCCAAATTGTTTATAATCATCATCAGCCGTTACACGTCCACTGCAGGACATAGGCTTCTTCTATTCTAAGAGATCTTCACTACGAGCGATCCTCCGCTGCCCGCATCGCAACATGAAAAACATCAGCTTATACATAATTTTTTTGTTGTAATGTAACTATAGATCTGTAATTCAACAAACCGGCTTTTAATAATTATTTAAAAATACCCTGCCTGGCCGAGGCCGACGTCCTGGTTACGGCAATGGACGTCTGTCGGCTGATGACAATGGTTATATACTGTAAAGATACTATAACGGAGACCTATTACCAGTAATCTCACGTATCTAAAAATTTGTTAGGGTAATAGTATATAGTAAAAATACTACCATTTTCAGAAGAAGAATTCCGAGTTTTTTGTTCGCTTAGTGTGGATGTAGAAACTTGGTAAGATCGTTAATCTTACTTCTTAATAATTAATACATACGTTTAATGATCTTTAATCGCGGAGCAATTATCTACAAAGTAAATGTGCTCGTTACGATAGGTGCGATAAATTTTTTTTTCGCTTCACTTTACATAAAATCACAGTAACGTAAAAACAAATCATGGATGCGTGAAGTCCATGAAGTTACTGCTACTATACACGTGCTCTAGGAATAAAGTCGATAATTCAACAATCGGTTACAATACAATATGGGACAAAACATGTGAGCAAGTAGAGCAAATTTTTTTTCATGCAAAAACATGGAAACTATTGATCTTTTGCTACAATCATGCGTTATTGATTTTCAAAAAAGACTGTTTTTTCTTTAGTTTACTTCTCTTGTGCTTTTTGCGGTAAAGCGAGAGCGTAGCGTGATGTTTATCCGATTGTAACTAGCTAGCTTATGTACAACAACATTACTGTGTTTCAGTTTGAAGGGTGCCGTAGCTAATGAAAATTAAGTGTGGTGTGTCTCGAACTGTGTTCTTTTTAAAAAAAATATTTACAGCATCTAATCTTTCGGCTGAAAGATAGTTCAGAATAATGGTAATGGTTCTAATTTGTGACCACACAATTTAAATTTACACAAAGCGTACGACTATTATAGCACTTAGATTATTATGCCCAACTTTGTAAAAGTATAAAATGTAATGCTTTAGGTTAACTGATTTTAAACTCTATAACCATACCATAAAAAGCACCAGTACTTAAGAGTCGATAGGTTATTATCCATTTCATCAGAAACTGAACTCTACCTATAGCACAGTGATTAGCACGTTTGTCTTGTAAAATTAAGTTAATAGTTCTGTTCCAGATCCAAATAAGTAAAGTCACAACTCTTCAAATTATGAGTCCAGTACTATAACGATTCCGGCGGTCACACGTATGAGGCCCAAAGTATAGTTTGAAAGAGGATGAAATTTCTAGTTAATACGGATTCTGTATTTTCCAACACGTGACATAAGTAGAGGCAGAAGAAAGATTTATGATATATGATTCCAATAAGTAGAGGCCACTCTCTACAGTTAACATTGGGATGATTGTGGATGTGTGCAAAAGAAAAAAAAGATGGAAGACCGTGATGTTTTTACAGGTTCATATCTTATACAACCTGTCTTTAACGCTCGTGACGATGTGATAAAGAATTTCCCCCGCCTTAAAGTACGCAGTATGAATAATGTACGGTTTTTATAGATTAATGGGTGGGTTTACTAATAGTAGGTTCCCGTTGCCGGAAACCGACTAGATTGGTACCACCATACCGCGTATTTCAGCCGTCAGACAACAGTACAAACGTTATTGTGTTGCCTTTTGAAAGGCGCTATAGTTAATGACATTACTGAGATAACGAGACTTATCATTCTACGTTTTAAAGCGACGAGCATAATATGGTGCAGTGTATATCATCATACTACCGCTAAAATGTTTTCAGCAAACGTATCACCGTCAGGTGGAAGTATCGTTTCATTCGTCGTTTTGTCCAGTAAAAAAACATCCTCGTCCATGTCGTCGTCTATGACGTGGAGTGAAGGTGTTAGTTCTGGATGGTAGACGCCCCTCCTGTTTGTTGCCCTCTGAATCACTTACAAGAAAGCCGGAAGGAATTTGAACAAAGGAATCGTTCACGTAATAGTCGAACGCATCGGAGCGTCAAGAGCCGCAGCGGTTCCCTGGGGAAGTCTTCAAATCATGGCTCACGATCGACAACATAAAGGTAGGTCATTACCATAAAGATATCTCATACAATTTATGCTACGAATAAACAAATAAGGTCTTATAAATCACTGTGTTACTTATAACATCTCGGTGGCTTGTTTTATTTACTTTTTTTTTGTTTATTCATCGAAACAATAACACGAACGAGACGTTCATCTGATGTTAGGTGAAACACTTGCTCATAACAACATGGCATTGTTTAGGATGATACACAGAACAATATTGTTGTCTCTGACTCAAGATGTTAAATATCGTTACCGCACTAATTTCACTAGCTACAGCGCCCTTCACACCTGAACACAGTTTGTTTGGCGGCAAATAGTAAGCGGTTGGTACCCATCTAAGATGGTCTTCGGTAATATAGACCTACCACCAGTGTGTTATATCTAATTAAATAAAGAAAAAGTCGGAAACTAAAAATATCAATTGTTATTGAGTTTCATATACCGGATATAAAAACAATTTCTTGCTATGTAAAAATATAAAACAATGGATCATTATATTATAGAGATACTCCATATTGATATCCGCAATAAAAGCACAGGAAGCGCCGTTTAGTTAGGTCTTAGCTCGTTAGAATAACTATAGGATGTCTAAATTGTCGTAGCTAATGCATTTGGTTACTTGAAATGAGGCACTGCTTGGCTTCTCGAACATTAACAGGAAGAGGAATTATTGACCGATGAAAGTCCAGTGTCTGGGAACATCGCACTGAGGACAAACCGCCGTTACAATGGAGCTCCAATAACTTGGTTCGAGTCTTTCTTTTAGATAAAAAATATTAATGAAAGTAACGTTTTTAAGAAACTAAAATATCCTTCTTTTTGTCAAACTTATTAGACATTTTTACACGATTTCACAACGATCATTTTAAAAATCAAAGTTCGTATTTGTTCTCATACATTCCCTACCGGGTTATATCAAGTAATAACCATAAGTTAAGAAGTGGAATCTATTGACAGTATATTAAAATTCAAGTGTTTAAAGAACGGTATGATGGAAGCATCAGGGGCATCTCAATGAATAATACAATATGTTTAATAACGCCATACATTACACAGGTTGGTTTTCTTGGAGAAGGACGAGGAGACGTGAGCGCGCAAGATGAGCGATGCGGTGAAAATCAGTGATGTACCCGCAGTGGGTTTACGAACAAGGTCTGCCTGAAGCCAAACTAATCACTTTTAATGTATCACCATAACATTAATTAGTCAATAAAAATAGTTATGTATTAATAATCTGTTACTTTAGTTTATCATTTTTACAACAAGCTCATCTCATGATGGTTGTACTATAATGTTCTTAATGCTTGATATCTTATTGAGATAATACAAAGTTTACTCAACGAACGGCACCCTTCTAATATGTAGTTAACTCTATTTAATTTGTTTATTTGATAAAGCGACAAGACGAGCGAGAAGTTCACCTGATAGTAAGTGAACGCAGTAAGCCCATAAAGTTCTTAGTTAAAATAGTAAGTATATATTGCACTACATTATGTTCGTTCTTGAGACATAAGAAGTTATGTCTAGTTATCGCAATAACTTGACTAGCTGAAGCTCCTTTTGTACCGGAACACAGTATGTTCGACGGCAGAAGCTGAGATAGTACCTATCTAAACGGTCTTCGGCAACGGAGACTTACCACCAGTTATTATAATGATGAAGTTTGCGCCGCAAGTTTTATTGACAACTATTGCAGCTTCATCAGACTCGGGATATACGGCTCGATAAACCAAAACACAAAAACTAGATATATATGTAGATAAAATTGTATGTAAAAGGGGGAGGAGAAAGGCGAGAAAGTATTGGATGCAAAAGGATTGAAGAGATGGACAGTGCTATAGGGGGAGAGATGGGCGGTGTAATCAAATATATACAGATAAATGTATAGATGAATTTATGATGCGCACGGTGCGCGTCGGATGGTGGCAACGACTGTGAGGTGATCGGAGAAGAGCTTGGGCCTATTCTCCGATCACCTTCGCTTGTCGCGAGGCGGGAGCTGTGAGCACCGCCCGGGAGGAAGACGGGTGTGACTTATTTGCGCGGTGTGGGAGGCTGACGGGCACCTCAACCAGCGGCGGAAGCCGCGCGTCTGCAATGTGCTGAATTCGTGATTGGTGTCTTCATGCTTGGATGTCGTGTTGCGCGTGTTGACGTCAGTGGTAAGTGTATCGTGCCTGTTGGGCCGACTGCTGCATCGATGTGAAGCGGAAGCTCTTTCCGAGAACGTCGCGTCTTACTGGTGGTATCGGGGCTCGCGACGTAGTCTACTGTTTGCTCTATTAGTAGTTCCACCAGTTAATAATTTTATAAAATTATATATGCCGCAGCGTCATCTATCATCTAATCATATCAAAGTGGACTACCATCTAATGTGTATTAACGTTAATACCATCTCCATAAAAATTATATTGAATTTTGTATATAAAATAATATTTCTCAAAATTTGACGCTGTAAAAAATCCCATCACTAGAACTCCTTGTCCACGGAGACGGAGGAGAGGAGACATTCCTTAACCTAATGTGGAAAACAATGCGGGACGCGGTGCATGTGATGCTATTCCGGGAGCGCGTTTCGTCTTGCGTTTTCTTTGAAACAATCGCTTACTTTTCGATAAGAAGCCAACGAGCCCAGTTTTAAAGTAAAAAAAAACTTTGAGTCTGACCGGTATCTTAATTAAAACTCTGGAGATACTGATAATCAGTTTACAATTATTTGCCTAAACGGTTGTTAGTGTTAATTTTAAAACATAATCTTCCAGCAAGTCATGGAGCAATATAAAGGAAATTAGATTCTTTAATTTTAGACACTGAGACAGATTTTTAGTGTTTTTAAGTACAAGTCTTTGTTAGTTTTAGTAAAAAACTAGTAAGGTTTTTATAGCGACAATATTGATTACAGAAAGTGAATACTAAACTAATTATTCTACATACTTAAAGCTTGGGTACTAAAGGATAAGCATATAAATCAAGAGAGTTTAATTATTAATAACAAGTCGATTTATATTAACCGTACAGTACGGTACAGTGGTGTTAGGATAGCAAGACCAGTGATCCCACTCCCAAAATAAGCGTCTAGGAAGGATGACGGCGACATTGCAAATGGGTATTTTCCGACATGAGCTAGATAAGTGCTGTGTACATATGTATATCCTATAGCAGTACACAAGTCATTCGGTTTAATTTTGGGTACCTTATAACAAATGGATAAAGTGAAAACTCTGTCACAAGTCTGTAATGTGCAGCACACGTGGATAGTTGTAACCAAGAGCAACGACTCCCAACCTTGGAGGTACATAAAAATTATACTGGTATTGACGAAAATACTAAAAAGGTAAAACAGTTAACTTTTACAAACATTATTTACTTCAATGCCCCCGTAGCCCACCGGCACACATCCTGGGTGAGCTCACGAAGGTCACCCGGGGAGCCACCTTAGGCCAGCTACAACTCGGGGTGCAGGGGTAGATTCCTTTTAGCTTCACCGTGGTTGACCTAGCCTCGGCTACTGAGCCTCACCACCACGACAGGGCGGGAACCTGTTTGAGTGAGATCACATCCGCCTAAAGAAAGCCTTAATATCTTTTATGACATGTTAACAATTAAATTTGCTTATATAGTTTATAACTAGCAATAAATAATATCCAAGTGCGATAAGTTAGCTATTTTTATCTCGGACAGAATAGCTCGAAGCTAAAAGGATGCTTTCATTATATAATAGTTCAAGCGTATGGAGAAAAAATCCGAGGAATGTGAGCCTTGTTTAAACATTGGCCGTGCTTGTATAATTTACAAAATGGAGCGAGATGTTCCTAGTTCTATCTAAAACAAAAGGAACAATGGCTAATATGGATTATAGGTCACTGGGTTATATTCTAAGATTAGTAAACGCAAGTTGAAATGGGTGGGCCACATAGCATGAAGATCAGGCGACCAATAGCGTAAAAAGACCCTACTAGTGGAGACCAAGTAATGTCAAAGGCCTGCCAGATGGTTGACCTGGCGAAGATAGCAGGAAACTGTTGAATGCAGGGGGTTAGGAATCGTTTCGCGCTGGAAATTAAACGGTAAGACCTACGTTGAGCAATGGACGGCTGTGGGACGAAATGATGATGATGATGATGATGCTGACAAAAATTTTCTTTATTTATAGATGGTCTCTCATGTGAAGACCGTGTACTAGATTTTAAATTTCATATTTCCAGGAAAAGAGGTAGTGTTCTATAGAAACGTCTCTTAATTATTAAGAACAGCCCTATTAGTTACGATCAGATGAACATTTTGCAACTCTCGTGTCTTTATCAAATAACAAAATGTAGAGATTTTGAATATTATTTCCTGTACTGTGGTTTTATGGTATATAACACTTCGTGGTTAAGTATGCAGTTATCTGGCTTTCTTCTCAGAGTTTTTAAACTGGTTTCAATGCATACAGTGATCTGTAAAGTTAAGTAGGGCTATTGCTTGTTAATCATGAAACGTACGTTTTATGGAAATTCGCAAGTTGAGAATTTACGGAATATATTAACTTAATACTTATTCAAACAGCGAAGAAACTTCACGTATGACTTGAATAATAGATATAGAAGCCATTAAAATGAATATTTGTTAGAAAGACAAAAACTTTGAAGCTATTTAATACTATAAAACGTGAACCTAAATAGTACACCGCATTTTAAACGCTGACGGAAACACGGCTTCCGCGACACGAGTTATTAATTCCTTTAAAGCTTTTACTGATCTATTTATAGGATTATTTTTAAAATAAATTTGTATGGCTCGACCTAAGGAATTAATCATCATAGAAGCATTTAAACCTTGACTCGGAAAAGACAGGATTATTAGCTTAGTACACATTAGTGTCTATTCTGTTTATAAATAAAACTTGAGTTGTACGCTTTGTCTGGTGACAAGATCTTGATTTTAGGTGTCATATTGCAATATGTTTGTTTTTCACAAATAGACGTATAAATTGCACACAGTACAATACACATATTATTCCTTACATTATTTAACCATTTATATAATGTAAATAAAAATAAATATGTACATATACATGTAACAAAATCATTTGTTCGTTTATCAGAGGCGATGATCAAGTGCGAAATTTACAGAAATGGGATGGAATCGCAGACATTCTTAAAGGATGTGCTTTTTATTTTTAAATATTAACTGTTTAATAAAAAAATATTGAATTTTAAGAAATCTCTGTTATGTTTAATCAATTATGAAATTACACAGTGTTTCGTTGAAAATCATTTATTTGTAAGACAAACATATTATTTATTAGAACATGCTCTCTTCTTGCATATGAAGCAAATTACACAGTTCTCTGCAACGTCATGCTAATACAATAACACTAGGTTTCTAATAATGCAGTTATTGGGATAATATAAAGGTGTTTTGATTCAGGGAAAATAGACTTGGACACAATAGCTGAACAAATAATGTCGTGATAGATACAGCGGGTTCGCCTAGTATTAACAGGAATATAAGGAAAAGCCAGCGTGTATCTGTAATCCTAAAAAATCAGAAAAAGGTAGAGGAAGTGATTTTTAATGTATTATAAATATGTAGGAGTAAATGTTTGTTAAATAGAATAAATAGCGTTGTTGAATAAAAAGGGCAAATATTTAACTCTTAAGTATTTAAGAGCATATATAACACATAATCAATGACCCTGACGTGTAAGTCAGAGGAATCTGTTATTTAAAAAAAAATGCAGTAATGACATGAATTTACAAACTTGAAGATACTATTTTCGGTTGTTTCGTAATAAGCAGTGTGATTTGCACGAGCCAAAGGAAGGTAGAGTCCGCAATAATTGGACGGAAGATGTCATTAGCACGCGCGCGGATTGAATTACAGCAATTGCGGCTTCAGAAATGAGCGGACAGGTTGCTGATCACGTAGAGATGCGATGCTGCAACAAACGTTTGCAATTTCGCAGCATCTCGCGATCGCCATATTTGGCGGCGGTAGGGAGATTACAAATGACCGTTTCAATAACCTGTAACGAGCGCCTCTAGTTAGAGTCAATTTAACGTAATTGTTAAGATGATTTAAAATAGCGATATAATACATCTACATAGTTTTAATATGTATATATATATACATAAAAAACATCCGATCGATACGAAGATATTTGGGGTAGACCTATGTCCAGCATTGGACATTTATCGGCTGATGATATATATATATATTTCAACTAAGCGATCAAAGGAGCGAGTTGTTCACATCACAGTAAACAATACGCCTCCCCGTAACATCGTGGCGCTAATTGGGATGAAATACGCATTGTCACACCGTGCTCGTTGTCTTGAGACAAGATGTTAAGTCTCGTTACTCCAGTAATTCCACTAGATAAACCGCTTTTCAAAACGGAACATAGTAATGTTTGCACACTATTGTTAAGCGGTACAAAAGATATCTGCACATAGTAATCCAACAATAGTATCAGGGAATATGTATATATATTAGGTCCTTACATATGATATTAGCGTTTTGTACGAGATGAATATAAAGTAAGTTTTTTCTTGTAAAATATATTTAATTAATTAAAGTATGCACCATTGTTATCTATGCACTACTGCCATCTCATAGGTAGTTCATGGATCCCTTTACTAAAGAAACTACAGGGGGCGAGAATCAATAAACTCTTTGAAAGACGGTTTGGACTGCCGCAGCGGAGTTAAATTTTTTTCCTTGTAAGAAGTTGTCCAAATTCCGGAAAAAATGGTAATCTGTTGGGGCAAGCTCTGGGGAGTACGTTGGATATCGCAGACATTCTAATTGTAGCTCATCTAACTTAGTGGTTGTTTGTTGTGCAATGTTTGGTGGTGGTTTTGCTTTGTCGTGAAGCCGCAGTGGCCTAGAGCGATTGACCAATCTCGGTTGTTTAGCCGCTAATTCTTTCTTCATGGTTTGCAGTTGCTGACAATAGATATCTGCCGTAAACGTTTGGCCAGATTTTAGAAAGCTGTAGTGAACAACACCGATGCTAGTCCACCAAACACTTACAAGTAATTTTTTTTGAGTCAATTTTCGTTTAGGGTAGGATTTGGCTGAGTCTCCAGGGTTCTTCAGCCATTGCGACCAACGCTTCGGATTAAAGTGCAGTATCCACCTTTCATCAAAAGTAATGATTCGATTTCCTTTATTATTGTGTCGGTTGAGCAAAGTAGCACAGCAGTCGACGCGTGTTTGCAAGTTCGATTCACTCAATTCATGGGTACCCATCGTTCAAGTTTTTTTACTTTTCCGATTTGCTTCAAGTGGATTTACACAGTTTTGTCACTTATCCCGAAGCCTACAGCTATCTCTGAAGTGCTTTGTAATGGATCCACTTCCACAATAGCCTTTAATTCTTCATTTTCCACTTTGGTCTTCGGCCAACCACGGGGTTGGTTTTGAAGGTCGAAATTTCCAAAACGAAAACGTTGAAACCAAAAACATATCGTGCTTTCTTTTGCGATACCAGCGCCGTACATATTATTAATCCTTCGAGCTGTTTCTGCAGCACTGGTGCCACGGTAGAACTCGTACTCTGTAAATATACCGATATTTAATTTTTTTACATTGTGCGGTAATAAGCGAGGCTAAAGTAAAAATAATGAGTGAAAAAACAAATGAATGACAGTTTTCAAAGTTCAAATGTACCAGCTAAATGAATATACAAATTTGAATTTGGAATTCTTAACCAAAGAGAATCAAGATATTTCAGATCAAAGTGGCCAGTACGACAAAACGCTAATTTCATAAGTAAGGACATAACACGAGTATATATACTAAGCTTTGCCGGTCGTCATATCAAATTAGGCCTAAAATTTGTCTGAAAGTTAACAAGAAATAAAATTATGAAGGATCTATGAAATTCAAAAAATAAATAGCCTATAAACATCTAACAATTTATTCCCTGTCGAATGTTCTTGTTCCCATGTTGATAGATTCACCAGTTTTCACGTGATTGGCAAACATACAAAACCTAATTTCATTATATATATATATATATATAGATTTGTTCGAATTGTGTTCTAAATACGACTGTTTCAGAATGAAAACTTCCTATTACAGTTTCTAGTTCAAAATTTAGAGTTGCAATATTTGATAGTAGATTGCAGCAGGTAAAATCCAATATTGCATCCTATCTCTTGCACTAGGTTAGTGGCGTTCACTGTGCATAGCGTTATAAGAGCATTACTTCCACATAGTGTACCCGCGGACTATACCGGGCCCATGTCCTAGTTTCGTGCCTCTTCGTCCAACATATACGATCGTACTAAGTTAACCGCTTGATCTTACGTTTAAAAAAGTAAAAAAAATTAAAGAAGTTCCAACAGTGTTTTGAAATATATTATGAAAAATCTAAAGAATATATTAATAATTTGTATTATGTTTCAATAATATTCCTAGGTCGTCCATATAAAAAATAAATGCACTTCATCCATGGTAGTTGATTTTATTGGAATGTTAGTAAAAAAAGAAAGGGTCTGCAAAACCACCAATAAACAGGTTTTTTAATTTTACTTTACTCAATCAAATTAACCAAGTGACTTTATGTAATAGTCCGATTTTGATGAACACTTGATCAAAAAATATATAAACCTTATGAGAGAATAGAAAATACCTGATCTCTTTTCACATATATATTTTTGTTGAAGCCGTGTCTTTGATAACGTTTTTTACTAAAACTGAAATGATGTTTTACATTAGAATTTGAATGTTCATGTGATATACTATATAAGAAATACAATGTAAATAAGATGCTATAAATATATAAAAAGGAAATTAAAATCTACAATAAGGAAGCAGGTTAACATTGAGTGACTTTATATGGTTATCGTAAATTATTTGCTGCAATCCATCGCTATATATTTTCTTGTTGTATAATACAGCCTTTATATACTATATAATATATATAATGCTATTTATGAGTTATTAGTTGTCTTATTGACTACCCGAACTTCCATATAGGCAGATAATTATAAACACGATACATGACTTCCATAGCAATAAAACGAAACGACAGTAGAACCTTACTTGGCTGGCCGACGCTGGCCTAGTGGTTAGAGCGTGCGGCTTTCATTGCGAAGGTCGCGGGTTCGAATGTCGGCATGTACCGATGACTTAATATTTAAGTTATGTACATTTGTGTTCTAAGTAACAACGGCGAAATACAAACGGTGAAGGAAAACAACGTGAGAACCCGCACACTGAAATTATCTTTGTGTATGTGTGGTGGCCCCAATAAAGTTGCAACAGGCTCGCCCCCCCTGTTACATGGGACCTAATCTGACCACATCTGACGGAAAGTGAGTGTTTATTCGCCTCTGCCTACTCCTACTGGGAAAAAAGGCGTGATAATATAAAAAAAGAACCTTACTTAAGTGTAATTGATACTCTTGCCCATAACAGAGATGCTAGTTACACTGTTGCAAAGTTTACAATGCATCACATTACACTCGTCGCCTTGAGATGAAATATTAAATCTCGTTATCCAAGTCATTTTACTAGTTACAACGCCTTGAAACCGGAACCCAGTAACGTTTGCATATTACTGTTTGGCGGCAGAAATTTGAGCTACAGTTGTACCTACTGAGGATCTAGCAACAGAGATCTAGTTATAGCGATTACATTCTGTTGATTAATGTTTTTGAGTTTTTTTTAATGAAATAGGGAAGTGGAAGTAGATATCTTTTTATTATATAAAACTTGAATGTTTAATAAAAAAAAAGTGATACTTTTTGCTAACAAGAATAATCTATGCTCGTTACCTCGAGTGGTGCCGGTATAATAAAAAATAACGATTGTACCTACAGATTGTTATACGGTTTTGAACCTAATACAATAAAAGTTAAAACCTATTTTACAGTAGCACTATATCTAAGTAAAAATATGCAACCTTATTTACGATCACCGATACTATGGTCTTTATAATTAATAATAAATAATTGATTGAATATTGAGATGAATGGACGTCTATATATCTAGTAGTTCATTTCTTGATATATTTACTTGTCCATTGTCATGAACACATATTAGCAGTACTTTAAATGTTAGGTGACCTCAAAGTTTGTCTATGAATACATTCAAAAACTAGAATTTTTTAGGTTAAATAAATTCGTAAAGAAAATAATAGTTGTAAGCTATGTATTTTATTGATTCGAGTTTTTCTCCGCTTAGTGGGTAGAAGAAAGCAAGTTTGACGCCCACGCCTAACAATTGATAGCTGATGGTTATTGGCGCAATAATGATAATGATTGAGGTGATGGTTTAGCGCGAACATATAAAACAGTGCTTCCCAAACTTTTGGTTCGCGTACCTCTTAATAAAACATTTCATTAACCAGTATCCTTGCCTGATAACCTCATACGTACTCATAAATTGTGTCATTCCTCTTTAGTTTCAAATGTATTCTATTTATCTCTTTATTTTCTAGCGCCTTAAGTTAAATAAGTTAAGTTATAAGGTTAATTTTAAACAACATATTGTAGACTTAATACTTCATAAGAATGTTATAAAAGATAAATGTTTTTAATTTTTTATTATTTTAGGAGCTTTCATTCCATGAAGACTATGTCAACGCCATCATAACCCAAACACTTGTTACTATTAAGTAACAATACTAAATACATAACTACCTACTACTCTTAATTAAATTACTATTAATTCAGTTAACAGTATGTGCTTATAAATAGTTCCTACTACCTAGTCAAAAGCCAATTTCCGTCCCGACTGTTGGGGCACAGGCCTACGCTCAATATGAGGGCCATAGGGCCATAGCGACCACACGGGCCCACTGCAGATTGGTGGATTTCACACACCTTAGAATAAATCCTAATTCATGTACAGGTACAGGCTTCCTCACCATGTTTTCTTTCACCGTTGGTATTTCGCTGTTGTTACTGAAGTTCATAACTGTACATAACTTAAATATTAGTCATCGGTACATGCCAAGATTCGAACCCGCGGCCTTCGGAAAGAAAGCCGCAGGCTCTAACCATTAGGCCAGCGAGCTACTAATGCCTGCTGCCTATGTCGGTGCAAAGAAAATATTCCAACTTGAACAGACGCTTCCGATGTCAATTTGTAAATTATCCAACAATGATTTCTTCAGCGGTATGATCGGGACACATTCCGTACATGATGTACATCTTCTATTCTTTGGTACAAATCGCACTTGGGGGAAAACAACAGTTTTAACTTATCAGTATTTCCGTCATTACTAATAGAATTTTAATGTACACTCGAGACCTCGGAAGTACGTTGGCAAGAGCTGGTTTAGAAGGTCGTCTTTTTAGAATATATTAGGCAATTTCAGAAACGATTTTTTGTCTTCATACGGAACGAGATAGTCTGTCTATTATATATAACATCTATTTTTACGAGACAAATAATAATGATTTACTGCTTACTGATCTTTGAATACACAATACAGTAAAAGCTCCTTATTCGCGCTTCCATCATTCTCTGCTAAAATTTCTTTATCCGCGGATCCCATAAGTACAAACATAAATATTAAAAGGATTTCAATAGGTATTCAAGCCAATATCCTTTGTAAATGCTGTCAAATGGACTAATAATATATTCCTTATTTCCGGTTTCTCTATTAGCAGCGCATTTATGGAACATATACCCCGCGAATACAAAGATCAAAATATGACTATTAACATTATAAGCCTCTACGCTGATTTTTACATAACTTATTGTTACTTATTATGAAGTTATTATATAAATAGAAAGAGAAGCATTTGCAATATTATGTTAACTTCAACTTTGTTTCTAAGTGTCTTACATAAAATTTTCAATAACATATATATTAAAATAGTACAGAACAGAGTGTATATATGTACTGTTCAAGGATATCGGGCTCCCTTATAAGCAACAATGAACACTACCACTGTATATGAACCCTTCATGACTTGCGATGCACTTATTGCACATTCACTGTGCGCATTAAATGTCACATTATCTGTGCTATTTATAAAGAAAATATTTGTACTATGAGCTTTAGTACTTTTGTTTTTTTTTATACAATTAAACGATGAGGCGAGCGGGACGTTCCCCTGATGGTAAGGGATACGTCCGCCAAATAAGAACGCTAGGTAGGATGTTATACACTGCACCACATTACGTTCATCATCTGAGACATAGATGTTGGTCTCTATACTTTGGTAATTACACTAGCTACAACGTCCTTCATACCGGAAGAAGTTAATGTTTGTAGGCTGCTATTTGGCGGTAGAAATAGGCGCTGAGGTGGTCTCCGGCAACAGAGACGTACCATCAGTACGTAAGATAGAAGAGAAAAATTCTTGATAACTAGTACGCAGTATAATATATTGGTTAAGATGCATCAGTTAAACATTTAACTCTTTTCTTTTGTCGAATAAGAATAAGTAAAGTACAGGGACAGATTTTATTTTATTCTGTAAAGCCGTTTACATGATGGTAAGTGATACGCCTGCTTGTAACAATATAACACTAGTTAGGATGATATATACTGCAACACATTGTGGTATTAGCTTTGAGATGTAAAATGCATAGTTAACTCAGTCATTTCACAAACTATGTGTCGTTCAATCCTGAACAAAGTAATTTTTCACATTAATATTTAGCGATAGAAATAGACGCTGTAGTGGTGTCTACCTAGATCAGGGGTCGGCAACCTTTTGAGTCGGAAAAGCCAAAAATTATAATTTAAAAAATTTTAAAGTTTTGAAAGAGCTAAAAAAATTTTACTTGCCAACAGTAAGCGAGTACAATGGGCTGAGAAATAGAAATGGTGCCCAATCCTTGTTAGTCGATTCAGAACAATTATTAAATGCATTTTTTTTTAAATAAATAATAATTGCCTATGGATGTAAAGAGCCGCATGTGGCTCGCGTGCCGCAGTTTGCCGACCCCTGATCTAGACGGTTACCGGCAACAAAGACCAACCACCAGTAAAAGAATAAGCAGAAGCAGGAAGGGACAAGATAATCTCTTAGATTCTTCAGTAAAATAGTTCCGTCTTTTTTTTTTTAATACGTAGATTTGTCGTCTACCACCGGTAATTTACTATGTCATTTTTCTGATAAAAGCTAAAGCTTCTTTTATAACTTCGTTAATGCTATAGGGAGATGGACAAGGCTATGCTTGGAGTTTCTTTGTGCGATCGAATCAGAAATGTGGAGATCCGCAGAAGAACTAAGGTCAATGACATAGCCCACAAGATTGCTAGATGTAAGTGGCAGTGGGCCGGGACATTGCTCGAAGGACCGACGGCCAGTGGGGCAGTAAGGTCCTGGAGTGGCGCCCGCGTGTCGGTAGACGAAGCGTTGGGAGACCTCTCAAAAGGTGGACCGATAGTCTGGTGAGAATCGCGGGAATCCACTGGATCGACGTGGAGATCTTTGGGGTAAGCCTATGTCCAGCAGTGGAGGTCTATCGGCTGATGATTATTATGAACGCTATAAAATTTATGTACATATATATATATATATACTGACAAGACTGATGCTCAGGGGGTTGGAGGAATATTTTTTATAATACAAATTTCAAGTTTTCATTTCTAATCTAATTATATATTAGGACCAGTGAAGCGGATGGGGAACAGCTAGTAAAGATACATAATAATATCATTATCAGCTGCCAGTAGTCCACAGCTGGACATAGGCCTCTCCCAAAGAACGTCATCTTTATAATACTCCATAGGTTAATATTTGGTGTTGATTTTTAATCATTGCAGAGGATATAGTTCTCTATATGTTATTTACATGAAGTCTCATATTGGAAAGAGTTATCTTTTATCAGGTCGTAGGATAACGTGGCAGTTAAAAAGTACAAGAATTAACCATGTTCAGAATTTTAGTGCATACACGACAAAGTGCAAGCGGCGAAAGTACCTGCAACAAGAAAAAAGTGAATACGTGAATCCTGGTCAAAAAATGCGAGGTAAAGTGGAAAACTTGTAGTTTTTTTTTTAATGTTGTGCGGGAAAGAATGAAAAATTATTGCATACCACAGTATACGTGATGAGGTTATATATCGTAATGTACATATGTATGTATGTTGCATTAACTATTGCATTTAATTTATCGACGACTCATAGTGATAATTTAAGTGAATCCCCTGCATGAGTAGTTTATATCGACTATAGAGGATATAGTCGTGCTGTAAAAAAATATTGTATCTCCATTAAATATAAATAACGAAATTAATCTATGTAATAACAACTATAACAGGATAAATATATACGGATAGATAGATAAATCGTTAATTATAGTTAACATAGGACGTTACAGCGGACATAAGAACATGAACTAGTTTGACACACTGTATAGTATAGATAGACATGAGTGTGTGTGTGTGTGTGTGCGTGCAAGCGTCGTGCGTGCGTTAGTTGTGCGGGAGTGCGTGTGTGTGTATGCGTGCGTGCGTGCGAGTGAGAGCGAGCGTGCGAGCTTACGTGCGGGCGTGTGAGCGTGCGTGCGTGCGTGAATGCGTGCGGGAGTGCATGCGTGCAGGCGTGTGTGCGTGCGTGCGTGCGTGCCTTCGTGCGTGCGTGTGTGCGTGCGGGCGTGTTTGCGTGCGTCCCCGCGTGCGTGCGTGTGCTTGTGTGCGTGCGGGCGTGCTAGCTAGCGAGCGAACGTGCGTGTGTGTGTGCTGCGATAATACAATGGGCCGTAGCTCAGTGGATTATTCACCTACTGGAGGTGAAACACTGATTTTCAGCAACCGCCAGTGGTGTGATCGTGATGTAGGAGAGATTTTGCTCCTAACATTAATCATAATTTTTTTTATATGCTGGATCAATTACAATTACAATAATGTACATAATATGTTGCTAAATTCTTAGCAATATATTTCTATGTATATATATATTCATAGACAACAGTGCTAGCCACAAATTTGGATTATAAGCCACTATGAATTGTTTTTAATGTTTCGATTTTCCAAGTTTTCTCTCTTTAAGTCGCTTCCTCGATGCTGAGGGTCGTGACTCCTTATCAATAACCTGTTCTTAATGATGTTAAGCTAACCACTTCTATTTGATACTAAACTCCTTATGATTTTCGAATAAGAACAGTTTAAAATATTTTATAAAACTATAACAGTTACATTGCCGCATAGGTGGAGGTATATTATTCTTACACTTGGTGGCCTGATGAAGAAAACTGTCCCAAAAGAGACAGTTTTATGATTTTAATAGGAGAGATAGGTACACGCACTTCTTGCGTTTAATCTGTCTTAGTGAGGAGAAAAAATCATAGAAATTAGTGTTTCTGAACGAAATTAAAGGTAGAGAAAGAGGGTTAATAGAAAGGGATGGAAGTGTCGAAGAACGGTATATAGAGTTCTCAAAATGGTTTTCATAACATCATCATCAATATCAGCTAACAGACGTCAATTGCTGGACATAAGCCTCCCCCAATGGTCTCTACATCGATTGATCCTGTGTTGCCCCTAATCTTCACCAGATCATCGGATCATCTGATGTCGGGCCATTTTCATATAGTTTATTAAATATGTTTTAGTTATTTTGGGTATTAATATGATTGTTGGAAATAAAAGCGATTAAACATTTCCGACGGATATAAATAAAACATACAATCGGCGTTGTTTAGCTTTTAAAACAAGTGTGAAATGGACAATCAAGGTTTTTGAAAAATGCACTGCATTTTTTAAATTTCACTATTGTCGTGTTTCCAACTTTAATTGGAGGATGTTGCGGGATTGCGGTTAAATGCAGGAAAACTGTGTGTTAGTTGAAATAGTTTTTGTGCAACGCATAGCTTTTAAAACACGTTGAATGATATGAAAAATATTCATATGAACGAATTTTGAATGTTCTCGTAATGACAAGTGTTTTTAGGAAGCAACATTCAAATGATATAGTTTTATCTGTTGATATGAACATAAACTTAAAGCTACAATAATTGCAGACTTATGCAATTTTATCTACAGTATGTTGGGCTAAAATAATTTAAATTTCACAACATATAACATCATATAAAACTTTTTGGTTCTAAAGTTCTAAGCTCAGTACGCTTCTGTTTTTCATTGTACATCAATGAGTAAGAAAGTAGAAGATCGTATTAATCTTGGAACATTCTAACTCTTCATGTTAGCAAGAACTGGAATATAGTAATACAGCAGGAATTGTTTGCATGCGAATTTCCAACGCCAGATCGCTTCGTCGAATGAAAAAAAAGAATCGAAGCAGGTACCTCCGTGTTAGAAGACTACTTGTCGCTGTGCTACGGAGGCGCTTTAAATAGCTGGATGAAACTCGGTATTTGTGTCAATTTAGGTATACTAAATAATTTGAAGAAAGCGCTCTACGAATGAATGAATGAATGAATGAGTGAATAATTGGTACATTCAAATATTTCAACGCAAATTACATGACCGTGTTATACTGTAATTTATATTCATTTGCGGAATTGTCTCTTGGCCTAGAAAAATAATTTGATCCTGGTGGACCTTCCCACATACATGGATCGTAGCTTGCAAATATTTTTTATCAGGTTCTACATTCTTAATGTGATTAGATTCTTTTTTTTTGTTATAATATAACGAGTAAAACAAACGGGAGCGTCTGAAGATTGAATAAAGCATTTAACCCTTGACATAATCGCATTACTCTTGAACAGGTATGACGTATGAGAAGCGATTTTGATAAGTTGATGAGGACGGTAATTAGATTAGCCACGCGATCTGGTACTAGTGCTCATAATAGATCTATACAGATTAATCTTAATTTTAAATTTGTGTATTGTAAATATGGAATACACTGTATCACGCGTTATTTGAAATTTCATTTCCTTCGCTATAAAGCGGTTAATTGCTTGTTTTATAACTTAAAGGTCACTGGTTCGATTTCAGGGTTCGGACCTGTCTTCCTAGTAACCACAGCTCTTAATATACTCGTATGTTATACTGCTAACATACTAATTTGTCTCTCGGCAAAGTATTCTGAAGGAATACGGTTCATCATCCCCGAGACCATTGTCACTTAATATCAGGGACTCTTAATTGAAGTATTACATTATTTTCGAAAAAGTTGCAAACTACACGCGCATATAATTGTTGATAAGTTAAAACATTTATTATTTTATTTTTATAAATTAATACTCGTAATACATATTACTATATAATATTAAAAACTAGAAAGACTAGTGATAGGGTTTTGATCCCGGAGATCGTCAAATAGGTACCACCGCAGCGTCTATTTCAGCCGCCAGTGTGAAGATATTGCTATGTTCCGGTTTAAAAGGCACTGTAGCTAGTGAAATTACTGTAGTAACGAGACTTAACATCTTACGTCTAATGGCGACGAGCACAATATGGTGCTTTGTACGTCGTGCTAACTAGCGCCGCGATGTTATAGGCCGGCGTATGATTTACTATCAGGCGAACGTCTTACTCGTCTCATCGTTTCGTCGTATAAAATAAAATTGTCAGTACAAGTTATTCTTTATTGCATTATTTAAACGTTATTTATATAATATTTCAATAATAATTTGTGTAAATCTTTTTATTTAACTTCCTTCGTAAAATTTATTTAGAAAAAAAATCAATTAGTCCAATTTGCTTATGATTTCTCATTAGAAAATTTTATCAACAGTCCAGTTTAGTTGGTTCATGCTTAAGAACTAGCGGCGGCATGTACCCCTTCGGGTAAAGGGAAGTAGTATGTGCCGAAGAAGCTTTCAGGAACACCTCATTGTGCACGATTTAAGCTCAGAGGCGAATCACGAGCTACCACTTACGGAACAAAGGCTACGAGTGAGCACGACGCACTCCTCTTTATTGAAAAGATAAAACTATCCTTTCATGTACGGGGAAGACGTTGCGAGGCAACATGATGAGATACAACTTGACTTGAATTTGATTTATCAACTTGCCCTTTGTTAGTATTATCAAACATATCTTGTCATTGATTAAATTTTTTCTAAGTTCTTTTAAAGGTAAGCTTAACTTGTCTATTTTTATCAAGATTGTAATAGACGCTTTATAGGCGGATTTAGAACAAGGTAGAGCTTTGTTGTCGGAGACCGTCTTGGTAGGTATCACAGCAGCTTCTTTTTCTGCCGACAAACAGTAGTGTGCAAACATTACTGTGTTTCGAATTGAAAGGCGTTGTAGGTAGTGAAATCCCTTCTAACAGAGTAATGAATCTTACATCTCAAGATGAGCATAGTGTGTGTAGATGTGCAAGTGAAAATCTTGCTCCCTTACAAACGTTTTATCTATGATTAAAACCAACGCAAAGGCATAAACGAAATTCTCAGGCGTTAGATAAAATTTAGTGTTTAAACTACAGCCAAATTGGTAGATAGAAGAGGAAATGGGAGGCAGGTGGGGGTGGCAACATACAAACAGTCTGGCCAGCTCGTGCTCAGCTTTTGAATGAAGACGGTTTAGGATGCGGTAGTGTGTGAGATACGTGTGGCCTTATTCAATTGTTTGCAGGCCTTTCATACAAATTTCTTACAAATACAATGTATAGAAATACGTACATATATTACTTATTATTCTCAAAGTTTCGCGACAATGGAGCTTACTAAATACATTAATTTACAAAATATGTTTTGGTAACACTTTTAACAGAAATTATACTATGTACCCAAAAAAACTGCTACCAAACACATGACAAGTCTTCATTTTAACAATTAATTCCTTAATTCAATTCCTTAAATCCTTTCAAATTTTCTTGAAAGTCAGTCCGTTTTAATTTTACAGCTGTTTTAAATTCAGCATTTGTGTTCACTTCGCAGTCGCTTGACATTTAACAACGGAGGGGTTAAGAAGAGGGTAAGTGTAAACAAAACACTCCCAGCAGACACTTGTCCCGCATAATCGTCCTTTCGAAATGTTAAAGGATAATGTCATATATTTCAATGCCGCATACATTGACTGTTTACTAGTTTATGTTGTATGATTGGCAGATTTTGTCATAGTGCTTACTATTCACTTTGTCTATTTTTAACAGCCAATTTACGTCCCTACTGCTGAGGTACAGGCCTACCCTCAATATGAGGGCGATGGGGCCATAGTCACCACGCGGGCTTAATACGGATTGGTGACTTCACACACATCCTAGAATCAATTCTAATTCATGCGCAGGTTTCCTCACGATTCCTTTACCTTTCCTTTACCGTTTGTATTTCGCTGTTGTAACTTAAGTTCACAGATGTGCATAACTTAAATATTAAAGTCATCGGTACATGCCAAGATTCGAACCCGCGTGCTTCGGAATGAAAGCCGCACGCTCTAACTATTAAGCCAGGGAACTAGTGTCTACTTTATATTATACCCGCTGCCCCTTATCGCAGCTTAATACGGCCGCTTCAAATTCACCCCCAATTATAACATATTTACTCATTCTTACAAAATTAATAACATTAGTTAATGCATTAATAATTAAGAATAAAGTGTATTACTTGAAAATAAGTCGAGCTTAATAAATTTTATATACACATTATTTAAAGCAAAGTCGGTAATAGAAAGGCAGTGTATAGAGATTGCTGTTAGAGTATGCATCGTCATCAGCTGTCAGACGTCCACAGCTGGACGTGGCCTCACCCAACGATTGCCATACCGATCGGGTAGAGGTTCATATGGAGGGTTTGGAGTTACTTCCCACCATGCCGGGCTAATGCCGGTATAGTTAACGAAACAAAATGAATGCAAGCTCTAACGCCAGAAATTTATGGTGGTAGGCTTCGGAACTTTCATAACTGTCTTCGAAGACAAAGAAGATTTAAAATTAGGTTATGTTTTCCGATATTTGAACTTTCAATTAAAATTTCTTGCGTCTTAATACGAGAAAGAACGAGATGGTGTGTTTATAGATCTTTAGTTCCACATTGTTATGGGACGGCCGTATCACCATCATCAGCCGATAGACATCCTCTGCTGGACTGCGCTGCCCTGGTTCCGGCGCCTTGCCAACGTCAGGTACATGTCGCGATTCTCTCGTCGGCGTGTTGGTAGATGATTTTTAGAGTAATTTCTTAAAAAAATACACGAAGAGACTCCAAATAAAATAAGTATAAGTACTGAAATATGCAATGATATTACTTACTATACTTTTATCGAGATAAGTTATATCTATAACGAAAATAACTATAATGGCATTTGCATGGGAGATAAATAATTGATGGGTTTGAGAACACGTTTAAATGTTACATTTATAGGCAATAAATCTTCTTGCTCTACTATTAGCGTCGTACGATGGACAAAAAATTATAAACGAAGAACGAGTAGGAGTTTCTAGCACAGGATTCAGTAGCTTTGAAATATTTTTTCTGAAGATGACTAGAAGTACAGCGGGAGCCTAAAAGTTTGATGGAATAGGCAGCTTCTACCTTTAGTTGCAACTGGTGGTTGATCTCTGTGGCCGGAAACCTTCTAGGTAGACACCACCGCTGTTCCTATTTCTATCGCCACACAGTGGTGTGCCAAACATTACTGTGTTCCGGTTTTTAGGGTGTTGTAGTTGTGAAATTACTGGAGTAACATGACTCAATATCTGTATATAATCCTAACTAGCTCCACGTTGTTAGGAACAGGCATATCAATTACCATCGTCACTTCGTCGAAGAAAAAAAAACTGAAACGAAATAATTTCTCAAAAGCAGGTGAGAATGTTTAAATACAACAAAAAAACTATAATTTTCAAAAATATATATATAGTTATGATAGCTTAAGTTATTATATCAATCGCAAATATTTTCGCAATGTAAAACCTGGTGGTAGGTCTCAGTTGCCGGAGACCGTCTAGGTAGGTAGAACCGCAGCGCTTATTTCTGCCGCCAAACAGTAACGTGCAAAAATTTCTGTGTTCCGGTATGAAGGGCGCTGTAGCTAGTGAAATGACTGGAGTAACGAGACATGACATTATATGTCTCAAGACGACGAGCACAATGTCGTACAGGGATTAAAAACGCGCAAAATTGTTATGGGACGGGCGTATCACTTACCATCAGGTCAACGTCCTGTTCGTCTTGTCGCTTCGTATTATAAAAAAAAACCTTTAGGAATAATCAAATTTCGAGGTACATTATCAAACACGACTTTTCTATATTTTTCCTTTATACAACTAAGCGACGAGACGAGCAGGCACGTTCACCTGAAGGTAAGTGATACGCCTGCCCATGACAACATAGCTTTAATAAGAATGATATATACTACACTACATTAGGCTCTTCGTCTGAGATATCGTGTCTCATAACCCCAGTAATTACACTAGAGTTACAGCGTCCTTTAAACCGGAACACAGATACCGTTTGGTGGTAGAAGGGCATAAAGTAACTTGAAAGGTATAAAAAATATATATTCGTTGAAAATATGGACTTAGTTATTTTGATGCTGTACACTTGATTTAATACAAACAGTACCCTAAAACAGTGAGTCGAGGACTCCAATAATAAGTCTGTGTATCTCTGAGCTGCAGCAGTCGGACCATCTCAAGATTTATGGTCGTTCATCGATAACGTTACATAAATAGTTTTAATGCGAAATCTAGGGTCATTGGTATCTGAAATGATTGCATCTGCGGAAACCTTAATTGTATATATATACACTGAAAGGAAGTTATTATTTATTAACTTGCACTTAATTTGTTTCTTGTACTTTCGCATTATTTTTATATATTTTAACTGTTGTATAGATTAAAGTGTATATATGAATAATAGTACTATATAATAAATATATGTGTAGATACACTTAGTGTTATAGTTATCATATTATATTTAAAAGTGACTAAAACATGTGTGTACTAAGTTTTTAATATAACGTTTTATAATGTATAAATTTTTACATATAATTAAATACATACATATATATATAGTGCTAAATGTATTTTTAATTATTCTTCCTGTCACATTAGCAGACTCCTGTTATCGCAGTACTAAAGATATCATTATCATCATCATCTCGATCGATGGATACCACAGCAGATGGATGGATGGTCCACATAGGTCTCCTGTATTTTTAAATTAATAAATATTTAACCATAAAACTTTACATTATAACTACACAGCGTAAAGATACTGTTGTTAACGTGTAAGGTATATGGAACGTAATAAAGCCTTTGCCCGCAACTCTGGGTCATTTCTGATATCCTCAATGTGGGTCACACCTGAACTGCGGAGTGCCCGTCCCAGAAACCCGCTGACCTTTGACCTACAATGCATTTCGTAATACTTCCGCATATTTTAATATGAATTAAACTGTAAATGTATGTGTTTTCCGTTGGTTTGTTGTATACTTTTAGATGTAACAATGTAGCCTATATCTTAAAAAAAAATCTCATGAATACAGCGCCCAAAATAAATTTGATGTTTTCATTAGAACCATGTCAAACGAAGTAATAAATCAAATTTAGAAAAATACAGCACTACAACACACGTAGCTCGCTGGACTAATGGTTAGAGCGTGCGGCCTTCAATTCGAAGGTCGCGGGTTCGAATCTCGGCATGTACCAATGACGATAATTTATGTACATTTGTGAATTTTAGTAACAACAGCGAAATACAAATGGGGAAGAAGAAGAAAAAAAAAAAAAAAAAAAAAAAAAAAAAAACACCTCCCCAAACATTCCCAAAAAGAGGGTTGATGTCAGGCAGGCGGCCGGTCGTAAAAAAAAAAATTTAGCCAAAACTATTTACAACATGTTCGGTAATGAAGAACATGTTGTGCCGACCCTACATAAAGTGGGACCAGGGCAGGAGAAAGAAGACAGCACTACAACACACACCTGGACTTCTAAGGAATGCCCATTAGCTAAAGCCTACTGTATAAACAAAATGTCAATGTGTGTTTTGCAGGATGTTAACAGAGGACTATTTTCAACTGATTTCGCTTAAGCAAGGATAAGACTGTTGGTGATGCATCTCAGAATAACTTTAAATTTCCTCTATTAAAAACTATGGGATGTTAATTCCACCTGTCTGGTATGATCACTGATTTTCCAAAACAAAGTTCGAGTTCAGTATTGTCGGAGGTGTGTGACTAAAGAAATCCTTGGTAGAAATCACTGTAATGCTTAGGTTTAAGTAAATCTTTTAAAATATTATATATATCAAAAGACATACTTGAACTTTTATATACTTTTTCTTTTATTATATTCTTATCGCTGTTCCCATGAATAAAATAATTGGGTTAACTTAACAATGCGCCCCAATTAGCTAAACAGTGAGCCCGAAGAAAACTGGCGTTGACAGAATAATAGGACGAGGGTGCTCGAGTACATTTTATTGTTTACTTTGGCTTACTTAAGGCTTTGAACAAAAGCTAAAATAGAATAAAAATTCTTGTTCGGCAACTTTTATAGGTATAACGTTTATAACTGTGGTCCGGTATGATTCTCTGATATAAAGTGAATTAAGTCAAGTCATCACATTTTCGAAATACTAATATGAACAGCGTACCCTCCTGTGATCGATGCTTTTGTATCCTTACAGCTAAAGACAGCACGTTTCTTATTTATTATACGAAGCAACGACGTGTGATGATAATTGCGATACGACTGCGTGTTTTCTTTCGGGGGTGGGGGGGTGTTTTCGAAAATATACTCTGTCTTCTGGGGGAACGTTAGAGTTAAAATTATTTGGTATTACCTTAACAGAGTAAATGGAACAATGATTGGGTTATAAGACCTACTTAGTAGGTAGTACTAGAAAAAAATGCCGAACGGCCGCAGTCTAATGCGTTGGTGACACCAGATCCGGAACACACTCGACTGCACAGTTTACGATGCTGTTCGAGTAGCCGTAGATAGAACGAGATGAAGCGAAACATCGTGAAGACAAGAATGATAAGTGAAGGTAATCACGACCCTCAGCCATGAAGAACATGATTTGAGGACTACCATAATACATCATTATCTAGCTTTAATGTATAATAAACTACTTAAATTATTGTATATTAAAATAAACTTAAGATTTACATAAGAAACAATGTTACACCATGGAAGGTATTTTATTGCTACAGCAAGTTAGATCTTTAGCAGTGCAATGGCATTAAGGTCGGACCTAAATCCAAAAAGCAAACTAATATGCAATCCAGTGTTGGCTGTTGAACTAATCAAGAGAGGAAGTAGGTCGTGAACATTCAAGAGCCGTTTCACGCTACAGCCGCGGATTGAGAGTCACCTGAGCTGGCTTTTCAAATGGAAATAAAGTGGTCTCCACTTGTTATTGTTAATTCTTTACAAAAGTGCCAAAAAATCACTCGAAACAATTTATTATAAACGCCAAACCTTTTTTTTTAATTATACTAACTACTGTTTCAATTGTAAACATTTTATGAGTATACAGTAATTCCCCCCATATAACACGATGGATTGGATCCACGTTATAGGAAAACGCGTTGTAGGAATATTCCCGTGTAACGCGGTTTTTACGACCCCGTATAACGCGTTACGTATAAATTATTCATGTTTAACTTTATCTCGCAAAAAGGAGTTTATATCGAATATTAAAAAGAAAACTGTTATGTACGAAATATATACGTTTTATTAAACTCAAACTAAATTAAGAATATTTAAAATAGAAAACTTATATACTTAAAACAGTTAATTTCAATTAACTACTAATTATGAACTGTACAAATCATTATACATTTCACGGTACAGAATTATAATGAGAAATTCCCGCGTTATATGGAGAAATACCGTGTTATACGGGACATTGAAATCGCGTAATACGAAAATTTGTTATAAGAGTACCGTGTTATAGGAGGGACTACTGTATATGGTGATAAGAAATGATCTAATTTAGTGTTCACGATAGTTGGCTATAAACCTTATGATGTAACTCAGTTAAGGCATTTGTTTCTATCCTCAGGACCTTTTTTTTATTTTAGGAATCAATGAGACGATCGAGACGTTTACCTGATGATATATGATACAACTGTCCTTAATAACGTAGTTTTTTTTTTTTGATAAAATTGCGCCGCTAGTTTTGTTGACAATTATTGCAGCTTCATCGGACTCAGGGCTCGCGGATACCAGATCCGCGAGCTATAAACAATATGATGCTAGTCGAGAGTCATTGCAACACATTGCGCTTATCGCCTTGAGACATGAGATGTTAAGTCTCATTACCTCAGCAGACAACTCCCTTCAAACCAGTCCACAGTAGTGTGTGTACACTTCTGGTCGGCGGCAGAAATAGGAACTGTGGTGGTATTCTACCAAGACGGTGACTGGCAACAGCGACCTACCACCAGTACTTAAAAAGCGATTTTCAGTGTTTCTTTTAGGACAGTTTTGCAGTTTTTTTTAATTTTTGACTTTTCAAGTTTACACACACATATAAGCTTATTAGTTAAATATTAATATTAGAACTATTTGTTAAATACAGTAACACCCTCTAAGTAGCTTTGGTGGTACTCTACCATGATGATCCCCGACAACAGAGACCCTACCACCACAATTGTTAAGTACATATGTGTATGGATTTTTACTTTTTTCATTCTCATGTGCAGTGTTCTTTATTTGAAATACCTTTGATTATGTGAACTTACGCAACGACGTTAATATCTATACAGTATTATGAACCTCCTACTATATAAATATACAATGGTATAGTAATAATTTGTAATTATCTTAGCTAAGATTTTAGCTGCATCTTTCAACTTTTTTAATCTAATCCCTAACTGCATTTGCACCAACAGGAATAGTCATCAGTCCGCATCCACTTCTCGTAAATCATAACCAAACTAAAGTGTATAGAATAGTCGATTACTACAGTCGTACTGTACAATAAGAGCATAGTAGTAAGTAAAGTTCTTTTAGAAACCTGCGCCTACAATCTACAAGCTGATGATAACCACTCGGATGACGAATATTAAGTTGGTTTTACTTCGGAAGTAGTTAATTGTTTTACACATTTTGTGAATAAAACTTATATAATGAGTGGGTAAGTAATGAAAGTAATAAACTGGGGCGCACTTGAGCGGTTGCGGGGGTGAAGTTTCAGGCGCCCGGTCGTGCAGGGTTACTGACCTGACAAGTTGCGTATTTTCAGAGATAATTACATAAAATTTTTGTTTCGCTGATACATAAATATTTTATATCTAAAATATAAATGCTAAACGGCAATACGTAAGACGACGAACAGACCCAGCTGCTGTAACATGATTAGTAGTTAAGAAAGCACTGATGAAGTTACTTACAAAAGTCTTAAATAAGAATAATAACTTATATATATTATAATAATGTTGTAAATACGTCATAATAAATAAAGCATACGTACACGGTTTTATTCCTATGAATGCCTTTCTTGCTTGTCATCTCGCCTACGACCATCATGATGGATTGTCTACCGTCGTGTGATTTCGAGTGTTTATATAGACGAAATATAAATACGGTAATACTTACAAAAAGGGCATGACCATATTTTTCAAGAACAGTGATCAGATCTAATCATACACATGAATTATTTGTGACGTAAGCATTAATGCAAGTAGCCCTCATTGTGCCCTTGTCTTCTTCATACAGCCCGCAAGGTAACGTCAACGTCAGATTTTTATCTTCCTAATAACAATAAGTCAGTTGTCATATTATAATAAATACGTGGCTGACTTACATCATATAAATACTTTATCGAATAAATTATACAATAGGGGTGCATTTTTGTTAATACGCTAATCAACTGTTTTAATTGTTAATTGTAAGTGATCCGTAGCTAGGTTTTTGCTGTTTATCATAAATGTTATTGGAATTTTCTCTTTCCTCTTAATTTTCTGTTACATACAATTTTAAAAAAAACACGCAATAACAGGTTATTTATATATTATAATAGCTTCTTTATGAAAAATTATATTGTATTTTTAATCGGAATTAAGTTACCTTCAAACTATAGGTGTCCTGTGGCAGATTTAGGGTTTAAAATTCGAATATTTTTGTAACGGTTGCGCGGGGGACCGGGGAGGGGTTACAGTTTGGCGCGGCATTTGTGCGGATTGGTCAGTCACGATGTCGCAGTGGACTGGTGCCTCTTTCTGTCAATGGAATAATTGGACCGTTTTTCTTTAAAAATTCTCGTGGAGCAACCGTAACTGTTGATGGTGATGTCTATCGCCGCATTTTTATACCGAAACTAAGAGAACATCCATCGAATAGCGCTCACACGTGGTTTCAACAAGATGGCACCACGCCTCACACAGCAAGAGCCACCATGAGCCTCCTTCGCGAGATACACTCAGAATACTCTCGAAAGATGCCGCGAGTGTGTACGTCGCGATGGAAAACATTTGGACGAAGTGATTTTCAAAAAATAAAATCCGCATGTCTCGTCTTTCTTTTTATGACAAATATATGTATATTCTAAAATAATAACATTCTTTAATTTAATTAAGAAATCCTAAATCTGCCACGGGACACCCTATCCCTCAAAATGGATATACAGAAATCATTGTTAGTCCGTCACATTGACAGTAGTTTTGAGAAGAAAAGCAAATTACTTTTAAATATCAAATTTACCAAGTTTCTAATATAATTAGAACTGCTAATCCAGTTGGTAGCTGAAAATCTGATTTTGAGGATTATCAGCGCTTTACATTTCTATACTCTCAACTTGGTTATGTAAAAATACTGTTAAACTTTCAGTACTTTTTACAGTTCTTACGCATATGTAATTCAATCATGCTTTAAGTTTATTACTAACGACAAAGCTACAAGGCGGTAGTTAGGATGATATACGCTGCACCAAAATGTGCTCGTCACCTTGAGATAAAAGATGCAAAGTCTGGTTACATCAGCAATTTAATTGTCTTCAACGCTCTTCGAACCGGAATCATAGTAATGTTCGCACAGTGCTGTTCAGCGGCAGATATAGGAACGGCGTTGATAGCTACCTGGACTGTTTCCAGCAACAGCAATCTATCAGCAATACAGTTAACGCCATATTATATTTTCGTATGAGTTATTCAATATTAGAGGAAATGGTAAGAAGTTATTGGAACGGAAATGATTCCTGCGCGGCGCTATCATGCTTGCGCCTTGTGCTGGTGCCAACTACGAGCCGCTCCGCACCCGTAGCGCCTTATGCACCACTCCACTGTAGGGCTGTCACTAATTCGATTTACAATTTTTTTTTATATTTCTTTAACAATCTAATTACACAAATATCTTATTATCACATCAATCTATGTTTTATATTGTTAATATTTAAGACTTGAACCTAATATTGATGTGTGCTGAATGAAAGAAAGAATAAATACGGATTTTTGTGCTTATCGAGCAGCTACCAATGCATGGAAAAGCAGATGGTTACCCACGTGGTTGACAGAGCAGGTTAGTGTGGTAGTTTTTTGTAGGTATGTGCGAAAAAAGCAACAGTTGGAGTAGAAGGACGAGGGGAGAGGCGAAGGAGATACCTATTGAAACGGGTCTCTGCTGAACGACAATGACCAGTCTGATGCGTTTGATACTTTGAAAAATATTTGAATGTATAAAGAAATTAAATGAAAAAAATGTTGTTTGGTAACCCTAACAGCTTCTACGGTGCAGTAACACAAGCCGACACGCATACATTTCCGTAGAAGACTCCAGCCGGAATGACAATCAGGCCATTGTCTATTGTAAACGGAGGCCGCTCCATGGTGGAGGATACGCCTTCGGGCTTAGCGGGTGATCATGTAGGGATGCGATGAGTAATGCTCAGCGTAACACATTGACTCGGCAACCTGTCCCCCGGTACAATAACCTTTGTTTTGCGAACTTTTGTTGCCGCTGAATGCGATGCTGGTTAAAGATTTGCTGGTGCGATGTCGAGAGAGCTTTCAGAACCGGCGCTGTGGATAGCGATAGTGAATACGCTTTATGGATACAAACAAATGTAGATAACCCAAACTGGTTTTAGACGCGATTTTTGCCCTAATTAATCCATTATTCAATTTAATTAATGTTTCCTGAGTAAAATAGATCGTGGGCAGTTTTTTTGTACTCTATTAATGCATATATGTAAAACGTAAAATTTTCATGGAATGTTGCAGTTTACATGTAGTATGAAAATAACAATTTTAGGCTTCTTTAATTCTATTGCAGGCAGAGGCAGAACTAGCTGAACTCCTGTCCAAAATAGCTATCATCAGTCGAGAGTATGGTCTGCTGATCAACAGAGCAAAAACCAAACTAATGTTTGTGGATAGAACGGGTACCCTACAACGAACTTACGAACTTCGTGATTTACAAGTGGTTCAGAAGTTCGTATACCTAGGATCGCAGATCAGTGACGACGGTGATTGCGAACAGGAAGTTATTAGGAGAGCACAAATGTCGAAAAATGCGCTAAAGAGATTGGAGCGATTATGGCGGAACAGGGCTTTTAACCGCAACATCAAACAGAAGCTAATGCAGACGCTCATATTTTCTATCTTTCTATATGCTTCTGAAACCTGGACACTAAAAGCGTGAGCGAGATCGAGGATTGATGCGTTCGAAATGTAGTGCTGGCGCAGAATGCTGAGGATATCCTGGACGGAACGTCACACAAACGAGTCAATCCTTAAACAGTTGAACATAACAACAATCTGTAGGCAGAGAGTCCTCAAATTCTTCGGACACACGATCAGGTGAGACCCAGACAGTCTGGAAAGATTGATTATTACTGGTTGTGTGGAAGGAAATAGAGCGAGAGGGCGGTATCCTACAAGATGGACACGCACAACTCAGGACGCTACGGGAGCTACCCTACAATCATCCATCCAAATGGCGCAAGACAGAAATGTCTAGAAAGAAATGGTGGCCAGGGCAACGCACCATAGTGACGTCCCTCAGTCATGAGGTTACGACAAAGAAGAAGAGAATTCTATTACTGTAACATACGATCGTTGATGTAGTCGTTAAATGTATGTTAACATACACCAATAAAGTTACATTATAAAAACATACTCAATTTAAACCAACACAATAATAAAAAGGTTTTTGTTTATCTTATTTAACTTGGATTTCTTGTGAAACGTTCTCTCTTAAATATATTTAATAAATTCATCGTTTCCTTATTTGTGATATATGAAATAAACTATACACGAGAGAAAATATTTAAGATTACTATCTCTCGGCGGTTTCTTGTGTATTCTTTGCTCAAAGTAAACGCACATTCCGACTTACTTTAAAGTATTTCGTATAACTTTGTGAAAGGCAAATATTTTGTGACAGACTTTATAACGATGTAAATCCTTTACTTGTAAGCTTTCGCATTTATTTCTATATTCAGAAGAAATTTTCTTCTATATCAAGGTTAACATTATAAATAAATGAATCTGTCTGCATTATATTTTTCACGTTTAAATTTATATGCATACAAATTTGCAGGACAACTTTTTGTAGTGATATGGCAGTTCCATCTGATAGCAAGTTAAAATGGAAAAAACTTGTTTATAAAAATAACATTTACATTGTTTTTTAGATGATCGGAAACCAGTGGTTTCAGTGATTATTGTTGTAGTTTGTTTTGTTGTATTCAGCATTTGTATTTGCAATCTATGAATATCCACTAAAGGATTAAAAATTACTATTACGTCAATGTCATTGAAACTAAATTGTGAAAAAACCGAAAAATACAAAATACCCGTTTAAAAACTTTCAAAAAATAAATAGGTAATATTTTACTTAAGTAAGAATTAGTGTTGCCGGAAATCGCTTTGTTGAATAAAACAATCTATAAAAGTCAACGTCATGATCCTCGTGAATGCAAAAGTAATAGGTTATTCCGCCATACCTTATTTATGTTTTCTTTCTTCGAAAGGTCACCCTTTTACGGCTTTCTCATGTTTGTAAATCTGAAAAGAATAAAATAATGCATATAAAAATGGATAGCAAGGCATAACTTAATTATTTGTATTAAATACTAACGGGCTCTAAGTAGTACTAGATAACACTTCACTTTCATGTTATACCTAGTTTAAAGTATATATTTATTTTTACCAACATCTTTACCGCATAAGTATTATATTTTTAGTAAATTACTGCGGTAACAAAAATTTATGGCATGGGCGATGGGCACAATGTGATGCTGGATAAATCGCGTTAATATCCTTTCAGAGTTGTTCCTTCATTAAATATAAAAAAATGAATGTTTCGCTTTGTAAAAAATTTAAAGATACTTCTTCTTATTCGTCGGTATTACTCTGGACAGAGTGGTCGTCGTCATCACTTTGAGTTCAAAGATACAACATAGAAATTATTGTTACAAAAATATAAAAATCAAGAGTGTATTTTGCAAACTGTGCAAATGTTGTCCTTCATTGAAAGTTACAATTCAAAACTGAAGAGGACAGGAGCGCTACTTCAGTGTCTTCGGTATCGGCAGTTGTAACTTTGTACAGGATATCCGTTTGGGAATATAAATGGACTGCAGTGAGAAATATGAGACACTGGATTCGACCGATCATCATCCCCATCGTCATTATCAACCGACAGACGTCCACAGCTGGAGAGAGGCCTCACCGAAAATCTCCATATCGATCGAGTCTGCGCTGCCCCCATCCAGCTGCTTCCCGCAACCTTCACCAGATCTTTGGACAACCTAGTGGGGGGCCTGCCAATACTACGTTCGACCGATTTGCGACCGTTGATTGTAAGATGTAATGTACTAAATTAAAATGTTTAGATTTCCACGCCGATGTTACCTAAGTAAACTTTCGCGATTGACAATATATATTTATTAGAGAATTAGTATGTCATTTTTATTTATAAAATAAAATGCTAAAAGTAGTCAAGTTTCCAGTTTCATACTCTGATTAAACCTGCTAATTCAAATGTGAGACGAATCGGGGTCAAATGCCGTCGGAAATACTTCAACGATGCTCCGCAGGTGATATCAGATATTGAATTTGCAAAGTCGACGCTCAATAGGTTATTCCATATGTAACATATTAGCAGGACAAGTTTTAAAAAACTTGAACAAATCTTTTGTCGCTTTCCTATATATATACATATACATATATACATATACATATATATATATATACATATATAGATAAATGGTGAGTACCAGAAGTCATATAAGCTAGCTAACTATAACCATATTACAATATGATATGGGTTCTAACATACGTAAAACTTAAAATTTTTGTAGAGATATTTGGAGGTGCCTTTGGATAATTTATATTTTATTGATTTATTTACTATTGACAATAAATAATATCCTTATTTTAAAAAAAAATTTAGTCTATGAAAAGATATTGAATGGTTACCCTACGCTTGCTGGCGATGGCTTGGCTTGTGTGGCGAATGCAATTTCCTAGTGTTGATTTTCACGTAACTCGGGAAATAAGAACAATTTTATTTGTTAAGACTTGTCGGTCTGATTGTACATTTTGATATGACAGGACAGAACAGGGCAGGTTGTACACGGCATCATACATATCATATTGTGCCTGTCGGAGATATACGATGTTAGGTCTCGTTATTAATTTCACAGCAATATTTAGCGGCAGTGATAGACGCTGCGGTAGACCTATCTACCCCCTGAACAGATTGCCGCCTTATCATGGCGATGGGGCTCAGTAGTTGTGGCTTGGTCACCCACGGTGAAGCGAAAAGGAACCTACCCGGCCGGGCCGAGGTGGCCGCTCCAGGTGATCTCCGTGAGCTTACATCAGATGTATATGTGTGCCAGTGGGCTGCAAGGGCGGGTTTATACTGTCCTTTGCAACCCAGGTGAAGTCGCAGAGGGAGAGGAGTGTCGGTATTGTGTTCCGCGGCTCTCCCTATCCTCCACGACCAAATAACGGCTGGAGGCGGAACCCAAGACTAGATCCGCTGCAGGAAGTCGGGAGAGTTTTCTCTCTTGGCTCCCTTGGGTGACGGATTCGCGGGGATCCGTTGCCCGGGTGACTGTAAAAGGCCGAGTGGGGGGCGCGCTGTGTGTACCGGCGTGCCTTTACGGAAACGGAAAGAAGGGGTTCTTCCCTCACGAGGTGGGGCTGCATGGTGCAGCCGGCGTTGGCAGGGTCGCGGAGGTGAGCGGAAGCGTTCCCGTGATAGCCATAAAGTGACGAGGTGAAACATCGTGAGGATTTTAGTCGGTGCAAGTCCGACATAAGCTGTCTTTGCCTTATCCATAGGAATCCCTACAAACGAGAACATCCTTAGGCCTGCCTGTGTCCAGCAGTGGACGTCTATCGGTCTTTGCCCCCGTGAAAGCAAGTAGGTCCAGGCATTTCTCCTCGTAAAACAAAAAAAAAGACCTATCGAAAAGGTTTCTTACAATAGAGACCGAAATAATTATTTTACAGATATAGCATATGTCTTTCATCTGTAAGTAAATTGATTAGGATAAATTTTAATATAAAAAACATAAAGACGAAACTTCTGTAAGACGGAAGGAATATTGGTGGAAAGTCTCTTTTGCCGGAGATCGTTTAGTTGGGACTGCAGCATCTATTTCTGCCGCCTAACAGTACTGTGCAAACATTTCTATCTGAAGCGCTCTACCTTGTATAACACTCAGCAAATGTTCCAACTACGGCGTCAAACAGTAATGTGGAAACATTATTATGGGTCGGTTTGAAGGGCGTTGTAAGGAGATGAAATTATTGAAGTAAAGACACTTAATATCTTGTCTCAAGGTAGTGATGTGTATATCATTCTAATTGACGACACGTTGTTGTGGGTTATGTGTCAATTACCACCAGGCGAACGGCTCGTTCGTCTCGGCACTCCGTTGAATAAAAATAAAAGCGGAAGTAAACATTCAACGATTACTCCAAAACCACGCGAGCGAATCAGTGTCGCGCATTAAAAATTCATTACACAGCCATTAAGCGAAAAATTATAATTTGGCAGGCGACATTTCCTTTACGGCGAGCGTACCGGAAAATGGCAACGGTACGGTACCCATTCGACGCGGTTTATTTTTTCGACGCAGGTTTGTGAACTCTTCATATGATGTGAATACTAATGATTGGACTAGTGAGCGATTCATACTCGCAAATAGTTCTTGTTGGATTAATATTGGCAACTATTTATCGTCAGTTTTCCGGTTGTTTTTGGCTGGAGGTGCACCATAAAGTTAGTTGGTGACTTTGGGCTGAAAAGTACTAAACTTGGCCTAAGCCATCGGCGTATGGTTGCGAGCCTCTCGGTGTTCTACCGATTGCATTTCGGAGAGTGTGCGTTTCTATTCGGTAGCTCGCTGGCTTAATCTCTAGTGTGCAGCTTCATTCCGAATGTCGCTGCTTCGAATCTCGGCATGTACCAATGACATTAATATTTAAGTTATGTACATTTGACTTTAGATACAACAGCGAAAAATAAACGGTGAAGGAAAACACCGTGAGGAAATTTGCACATGACTTAAAATTCATTCTAAAGTGTGTGTGAAGTCACCAATCTGCATCGGGCCCGCGTGGTTACTATGGCCCATCGCCCTCATATTGAGGGCAGGCCTGTGCCCCAGCAGTAGGGACATAAATTGGCTATTATGGTTTCTCTTCGACTTTCTTTGAAATTTCATACTAATATATGTATGCGTGGCAAGGCGTATGTTTTATTTCTCTCATAAAATTGTAACTTATTTTTTACATACATATGCTTCAAATTAATTTTGTACAGTACTTAAAAAGCATACTTTTTAATTATATGAAGACACGCCTATTCCCTACTGATATATAATATTATTAGTAATTTGATTAACTTGTAGAGTTCATCGGTATTGATCTCGACTTTCATATAAAGACATTATATCAATGTTAATAGTAGCAATTTTTAATAGAAAAGTAAAAAAAAAAATTTTTTTGAGAGGCGACTTCTGTAGTAGGTAGATGTCTGAAAACTGGAAAAGGATATCTAAACGTCAAAGACATTGCGATTTATAACTGCGCATTTGAACAAGGTAGGGGAGAAAATTAATTGGATAATGAGCAGAGGGTTGTCTCTGTCAAGTATGAATTTTCTCGAAAAGTTTTTTAAGTTCTTACTACAACTCCCCACAGAAAAATATCCTCAACTGACGGTTCACACAGTCTTGTGCTGTTTGCGTTCAGTGGGGGGAGGACCGGCAGCGATTTTTTAATGTCGTCTGTACATTTAAGGAGGGGTCTACAAACGCTGCAATTTCCGGTATGTCATTTCTACACTCAAGTCCCAAACTCGACAAAAAAGTATATATAATTAAATTAAGTTTGTCTCTAGGTATAATAAAGCTTATAATTTTACAAAGCGATTTTTTTTTTTATTTTATGGACTAGTCCTTGATCCCGACTGATGATAAGCGACAATGTTATCTTTGATTGTCAAAGGTATTAGTCTATAAAAACAATATCGATTTTCAGCGATATTTAGTATACATCAATATATTTTAGTAATACAAAAAAAATAGTTTTTTTGTTAAAATTTAATATAGAAGCATTAAATAGTTGCAAATAATGTTTTGTACATATAAAACTTTTCGTTTTACGAAACTCAAGTCTCCATTTCTCCCCGCACTTCTGCACCGTGTGATATCCGTAACTTTTTAAGTACCCGCATAAAAAAGTGCTCCAGCGTGCAAATTACATTTCACGCCTAAAAATTAAAAAAAAAAAACTCGTAACACAAGCACTTACAAGTTACCGGTTTTTTTAATAACAAAATGTCTTGTTTACTTTAAGTTTTTTGCTAATTACATTACGTTGTAGGTAAAAGTTAAGTAATTTTTTTACAAACTTAAGAATTCCGTAACAGTTAAATTATTTTGGTTGAATAAGTTTTGTTTTCTATCGGCTGATGATGATGATGATGATGAAGTTTTATCGAGGGGCGTAATTTAATTAATTCTATCAACAGTTAAAGCAGTAGCGGAAAAGCAATAACATTCTTCTCTCTCTCTCTCTTTTTTTTTTGGTTGGTTCCCTCATGCCTGATGTTCGTGTTCAGCCGTAGGGGCGCTATCTGGGTGATTTTGCTCCATCGGTTGCTAGGTAAATTGTAGTTGTATGTATAGGTTAGGTTAGATGAAGGACATATAACAAAGAAAGTAATGATAATGAATGTGGATGGTTATAAGGGTAGAGGAAGACCGAAGAAAGTGTGGATAGATTGTGTGAAAGATGACATGTGTAAGAAGAGTGTGAATTGAGATATGGCGGCTGATAGAGAGATGTGGAAGAGAAGTACATACTGTGCCGACCTCACATAGAATGGGAAAAGGGCAGGAGGAAGGAAAGATTGTTAGCTATGCAGTACGTCTGTAACGATTGTGGAAAATTTAGACGAGAACAGGTACTTCACTAGATGGTTCCATCACTTGCGTAAGTGAACGCACGATCTTTTGCCTTCAGTGTTACTAACTGCAATCAGTTTTTCCGAACTATCGTTACTTCAATCACATAAGCAATGATACTACTAGTTTATCTCAACTGACGGATGTCCATGTTTGGGTATAGCTGTCTCTTAACACCAAATACGGTCTTGCGCTGTTTGAGATCTGTGACCTCGCAGCGATTCTTTTGTTGCAGTACCATTAGCCCATCGATATTAACATATCCTTAGTGCCGTCACGACTTTTAGGAAGACAATGGCTGGTCTCCGAAGCGAGGTTGCTGGACTGAATAAATCAAACCCCGGGATGGGCTATCCATACTACAGCGTTAGACAGCCACGGTTGAGTTCTGTACAGAGATTTGACGAACTCTCCAAATTCTTAGGACGATTACGGATGAGTTTTAGTGAGAAAAAATCCTCACAACATCCTGACTATCGTCGAGATAAAAAAAATGAATAGTAAGATTACTTTAGTACCCAATGACAATATATCTTCAATTATCTTTATCGTTGTTCAATGTACAAAGCGTGTTGAATATAGTGTGCAGATAATAGCAGTTTGTGCCACGCTCCACTTTCTTCTATGCTGCTGGGAGTTGGCCGGCGGAAATTGCTCGTTGCAGCACACTTTTTAATGACTACTTCCCCGTCGGCAGCTTAATGAGCCAGCGGCGCTCGGCCGGCGAATGTTGATACGAATATCATTTTAGAATTGCTTAGCTGATTCAATTACGAGCTTTACATCATTGAACTAGAGTCTGACTATATTTAAATCTTAGACGATTGAGGATAGTACATGATACTTATACCAAGTTATATTAGGACTGGTATTTATTATAATTATCGCTTTTCTATATAAAATATAAACGTGTTAATTTAAACCACTGCCCAGAGATAATTTCTATATTTTATAATAAACTACCTTCACAGAGCAAATCGGCATGACGCTTGAGATCGGACTGTTGGATCTTGAGTCATTTTCTTTTTATTCGATAGTAAGTGATTAACTTGCCTATAACAAAGTGCTGCTAATTAGGATGATGCACCACATTGCACTCGTTGCCTCGTGACATTTGCTATATAAGGTGTTGAGTCTCGTCGCCTCAGAAATTTCACTCGTTACGCCTTTTAAACCAAAACACAGTAATGTTTGTACACTTCTGTTTGGCGGCAGAAATGGTGTCATCGTAGTACCTACCCAGGAGATCTCCGGCAACAGAGACTTTCCACTGGATTTGATAAGAAATTTTGGGTAGACGGCCTTTTGTAGCAAGTGATGTCATGTCAGCACACTTTCATAATTTCCGAAACATCATCATCATGTTAAGTCGATAAAAGTCCACTCCTGGATAAAGGATAATGATACTTTAATTATTTAATGTTGTAAATCGATTGCTCATAGACTTCCACTACTGGATACAGGCCTCCCGCAAACATTCCCACACGAGCGTGTAGGAACTCACATGGGAAGACTTGGGCCATTTCTCACCACGCTGGCCCAATGAGGGTTGGTTAGAGGTCTCGTTTGTTGATTATCAAGGTCCACCGCGAGCGGGTGAGCTTGGCTTGGATCCCGTAACTTGTTGTGCGGGAAGCCTTACACCTCTTCTAAAATTTCTCTATAACGTTGTATATTACAGAGTAATTATTTATTTCAACTTTTGATCTATCTGCGGTTGGTGTGAAAAGAGCTATTTATATATTTCCGGTAACAACTGAAAGTTTCAACGGTACTACATTGATTACAATTGAAAAGAAGAAAGTTTTGCGGAAAAAACATGTGAATGTTAAAACAATTCTGTGCAATTATGATAAAAGTACACTTACACTAGGCAACATAGTTATGTCATATAGCATTTAAATCGTATGCTACTGTAGCTTTTGTAGTGATTAGTTATAAAGTTGTAAATGGTGTGGATCGTTCGGATGAATGCAGGGTAGATAAGCGCGTTTACTATTTGCATAGCGTGCTGACACGCGATGTATGTCTCCATAGCTGACTTTTTATCCATTGAACCAATGAGTAAGAGGCAGTTTAATTAATGATAACGAAGAGGTACAAGTTAGAAAATTAACAAAACTTTTTAAGGTTAACATCGTTCCCGTTAGTGTAGACACAATAATTAAATATATTTACTACTTAACGAAGCTCGTGTAAGCTTTGCGGATATATTTTAAGTTTCATAATAAAATAATCAATTCATTATCATCAGCCAGCAGACGTCCACTGCTGGACATAGGCCTCCCCAAAGATATCCACATTGTAGAGTTCATTGAGGGGAATTGGGATGTAACGCTGATCCAGTGTGGGTTGTTCGTTGGTCAGAGCCACGTTGGTTATTCAGGACGGTGCACCCCGTGCAGGTGAGCTTGACTTGGGCTCCGTAAGATGTTAGGCGAAACCCCTTACCCGCCCTATAAATCAAGTCATTCCCTTTTATTTATGAAAATAAGCATAAAGATAAAATTATTGCACTTGTTATAATAAATAACGACGTTATATAAGTACTTGATATATAACACTTAGAAAATAATTTGAAAGGAACAATATCTATCAATGTAAGAAATATACTAATATGGTTTAACTAACGGTAATAAACACTATACATACATATATATATATATACACATTGAGCTCGTAGTCAAAAGACGAGATTTTAACTCTCGTTTCCCAAGTAATTTCATTAGCTACAACGCCCTTCAAACGAGAAGACAGTTAAGTTTATATACTATTATTTGGCAGCAGGAATATGAGCCGCGGTGGTATATTTTGACGATCTCTGATAACAGATACCTACCACCAGTTATACCACCATTTATATACGTAATAATAAAAATTTTCCCAATTAATATACATAGTAATGTAATAATACTCCATTTATTGACAATGTAATCATGATGCTGTTGTACCGTTACCATATAAAGAGAATGGATTTCACTTAAGTCGCGATCCGTGGAACATTTGATAAATGAAAAAATTGATTTACGGTACTGTATAATAATTAATTAATCTTGTAAATACACGAACTGTCTATCAAATGACCAATTATTATCGTACGTACAAAACAAACACTAATTAAATTCAGTTTAACGGTCCCGTATGCAAAGTGGACCGCGAGTGGGTTGACTTCATACGCATTGTGAATGTTAATTTTCTACTTAATTTTCACGCTTGACTGTTGCTTTAAAATTGATTAATTAATACTTTAATCAGCAAGTCTTGAAGAGTAGCATAGTATGTTCAGCCTCGTGATGACTGGACAAAAAATAGCGAACTGACCGCCAAACTTCCCCTGTGAGCAGCACCTGAAGATGAAGATAGTAAAGTAGATGGTATCATATTTTCTTTTTAAGTTAATAAGACTAATCTGTATTTATGAGGAATGGGAATTTATGTACTGCTTAGACAGGTCTTGAACACTGGCACCTATGACCAGTCTCGTGGAAATATAGGATATATTTTGGAGTGTGCGCATGATACATCATATAATTCCCCCATCCGCTTTCCACCACCGTACGATTAGACTCACGTCAAGTCAGTTCGAAGATCCTTTGTTGTAAGCATCTGAAGTTTGCCAACAATAATGCTTAGCTCCTCGTCTTTCATAAGAATAGCAAAGGAATGGAATAACTTGCCCGCGCCAGTGTCACCGTCCAAATACGACGCATCTTCAAGAAAAAAGTGAATAGGCTGTAACTGACTTAAGACGCTTCACTATTACAGATCGTCACCCCTTAACACTTGGTGGGATGGCCAAGCACTAATCTTATAGATGTAAAAAAACTTTGATTTTACCGAGAACTATATATTTTTAAAAAATTAAGCAGAGTTCTAATTTTGCTTTAAGTCAAAGCTGTATGCCAATAAACGGTCTATGAATGCCACATTGTTATGGGTAAGCATATCACTTACCATTAGGTGAACGTCTTGATCGTTTCATAGTTTCATTGTATAATAAAAAAAAGTTGTAATTAACAAATTTTATTAATTGGTTGTTTAGTATAAATATAGTGTAGTCGTTCATATCATCATCCGATAGACGTCCATTGCTGGACACTCCTCCAAAGATCTCCACGTCGATCGGTTGTTCATATAAATTATATATAAAAAAAATTATTTAATTAAAATGGTTAGTACTTGACTGCTATCCCGCCCCAATGTTTAGTGGTGATGTGGTGGGTGGGTGATGGTGGGTGGTGGTGGTAAAGCGTAAACCTAATAACAGACAATTCCCTCTTTTCTTGAAGAGATCTTCTTATTTAGACGGCAATACAACCGCCGGCAGGTTGTTCCACTCCTTTGCCGTTCGTATCTTGATACGAGGAGCTGAATTTTACGATATAAGGATGGTGGCCTGCTCGTATCATCCTCTGGTTGTAGTCCTGTTTATTATAAATTAGAGGTTATTTCTGTCTTATATTATTATTGAGAACACAAAGGGTTTCCTCATAATTATTACAGAATATATTTACCTTATATTAATGGTGGAATTCGTTGTCAACCTGTTTTTATTTGGATGCTGAAGTGTTATTATTAAAGGCGACGATCTATATTACATAGAAGATCTATCAAGATAATGATCGATATTGACGATTTTTTTTTATAGTTTCTCTACGAGTGCTCCTCTTTTTGTATATTTAAGTTTTATTATACCGATCCAATTCAGTAACAGACATGAATGTAAACTCTAAGGGCTCGTCCTTACGTTCATTCACCCGCTGATGGGGCTACCATTCGTCTGGATTAAGTTTGTTGGTTTTTTTTACACGCTTTTTGTTTCGCCGCGTGATAGGTGCGAGTGATGGTGACTTACTTCCAAGCAAGAAGTTATGACTAAACTGGCTGAGCCTTGTCTGGTCTTCTGCTTGAAATAAATATATTTCAGTATTTTAATAATTAATGTATATACAGTGGTTCATGTGTTTTTTGGTACAGTACCAAGTCGTCTTGTTGTTTGAAGTCCGACAGCGTAAGACAGTGCATTGTGGAACATATTACAAGAGACCTATATCCAGCAGTGGACGTCCATCGGTGAAATCATGATGACGATTGTTATAGTGTTGTCATTATTAAAGATGAACAGACGGCTACGTCATGATGGCATCCCATTTCAATCAACAATGGAAGATAGAGGAGAAATGGTGTTAGCGTCACAAAGGATTACAAAGGCACTAGTGCTCTCATGTTCCATAATGTAGAACATGCACGGCATCACCGCCGCGGTGCTGTTAGCTTGATGAGCAGCTCAAAATTACAGCTCACCGTTACATTCGCCATAATACCAGGTATTTTTAATATTGTGTTAATTGTTTCTTTGAACGCGTCGCCATACGGCGGTAATAAGTTTTATTTCACGTAAAAGTGACTAACTGAAAATTTTCAGTTAAGTAAATATTAACGCTTTAATGAGAGTTTTTTTAGTTAAAAGGTTTTTTTATATTATTCCACGAAGTGACGAGAAGACCACGATGAGACATTCACAGCATGGAAAATGATACACGTCTGCCCATAACAACTTGGCGCTGGTTAACATGTTATACACTTCACCACATTGTGCTCTGCGCCTTGAGACATAAGACGGTGAATCTAGTTACCGCAGTAATAACACTAGCTATAGCACCCTTCAAACCGGAACACGGTAATGTTTGGGCTCCACTGTTTTGTGGCAGAAATAGGAGTTGCGGTGTCCCCTACTTAGACGGTCTCTGACAACAGAGACCTATAACCAGTCATCTTCTCTTTCGTGCACTTCATCACTGAAGGTCGTGCTTGTCCTGAAATGCTCTTAATGACTCGTCAATCCGCCGCCTCCACTCCGCTCTGTTGTCGGCACGTCTCATGGCATTTGGAATGTTGCCTAAGATTACCTGTATCTGGTCAGACCATCGGGTAGGGGATCGACCCCGTGATCTTTTCTACTGCAACCAGCTTCTCCAGGTTATCTGGTTGTCTCCGGGCAATATGGCCAAAGTAATTTAGGACTCGTTTGTAGCAAATGGTGGACAATCTGGTGGTGATTTTAAGTTGCTCGAGAATGTATTTGTCGGTTCTCCTCACTGTCCAAGGTACGCGCAACATTCTCCTCCAACACTTTATTTATAACCAGTAAATATGATTAATTAAAACAAAACTCTTATATTGATTATGCCATAATGAAATCAAAGTAAAGTTATATTAAGTTAAATATAAAATTGTCAAACCGTAGAAATAATAATCTTTGCTCGTAGTAGAGTAAAAAAAAAACCCCTAGTGATTTATTCATTTCGCCTCGCCATTCGTAGGCCTTTGTTTTTAAACTCATATTGTGAAAGGTCTGAATACTGAAATGCATCTACTTTAAACGCTCTCCCCCTTCACAGCTATTTAAATGGCGCCATTAAGAGCTGGAATATTTCTAGAAACATTCATGTGAATATTTGTGATACAGTTCACGGGACCCAAGCCGACTTCACCTGCTCCTGGTGCACCCTGCTAATCAACAAATGAGACTGGCTCGCACCAACTCGCACTGGGGGCATAGCCCAATTCCCACTATATGAACGGTACCGGCGGTCATGCTGATTGGCTAGTAAAGGTTACTGATGAGATCTTTGGGGATACCTATGTCCAGCAGTGGACGTCTATTAGCTGATGATGATTTGTGTAATATCTTTTGGCATTACTTTATAAACAATTATTGTATTGTTGGGCAAATCCTGCAATAATAGTGGTGGTAGGTCTCTTACCGGAAACCATCTAGGTGGGTACCACCGCAACGCCTATTTCTACCGCCAAATAGTAGTGTGCAAACATTACTGTGCTCCGATTTGAAGGGCGTTGTAGCTAGTGTAATTACTGAGGTAATGAGACTCAATATCTTGTCATCAGGCGACGAGCGCAATGTGGTGCAGTGCATACCATCTTATCTAGCGTCACGTTGTTATGGGCAGGCGTATCACTTACCATCAGATGAACGTCCCGCTCGTCTCGTCGTTTAATTACGTAATAATAATAAATTAGATCACTTTCGTCAATGATCTACAGATATAATTTATAATGACAATTTTTGGAATAAAGCGGTGAGATTGTGAGAGTTGATATAATTAATGTTATAATACATAAGTAACGGTGGCATTGTTTTGGACTATAATTTTGTTAAAAACCAATAGTAAGGTATACGTAAGAAAGAATTATTGTAAAAAAAAAAATTGCATTTCATAATTACAACGTCACAAGTTCCCTCTGAAGTTCTCACCTTTACAAATTATCACTCCTGAGTGGGGAGTGCATTATTTTTTGTTGCGAGCCTCTCGCTTTGTGCAAACTACTGACCCGATTATCTGAAGGATTTTTTGCACTTCATCTGCATAAAACAGGAACTAAATAATTAATATTAAATATTTTTTTACTCGTGGCTCTTTCATGTTAATTAAAACATTTTGACAAAGGATTATTATTATGCGAAGTAGTTTCACAAAGAACCATTTTATATATATATAACAGTTATATATTTTCTTAGAGGTGCTGGTTGAAACAGCTTAGCATTTCGAACAACATTGTTAGGAAACCCACATGTTTGTTCATATCAACCTTCACTTAGCTATGGTGGTGGATAAATGGTGTAGACTTTGTCCTTGCCAAAAAAATTTCAGTAGTTTAATAAATAAAAGAAGTCGTCTTCTCATTTGAAATATGATATAAATAACATGTAATAAAATGAAGTAAGCCTTTGGGAGGAATCGAGCGAGGCGTAACTACCTCTGTCTCCAGGGAGTCGAAAAAGCGAGGACGTTATTAGATATGTCTTCTTTTTTCTATCATTATTATAATGAAAATCTAAGCAGTAATATGATAATTTTAAACGTGAACACAGCTTCAACTGGTAATCGATTCAGAGAACTCATTTTCAGCAGTGGACATCAACAGGCTGATATGATGAATGTATTTCACAATGAAACAAGTTTTCTATTATTTAAATCGCATTAGTATAATTTTTCTCTTCGATTCTTTGATTTCACAAACTTTTGTATTAAAATTGTCAATTTTAAAAGGTTAATAAATTTCGGAACTAATTTAAATTCTAACAAATTCGTGAGATGAAACAACTTCAGAAAGTTGTATATTGTTATTAAAATAAATAAAAGTTTTCACCTCACAATATTGAAATAATATTGCATTTTGTGGAAGACATTGAGGAAGGCCTATATCCAGCAGTGGATAAATAAAGGCTGATAATGATGATGATGATGATAATGAAGAATATCAGAGAGATCATGACAAATTTCATATAAACAAGAGAGAGACGATTCTGAATAATTTCAAGATGAACAAATTATATTCATCATTTAGGTATGAGCAATTCATATTTACATATCATTTTAAATATTTATTTTGAAACTGTGCTTAATGAGAATCTGAAATCAGCGTGAAGAGAAAATAGACAGTAATTCGCCCACAGCCGCGAAATTATTCAGCCTTTTTCCCGTTCCCACTTCGTGCGAGCTTTCCGAACCCCGTGCCGGCGGCGTGCATTCACCCTGCGACCCATTTCGCACTAGCAGACGTCTGAACCACAAAATGATGGGGCTTCACTTTTAAACAGCCTCAATTTTTAAAAAAGCACAACCATTTCATTTATATTAAAATAGTTGTACTTTCGAAGATAAAATAATTTAAAAATAATGCAAAAATTTCTTAATCAAACTGATGCTAAAATTCTACCGAATCTAGAGAGAAGTATGAGAGGAAGCCTACGTCCAGCAGTGGACGTCTATCAGCTAATGATGATGAATAAAAGTAATCAGCGCAAGGTATAAGAAAGCTAAAAGATTATTTATTCGTTCATTCTTTTACTGTGATTAGTCCTGTCAATGTTTAATAATATACGAAGAAACGAGCGAGACGATCACCGGATGTTAAATGATACGCCTGGCCATGTACAACACCATGGGCTTGTTGGGATGATAAACACTGCACGACATTGTACTCGTCGTCTTTAGATATGTCTCCTTACTTCAGTACTTTCATTAACTGCGCCTTTCAAACCGGAAAACAGTAACGTTTGCATAGTATTGTTTTTCGGCAGAGGCAGGTGCTGCGGTGAGCGTACCTAGATCTGCGGAAACAGAGACCTTAGTATTACATCTTTGGCGAATACACTGTCCTTTTTCTATGTAATTAAGCGAAGAAACAAGCATCTGATGGTAAGTGGTACGCCCGCCCATAACAACGTGACGCTAGTTAAGATGGTGTGCGCCGCACTCGTCGCCAGAGACATATGTTGAATCTCGTTACCCTAGTAATTACATTAGCTACAGCGCCCCTCAAACCAAAACATAAAATAGGCGCTGCGGTGGTACCAACCTAGACGACCTCCGGCAAGGGACCGTTATAGATAGAACTTACATTGGTCTATATTCATCTGCATAATATAGTCTATTTTTGCATTTTAATCTTGGTCTTCGTCACCAAAAATTCAATGTCTTATCGTCCAATGCAGAACACTTGATTCATCTCCCAATTTCTAAGAACTTTGTAATGTTATTTACAACTTATTTACAATTTGTTATGAAATGGAATAAAATATTTACAAAGCCCGAAGGAAGTGCCGTCGCATTGAAAATATGTTCTAGAGCTACGTGGTGATTCGAACAATACCAAGAACAGAATAAAAAAAAATATAGCAATACATAAATAAGTATTCTTAATATTTTTTGTATATAAAATAAATAACATGAATATATGATGATTGAAAGATCAAACCACAGCTAATATAAATGCTGAAATCGTAAGCAAAAATATTTTATACAGCGAAGGCAAATAAAGGAAGGAATATAAATACGACTTTATAATTCTGTAAAATTTAATGGAAACCTGGTAAAAAATAAACTCTGTTACCAGAGAGAACGAGGTGTTCAAGTTGCTTCAGCCAGACATGCAATCGATGGTGTTGCACGCAACATTAGCAATTACTATCTCTATATTAAAATCTTGAATTTTAAAAGCTGAAGGTAGTAATGATAAATAGGAAAAATATACTTCAATTTATGCACTTTAAAATTACAGAGCAATACACAAAGTAACACAAACAAGTAAGAAATAGGCTATATCGGGGGTTCTCATAGATCACTTTTAAAGTTTAGCTGGTTCCGGTGAAACTCCTGCAGCCACATTTCTACCATATACTCAAGACGCAAAGCACGCGAAGGATTCCCACACAACAACTCACGGGGTCCAAGCCAACCTCACCTGCTCGTGTTGCACCTTGCTAATCAACAAACCAGGCTCTGGCAAACATCAATCCGTATTGGGCCAGCGTGGTGGAAAATGGCCCAAATCTCTCCGTATGAATTCCTTCCCGATGCAGCGGGAATCTTTGGAGGAGGTCTATATCTATCCGCAAGAAGTTTAAAGATTACATGGCGATAGACTCTACACTAAGTAGCGATAATAATTAAAAATATATGAACTTGATAAAACGGTGTTTAGATATGTTATCAAATAAAACTTAATTTATAGATGTAGTATACAAGGAAACCAGACAGTACTTAGTTTTAGGTTACAGAATAAGGATAAAAGATATGTTTTAATACGGCTGTACTGCGCCTGAACAAACAATATTCCTCTCGTTTGTTTCCTTGCTCGCAAAAGATTGTTTACCAAATGTGTGCACGAGTAAAAATTACGAGCTATAAATTTTCAGAGGCAAACTTTCACACAAACAGCGCTAACGCTGTGCTGACTGAAAAGACGAGTGCATGCGCTGTGGGGGCTTCGGTTTCGCTGACGGGGTCGCCGACCTCTGCCACGTGGTCCCAGCACTTTATTAGCCATAATTTGGACATGGCAGAATTTTTTTTAGGTTACTGCCATAATTAGATCGAGTATATTATTGGATGAATGATGCACAGTTTATTTAATTTTGAGGATCATATCTTTGACATTAATTATAATTACATGTTTTTAGTAATATCCGGTATTAATGATAGAGATTAAATGTCTATTTTAAGGACGACTGGTAGAATGTGGGTGGGTCCCTGTTGTCGGAGACCGTCTAGGTTGGTGTCAGCAGTTCTTATTTCTGCCTTCAAAAAGTGATGTGCGAGCACTACCTGTTCCGGTTTGAAGAGCGTTCTCAGTCAATCTCAATCAGCTAAACGTCTTGCTGGTTATCGCTTTGTGGAATATAAAAGAAATTAAGTAAGACTGGTGAAGCGTCAATAGCAATACTTACCATATTAATTCTTACAGTGATTTCTGAAGTCTATAGTGAACTTGGATTATCATATGAAGATTCAAAAACTTGCACAGAAGCGCACAGTAGTTACAATAGGAGTTGCAAAGATGAATGTTGTTGTAGTTGTCTTACTCATTGGATTTTTTTTCGGATGCAGTTTAATTTGTCAGTCTTTTTAAACACCTTTACAGCATCATCGTATTCATGGCTCGCGGATCCGCAAGCTAAAAGTTAAAAGATAACGATCAAGTTTAATTTGTATATTTATGTCGCATAATGAAGTTTTTTTGTGAAGAAAACTGTATATACAAAGTGATTAAATTATTTCCAATTTCGTTTTAAGTTAATTGAAAGTTTACTTGCAAGTGTTCATGTAACAGCAAATCGAGTATAAAAAAACAAGAATGTACGTACGGTTTTACTTGTTTTTTTTTTTTTTTAAATTACAACGTGATTATACTGGTATCAGCTCTTTAAACAGTAAATTGGATATAAAATGCTTTCTTTACTGTCTACCAGAGGCAACTAATTTCATGCTCGTCTCGTTACTTCGTGTTGCTAAAAATGGTGCGCGTCATATCTTAAAATATAAACATAAATCAAGCAATTTATCTCATGCTGCATAAAATAACAGCTACGGACCGCGTACAGTACGTATTACAAGTAAATGGTAGTTTATAGGTGACCACCTGCTTGATTCATTCTTTAATAGCTTACGACGAACTGTAAGGATTCTCCGAGCAGTGATGTTTTTTAAGATAATGGTAACATTGATTGTCTAATTGACAGCTTTTTTTAATTAAATAATGCCATTTTTTAATATTTTCGTTTGTCTGTTTTTTATAATTCATAAATTGAGTTTTTTTTTTCTTTACTTGTTCCGACAGGGAGTTAATCTTCCAAATGTTTTTGACATTATATTAAAAGTTAATGAACCATCACAAAACCTAGTACCCTTCAATCTCATATATATATTTATCTCTATTATATTATTATATATTACATTTAATAAAACTTATTATATTCCTACTGATTACCACTAATTGCGTTTATCTAGGGCTACGGCGAGGATCTTGTTTTGGTCGCGAGTTAAAATGAATCAAATATTATTAATTATAACGAAAAGTTAAGGTCAGAGATATTTTCGTTATAAAATAGCTCGTTTGTAAATATTTTGTTAAGAGAATTAAAATCACTTGAAGTTATTGAACGGGTCATTTTTTGACACACGGGTACTAAGCTGCCGGTCCCTGATCTAGAATAATAAAGCGGAATAACAATTCACTGCGAAAACACGAAATGAAGAAAGTTTATTGATTACAATAAATCTAGGTAAAAGTTATATAGTTGTTTATTCATAATTATCATAATTTCACCCGCTGCTGATCGAGCGAAGGTAAAATATTCTGTTGCATACTAAAGAAAGTACACAAAACATTCTGTGAAAGACTACATCTTTTAAGATTGATATTATTCTAAGTATTCAAGTCCGATCTCCAACTGAACTCAAAGGCCATAAATAGAAGCATCTGTCCACTAATCATTAGGTAGCCGTTGAAAACCAGACCTCGCCCACGATTCACGAGTACAGGAGAGTTTACACAACGCGACCGAACGTTCAATGTAAACAGCACAAGGAACGCTCTAATCTTAATGCAGCGTGAAGAATTTTTATGTGGGGGCACAGACCCCAGGGGGTTAGTTCTGGTGACAATAATGTCCGCTGAGAGATCCAACCGCATCGGACTCAATTCCACATTTTACATAATTATTTATATGAGAAAAACTATTTTGTTAGCCAACAGGCTGATTCTAACCAATGGACGGCCACTACTGAACATAAGTCATAATACCATTAGACTGTTGGAGTTCAGTGTTTCCCAGAGATTCTTTTGATGTCGTAAATCCATCAGTGGGCATAATCTGCCTTTGTAGATATAATTTTAACGCGATCGAAATGTTTACCTGATAGTAAGTGATTCGCCAATATTTTTGTGGTGATTGATGATACAGACTACACAACATTGTGCTCCTCGCTGTGACACAAAAGATCCCATAACTCCAATAATTTCTTTAGCTATAGTGCTACTGCTGTGGTTAGCAGATACAGAAGCTGCGGTAATCACCTGGTGGTGTATAATTCAGCTATCGTACCAATGTGTTGTATGATAAGATGTTTACCCTGCACCCTGTTGATTTTTGACATTTCTTTGAAGTGTTTCTGATAGCTTCCCAAAGTGTAACAGTAATGTTTGACTGCTTCTGAATTTGACAAAGATTCTCTATGGTCAACAGATTATTTATTAACCATAGATTTTTTTATTTTCAATTACATATCAAAAGAGCAATGCGAATAATACTTATTGCAAAATGTTTATGTCGGTTAACATTCAAATTATCCTTATACGGGTCGCGGCGCTTGATAAGCGCAGCGGTCCTGTTACTGGTCACTGATAAGGGACGATACTGGACGAACAGCGTCCGGTTTACAGTTAAAATAAAGTTATGATTTTTTTCTAATTCCTGCGTTTTGGAAACGGAAAGCGATTGCGGAATAAATTATATATCTATATCGTTTTTGTTTCACATTGTTAGGCTGTGGCATCTCTATAAGAATTTTATTTTTAAATACATGATCATATATAATAAAAATATGTAATTTTACTATTATCATCTTTACGATTGCTTGATACAAGGTTAGCCACTGGTTCACGGAGGCAATTATTTGATGATATCGCCTTTGTTCTTAATAATCGAACTTACGATCAGTTCATATTTAATGAGGATAAGACAATGTATGTATTTAAATCAAAATCAACATGTTTGATGAATACCTACATCAACGTTTAAAAAACATGACTACACTTTCTTATATTTCCTATATACCAAAGTTTTTTATTCACTATAGAAAACATACATTCACTTATTGGAGGTCATAATCAACCATCCATTCGTAAAGGAAATGCTTTGGCCCTGAGATAAACAGTTGCAAGAAATTGAGCGGGTTATACATTCTGGGAATTGCTTAAATGATTCACAACACTTATGGTACAAATAAACTATTACCAATAACTGTTAACAATCTTACTTACTCTATTATTACCGTAATTTGATAAAAAACAAGGATAATCTCTTCTACTTCCTTAAAGTGTCTCTCCGACTAACGGAGGATGGCGGTAAGTACACCATATTTCGCCCGGTCTCTCGCGAGACACAGCATTTAGGCGGCACTCTCGATCCCGGTCCATTCTCTGATGATATGCAGCCACGTCTTCCTACGAGACCTACCACCAGTAAATAATGAAAAAATATTGTGTATTAGGAGACCGTTTCCGAAAACGAAGACAGACGATAGTACTAATGACACCTTTGATGATGGGACGGAAAAAAAAATATGATTTTTTTTAAACATAATATTTTTTTCGAGATAGTAAACATACATAAATATCCTGTTTTAAAAAATCATATTTTAAAACGTTTTATTAGCATTATTTACACTACGAAATGTATTTGGTTTCAATTTAAATCTTACATAGAGCCACAGAGCATTTAGATCGGTAAAATGTGTCATACAAAATTTTCAATAATTTAAATTTTTTATGAAAATATCGTTTCATTTAGATGTACTAACATGATGGAGCGGAAATAATGCAAATAAAATGTTTTAAAATTATTATTTTTTTTTATCAGGATCGATCCTTTTCCGTCCCATAATCAAAGGTGTCATTACTACTATCATCTGTCTTCTTTTTGGGAAGCGGTCTAATACACAGTATGTTTTCTATAGCATTTATATTAAAATTTTATGAAATTTATTAAAATAATGTAATTATATTAAATTACAATTTTTTTTTTCATTACTACTTACAATGAAATTTACCGATTTAAATAATGTTGTTGGTGGACGAAGACTTCAAAGAAAATTGTAAAGGATGAGAATATAATAAACAACTTAGTCAATACTAATTTTAGTATTAACATTGTTTCATTATTTAATGGGAATTTGTTTGCTATACATAGCAATATATATATATATATATTTGTTTAATTTATTTAAACTTCATACGACTGTTAGACTGTAATTCCAGTCTGGTATATTACAATTGTAAAGAACCAAGCACAGCCTTTGTTTTCTGAAGTACTAGCTATTACTTTTTTTTTGTAATAAAACAGACGACTATGTCTGTCTGGGTATTATGCCATTACATATATGTTAGAAATCGCTTATTAAGTGCTATAAATACATATATTTAGTCTACATATTATTATTGTTACACGATAAGTCCTTATTATAGTACAATTAGTGTGTTGTGCTAAAGTGATTTTAACATCATAAAAATTTTTCATAAACAGTAATAAACACGTTTTTTTTAGTGACAATTGGTTAAGACATAACTTTGATATCACGTGATGTTAAGTAACAAATAAAAAGTATGTTCTCTAACAATACTATCTGCTGGAAGGCTTAGCAAAGACCCTACATCAATCCTTCCTTAATTACGTATATTATAATGAACATAAACACATCGTCAGCATCATTATCATCAGCCGATGGACGTCCACTGCTGGACGCAGGCCTTCCCCAAAGATCTCCACATCCATCGGTCTCGTGTTGCTCATATCCAGTGGATTCTCGCGATTCTCACCAGATCGTCGGTCTACCATGTGGGAAGCCTTGCTTACTTCTTATCATCTCACCTTGTATACGAATCATTCAATATTAAAAACAACCGCAGCATTTTTGGGATAATGGTAAGCTTTTTTTTTTTTTTAATGTAAAATACTAGGCAAACGAGCAAGACGGGTCACCTGATGGTAAGTGATTCACCGCCGCCCACGTCACTAGCGACGCCAGTGCGTTGCCTACCCTTCAGGTATCAGCTATATCTCCAGCAGCATTTAAAATCTTGAATGCTGTACTTCAAAGAACCAGAAAGTTAAATATTAACATCATTACTACGTTAAAACGGGTTGGTTATCGATTCGAAGTAACGATGACGTCCTCTTGTTGTTTTAGGCTCTGCCTAATGAATGGACTTAACAAGTGTAATTCGATACGAAAATAAAACGCCACTGACCAGCGTGATAGTGTAAATAATCGAACTATTAACGTTTCTATTTCTTAACAATTAGTTATTTGAAACGAAGCCAATTATTGGAAGTGGGTTCCTATTAAGGTCTGCGCAATACGTATTTTTAGAGATGATAAAGTAAATAAAATTATAACACCTATACGAAGCTGCGATGAAACGAGCGATCTTCATCTAATGGTGAATGCCTGTTCATGATTGGAAATGATGAGGATACAACAAAAATGTTCCAACACCAGTATTATCGGGAAATAAACAATATCTGAATTTAAGGTTATGAGCATTAATGGGTGCGACTCCATTACTGCGGGTCGTATTGTTAGTGTTAAGTATTTTCTATTTTCATAACAAAGTTATAAAGCTTTTTGGGTAATGCATTTTTTATTACTTCAACTTAACCGCTACGAAATATATCTAAAAATTTCTTATTATTGTTATAAATATAAATAGGATGTTACTCTACGTTTCGATTGTTACTGTACGTTTTGTTGTACATATTTTAATATGACGGTTACTATAATAACAAAAAAAATCTATAAAATACATTAGTCACTCATATGAAGCCTAAGGTCTAATACTTTTATATTTGTAATAATAAATTTAAGTGAAATAATTAAACCAAGTCAACTACATCGATGAACTAGCATGACCTAAAACAACGAAGGAGAGTCTCGCAAATATTTTATTAAGCAAAGTTTTAAGTTTAGGTAATATTTACTTAATTAAATATTTGTTTAACGCAGAAGATAAAGAAGAAATAATCACAGTCGTAAAATAATGACAGTAGACTAAATATGCACTTGACCAGCGTAGTACAAAAATAGCACTGACTCTGTCCTCGTGAAGGAAAGCCCCTTAGTACCAGTAGAAGAAACAATAAGCGGGTCGTTAATATAAGATATTTTCAACTATGTAGAGATTCATCACGATATGGCACCATAAGGCTTTATGGAATATACGTCGGCTAAGAACGGATGTTACAAAAATCCTTTCTCAATGGGAGTTGCGGGGGTGTTAAGGCCAGCAAAGCGGACGGGGAACAACTAGTGACATATAAAGTATATTTAAGATGGTTTACCAGTACTAATTGTGCTTCGGTAAGTAAGGGATAAAGCCTTGAATTCTCACCCAAAAATAAAAAAGCAGGTAAAGATCACCGGACCGCTTTGTCAGCATTCTTTATTCCATATACGTCGCAGACAGTGAGGACAGTTTTTTGCTCCCAAAAGGATCGCACAATGTAACTTGCAGGTTGTTCTTCAAATTAATACGATTTATATTGTAATATATAAAGAATACGATATAATTTTATAATAGTATTAATCTAAATGTACTTACTACACCGGACTAACAACTAACACTAAGATCGTCTGAGTAGTTACTACCGTCTTTCGTAAGTATGCACACATCGCAAATCGCTGGGAGCCACTGCGTTCGAACAGCGCATGATCGTGGTTGGTGGAACAAAATCTAAGAGATCTATGCCCAGCAGTGGACGTCCATCGGTTGAAATGATGATGATGCACACATTACTGCGTTGTATAGTAACTTGCATCATATTTGCTTCTCGCGCCGATAATTACAAAACTTAAACTGTACATATAACTTAAAGGTTCACTTAACTTGTAAATATTATTTCGACTTCCGTTTAAATAATAATAAAAACTTCCTGTCACTTCAGCGGGATTTGAAATATTAAATTTTATCATGATCGTTGGAAGATATATGAGGTTTCTGTTGCTGGAGTCCCTTTGGGAAGATTCCTCATTTCTGCCAACAAACAGTAGGGTATTCCTTTATGGAAGGTGTTATAGCCAGTTAATATTACTAATAACGAGATCATGGTATATCTCAATGCGACAAGCACAATGTGATCCTGTATACATCATCCTCTCCGGAGCAACGTTATCGGTATCCTGTCACTTGCCACAAGGGGAAGGTCTCGCTCGTCTCGTCACTTCATCGAATAATAAAAAAAGTCCTTGTCTTGACGAGAGATTTTAGGGAAAAATTAAGGATAGGGAGTTTCAAAGATGTTCTGCCTTAAAAATAAACCAACATATCTTAGAGCTTATATATAGATATTGTTATAATATATTATATATAAAGAAACGTAAATGTTATAGCGCGGGACCGATCGATGTGGAGATCTTTGGGTGAGACCTATGTTCAGCACTGAACGTCAATCCGCTGATGATGATGATACCAGGTCTAATACTGAGAAACAAAATAAAAACTCATCGTGGTAAACAACTATAATTTGATCCTTTTTATTTCTTAAGAGCGTGTGAAGTGTATTGGAGATGACAGTTCAACTTTTAGATAATGATAGCGTATCAAGCATTTCATATCAAACTTTTCATTTTCAGCTGACTTGGAACCAACTTTTTTATTTTTCAATTTATAGACTTGTGCTTGACTTTTTTTATTCGACAGAGCGACAAGACGAGGGAGAAATTCACCTGCTCGTAAATGATACGCATGCCTGTTATAACATGGCCTTAGGATCATATACACCATCACATTGTGATCGCAGCATTGAGACAAAAGATATTGTCTGGTCGCCACAGTATTTTCACTTGCTTTAACGCCATTCAAACCGGAAAACAGTAATGTTTACACACTACTATTTGTTGGCAAGAATGGACAGGCGCTGCGGGGGTACCTACCTAGGCGGACCTAATAGTAACGGGAGATATAATCAAGGAAGTAAAGCGCACTAATTTAGAAGAAACCCATTCTCTCTTCTCTTAAAATGTGATCTTTGTCATCATTCGGAGTACGAGTTATATATGATAACGTTTATATTCTAAAATTAGTTGTAGACTGGTTATTAGCGAACGGCAGGTAGCAATATAAAATGGGGTTTGCAAATTGCGAATCGACTCAGTGTGCGCACGCGCAAAAAATACAAATCAGTGGCAGCTGTCTTCTTATGCACAGTGCAGCTTTCGTGATATGATCTTAATTATGTTTTTTACCACATCGATATTTCTGAAATATTACTGTCGTATAGGTAACCTAATATTAATGTGTGGAGGTAGTCTGTAAGAACTTTAAAATAAACCACTCAGCAGCGATTCCGGTGTTTTACGTATAAATATCATATCTAAACGTGTAAACGTTTTTTCTTTACACTGGAGTATATATATATATATTTAATCCAGTAAAGACTTTGTATTCAAAATGACAAAATCTTCAGTATATATATATATTACTTAACACTATAGGTTTAATCTTGAACAAGCTAAAATGAACAGATTTTTTTAATTATGTTAATCTGACTTTAGGAATCTGAGCTAAAATATGTTATATAATCAATATATACATATGATATATAAATTTTACTTCGGTCTCTGAGGCCAGTGTATATATTGTATATATATAATTTCACAAGCAGAATCAAGCCAAATCTGCAGATGCCTTTCTTTTGCTTTCGATTTTCATTTAAATAGTGCATTGAACCTTACCCTCAAAAATTTTTACAATACGGAATATTAAGATCAAAGCTCATTTACCATTCGAAGTTATCGCTTGTCGAAAGAGCGAGACGGAAAAAGGTAAAAAAAAATTGGAAGAGTGTGCACCTGTTATGTTAAAGAGCCAAAGCAGCTGTTCCGTTATTTGGTTGTCTGATAGAAAAATGGGGGCTTGAGTATTCGAACCAACTTGATACTTTATAATTGACTGCATATTAATTGTAGTTGGAATCTTTATCCAACAGTGGAAGTTTATTGTTTTTTTTTTTAAATTCAACGAAGCGACCAGACGGAACGGTCACCTAACAGTAAGTGAAACGCCTGGACATAACGTCGTGGTAGTTATACACTGCACCATTGTGCTCGTTGTCTTGAGACGTAAGATGTTAAGTCTTGTTACCTTAGTAATATCACTAGCTACAGTGCCCATCAAAACTAACATAGTATTTTGCACAGTACTGTTTGGCGGTAGTGTTAGATGATCCAGTGGTACCTCCTATGCTGTCTCCGGCAACAGTGACCACCAGCACCGTGCTTGTGATGATAGTGGTAGAAAATTTGATTAGAAAAAATCTGACCTCGTCTGAAGAGCTGATACAGTACATAGAACATTTTTTTTTCATATCACAGATTATCCTTTGAAAACTTTTTCCAATCGGTTGTTAAATTAATCTTATATATTATTTAACTTTGTAACAAAGGATAGTGCTCTGACAAAATGGTTTTATTTTCATCACTGGAAAATAGAAATTGTAACAAAAAAAAAAGCAATCCAGAAGCGGAAAGCAGTGCTTTGGAAAAGCCGTGCAATTTATTTTCATGCGGAATTGCTTTCGTAGCGGCTGTAATCAAAAGCTTTAAAGTTAGCTCAAAGTTATCCAAGCTGTTGTAAGATTAAATAACTTTGTACATAACCAGATTTTAGCAAACACTAGTTTATTAACTTAATAATGTATAACACCAGTTGTTCCTTTGTGACTATACAGATACTTCGACTTCCCCGTGAGGAAGTTGGGTTAAGTTATGCCCGCAATCACACTATCATGGGTGTCTCGTAAAAGGTAACTAAGAGAGAACAAGTCTTAGAAAAGAATAACAGATCTTCCGGGGACTTTTGCCAACATACTATCCTCGGAAACCTGTATGCCTAGTGCAGCTTATACACCCTTTACTATGCAGGTCAATGCTTATTGACGTAGGAAATCAAAAGAATAAAATGATGATGATGAAACCAAACCTAATAGTCATAGGTCTTCAATATCTTTTATTCATCAAAGCGACGAGACGAGCGAGACATTCATTTGATGGTAAATGATACGCTTGCCCATAACAATGTGGTGCTAGTTAGAATGATATACACAGCACTATACTGCGCTCGTTGCTGCGAGACATGTGTCGTTACCCCAGTAATTAAACTAGCTACAACAAGCGTTTCAAATCGGAGCACAGTAATGTTTGCCTAGAACTGTTTGACGGTAGAAATAGGCGCTGCGGTAATACCTGGTTACATGGACTCCTGCAACAGAGATCTACCACTAGTAGGTACAAGATATCAGACCAAAGTGAAATTTAGTAGTTTTATTACTAGTAACATATGGTTTTAATTGAATATAATACGGTTTTAGTATAGCTTAAATAAACATCGCTATTAGTGATGCGGAAAATACTTCTAACGTTATTACATACTATACCCAATACACTATCAGTTTATTTTTTTCTAATATACATGCTATAATAATTATTTAATTAATATTATGAAAATTTAATTAATTGTTCGATGGATAAAAAGATCGTAGTAAATTATACGCACTATAATTTTGTCGTTCGGACACAATGTAGTACAAGATAAAAGAAAATCACATCTGCACGTATTGTGACACTGATAACATTATTAAGAGATAAGCTTCAAATGTGACATGATTTAAAAGATATTAGAATTAATAGATATTAGAAATGTTGATAATCGATGTTGCATTAAAAAAATTTGGAGACTTAGTAATGTAGCTAATGCTGAAGTGATGCACGCTGATAGTAGATCCATCTTAAATTCTAAAGTTTTACTTATTATCTATTAAAATTTTGGAATTTTGTTTTATGTGCACAAATTCCTGATCAATCGGGGTAGACGTTTGAAGGTGGTCCCTCGAGCTGGATATGTACCAGAGACCTATTCTTCATTGTGTGAGGACCAAATTCCGCTTTTCCGAATTCCTGGATAAATTCAACTATTCATATAATAGTTGAATTTATCAGCTCAGAACATCCTCCAAGCGTATTGATTAAGAGCTTGTGCACGTGAAATAAAATAAAAAAAAATTGTATTTTTACACAGAAGTTTTTCAACATGACAATCGGTCTACATTCTCCATATTTTTTCTATAATCTGACTTATCGTCATCATCAACAGCTGATAAACGTCCACTGCTGTACATGGGCCTCTCCCAAAGATCTTTACGTTTGCAGGGATTCGTATGGGATATTTGGACCATTTCCCACAACGCTAGCTCAATGCTAGTTGGTGGGAGTCAGAGCCTCGTTTGTTGTATAGCCAGGTGCACCACGAGCAGGTGAGGTTGACTTGGTTCCCGTTAGTTATTGTGAGAGACCCCTTACAGTACAATTCTTTATTCTATCGTATATTACCTCGCTATTGCATACAACAGTTTAACCGAACTGAAAATCTAAAAATATATATTCAGATCGGATTCTACTAAAAATTTTAGTTTTTAAATTGGCAACCCTTTGCTGACACGTCTTTTTTGTTTATACAGTTATAAATAGCTGTTCCCCACCCGTTTTACTGGCCCTAAAATAGAAATGGATTTGAAAATTAGATTTGAAATATGTCAAAAATATTTTTGCCTGGCGGCAATCTGACGCCCCAGGACTCCTTTCCGTTACTAACATCAACCCCCCTAATATTTCGTAAAATCCGTGTCTTTGCTCATCTATACTAGGTGATACCAAATCCTACCAAATTTTAGTCTCCAGACCTTATGGTTCCAGAGATATGATAAGAAAGTTCTACTTGGGTGGAAATTCTTATATTTATATATATTAGTCTAGTTCCTTTAGAGGTATCCATATTTGATGTGATTTAATACATTTCAATTATTATAAAATAGTAACTATCATATAAAACAGTTGCTATATTTAATACGTGATCCATACATATGTTTAGTTTAAATAATTATAAAACATTACGCACAATTATAGTAAGCAGTTAAGAAAACTGAATTATTACTAAACGTCGTGATTAACTGTTTCTCAATAACTGCTTACGCGGCTGAAAACTTGCTAACTAATAAAAAATTTTCACTAAACGTTAACCTAATTATAATAATACCACCTGCTTAAGATGTTAAATCTCGTTACCACAGTAATTACACTAGCTATACCGCCCTTAAGATCAATTTACAGTAATGTTTGACAATAGAAATAGGAGCAGCAGTGGTACCTAGCTAGATAGTCTTCGGCAAAAGAAACCTATCACCAGTAAATACGTAAGAATTTAACTGCTTCCGTAGCTACGCGCTTGCCTTCTTGACAGGCTAGATCTCTAGTTGGATTCCAAGGCCATATATTGTGGTGTTTGGTTAGTGGTATGGTTTCTTAATACTCGTCTGTCTAACAACAACCCTCATATTATTAATCAACTGCCATAACAGCTCTCCTGTGTTCCGGCTGACAATATTTGAGCGTGAATATTATGGACTAAGACGCTCAGAATGAAGATCCTTAAGAGAGGTCTTAAATATTTCATAATCATTTCCACAAAGTGATTTTTTTTGAAAAAAATTCTTTCTCTTACAAGGAATTTAAGGAAAAAGCTTTTGTCTTAATCGCAAAGGCTTAAAACATATATCATAACAACCAATTTACGTCCCTACTGCTGGGGCACAGGCCTACCCTCAATATGAGGGAGATGGGCCACAGTCACCACGCAGGCTTAATATGGATTGGTGACTTCACACATCTCAGAATTAATTCTAATTCATGTGCATGTTTCCTGGCGATGTTTTCGCTTCGCCGTTTGTATTCCGCTGTTGTTACTTAAGTTCACAAATGTACGTAACTTAAATATAAGTTATAGGTACATGCCGAGATTCGAACCTGCGACCTTCGGAATGAAGGCCGTACGATCTAACCATTAGGCCAGCGAGCTACTTAAAAATACCGCCTTAATAAATATATTTTTCCCAAAAAGGATTTGTAACGTTGTTATTTGTCTTACTCTTCTTTATAAAACATCCTCATCTTCTGGATGCCAATGTAATCCTGACAGTCTCCAACTTGTAAGGTTTTTGACACGAAGCACATAACCTCACAGTATAATATTACGGATTACGAAGATTAAAAACAATATGTAATAGCATCGAGTGGTATTACAATCGTAATGCTATTACACATTCTCGGAAACTGTGCAGTGTATCCGCGAACCCGGTGCACCAACAGTCCGACTACTGACGTCACGGAGGCGAAAAAAAAAACACGTTTTCACTGTAAATGGCAGGTTTAGCCGTTTCATATATGATGTCGGCGTCGGGTTTCTTTGCTCATTTATTGTGTGAAGACAATGAGCGGAAGAAACGAACTATCGGCTCGTACCGGGCTTATTATAGGAAGAATATAAGGAAGACGTACATATACATCAATTCTTTTGATTTCCTTTCGAATTAAGGTTCTGCAGTATATACCTTTCGTATAGTCTATCGTATCTGATCGTCAAACTTCAGTTCGAAGAGGGCACCTAACGATGATGATGGTCTACCTTCATTGGAAAAGAGTAAATTTTGTATTCCTACATCGATACCTTTGGACTCAAAGGGCATAAGCATCACTATAGCGAAATTACTCTTAACTGCAGTTTTACTAATTTTTTCGAGTTCTATTTATTGATATATTTAAAAGAAACTGTTGTGTCGCTTAAAACTATTTTTTATATGAAATTTTTGGTTGTATAAAACAAAAAAAAATATATTTTGTTATTTAGTATATAACGTACGATTCTAAAAAAATTTAACAAAATTCTGCTTCTTATAATTATTTATAATAATAAAAATAAAAAATATACGTCAGAAAACTATTTATTATATTCGTTATGCTGTAATGACAAAAACGTATTTTGTTCATAAGACCATGGAGCGCAGGAGTCGGTATGTTAGTTTTACATGACGTATCTATGATAGGGCTGTCACTAGTTTAAATCTTAGCAGCTTATCTGATTAAATATCTGTTTTTATGTTATATACAAAATAATCATCCTCATCAGTCGGAAGACGCCTACTGCTGAACGTAAGAACCTCCACAGCAGATCTCTTGAGCAGCGCGCATCCAGAGGATTCGAAGAATATTTAACGTTAAAAAAATATTGGTATATAGTAAATATGATCTGGTCTTCGAAATTGTTTCTCCATAACTAGCATTTGCGAGACAAGGTCAAATTTATTTAAAAAGGAAATTTTCTATACGTACAGTGGTTCTGTAAACAAATAAAGCATATTTTACCTATACGTACTTAATGACGAAAATTTGAGACCAACATTGTAACTAATATATTAAATTATACATTGATGACGTGTAACGGGTTCCGCACAAGGACTCGAGGAGCCCAAGCCAACTTCACCTGCTCGTGGTGCACCTTGCTAAACATACGAGGCTCTGGCATCACCAACCCGTATTGGGCCAGCGTGGTGGGTAACAACCCAGACCCCTCGCTTTATAAAACTCTACAAACGTTAGGATCTTTAGGAGGAGGCCTATGTCCAGCAGTGGACGTCTATCGGCTGATGATGATGATACTTTAATGTATAAGCATTTTTTTCTATAAAAATTTCTTTTATATTATTTTGTATATGAATTTATTTTTATTTAACGAAGCGATGAGATAGACGATCAGTATGTTTCGCTGATGGTAAGTGATACGTCTATCCATAACAACATAGATATAGTTAGGATGATAAACACTATACTACATTGTGCTTATCGCTTTGATCGTGAGATTTAAATCTAGTTACCCTAGTAATTTAACTAGCTACAACATTTTTCAAACCGAAATAGTAATGCTGGAAGACTACTGTTTGGAGATAGAAATTTAAGCTATGTATTGAATAAATTAATTTTGTTATTTTCTTAAGTTTTATTTTTGAAGGGTGCACGTTCAAGAGGTTAAAAAACAACCCTCTCCGATGTAGTTTTTATGCATTCATACTTAACCTCTTAAACGGGTCATAAGCACGACGGAAAACAATACCGCGCTTTGTTCACCTCCGCGCCCGGCTCTGCAATAGTGCACTGTAAAATTTACCTGGATGTGTCACAGCTGTGAACAACTGCACCAGCTATACCGATTTGTTTTAAACAATCATTTTTTTGCAATATTTATATGGATTATATCATTCGCAAGTCTTTCCATCAAACGTAGATTTTTTTATTCAATAAAGCGACGAGACTAGCGGGTCTTTACCTTCATCACATCGTGGCGCTAGTTGGTATGGTATACACTGCACCACATTGCTGATACTAATTTTCTAGCAGTATGTTGCTCGGAAATTAAGTAGCAATTTCTTGCGCCTATTCTTCTCAGGTCCGAAGCATTTCTTTGGCGAACGGCTGGTGGATTTTGAAGTTAAAAAATTGGACTTTGTCTTTGAAGGTAGATATTAAAAACGGGAGCAGGACTATGGTGCTGGAGTGCTACCGCAGCTCCTATTTCATCCCGTCAAACAGTAATATGAAAACAATATAACGTTCCGGTTTGTAGGGCGCTGTAGCTAATGTAATTACTCGGGTCACTGTACTCAACATCTTATGTATCAGGCGACGAGCGCAATGTGGTGCTGTGTATAACATCCTAAGTAGCGAGAAGTTATTATGGACAAGAAAATCACTTACCATTAGGTAAACGTCCCGCTCGTCTCGTAGCTTAATTGAATAAAAAAAATATTTTCTTAGAAATGTATATTAAGGTTCATCAGGAAATCAATATGCTTCTCTTTAATCCAGTATGCCAATATGTCAGCAGTCATAGTTTTGCGACTAGAGCATAATATTATATAAGACAAATTATTGTTTTGCTATTATTAAGATATTTATTTTTAATATTTCCTGTGAAAGTATATTTTTAGATAATTTGACTCGTAAGGCCTTACAGACACTTACTTTCATGGACTAGTTAATGACACTATAGTTTATCTCTGATAACATCAACAGACGTGATTCAAGATAAGATCCCGTGAGGTCAAATGTCGGTATCGTGACTCATTACAACGTAATGCCGTTAGGGATAGGTTCTAGCTTATACATTTTAAAGATTTTACATTTCGAAATATATTTTTCTCGATATTGTTGGAAAGATTAACTTCAATTTATCTAAACAGCAATAAAGAATAATTACTATCAGTGCATTAAAAATGTTTGAGAATTCCTCTTTTCATAGTGAGTCATGTGCGTCATTTCTTTTCTCGGTCTTTTTGTTGACATAATAACGAGATATTACTAACGACCGGTATACAACAGGTTTACTGTGAGTCAGTGGAATTTTAATCGGTTAAGGTCAAATCAATCACCTTAAAAATTCGTAATTATAGTACAGTTAAATAATAACGATAGATCGTGATCACATCTATAGACGTATTCCTAAATTATTTCTTTTGATAATATTACTGTGATCCATACAAGCAAATTTTGATAGATTCAATTAATTTTTACATAATGTTAAAAATTATTATTTTTTTATTTTTCGGTTATTGTTATGAGTGATGGTATGAAATCTTATCATCTCAGTAATTTTACTCGCTACAACACTCATTTAACTCGAACACACTACTGGCGCAGACAGGAGTTTCGGTGGTACTTAGACGGTCTCCGGTAACAGAGACCTACTATCAGTTTATTTTGTGTTTAGCTAAATTATTTAAAAATTCTTAAAATTTTCCATTGATAATGAACCTCTTCACTAAAATTTGTATTATTCTTTTAAGCTTAGCACACTACCATCATGTACAGAAACAATCTTGATTCCAGTCATCGGAGCTTACTTATAGAAGTATTAGCCATAGGGCTCGATAGATATTTTTACCCTCAACTCACTACTTAGTACTTAAAGGGTCTTGAGGGTGCTTAATTCAAATCGGTGCAGTTTTTGCGTGAAAGTTTTATTAGTACTCTTCTTCACAATCGACGTTGGCTTTAAAAATCGATTTGAAATTACCTAGTGAAGTGCCATATCTAAAAAATACGATTTTTGATGTCAATTATATTTTCCCTATTAATATAAGATGATAAGAGATACTATTGATTACGAAATATATTTTGAAAATAAATAGATATCCTTTAAGAATATGTATCCGAATTTGGTTAACTTTATATTAGCGAAATTTTCTTACCGATAATCGATAATAATCAACGTCCATACTATATTTGAGAAAACACGATTAAAGATCAAAAGCTTCCGACTGACGGCATATGTAATTGCCTATAATTATCAGCTATCGATCTTGGATTAGCTTTCCTAAGATTACTGTGAATATATTTCTTTGCATATGAGAGAAAGGGTATGATCACAATTTACTATAACTGTAATCAATATATAATTTATTTTTATACATCAATGATTTTTTTTTGCAGCTTTTCTTTTAATATTATTCATGTTTAGATAGGAATATACAGTGTCTGTTGTGTTTGCAAAAATTGGACAGTTTAACTATATTTTATAAAAATGTCCGTGAAACGTGTTAGTTTGGTCGTAAATTTCAATAATGTATCTAAGCAAAACATGCAATAAACGGAATTCACACAAGCACACCCCCAAAATATGGCCCAATATAAATCTGCTCGTGTCCGCAACCCTCGCGGTATTTCGCTACAGGGCGGGTGCGCACCATTGGGGAAAACAGGCGCCGTGATCAAATTATTATATACTATAAAAACTTGTATAATTATGAAATGTTTCTATACATACCTTCACATATCACAAAAACTTCACATTAAATTTTATTGATCTCGTATGTTAAAACAAACAAATAAAAAGTGCAACTTTTTATCACCGAAAAATTTTTTCTATGACTAAATAGCGAGTGAAACAGTTTTAAAATTAAGTAGATTTTCATAAATACACTATAAATTATTGAACCAAAACAATTCAAATATCATAAGAAATTTCACAACAACACTCCACCTTCGACAAGAATTACCCCGAGACTAAATGAATGAATTGAATGAATCAATGAATTTGAGGAATTGAACGAAACCGGCATTGGGACCGAGAGTGTCATAAATATTAAGACTAGCGCCATCTAAGAGTTAAATTGCAAAAAGTCTATAATAATTTTTATAGTTTTTCTATAATCATTTTAATAATTTTTATTTTTCAATAAACATTTGTAATGTGATAATATATTAAAATACAACTTATTTTGCCTGTATAAAATTTGTCTTGGTAATGATTAGAAAAGAATGCCTCTAAACGTTAAGTCCCCTTTTTATAGTATTTTGGAAAAGGCTAAAATATTAAAAATAAATAAACTATGGTATTATAATTTTTACTTAAATAAATCGAAATTTTAAATTATGGGACGTAAATATTAGTATCCAATAAACTTTGCACTGTTATTGCATTTAAGATATATTTTATCTGTTTTATAAACGTTATGATATTTTTAATAATATCTGTTCTCCAGTTGTCAATTTCAGATAATTGTCACAGTGCCAATTGTCAATTATTTCATTTTCGCATACGTCAAACATGGAGGAGGAACGTCTTTTCGATGAAAGAATTTCAATTCGAGATTCTGCTCGACCATTAAAAAAATATGGAAGTACATGCAATCATATGAAAAGGAATGAAGAATACATAAAACATGTTATGTCCAAGGGTGATACACTTCAAGGAATTGCTCTTAAATATGGCGTTACAGTAAGTGAATATCATAATAAATATATTATTTAATCTATTATTAAACAATACATGAAATTATAATAGCGATACTAACATTGTTTTAGATGGAAAAGATAAGACGTGCTAATCGTTTGTTCGCGACTGACAGTTTGTTTTTAAGAGAGTATTTACTAATTCCCGTAACTAGAGATTCGCCTTTTTATGAAAATGGAGAACGAGTGACAGAGCCTGCAGTACCGCTACATCGCGCATCTATGTCAGATATGTCGAGACACTCTCGGGACTTTTCTCCTGGAAGCCCTGATGAAAAGAAGAGTTTTGATAATTTTTTGAACAGATTGGATTCTTCTCTTGCTGACATAAAGAAACATGTCGAAAAAAGCAAAGAAAATAGCGAGTAAGTACAAACAATATTTTATTAAAAAACAATTTTAAGACCTAAAACCATATAATTAAAAAAATAATAAGTAATATATAGGATGCTCTCATAAAATAATGGACTCTATATATAAATAACTTTTTATAAGAGGTTGGTTAAAAGCACATAATTCAATATATCTAATACCCGAAGTATTATCATTTGTGGGAACATTAACAGTAATTTTATTCCATATTTAGGATGGCATAAACAAGGTGTAATTTGTAGGTATGTAACTATGTCTAGTTAGTAAAAAATATAATAAATATGATATAGGTAAGTTAGTCTTTTCCAAAGATATTATATGATATTGAATGAACATGCTAAATTATTGATTATTCAACATATATTTTAAAATCAAATATGTTTTAAACCTTTAAATACTTTTATGGTAATACTTAAGCAAAATTTCAGTATCATAGCTTTTATAAACACTTCAACATTTAAATGATATCAAAAAGTATTGCATAACTATAATAATTTTAAATTAAACAATTTGTTTACATCCTTCATACAACAAATTATATAGTGTGGTTTAGGCATATTATTTAGAAGATTGAGATATATTTTCTAAATAAAATCGTAAAATGTGAGGGAACCTCTTTTCTGAATTTTCTATCAGCAATCTTAAATGATTTTTGTACATCACTATAGATAACGTGCAAAATATAAATATAGGCTTTACTTGATAACTCCTGTTTACAAAGACACTGATAATACATAGAAGTTACTACTAAAAGATTTTACTACATCATGATTCGTAAATCTAAATAATACTAAATGGCTTTTGTCCCCTCATTGTTGTACAATTATAGATAATGTCTAAACATATACATTATTATTTATGTTATCAAGCATACTGTTTCAACAACATGGTTCCCATAGAGCTTTATTTGTTACTTAAAGCTTTGCATGCATTGTGGCCAATATTACTTTTTACACATAAATTTTTATGTCCTATATTTCAGAAGTTATGGTTAGAATTACATAAATTAACAGATATATACAAAAATGAAATCATATTTTTGGTATGGGATGAAATATTTCGTAATAATTATTCATAATATGAATATACTGTATTGTTTTCCTTTAACATATACCTATTTCAACAATCATAAATTTCTTACTAAACTTGAGAAACGTAAAAAATATGCCTGTCGTATTGGGGACAACTTTTTTTTATCATAGATTAAATATGAAGCTATCTAGATGGATATGCAAAAAAATTTATTTATGACAAAGATTTTTATTATATTTATAGAAACATACTGTCATTGAAAATTTTGTTTAATAATGTGACTCTTGTTCTGTGTTACTATAATAGGACACATGACTTTATGTGAGAGTTGTGAATGATTAAAGCTGGCAGCTGTGTCAATGATACTAAGGTATTATGTTAAATGTTTTAGCACTAGCCATAGTTATAATATTGTAAGTATATAACTTACAATATAATCTCGACATGGATAACTCTGAGTGGGAGGCCTACATCCAGCAGTGGATGTTTATTGCCTGATGATGATGATGATTATATAACTTACCTGATCAATATAGACAACAATATCATTGTTCTATGATTTTTAACTTCAAACTCATTCCTATATTAAAGTATGGTATATTCAAAATACTTAATAGTTAATAAATACATTCAATAGTTTAGCATCATTTGTTATCTGTTGTCAGATATATTATCCTATAGTGTAGTCATTTGATACGTTATGTATTCAAATACATTCAATGTTGTCTAGTTCTTTTTTTATATTTTTGATTTTATAATTTCAAAGATAAATACAAATAATTCCATGGCTTAATTTTGCTGCGGAATTACAGATATCTATTCAATGAATCAGTTAAGCAACAGATGCCTCCTTGAGGATTATGTTTATATACTAGTCAATAGTCAATAAAACAAACAACTCAGTGCCTTTATGGTGTGATTGAAATATTCCTGAAATTGGTCCCATATTATATAGACACCCCATTGAAAGAAACGAATACAGTAAACTTTATACAAATCATACATATATAAAAACTGCATTTTAAAAATGTCAATATGCCTGGGTTTGCAATCTAAATGCTCCATGGCCCTATGAAATAAGGTTCAAATCAAAACCAAATACATCTCGAGTTCCCGCCGCTCCCGGGCGTTCGTTGATCTTACCATCAGCTGTTTTTGATTTTGTGTTTCATTACTGGTTTTTTTTTAGTAAAGTAAAATATTTTTTTATGAAACTATTGTTTAATTTAGCTGCATTTACATGATGGAGCGTAAATAATGCTAATAAAACGGTTTTAATTATATGATTTTTTTTTAATCAGTATCGATTTTTACGTCCAATCGTCAGTGTCATTAGTACTATCGTCTGTCTGCGTTTTCGGAAGCAGTCTCCTAACACCCAATATTTTTGTGTAGGTTTATTGCGTATAAATTATAGTTAATATGATAGAAAATTAAACAAAAATATTATTTTTATAAAAACAAAACTTAATTTGCGTCATATAAGATTGTTTTACTATTCATCATCGGTGTAGCGCAGTTAGACTTTATAGCTGCCCTCAATTTTGTTCCGCGTTATACGGAAACCGCGTTAAGGGAGACTTGACTGTAGACTGTTGCGTCGTATAGGAAATGTGCTGTTTAGATCTTTAGCGAATGTTGACTCAGCGTTCAAGGTTGCGATTGCTAGAGTTTTTGCCGCTTTCCATGCGTCCGCGCAGTCATGTGACGACGCAAGTGCCTTTCTTATTTCCCACTGCAAATGAACGCTCGTTTTTTTCTTTCTTCTGTTAACTGTTGTTGATTACGGTAAATCACTGCTTTATTTTGTAATACTTTTACAATCAAACGTTTTAATAATAGTTTAAATTAGACGATAGGTTTTATTCAGTTCATCGTCTAACAATTTAAATTCGTGATAACTTAAGTTTTTAGTTATTTAAATGAATTATGAGAAGTAAAAGTAAATGACGTATCATAGAAGCTTGGCAACCCGGTTGGCCATTTGAAACTGGAGTGAACTAAACTTAATATTAATTAATGCAATAACGTCATAAATTTTACTATGTATTTGCATGTTTACGAGCTCTTTATAGCCAGACTATTGAACAATCTGAATGTATTATAAAGCAGATTGTTGATTATTTGTACTGTTACGTGGGTTACATGCTTTACGTTCTCTGCTGGAAGGTCTCTCACGGAAAGTTAATATCAGTAAAATCTTTATACTTTATTGTACAAATTCAAGAATGCTTTATCTCCAGTCGGGAAAAACATATCCCGTTTGATATAATTCGCAAATTGTTATATTTCAGTACTTTTAAATGTGTATAATATACATTTATTGTAGTACATAGTTTTACCTGTTATCTAAGTTTCTACTTCTGTCTACCCTCACACCTGTATTCAATTTCCTGTCTGTCTCTTTGGGTTGACTAGCAGACAATGCAATCTATGCATCGAGTTCATTTTCTGTGCCTTTATGTAGGACAAGTTTATATAAGTAATTAACGACGTCGTGTTATCAGTTTTGAGAGTATCTTTCAGTTCTGAATTCTGACACATCTCAGTGTACATTCGGCGTGGGAATTTCTGAAATGATTATTTATTTGATGCTTTGTTCTTTTGGCTAAAGTACGACTTGTTTCCGTTGGATATATCGAATCACATGCCACTAGTTGTGTAGTCCTTTCACTTTATAATTATAACCATTAATTAGAGTAGAATTACGTTGTGGTTGCCGTATTTGGTGGATATATACATTACCGAAGGTACAAATCAAGGTCAACCAATTTTTTTGGGTCACAAAACTTTACGCCACTACGTAGTGCGATAATGGTAATATTGTTACTATAACAAACTGTTATCGTAATGATTTCACATTGAGCTCGTTTTTAAATAAACTATTAATGACTGTGATTAAATTTTTCGTAATCACTTTGTTAAAATTTAACTAACAATAAAAACAGATAGCTTAAGATTTACTTACTTATTTTAAGTATATAAGTATAGTTTTAGTCATAAGAATTCGAAATGAGACTTCATCTTTCTGATCCACTTTTACTAGTTTTCCGGTTTTCTGTTGCTGCAGACCGTCTAGGTAGGTACCACTGCAGCTCCTATTTCTGCCACCAAATAGTACTATGTTCCGGTTTGAAGCGTGCTGTAGTTAGTTAATTTACTACGCGTAACGAGACTTAACATTCCATGTCTCAAGACGACGAGCGCAATGCGGTGTAGGGTATACCATCCCAACTATCGTTATGTTTTATGAGCAGGCGTGTCACTTACCACCAATTGAATCGCCCGCTCGTATCGTCGCCTCTTTTAATAAAAAAAACTCAATTCTTTCATAGATTTCTTTTCAATTGATAAATGTTGCTTTAGGATAGATTTTCTTATAATTAGTTTTATAAGACACACTTAAAATATCATCATTATGAGCCGCTAGACGTTCATTGCTAGAGCCCTGTTCCTAAGATCTCCACATACTTCATTATCACCAACATCAGCCGATTCCACTGTTAGATCTCCAAAGATCCCCACATCGATTGTTCCTGCGTTGCCTTCGTCGCCGTGCACCAGGGGCCGTCGTTTGTAAGAATTTATATGGAGGGATTTGGGCCATTTCCCACCACGCTTTCCTAATGCGGGTCGGTGGGAGCCAGAGCCTTGTTTGTTGATGAGCAGGGTTCACCACGAGCAGATGAGGTTAGCTTGGGACCCCTTACACCCCACTCTCCACATACTCAAAGTACACGGATAATATATATATAGACAATTAAAAACAATGTAATTTGTTCACTAGGTCACGAGTTTGTCGTGCGATTTCTATCTCATTCCACGAGAAGGGAAGTAATCGCTTAGAATTAATAGAATTCCGCCTTGTACGTTGTTCGACGCATGTGCACGATATGCAGTTCTTTTTTTTTATCTCTTATAAATTTTCCATATCGCAACAGTTGACGTAGTTACTGTTAACGTTATAGCAAACCCGATTGCGTTCATCTTAATTGCACTATCTATATATCTACACAGATAAAACTGATAAGTCTACAAGATACATTTTTATAAATCATTATCTTTTACTTTTATGCTGAATTTTTTTTATTTTTACGAGGCGACGAGACTAGCGAGATTTACCTGATGGTAGGTGACACACGTCTGCCTATAAAAATGTGGCGCTAGTTAGCATATATACTGCACCACATTGAGCTCGTCGCTTTGAGACGGAAGATTTAAAGTCTCGTTACGCCAGTTATTGCACTAGCTACAGCGCCTTTCGAACCGGCATAGTAATATTTGCATAGTGCTATTTGGCGGCAGGAATTCTAGCTGCGGTGGAACCTATCTAGATAGTCTGCGGCAACAGAGACCTATCATTCAGTATCTTCGGTTCGATCGATTTTGAACTGGACATTCAGTGGTTGATAACTGAACTTTTTTATTTATTTATTTTTTTATTTAATATCTTTGTACACACAGCTAATAGAAAAGACTAGACAATAAGGATACAGAGTACAAGGGCACTACTTATTTCATGTTGAAATCTCTTCCAGTAGGCCCGAAGAAGGAAAGCAGAATTAGAAACACAAACCTAGTGCATACAGTAAACATTACATATAATAATATATACATATTACAAGATATAAAACAATACACATAATCATACACATACATATATATATACTTACTTTTATATTATATATATACAAATATATACTTTTATTTAATACGATAAAGATAAATAGTGTTCTTTAACAGATTTCTTGAATGCTGCTATGGTTTTACACGCTCGTATGCTCGGAGGGAGGGAATTCCAAAGTATGACTGCTTGTACGGAAAATGATTTTGCGTAAGCATGTGTTTTATGAATAGGGCATTTGAGGAGAGTTTTAATGTGTGTTCTACAAGGAGCGAGGGAGGGGCGGGCATAGGTAAAGCAATCACGTAAATATTGCGGGTAGTTAGGATTATGTAGGATATTAAATAAGAGGTACAATATTCTAGTATTTCTGCGGAAACGGACTGGGAGCCACTTGAGCTTTTTGCGGAACTCAGAAACATGATCATATTTTTTGAGACCAAAAATAAAACGGATACACAAATTTTGCAAACGCTCAAGCTTGTTGAGAAGCTCCTCAGTGACATCTAGGTAGCAAGCATCAGCGTAGTCCAGAATGGGTAATATGAGACTTTGTGCAAGAGAAATTTTAGTTTCCAAAGGCAAAAAATATTGGAGACATTTGAGTGTATGAAATGCAAAGTTAACTTTGATGCTAACATTGCTAACCTGCTCATTCCAGCTTAAGAAAGAGTTAAAAATAACGCCAAGGTTTTTAACAGTTTCACTAAAGACAATTGGCTGGCCATCCAATGTGAGAGATCCAATTGCAGATCGATTTAATGCATGGATAGCATACCTACTACCAATTATGATGGCCTGAGTTTTTTTGGCATTGAGTAAGAGTCCATGAGACGTTGCCCATTCATGAATGTTTTCCAGATCACAGTTAATATCCATGACAGCTCTATTAATTTCACTGGGTGCGCAGTGACGGTAAATTTGCAAATCATCAGCGTAAAGATGAAAATTTGAGGATATCAAAGTAGTGACTGTGTTAATAAACACTGAGAAAAGAAGAGGAGAGAGAACACCACCCTGAGGCACGCCAGCATCGACAGCAACCCAGTCTGAGAAGGATTCATTTTGACGTGTGCGTTGCGAACGGCCCCGAAGATATGAATCAAACCACCTTAGGGCAGAAGTAGTAATGTTATGGGATCGAAGGATACCGAGCAGGATATCGAGATCCACGCAGTTGAATACGCTACTGAAGTCAAGTAGTACGAGAATGGTTAGGGATTGGTTTTCAATTGCCCATCGAATATCGTCCGTGACTTTCAACAACGCAGACACCGTGCTGTGTCCTGATCGGAAGCCGGATTGAAAGTTGCTAAGAATATTATTGGAACGGAGGAAATTTTGGAGTTGCTTGTGCACAATGTGCTCTAAGACTTTGGAAAGAAAAGGAAGTATGGAAATAGGACGATAATGTGACAGAGACGAAGGATTGTTGGTTTTAGGTAAAGGAATAATATTAGCGGATTTCCAGGATTTAGGAAAGGATCCAGATTGTAAGGAATGGTTAATTATGTTCGCTAAACTAGGAAGTAATATATCAAGAATGGGGATAAGCATTTTAGAGCACAAGTTGTCACTACCTACAGCATTGGAAGTAATAGATAGGATAGCTTTACGAACTTCATTGGTCGATACTGACTGAAACTTAAAGGAAGAATGTTGAGGCAAAGGGAGATCAAGTAGCGTTTGCAAAGTTCTCGATTTACGACACTGATCAACTGAGAAAGAAGGTGTGGAAAAATGTTTGTTGAGTGCGTTTAAATCGAGACCGCTGCAGGACGTAGAGGATGTTTTACCTATGCCTACGGATTTTAAAAATTTCCATACATCAGAAGATTTACGATTTATGAGAGATTCATGGAAATGGCGTCTCTTGGCATCTCGACACAGATGATTGCACCGATTTCGTAATAGTTTATAGTATGCTAGATTTTGCTCGGACGGTTGACGTTTTAGCCTCTTTCGAGCTTTATCTCGGCAGGCCATCCATTGCTTAATTTCAGGAGATAACCAAGGCGCTGGCTTATGTTTAATTTTGACTCGCTTGATAGGTGCGTGATGGTCATATAATTCTAAAATCGACTCCGTGAAAAATGCTACCTTTCCATCTATATCCAAGTCATTGAATAGCGGCCTCCAATCGATTAAACCTGCATCACGTCTCAATGCTTCCATATTAATGCCCTTGTAACTGCGAAGAAATAGAAACTCTAACTTACGCTTAGGAGCCCGTACACGGAGAGATAAGAAAATCAAGTCATGGTATGAGAATGAAGCGGTTATTTGACCGTGAGTGTCAATACTACTAGAAGAAGAAGCCATCATCAAATCCAATAGAGAGGGGGTGCAATTTGGAAAATGGTGAGTGGCTGAGACAGGCAATATCCTGAGATTATGAGAACTTAAAACAGATAATAGTTGCTTAGATCGAAAATCATCTTTCAGCATGCAAGTATTAAAGTCCCCCATCACAATAATATGATCGGCCAAAGGACAGTGATTGCACAGCAACTCATCAAGATATTCAAAATAATTAACACGAAGATTAGGACTGTAAAAGACACCTAGTAAAATTTTCGTGTAATGCAGTGTCAATTCGATAAAAAGATGCTCAGCGGATTCAGAATACTGAGATGGAGACATATTTACAATCCTGAACTCAATGTTGCTTCGCAAATAAATTGCTACGCCTCCACAACCTTTGCCTGTTCTGTCATTTCGAATTAATACAAAGCCGGGAATTGCGTATTGAATCGATGGAATCGATGGTTTAAGAAATGATTCAGAAATCAGTAAAGCATCAAGAGTATTGCTGCCAATTGATGCCAGAAGATCTGAATAATGACGCGGAATACTTTGAACATTTATATGTGCAATATTTAGGTTGTTAGGGAACGAGGATAGTTCAGCCGAAATCTTATCGTGCAAAGGTATTGAGGTACACGAATCATTGCAATCATCTGCACATCATCTGCAAAAAACTGCTTTCAGATGAAGAGCTGGAGAAAAATCTTTCATTACTAAATAAATTATTATTCATTAAAATATGGTAACGTAATAATAATACTTAAATAAAATACACTATTAATATAATATAACAAAATAAAATAATATAATTAATATAATAGAGTAACTAAAAACAAATAAACATGTATATAATATTACTCTTAATCAATAAACTAGCAATTAACTCCCGGCTCAACTGATCAATCAATAAACCTGGAAGAGATTTTTAACATGCATTACACAGAGCTAGACGCGTAGATACAGCAGCATCAATGAATTAACTTACATATTAACAAAAGAATAGATCACAGTATAGACAGTGATTTGCAAATCTTCTTCTTCTTCTTTCTCCTGCCCTGGTCCCACTTTATGTAGGGTCGGCACAACATGTTCTTCATTACCGAACATGTTGTAAATAGTTTTGGTTAAACTTTTTACGACCGGCCGCCTGCCTGACATCAACCCTCTTTTTGGGAATTTTTGGGGACGTTTTTTTTTTTTTTTTTTACTTCCCCATTTGTATTTCGCTGTTGTTACTAAAATTCACAAATGTACATAACTTAAATATTAAAGTCATTGGTACATGCCGAGATTCGAACCCGCGACCTTCGGGTTGAAGGCCGCACGCTCAAACCATTAGGCCAGCGAGCTACTGATTTGCAAATGTGTTCTTAAAATATAAAAATTATTTAGTAAAAGAGCATATTAAAATAAACAACACTATACTAAATGATGTCAGAAATTAATCTATGGATACTTGTCGTTGACTAAGCGTTTATGCGCCAATGCCATAACTAAAGCGAAGAATCTGTGGGTAAGTTACTCTTCAGTACTACCAACCTGCCAACAAGAAACAGCTAACTGGACAAATAGTAACTCGTTAAAAAATAAAAAAAGACAATGACAGATTAAATTAAACTTGGTTAACTTATGGGTATGTTCCATAATAACAATAAAATGGTGAACGAATGGTAGCGGACCATAAACAAATACGAGAAGAATTAGTATCAAAATAAAACTTAAACAAAATGGATCAAACACAAGACAACAGTAGAATACATTAAGCGACTATGTAATGTTGGCATGTGGGTAGAAGTAATAAAATTGTTATGCCATGTATCCTAAGACATCAATTTCAGCGCCGGCCTTTTCCGGTCATTTTAGTAGTCATCTTCACATGCGCGTCCGCAGGTTTTGGAATATTTCTTTTTACATTACATTTTTTAGAATTTTTTTTTACATAACTGTGTGATAGTGTTAAGGTAAATCATTCAAATAAATAATAAACAATACAATATAAAATGTATTATGGGCGGTGTTACTGCTATGAAAGCAATCTCTTTCAGACAACCTGGTACCACCGCAGATCCTACTTCTGCCGCCACAAAGTAGCTTGCAAAAGTTACTGTGTTCCGGTTCGAAGGATGATTCAGTTACTTAATGTAACGCTATTTAACATCTTATGCCTTAAGGCATTTAATACAATATTGTATAGTGCATATCATCCTCACTAGCCTCATGTTGTTATGGGCAATCATATTATCATCAGGGGAAGGTCTCGCTCGTCTGGTCTGTTTGCCGAATAAAAAAAAAAGTCTATCGCTTACACGACTCCCTTTTTACCCTTCGATGAATATATACATATACTTTGTTATATTAAAAGTGTATATCATCCCTTTATATTCATGCAGTTATTCCTATTATCATAAAACTTGGTGGCTGGTACCGGTATATACTAGCAATTGATTAGATCAGGCGATTTGTTTTCCGGTTTTCATATCACCAAACTTGTGCCCCGACATGTCTATTTATACCCTTGTTTTGTAGAGAGGGAAAACTTCAAAAGATACCCTGCTTTTTAGGGAGACACAGGGTTATATGGTATTTGTACCCAATAAGACACCCTTAGTAGTTATCCTTAGCGTCGAGAGATTCTGGTTCTCTTACAGAACAATATATATCAAAACCCTCCAGAGAACCATATCATTGTTACGACCAACACAAGATCATCGCGTACTTGTCGTCCACTCCGGGCTTGCTTAGTAGGCAACGAGGGCCCCCATCTTCATAGCTTCTGAATTGACCTGTACTCAGTAAAAAGAGGGGGTTCCACATCTTACGAAGCCCAAGTCGATTCTCACTTGCACGCGGTGCACCCTGCTGAATAACAGACGAGGCTCTGACCACCCCGCACTGGGCCAGCGTGATGGGTTACGGCCCAATTCCTCTCAATTAACGCCAAATAACGATGTCGAGATCTTTAGAGGAGGCCTATATTCAGACGTCTGTGGACTGATGAAGACTCAGTAAAAGGAATATTCCTGTCAAATTTTAAGAGCCCAGACCTTACGGTTCCAGAGATATTGTGATGAGAGAATCGGTCAGATTTCTTGTGTATATATATTTAATAATTTTATATCAATGTGTTTTTACTGTAACAGTATTCGTATTATTATTAGCTGTAAATATTTCCAAACGTGTATATGATAAATATCTTTACCCTCGTATCAGTTAAGAGCCCCTCTCCAGTTTGCTTTCATCATATAATCCAGCGGTTCTCAACTACCTTCGCAAACTACTGTAGAGTCTATCGCGGGGTTCACAAGTACGTTATTTTTTTCTACCTTAATTTCAACTATGAAAAAATTTACATATATGTGTCATATATTTGTGTGGAGTATGTTATTGCGTCGCTGAGTGGAAAAGGTTGAGAACCGCTGGTGTGTGGCTGGTATGTACGTATAAACGGGAGGCGCTTCGTGGCGTGCGTTCGTATATTGACCTGGTGCCTGATAAGAACTTTGGCGACTTATTACTCGTTCACTTGTCTGTGTGTTCGTGTTACATTTGAAAAACAACTTAAAATATACTTGATAAGGTACATTATGTTTTCATGTTTCGTTTATATATTAATAACAACAAAATGAGTATTAATTTGTATGGAAAGGTTCGGGAGATACGGTTTTGGTTTATAGGCAAGTTTATATGTTATTACCTATTTTATTCTATGAATGAAAAATAATTTTAAAAGGTCTACAAGGTTTATTAATATCAATATCATCAGCCAATAGAGGTCCACTGCTGATCACAGGCCTCACCCAAAGAACTCCACGTTTGTAGGGTTTGTGTGTTTGTTCATAAGCGGGATTTGGGTTATTTCCCACCACGATGTCCCAATGCACACCACGAGCAGGTGTGGTTATCTTGGATCCCGTAAGTTGTTGTGCGGGGACCCTTTACATCCCTTAGTATATCAATATTGATTATGTATTTTTTTTATTGAACAAAACTATTAGGCGAACGTGACGATCGTCTGATGGTAAGTAATACTATTGGTAACAGCGTGGTGTTAGTTGGGATGATATAGACATCACCACATCGTGTTCATTTTGAGACATAAGATGTTAAGTCTCATCACCTCTATAATTTCACTAGTTACAAAGCTATTCAAAACGGAGGACAGTAATGTTTGCACACTTGTTTGTCGGTAGAAATGGAAGCTACCTAGGTCTCCGGCAACAGAGATCTACTACCAATTTATTGTTAACGATTAACACAAATCGCTTATTTAATTGTTCTTAAATGAAATCATTAATTAGAAAGACACTTTGTGTTGTGTCACTTTTAAAAAAAAACTACTTCCTATAGCTCAAATAACAATAAATAGCCAACGTTAGATTGAATCTATTCTCGGTTAAAACTTTGACACTGGGCTCACCGACCTGAAGTATTCAGCCTAAACGGACTCGAGCAATATCTTCTATACGTCTTCATTGTACTCTTCTTAAGTTCTCTTCTTATTCCAAGAGGTGCCGTTTTGCAATTAGTGAGGTTTAAGTATTATTGGAAAACCTTAATGCACTTAGTATATAAATTTGCATGTTTGAATGCCGCGTGTAACATTAATAATAACAAGTCATCATCATCATCATCAGCCGATTGACGTCCACTGCTGGACATAGGCCTCGCCCAAATATCTCCACATTGATCGGTCTCGAGTATAGCAAGTACAATTTAATGTTTTGCTTCCAGGCAAAAAAACTTCTTAATTCCTTTTCATTAAGTTAAACAAATTCTTCTCTCACTGATAATATTACTAGTGGTAGGTTTCTGCTGTCAGAGACAGTCTAGGTAGTTACCACTGCAGCTGTTGTCTTGCCGCCAAACGGTAGTATGCAAAGATTACTGTGTATCGATTGGAAAAGCCTTTTAATTTGTCTAATTATATAAGTAACGAGACTTCATCTTATGTCTTAAGGCCGGCTCGTCTCATCGCTTAATTCTATAAAAAAATATATATTTCACGTCTTGTTCGTCACTATCATGACTAGTATTATCACATAATATTCCATTAAATTGGAATAATTTATGTTAATCTAAAAGTAACATATAAACCGGATCAGGCTGTCCATAAATTAGCGCTGGTTCTATAAAGATGGTGTTGCCCCGCGAATAAATGTGTCAACGTATGATTTTTTTCACCAGATTTGCATTGCAAAATTACAAGTCGACTGACTATCTATTTATGGAGATACGTTTGAATCAAGGTCTGGAGGTGAGGTTTCTAATATTAGTGCACTCGGGCCCGTCCATTCTCCATTGTGCGACATTCGCACGCCGAGATCCTTACGATTGTTATGTTATTCATTTATATATCTGAATCAGTAGTTTCCGAGTCCACCTTCTATGTATAAATATATTAAAATATTTATATGCTTTTATCTCTACAATATGTCTTCATACAAACACGGTGTCTAATTCCGTCGCTCGTTTGTAATATGATAATATTATTGCGTCCCGACTTCAAAGGATCTTAATGAGGATTTCGTGTCTCAGTGACATATGCGAAGGCAGTCAGACTAAATTTTTTTATAAAATATAGGAAACATGTTTACTCATTGGACGTCGGAAATCACCACTCATTTGCAATATACATATATATACGTACATATATACTAGCTGTTCTTTGCTGGCCGTAATATAGAATTAGATTTGAAATTTGTGAGAAATATTGCTTCTTGCTGACCACTCTTCGTCACCCGGACCCTTATCCCTAACACCCCCGCAACATCCTTTGGAAAAGGAACTTTGTAAAATCCATTCTTAGCTGACCTCTAAACGGTAGAAGCAATATCTCTATCGAATTTTAAGTGATTATATGTAAGATTCAGATTTTGTTTTGAGTCAATGAATCTGTGGATATCTCTTATATATACATAGTTTTCTTAATTCCTCTGTACATGTATAAATATATGTATATATTTATATATCATGCTGCCTTACAAAATTTATTCTGGTACTGTTTGAGAATCAACGCGTTTTATTCTCATACACGATTGATAATTCAAATATTCATCAACGGAATATGTGTCCTATGTGATGTCGTGTATATATCTTAACACTAGATAAATAATATACTCGTGTGATAAATTATTATTATAACGTTTTACTGGTTTTGTTGGTAGTAGATCTCTGTTGCCGGAAACCGTCCAGATAGTATACTACCACAACTCCTATTTATGCCGCTACACAGTAATGTGGAAACATTACTGTGGTCCGGTTTGAAGGAAGTTGCATTTAGAGAAATTACTGTGGTATCAAGACTTAATATATTACGTCTTAAAGCGAGGAGCGGACTGTGGTGTTGTATATATCATCCTAATTAGCGCTACGTCGTTATCAATCGTAAACTTATTATCAGGTGAACTCTCGCTTGTCCCGTAGCTTTAAACAATAATAAAAAAAAAACAATGAAATATAGATAGTTTGTACCTTTATTAAGTCGAATGAAGGTTTATATTGCAGTAATGTTTCTCTTTTCTTAGTAACAAACTTATTGGTATATCAAAATATAAGTGTTTGTGATATCATGATGTTACGAAGTCGTCGGTTGCGATTGAAATGTGACTTTATTTGTATGGGAATACGGTTTAGTATCGAAAAGCAAGGTGTACTGTGAGGGAACGGAAGCAGCAAGTGGTCAATTGACGGTACAGCTCACATACCGCCAAAAATAACCTCTTCGCGGATCGATTTCATCCTGAAACCGGTTTCGCACTTGATAACCTATAATTCTAATTATTTAAATATTATCTGATAATAAGTTCTCGTCTGATAATCTTTCGGTTAACCTGTTTTGTTATTATCCTTTGTGAATTACGAATGTTAATTTACATCAAAAAAACTTGCACTTAATTTCGAGTGAACGAAACTCCGTCGCGACGAAGATGGGTCCTATTTTATTTCGGTCTAATTGTTTTGTTCATTTATAACTTTTTTTATTTACATTTGCTGTAAATTTTATATGTTGATAAGAACCTAGGGCCGGATATTGTGGAAGCCTGTTCGCCCAGAGCTTTCCGAGTCTTTTGTTGACAACTAGAACACAGTAATTTTTTTATGTTGGCAATTATACATGGACTTAGATGGTTCGGTCATGTAGAAAGAGTGGATGAAAGAAGATTAACGAAAGAGGTATACAAGGTAAGAATGATTGGACAAATCGATGCAGGTCGCCCTGGGCGGACATATTCCGATTAAATTGAAGATGGCTTAAAGAAAGGCCGGGTCAAGAGTACACGCAGCCGACGAGCATGCATGAAGACGCTCATGAAAGTGGTGGAAGCGAGAGGGGTGTGCCAGGGTCGTAGCAAGTGGAGAGAGGTGGTCACTGCCTACCCCACTGGGTACGAGGCGTGATATATATGTATGTATGTACTTCGGTTAACAGGTGTTCACTTTGTATGAGCGATGTATTGACGAAAGTGAATGCCGGCTGAGTACGTGCTGCGCAAACATGCTTTAGTGCTGGTTTTCAACGAAGCCCAGGTAAATAACACCTGGGTGGTATAAAGGGAGACTAGCAACCAAACTTGACTCAACCTGTGACCCCGACGTCAAATAATTCTTTTTTATTTGAAAAAGCAACGAAACAATCGAGACGTTCACCTGATGGTAACTGATACGCTTGCCGATAACAACGCAGCGTTAATTGGGACGATATACACACACTGTGCTCGCCTCGAGACATGAGATGTTGTCTCATTATCCCTAGTAATTTCATTAGCTACAGCGCCCTTGAAACCGGAATATAGTAACATAGTATATAAGCTAGCATAGTAATTTTTAGCGGCAGAGATAGAAACTGCGTTGGTACCTTCCTAGACGGTTACCTCCGGCAACAGAGACCGCCCGCAAGTGACATCCCTAAGTGGTTTAAAAGGCCCCAGAGAATTTTTTTTAATTACCTTTCTAATTTGTATTATAAGTAATTAATGTTATACTACTCCACCTTGAAAGCTAGCGTGTTTAACATAACTTAATATTATTTTAAAGTACAATATTTATTTACATGCAAAGTGACTCCATACTTTTTATAATGAACAGTAATGTTTTATTTTCGCTCATGTATTTTTTTTTAATTAATCATTAATTAATAAACTATTTCATTATGTGTTCGTTTATATTTGTTATCTGATACGGGTAGTTTTTATTATTTTTATTTTACGAAGCGACGAGAGGAGCGGGACGTTCACCTGATTCCACGACAGAATCACAATGTGCTCGTCTCGTTACCCCAATAATTTCACTAGTTACTTTAATGAACTTTAAATCTATAGGATCTAACAACAGCTCACGGGACCCAAGCCAACCTCGCGTGCTCGTGGTGCACCCTGCTAATCAACAAACGAGGCTCTGGCTTCTGCCAACCCGCATAGGGTCAGCGAGCCGATATGGACCCCTACATACGAGAGCCCAGTGCCGTGCGGTGCCGGAGGCCATTTTGACTGTATATGGAGATAGGCAAAGAGCAGTGGATATCTATCGGCTGATGATGGATAGATCTAAAATATAAATGTTTATTAATATTTCCAGATTCGTGAAAGACCTGGAGGACGAGTTCGTGCGTCATCGGCCGACCGCGCGGTTACGTCAGTCCGCCTCCATGGGTGCGTCGACGTCCTACAACGAGGTGATACCGCCGCCCCTGCCTCCACCGCCATCCGCCCTCACCCAAGGGCGAAGGGTGGACAGCTCCTTGAGACGCCTGGAGAGAGCGCACGATGACCTCTTCCAATTGTAGCGGCCGAGACAGCGCAGGTGATATTGGATTGTGGCTTATGACAAAAATAGTAGTATATTGAAGAAGTGATATAGGTGGTAGTTTTTATATAGTGTTAAAGACTCAGGGTCGCTAAATCAGTGTTTTCTCCATGAACCATCATAGTGCATTACGTACTAATGGAGCAAACAGTTTCATGAGAAAAAATTACATGTCAACGACATTTATTTATCAGTAGGCCTTCGTTATCTATATCTATTGATAAAACAATAATTCATAAAAACATTTTTTGTATGCATTTAGGTATACTGTTATAGTTCATATAAGACATTAATGCGAGAGTTTAGAGGACACTATTATAACATCGATTAGAGAAAATTTAGTAATTATAAACAAAATGGCGGATTTTAAATACACAGACAATATGAAATTACTTTAATATTCCACAAGCCGGATATCGCATTAAAAATTCGCCATTATCACATGAGATGAGGTAAAAAAAAACTCTCATACAGTTGCTTTATAAGTTGGAGGTTTGGATGATTAGAGACGATGGGGAAGATGGTGAATATTTACCATTCTTATATTTTGATAGTATGGCGACCATAACAGCATTGCCGTGATCCCTCATTATTGTTATTGTTTATTATCAATATATGGATCGTACACTGAAATACGTTATCAGGAAAAAGAATAAGACAAATGGCTGGAATATTTATATAAGTCTTGCTTTCAAAATTTTGTGAATACTTTAAATACAAATATAACGGGAATAGTTGTCTTAACGCTGCCGCTGATGGCACTTCATTGATGGGATTTGGATTTTTTTCTAATAAACAGATAATTATCTCCATTAATAACAAATACAGTATTAGTATGTTGGGAATGGGTGTAGGGGTCCCGCACAACAACTCACGGGTCCCAAGCCAACCTCACCTGCTCGTGGTGCACCCTGCTAATCAACTAACTAGGCTATGGCTTCCGCCTACCCGCATTGGCCTAGCGTGGTGGGAAATGGCCCAAATCCCCTCATGAACCTCTACATACGACAGCCTTGAGTGCCCAGCGGTACCGGAAGTCATGCTGACTGTGACTGTGTGTGTGTGTGACATCTTTGAGGAATCTTAGGGACCTATGTCCAGCAGTGAACGTCTATCGGCTGATGATGGTGTAGTGAATAGTTTTTGGCTGTAGATGGCTATTGTTCTTTTAAACCTTTTCGCAGAATTACTACAATCCGTCGTATTTCTAGTGGTTATTATATTTGTAACTATTTATTTAAACATGTTATGAATCATATAAAAAAAACCATATAAAATGAATTCTGAAAATATTATAAATATCCGTTGGTTTGGCCAACGTCCAGCTGTGGAGGTCTTATAATGGTGATCGGTTTATTTAAAAATTGACAGTAGAGTAATTTAATTGATGTTGTGTTGCAGATATGCGCGGTTCCATTGAGCGCGGTGCCGGCCGTGTGACGTCACTACCGTCGGCGAGCAGGGCGCGTGCGTACGCGCGTGCGCAGTCGTGGTGTGGGTGTCGGTGCGTACTGTACGCACCGCAGTGAGTTCACGCTGCGAACGGCGAGTGATATTAGATAGTTGACCGTATGTCTAACGCAGCACGATATGTTTCCCTTCGATCTAATACTAACTTGTTAACGTAGTAAGTAAAAAGTCCTATAACGAACGAAACTCCAGCTTCCTTACTGCTGACGATGATTTACAGCAAATTTAATTTAATAAATTTTTTGCTTAGTTATTTTCTTATAATGTTAGAATAGATTAAAACATATTTATAACGATTTACGACGACAGTGAATTTATTTATATTTAGTAAATTCTGAAAATAGGTAGTTTATTTGTTACCTTACAGTATATTTTTGTACTATGCTATCTTTTTTACTTTATAATTTTTGTACTTTCTGTCACAATTGTGTCATATATATATATAAGTTGCAAGGTCTATGTGGTCGGTGAGGGGATCTGTTACTATTATGTATGATTTTTATAAATTTAATACTTCATCAATATAGAGGCGTATTTAATAACAAATTAATATGGAAATTATCTTTAAATTCTTTAAGTGTTTAAAATATAAATGACCTATATAGTAAACTGTCTTTTGAAACTTTTCGATTTATCTGTGATTAAAGAAAAATTATAAAAATGTAAATAGATGTTTACAAAGCTGCTTGTAAGGAATACGACTTTTCACTTACTACGTACTAACACCGCTGAATATTTTTTAATATTGCATTTCTATATACATGTATAAATGCGTAAATAAAATGGCGTAACACACTACACTTCGCTGTTTATATCGATATTTTGCATAAATTTTTTACATATTAAATATATTTTCATAAATATTAGTTTGATATATATTTGCATAACGTTGCATAAGTACGTGTGTTAACATGTTTGTATATATGTAGTTAAGCTGAATTTATATAACATACGGTAAACATTTTCACTTGTTTCATACGTCCAAGAATTATGTGTTATATAATTGTGTTAGTATTCTTGAAAATGTGTATATCAGTAAAAAATAAAATATATGTCCATGATGATGTGCTAAGAGACCTATACATAGCCAAACAATAATGATAGTATTGCGCGCAATGGCTAACCGCTGGCTTTGTTACATTGGTATCCCTGTTTCTATTCTGGGGACGCGTTATACAGTATAGTTGGTGATGAGAATTTTCCGCACCCACCTGGCTAACTTCTACCCTAATATTGTCAAACTAGTCCCTCAGAGTATTCTAGACGAGCATACTTGATCATCTAACACCTTATTGTTAATTAACACCATCTGTAATCAAGGTCAAGTGTTAGGCCATAGTAAATAAACAAAAAACAATACGAGAGATATCTCGTGAAATTTATCACTAAATATATATCATAATTTAAAATTAGTGTATAACAACATATTGTATTTTAAAAAAATAAATTTAATACATGTAAATTATATGTGAAGCCTGATTACAATAATTATTAAAAAATAGATAAAGAGAGGGTTTGTAATAAAAATTAGTTATAATGCACTTTGTAGGACCCTGCGCAGATTTCGGATCCACTGTACCAAAGCTTCATTAGGCTGTACAAACTGGAATGGTTAAGAGCACTGAACATCAATTGAAGTAAATAATAAACTCTGTGTAACATGGGGTAATAGTTAAAAAATTATTACTCAAAGTTTATGTCCAGCAGTGGACGTCTATCGGCTAATGATGATTACTAGAAGTTTTATAAAAAAATATGCCTGAATAATTTTTTATGCTTGTAGTAATTTTGTATATGGCAAAAAATTTTAAGATGTTATCAATGTTATTTTAGAATTATATGAATTTAGTATTCATAATAGTACACTACATTAAATTTACGTTTAATGAAATTTAAGAAATATTTACAAAATTTATTTAATAAAATAATATCTCTTATTGGAAATGTATCTCTTCTATATATATATAAAAACTTCTTTGAGCTGTCGAGTGTTTTTGATAATATACTTTAACAATAATGACAGATTAGGGCAATACTGTTATGGTCGCCATATTATGAAAATATAAGAGTGGTAAATATTTACCATCTTCCTCTTCGTATCCTACCAACCCAATCTACAACTTATAAGGTAACTGTATGAGAGTTTTTTTTGCCTCGTCACTTCAAGACCCATGTGATAATAGCGTATTTTAAAGGCGATTTCCGCTTTGTAGAGCATTAAAGTAATTTCGTTTAGTCTGTGTTTATGGTTGTTAAATGTTCTAATCGATGTTATCATACATTGTCCTCTAAACTCGCATTAATGTCTTATATGAACCATAACAGTATACCTAAACACACAAGAAATCTTTTTATGAATTATTTTTTTATCAATAGATATAGATAATGAAGGCCTACTGATAAATAAATGTTGTTGACATAAAATTTTACTTTTCGTAAAACTGTTTGCTTCCATTAGTACATAATGCACTATGTTTATTAATTTACTGAACCGTTGATATTATGCAGTTGTTTACTTTCACAACATACTTTCAGGAATTTATTAATCTATGGAAAAAACCATCATAATAATAGTTTATGGAAGTTTAACCTATATGTATGCTCTTATCTTTTTTTTTGGTAATTCAACAACTAATACTAAGATAACGATAAGAGCCCTTTTCTGGGAGAGTCCTAATGTCTAGCAGTAGACCGTTAGGAGCTGATGATGATGATGAAACGATTTTTTATTTTATTTCAATTTAATTTTTATTTTGTCAAGTCTCTATTAAGCTCTTGTGGAGGTATTACTTTTTTTACACTTTGTAATAGATGTGTTTAGTTTACCTATTGATAGGTGAAACTTCTTCGTATATCACTATTAACTACCACGTGTATTATATAACCTGTATGTGATAGATCATAAAGTAATCAGAAAAATAGATGTCACAACATAAATGTTATACGGACTAGTCTACAATGAAATTATTTGTAAGCAAATTGTTATATCATGGTTGTTAAGAGAACTAAACTGTATTACGGCTGCTATAATATTGTGTATGTAACAATAATATGCTTTTTCCTGGCCTGTTGATTGTCAAGCGATGGAACCTCATTATTCTGGACAGCTAACTGTTACTCTGTAGGTGTGCTTTGAGTTAATACTATTTATTTGTGTTCAAGTAAATTCAAACATATCAGCCAATATGTCTATAATGTATTAAACATTAAAATACTGCATTTATCAGAGCCATTATAAATTTTTCTGTAATAAAGGATTTTGTTAGTGTTTCAAAAAAGAAATAATCCTTAATTTATTTTCGTAATATTAATTTTAATTACAAATAGTTCACAATTCCTTTTAGAACAGTGTTTTGAAAATTCTTCGTAAAATTTATAATCATAATAAATTTCTTTCACTGCGTGTCTCGGTCGTTTCTGATTGGTGCAGTGTATATATATTAGAATCAAATAATACATTGTAATGTATTATTTTATTCTATTTAGTGTGTTTGTCTCATTTAAACTTGGCTATGTCAATAACTTTGGCTGTATGTGTATTTTTTGTTTAATTTCACTTATTGTTTATGCTAGTTGAGCTTTAATAAATATTTTATTACTCGTTAATTTCGTGGTTTATTTACAATTTGTTTTGTAATGAAATCACTGCAACTTTCAGTAATTTTTTTTTTTATATAATACAAATTCATATAAGGATGTTATACACTGCATCTCATAGCGGTCGTCGCCAGAGATATTAGATGTTGAGTCTCGTTACCTCAGCTGCAACGCCCATCAAACCGAAACAGTAATGGCGGCAGAAATAGGTACGGCGGTGGTACCCACCTAGGCGATTTCAGGCAACAGAGACTTACCACCGCTGAAATTATTAAGGCAACAAGAATATACTAAGTAAAATTATTTTACAATATAAGTACATGACAGTGCTCTTTGGGTCTAATAGACTCATCAAAAATATTTTGTGCTGCCCCTGCCACAGCTAATATGAAAAAATTAAACCATTTCAACTTTATTAACTAGTACACGATATAGTTCCTTGCTATAACGATAGATGGCGTGAAAAATAAAATTTCGTTTGATTATGACTTGTATGAAAAGGTAATTTTAACAAAAAAGTGACCAAGGCTATTGTTTTGTAAGTTTTTATTTTGTAAATGCTTTATGGTAATGTTGCTAAAAAAAGCTATAATAACTTTCCAAAAACTAAAAAAGTTAAATATAATTCATATATATATATAAACCTTTAAGTCAGTGATTCCCAAGGTGGTCTATATCGACCCCTGGGGGTCTATGACAACCTGCAAGGGGTCTACGTCAGCGAAAAAAAATTTGGGGATCCATGAAATGAAAATGGGGGTCCACGATAGTGGATCTCAACACATACACTGATAGTACCTATTTACTTACATCATACCATCTTATAATATCAAAACATACATTATTTATAAAAGTACCTATAAAGTAAAAAAAATATTATATATGTTTATAAAATGGTGTAAGTTGTAGGATGTTGGTTGTTGGTGTTGGTATTCGCTTTGTGGTCGCATTACATTTTGAACTTGTAAAAACCTGAGAGTCGCAGTAGCAGTCTCAGAGCTTCGCTACCTTGCACCCTGCACTGACTTGTTCAATTCGTCACTCTATAAATACGAATGTGGGACAAATACGTTTATTCGTTTCCTGGATTTTGAAAAGGAAAGTGCTAAGAAAATATTTAAAAAAATATAAACAGATAGTATATCACACAAATTAGTTCAGTCAGTCAGTTTATAAACGGATATCAGCAATTCTGGCTGCAAAACAACATACCCGTTACTTATTCCGTATGGAATATAGCGAGGAAACTTTTAATTTCCTTTCCATCATCAAAAAAACGATTTAAAATATTTGAAATCAAGCTGTTAACGAGAATTGTGTAAAATATCTTTTAATAAAGAGTAAACGCGAAATGTATTAACTTTTGTGCGGGCGTGCTCAGCCTAATGAGATGAAACGAAAGTTAAACATTAAAGAATAACGCTAATGTCTTCTTTCTCAAAGATAACTGTAATTGCCGCTTGTCACAGTAACTGAAGTCATGGAGGGCTTTGTCGTTGGCAATTTGCCAAGCTACGGTACGTACTTATATAATTAGTTTAAGACGTTTTTTATGGAACTTAGTTATTGGTTCGTGTAATAAGAATTGGTCTCTTATTGTTTTCTTTTTATGCTATATCTATATTAAGTATACAATTTTAATGAAGCTTTTCGGTTGCTATGCTAGATGAGATCACAATTAAATGGACAACCTAAAACAATAACTTTTATGCAAGTACATATTTTATAGTTCGTTTATCGTAAGAAATGAAATATAATTTAATTACTGCTGGTAGGCTTCTAGTAGTTGTCTAAGTAGGTCTGTCGACAAATAGTAGTGTGTAAACATTACTGTGTTCCGGATTGAAGGAAGTTGTAGCTAGTGAAATTACTGACGTAACGAGACTACATCTTATGTGTCAGACGACGAGCGTATTGTGGTGCTGTGAATAACATCTTATCTAGCACCACGTTGTTATGAGCGGGAGTATCAATTACCATCGATTGTACGTTCCGCTCGTCTTGTCGCTTCGTCCAATAAAAAAAGTTATTTACAGATAAATAAAATGTTATATGTGCAATTAACAATGTAAATATTCATTTTACATGAAATTAGTTGATTGTTAAGTAAAAAGATTGTGTTATCAGTTGAATGAAGAGCGATTTTACAGAAGTGTTAAAATAAATTATAGGCTCAGGTGGCTTAGACTCTATTGCTGAAATTTTTCTCCAGAGATGCCCAGATTTGCATGAAAATAGCTCTGTAGGCGCTGTCAGTTAGGGATGGTAATAAAGGGAAATTTATAAACACGCTCAATATTTTTTTTTATTATAAACTTATTTGATAAAATTTCGTTTTTACCACGGTGTATATATATCTTATGTATAAGAGTATTAAGACGTAAAGATAATATAGACGGAAGTTCATGGATTGAGATGATGTTGATGAGGAAATATAGAGCTTGACGTCTATAATTATTTTATGATTTTTCTTGAAAAAAGTAGACATTCACTTAATGAAAAATAACTATAATACTTTACGCAACTAACAACGCGAGCTTAGAGAACGCTAACTTATATTTACACATAGGTATTTGTACTATTTTCAAATGACATCACATAGCGCTTCACATCTTTTAGAGAAAACCATACATTTCATTAGTGAGGTAATTACATATAAATAACTACGGCATCCATCTGACCTTAATATACTAATGGATAGTAAAAAGAATTTAAGTAATCTGTGACAATTTTTTGGATCCATTCAAGTTTTAGATAAACCACAAATCCTTGCAAAAGGACACCGATTCCTACCAAAGATATGCAAGGCATAAAAACAGCCCGATTTAAATAAAAAAATTGGTGGAGTATTACTTACTACCTGCTTGGGATCCAGTTATTAATAAAGTTATATCAAATATCAAAGATCAAAGATAGCATTAGAAGATTAGACTCTAGTCACACTGAAGTCGGGCTACAAAGACGGAATTGTAGTTATTAAAAAAAATTTTAGGTACTCTGTCGTTACTATGATGTTAGGACATATCAGCTCAATTTTCCTGTGATCAGGGCTGTTTCAAGTTATCTAAATGTCTGGAGTATGAATAATTATGTATCATTTACTTTTATTAAAAACTAACTGTTCTCCGCCCGTTGTGCTGGCCATAACACCCGCGCAATTTCCTTTGGGGAAAGAATTTTATAAAGTCCATTCTTAGCTAACCTCTAAATGGCAGAAGCACAGAGGATGGAATTGGAGGTGGAGCTGAGGAGACAGCTCACAAAGGAAGCCATTGCCTCCCTGATGAGTGAAGACGAAAGTCGCCAAATATTCATGAACTTTTCCAAACTAGTTATAGCAGACGCTATCAAAAGGAATAGGAAATAAGTAAATTAGTAAAATTAGTTGAAATAGTAAGATGACTAGACCAAAGATTAATAATAAGTGAATAAGTAGAGTTGTAGAATTTTAGATAAATGAATAATCAGAAAAATAAAAATAAAAGATATAAATAAGTAAATGTAAATAAAGAAAGTAGAAGAAGGAGAAGAAGAAGAAAAAAGAAAAGAAAACAAGCAGCAAAGGAATGATTGTTTCAAGACGGCGATGACGAGGCGACTGTCTTCACTTGCGGAAGGTATGAAAGAAGGAAATGGGATGGAGTAAGAAAGGAGATAAAAAGTATGGCAGATAAGTAAAGCATAATAGAAGAAAGGATGAAAGAAGAGTATGAGAAACAAAAATGTATAGAGATAAAGGAACAATTAGGATGATAAGCGAACTGTATAAATAGGCCCTGACCTAAAACACGCAGGAGGAACGATTAAAAAAAAAATGGCAGAAGCAAAATCTTTACGAAATCTTGAGTCTCCTAGTCTTCTGGTTCCAGGGATACCGTGATGAGTAAACATAGGAGGAAATCTCTTATATACCAGTATATATGTGTGCCTATGTTTAGCGGTGCAATAACATTCACCACCCGTTAGGTATAGTTAATAAGTTCTAAGTTGAATACGTAATTACATCGTATAGTGAATCAGAACTATTAAATAACAGTTCCCATGAAATGTAATTTCAACCGTTTGAAGGAGTTTCGAACAATGTACGAGCACGGTGAATTGTTTGAGAGATTTCGTGTAATCGCTCGAAGAACCTCTCATTGTGACGCCGGGCCTTTAGTATCGCTACTTACTACAATACACATTGATTAACATCATTCACAATGTTACATGTTGCGATTAAACTAAACCTGGGATTATGAATGTATTATATATATGCTCAATTTGTAAGTTTTGTTAGGGTTTCCATTCTAAATGAGCTTCAGTTTCCGGTGAGAGTAAAACACAGTGACAAAACTGATATGTTCTAAGAATTACTTATGTTTACTTACTTACTCAACCATGTCTCCTTGTGAGAGCACAGAGACGAGCAGGACCTTCACACGACGGCACGTGATAGGCCTGCTCGTAACAACGTGGCCTTAATTAGGACGATATACACCGCTCCACATTGCGCTCGTAACCTGAGACGTACGGTATTGAGTCTCGTTGCCCCAGTAATTACAACAGCCTTCAAACTGGTACACAGTAATGTTTGCATACTACAGTTTGGCGGCAGATATAGGAGCTGCAGTGATATCTAGGTAGTCTCCGGCACCAGAGTCGTACCAGAAGTAGTGGGATTGTTGATATGGGAAATTGTTTAATACTATTTATGTTAATAAAGCAATTGCTTATGTTAGGCTGAAAGTGAAACAATAGAAATTTCGTTGTGTTTTAATAATTATTTGTAAAGTTAGATTAAAATTTAACAATAGGACTGTTTTGTCGTTTACAAGAACCTCATTATTGAGGTACTCCGCGGTGGCAGGGGGCCAAGTCCCGGCGCATGTTTCTAATAGGTGATCCCGTTAAAGACGTTATTCTGCACGGAATGTTCCGGTTATTGCCACTTCTAATGAAACTTATTTAATCGAAATTATTTCTTGTGCTGCAGTAAAAGTACTAATTTAAAATATATATTTTAACTGAAGAGAGAACTTCACAATTTAAATAAATCTCTTTGTTAGTTAATAACATAAAATAACTAAATCATCAAATGGGAACCTTCTCTCACAATGGGAGAGTAAGTTTCTGATAGATATAAGATGTTGAGTCTCGTCATCCCAGTAATTACATTAGCAACAGCGTCCTTCAAACCGGAATAAAGGAATGTTTACACGGTACTGTTTGGCGGCTGCAGTAGGTGCTGGGGAAATACCTTTCTAGACGGTCTCTGGCAATAGAGACCTACCACCAAGAAAAATAATCTTGATGACGATGATAACATAAATTTACTTAAGTTTTTACTTGTTATCATCATTATCTTCAGCCGATAGATGTCCACTGCTGGACATAGACCTCCTCCAAAGATATCCATATTCAGTAAGCATGGCCTCCGGTACCCCTGGGCACTAGGGGCTGTCGTATGTAGGGATTGATATAAGTGGATTTGGGCCATTTCTCAATACGATGGCATAATGGTTTGGCGGGAGCCAGAGCTTCATTTGTTGATTATCAAGGTCCACAATGAGCAGGTGGGGTTGAATTGGGTTCAGTGAGTTGTTGTGCGGAACACCCTACACCCCAAGTTTTTAGTTGTACTTATTATTAATTAGTTCACTATTGGTAATAACTGTTATTGGTAATGGAGTAAATAAGCTGAGCATTATTTGATTAGAAAAGAGTGCCGCAAAAGAAAAGCCAGATGATGTACACGAATTGAAGATATACTACTAACCAGGGAATTTATAGAGACCTCGTTCAAACGGTTTCAAGACATTATCTTCACGTCTTAAAATTTACGGGGAGTGGAAGTGGATAAATGAAGTTTGGCTTAACTCCAAGTGCCTGAGTCATTGATTCTTATACTTTAAGAACCTCTTGTAACTCTCCACTTTTTTTTATTATCACATACTTGTTTGTGATTTTAAAGTTTACTGTTGGTAGGTCTGTGTTGCCGGAGACCGCCTACATAGGTATCACCGCAGCGCCTATTTTTGACGCCAAATAGTAATGTGCAAACATTATTGCGTTTCGGTTTGAAAGGCGCTGTAGCTATTGTATATACTGGGATAACGAGACTCGATATCTTTCGAGTATGTCATCAAGACGACGAGCGCAATATGGTGCAGTATACATCATCCTAACTAGCGCCACGTTGTTATGGGCAGGCGTATCACTTACCATAAGATGAACATCCCGCTTTTCCCGTTGTTTAATTTAATAAAAAAAGAAACAAGTTAGCTTTCCCTCTTATAAAGGTTTATTTTTTTAAAGTCAATATGGACTAACGAGCAGGCCTGTATCATTTTTTTATGTAATTAAGTGACGAGACGAGTGGCACGTTCAACTGGTGGTAAGTGATACGCCTGCTCATAACAACATGGCGCCAGGTAAGTTGGTATTCACAGGACCATATTGCGCTCGTCCCTTTGAGACAAGACGTTAAGCGTCGTTACCACAGTAATTACACCAGCTACCCTTCAAAGCGGAACACGGTAATGTTTGCACACTACCTAGACGGTCTCTGGCAATGGAGACCTACCACCCGTAAATTTAATTAATTTATATTTAAGTATTTAAAGATACTGTAAAGCTTATGTACTCTTCATAAGAATGCGTCGTACCAAAAAAAGAAACCCTTTCATCATAATATCAAGTTTATATGCGAAGCTTTCTTAGTGATGCAGTCTCAAAGGACCGGAGGCAGTGCCGCCGCCACTTCCTTTAATTATTTAACATCGTAATGATGTTGTGTTTGTTTCGTTGTTGGCATACATTTGCATTTACTTGTTTAGTTTTAATCTTAGCTCTTGTATGCGTAATACTGTATTCGTATTTTTCATGACAGCAATATTAATATGTAAAATTTATTTGTTTGCTAATATTAATTTGTAAAGAAGAATTACCATTACGTTTCTATTGTACGATTAAGTTTTTTTTTATATTGTTGGATGCTGAAATAATTTTAACAGTCTATACAAATCAGTGATTAAGAATATAGGAAAAAGATGGCCGTCTACAGTTCCAATATGGATATGTTTGAGAGAGTCTTATGGAGACGTCTGTAGAGTGATGGTGATGGAAGAATTTTAGTGACTTATTCTTTAGAGGCGAATATATATAAGAAGAGAGGATACAAAGATATTTCACATGAAGTAAAATTGTTAAAGAATTCATATTTGTTTGTTTACACTTATTTCTCTTCTTTTCTACTCTGTCAGTGAATATTTATAAAATTTCTTTATAACTGTATCTTGAATATTTTTATTACTTTAACAGAGTATATCAGCATAAGTGCTTTTTCCATACGTAAATACATTTACGAATTCTATTGTTATCACTTCATGGGTTTATGTCGGAGTCCACGTCCACTTTCAAGGATTTCTCTTTTTGTAAACTTAACAGTACCGACATTATGTTTGTTATTTACTGCTACTTCTTAATTTGAATAAATAAAGTGGTTAATATATATGACATGAATAATGTGCCGTAGTGAAAAAGCAACAGAACTCAGGATCTAACCTTCATTAGTTGGAGGAGCACATGAGAAAGAAAAAGGGCTTCCTAGTGAGGGAATCATTATTCAAGTGACGTTTAGAATAGTGCCTTTTGATAACTTATATCCGATGAAATATTCTCAACCGTCATAATTTTTTATAATTTTTACAGAATAAATGGGGTCGTCGGGTTATCATTGCATCAAATTTATCTAATAGTTCCTTAAAAGTAACCCTTGGTAACAATAAATAGCAAGGGATTGGGTGAATTCCACCAAAACTAACTGTTATTTAACATTGGTGGTATGTTAGGGGTCCGATGATCGGATTACTAAATTTAGAGGGTTTTTAACGTTTTAAGGTACCCTTAGCAGTTGATGAAAACAAAACATTCTCTGTATCTCCTAACCTGGTGAAAATGGGTATGTCTTGTCGCCACAGAGTTTTCACTGGCTATAGCGCCCTTCAAACCTCGACACTGTAATATTTGTATACTACTGTTTGGTGGCAGAAATAGGAGTTGCTGTGGTAACTATCTAGACAGTCTCCGGTAATAGAGACTTATCGGTCGTGCTGTGAACTCCATAAAGATGTGCATGTTATTGTTCATTATTCTTTTATAGGGTTAAAAACCAATAGTTATTAGGTTAGTTATCATTCTCTCTTCTATGGTTGTTCCGTCATGTCCGAGGATCATTATCAGTAGCTGGAGTTCGTGTCTGGTGCGGATGACCTTGCTACCACCGGTTCCCGTCCAGCGCATCTCTTATCATTGTTTAGATTGTACCATATCACCGGTCAAACCACCGACCGAAGAAGCATCAGCGGCCTGGGATTGTAAGCAACTCCAAAAATATCTGGGGCAGAAGTCAACGGGAAAGCACTGCTTCTATTCTTCCCAAGGGAGTCAGTATTTAAGGATTATGGACAGTAAGTAGTAGTTATTGTTATATTAAGGGAAACACGCTTTGTTCCCTAGATATTTGTATAAATTAGAATTTGGGCGGACATTAGGACGTTGTTTATGTAAAGTGGAAGCGACGCTCGCGGGCCGCCGTTGCATTATGCAGTACGACTGCAGCCCGGCTAAGCGAATGTAGCTTACATTGTGTTTAATGCGAAATTTTCTAATGTTATCTTTTACTTAAACTAAGTTACAGTATACTTAAATGCTTTATAGTACGGTCTTTATACGAATTGTGTTAGTTTAGATTGAAATTAAAGTCTAACACGAAAACAGGTATGTAATGATATTATATAGTAGCTCGCTGGTCTAATGGTTAGAGCGTGCGGCCTTCATTCCGAAGGTATTGGGTACGAATCTCGGCATGTACCTATGACTTAATATTTAAGTTATGTACATTTGTGAACTTTAGTTACAACAGCGAAATACAGACGGCGAAGGAAAACATCTCGAGGAAACCTGCACATGACTTGGAATTTATTCTAAGGTGTGTGTGAAGTTACCAATCCGGATTGAGCCCGCGTGGTGACTATGGCCCATCATATTGGGGGTAGGCCTGTGTCACAACAGTGGGGACGTAAATTGGCTGTTATAAAAAATTATATTATCATAGTTCAAAGAGCAAGATCGATATTGACTATCTTCCTATATTGGTTGTCACTGGTGATAGGGCTCCGTTTGCCGGAAACCGTCCATGTAGGTACCACCGCCGTGTATATTTCAGCCGCCAGACAGTAGTATGCAAACATTAGTGTTCCGGTTTGCAGTGCGCTGTAGGTAGTGAAATTACTGAAGTAACGAGACTTAAGACTTAACTAACGCTCCTGTTATCTCGCTCTTGCTCGTTCCATCGCTTCGTTGAATAAAAAAATTGTATTTAATACCGCTCTTCTGTTGGATACATACGATAAAAATGTATATATGTTAAATCGCTTACATTCAATTTAATTCGGCTGCAGGTGACTTACATTTTCAGTATCATTAAGTGATTTACGCGGCCAGTAGGAACGAGAGACTAAAAGGTTTATTTCAATGACCGCCGCTAATTTATACTACGGCTGGCTCTCGATGTGAACTTTTCATATAAATTTCTTTTTCCTTTTTGATTAAATTATAAAAATTATACTGTTTCAGATATTACCGTGGTCGCTTTATGTATGATTAAGTTACAATAGCCATTTCGATTTATGTGCGTTGTCAATCGCGTTATCTCTCATTCATAATTTATGTAGCAGCTGTGATATATAATTATACTTGAAATTTGTATATGACATATTGCTTCAGAGCAACCGCAACCGTTACTATAGCAACAGTATAAATAAAACTAAATGAAAATGTTAATATAATTTAATTAGAAATAAAATGATGAAAGATCTATGAAATACAAAAACTGAATACCCTATAACCATGCGTCGAATGTTCACGTTCATATATCGATATGTTCACTAGTTTTCACGTGATTGGTGAACAGAGAAAACCGATTTTGGATAAATAAATAAATTTCGCTTTGTATGGCTTTGATTATTAACAATAGGACAAGGTTAAATTAATCCATTGGTTCAACTATTAAGTAAATCTATCATACGAAGTCTGTTCAGAATAATGAGGTATTAATTAAGATGCTTATACAACACCACATTTTACGTGTAAAAAAATTCTTTGGAAACTTTATGTAGTTATCAATTTTAATTCATTCATGCTATTGTAAAAAAAAAAATTATAAACGTTACTAGTGGAGGCGGTTTAAGTAAAGTAATAACTTCAATCGTTAGTTGCAAGTTATGACGACTAAGCAAGTCGGTAATGGAAGTCATGTTCTCTGTTTTACAGAGATATTAGCGAGATTTAACTCAAATTAAGAGCATACACTTTGAAACTGCACATCCGGTAATGTTACCCGTAACGCTGGCGTTAAGTAAACGGAAAACTTAACTGCTAACCTTCCACAATTACTATTCTATTTGCGAGTGCTGATGGATTTAAGTTTAATAGTTGATCTTATGCAACTAAGTACATTTATTGCCACAATTAAATTCAGATACAAAATTATGTTAAGATATTTTATCATCAAATTATTTAGCAAATATATAAAAACTAGTAAAAAATATGATAACGAATAACTTAAGATTATGCTAATGCCAAAAAAGTATTGAAAATCTAGAGGTCGGAAGTGAACGGATGAAAACAGCCCAAGACTGTATCTGGTGCAAGACAATGTGGGAAAGTCCAGCAATGGTTTGAAAAATGCTGATGTAGATGAGTGAAAACCTTATTATAACTTCAAATTTGAATAGCGACTATCCTAATTAAATAAAAAAGTTAAAAACCTTTCTTATTACTTTATATGTCCTTTCTAAATATAAAAGCATTGAAGATTCCTTATATATTAGGGACCTTCGATTAATGATCCCTGTAATATGTCTTCATTAATAAAGCCGCCTTTATATCCAGGGGCGAACCTATCCTTCAATAGCGAGGGCATCAAAATGTTAATATGTGGGATAAGGTAGAAGGACGACTGTAAAGGACGTGAAATTAAGCTGTATTCGACGTGTGACATTTTCAAACGGATATCCTGTTAAACTGCGCAAAACTCATAGAAATCATGAAAAATATTAAATGTAGTGTATTCGCAATACAATCAACAACAAATTAAACGTACTTCACTCAATAAAGAAGAGTTGATACTTTTATTCTTCTTTGTCGGTATCACTCTTGGCTGAGTGGACGTAGTCGCAGGCTTAACATCACGTCACCGTTCTTTTCTGATGGCCACCTTCCTAGTGCATTCATATAGTGGTAACAATGATGAGTCATTTAATGCCGCCTTTATTTAGTCCATCTCATAGCCGTTCTTCCTCGTGAACCCTAAACCCTTCTCTAGACCACAAGTTGCTCAATAGCTACCTCTCCTCGGAGGCATACGTGACCAGAAAAGGTGTTGATACTTTAAAGGATCTACATACACTTTCTTTAAAATAATCAAAGGTCTATTTGTGTAGTTGAAATGGTATAAAAATAAATATGCTTAGGATTCAATCACAGGAATAACCTAGGAATAGGAGAATGAATTATATCATGTTGTCTAAGGTGGTTCTGGTAAACCGGCTACATACAATCATACAAAGAAGATTTCTATCTTATTTTCACACGTGTTTTTTCTCATCATGTGAGAGCTAGAGTAATTTTCGGGAGCAAGCGTTTCCTTCCGTACTCACTTTCACATAATATAAAGTGAAATTATCAACAGTTATTACATTTGACAATTACTATTTATTTCCAGGTACATTTCCGCTCGTGCATTTCCGTCTGTTTTCATGCTCCTGTAATCAGCTACAAATAGTTAAAGTTTAATAGATTAAGGTGTGACAAAATCGTTATATTATGTAAATGCATCAAAGCTAAACCTGGAAAGAAGTTCGAAGGTTTATTCTGCTTTATAACATGATAACATGAACCTCATGAAAGCTGTCAGGCCTTCAGAGCTCTTTGTCTCGGCTGCTATTAAGTATAGAACGATGGTACTGCGTTTTACAAATAAAGAATCATACAATAAGAGAACAACAAAATCGTGGGGGTTGCTACTTTGAACTGTAAAGTAGGCAAGAAAGTTTTTATATAAAATTGTTTGTGCACTTGGAATTAGGTTTTGTCTTAGCTGAATAATAACTTACATCCGGGGAAGTTTCGACTTCACACTATGTTATTTGAATTTGACAAACTAATACATTTTATGAGTTACAAGTTTGACGGAAGTAGGTTTATCAAGAGTTGATTGTTTGGCTGATATGAACTAACGAAATGCACTATTTATCATACACTGTTTTATATAAAAATATATATATATATATATATATTTCCACTTATATAGAAAAACTCATTACGATGTCTTTGGAATAATAAGGCCTAGAGAAAAAATTTGGTTGTAATATTCCTTTTTCTGAGTATAGCTAAATTAAGAATGCATTTTACGAAATGTCACACCTTAAAAGGAGTTCAGGGAAGAAGTACAGAGGTTTATATTTCTCAGTAAACAGGTTTATTCACGAAAATTCATTTTACTTTAAATTCACTTTACTTTACTCTTAGTATTTAAACTTATGTGTTAGTTGTCTAGTTTAGCACTAGTGTTTTAGCTCTAATGAGCTGAATTTTCCACTTATATATGTAATTGCAGCGCCTGCAGTTTAACTTCACTGTATAGATGTTTATACTCGTATTACTTTAACCGAAAATTTTTATAACGATACGTTGGACCCTAATGAACCTCCATATCATAAATATTGTATGATATATATTTAATGCGTTAAGTTTATATTTTGTAATTAAATCTTGAAACGTAACCATTGAAAAATATATTTAACGTATAAATCGCAAATACATTTTAAACCTCTAAAGAGCCTCTTTAATAGAACTTCAGGTTAACGTAATTGCTCTTGAACTTTTTTCGTTCAATTAAATAAATATGATTTGATTTATTAAAGTATATTTGGAATTGTGAAATATTTGAAGTTATAGTAGACACAACGTTGAAGAGATAAACTTCAATTAAATCATGTAAAAATCTAATGAAGTGATGAAACTTTGTATAAAAAAAGTAGTTAACTACATGCTATAACTCACTCTATGTATCAATAAGGTTTCTTATAATATAAGGAATCATTACATTAAAGCGTCAAAACAATTACATTAAAACTGAAACAAACACAGTGCCTTAACTGTTCGCAGTAAAACCTTCTCTGAGACAAAACTGACAGTAAGCATTAAGTACAAAAACAATTTCCACCCCTGCTTACTGTAGTGGGCCGCCTGGGAAATCGGCGCAGCAGCTGTAATTGAAACATCTCTGTTAACCTGGGACAGACTTTAGCAAAATTATTTGATTTCACTATTTTCATTGTTTCCTCGCTTACTACGATACTAACCTTTTAATAACTGACATACAAATAATGATTTTGCATTCTTATTATCGTTATGAATAAAGAGTGTTTCGTTCTGAAAAACTTGAATTATATGTTCTTCATATAATGTTTTGTTAGATCAAAGTAACCAAGAAAGTAAAATTACATAAACATCGTCAACTGATAAACGTTCGCAGCTGGACATAGGCTTTAAAAACCCACACTATCCTGCTCTGCTCGTATCCCACGGATTCTCTTCACTAGATCATCGGTGCCTCTTAAGGGGCCCTCTCAACGTCTACCAATTCCTCGTCTAAGAAAACTTGATTATATTTCTGGTTATTCTCAGCAATAGTTCGGTCTTGTGACGGGGTCTGATTTCTTAGTTCTTACACCAAATTCTGGACATCGTTATCTTTAAGAAAACAGCTTCTTTTGAATTTGAATCATTTGTGTCAAATTTAGTACATCAATATCTTTTTACTTTCAGATATTTAGCACATGTTCTCACTGTGAGTTTTGCATCGTCTTCGTTGGGTTCTACTGCATCACTTACATCGTCATAATTCCATAGATATTTCTTTATATGTACTCCTCTATAATTTAATTCAATGTGCTATCATGATCAAAAGAGTTCCTCGATGTGAGCGTTACATGAACCTGCTCATTCATACCTTATGAAGTACAAGGGCTGTTTGAAATACAAAGTAAACAGCAGCAAATTTCATTGTTTTGTTATAGTATAGTTCATTTTATTATATTGAATTCCTTTGTCTGATTAAATAGTTGCTTGTCTATTAAAAACTGTTACAGATTGAGAAAGAAGGACTGCATGAGCTTTAGTATTGTTAAATTTCGCGATAAAAGCAGCATATTTTAAATAGAACATTTTCATTATAAAACTATACGAAAAGTTAAAAGCGAAACAATTAAAATTAATTTCATACAAGTTCATTCATTATTCACAAATAAATGCATTCAACGAACACGATTTACGGAATGTTTCAACTCGGATTGTATGTTTTCATACAATTAACCGTCTGCTCGTGATTCAATTACGTTAATATAACCGTAGTTGGAGTTAACTTTCGGTTTATTGAAGGATGCTTTTTGTAGAGCCTAAGTGTATTGGACGGGTAGTGTAGTCGGTGTAGTTCACCTGCTACAAAATTTATTAACAACACATGTTTAATTGGATTCAAAGTGGAGGCAAAGTGTCTGAATGTTATATTTTCACGTCTAAGTTACATGAATTTTGGTAAAGAATTGTATAAAATTTTATATATAGATAGATGAGATCATATACAAAAACGTAAACATGGATGTGAAAGTAAAATAGTAAATAAAGTCAGGGTAAACATGGACAACATTTCGTAAGAAAGTGAAGAAGATATAAATATGTCGAAGAACAAGACTATTATTATTTATTGTGAAAGATTTTTTTCTCTAATTAGTCTATTATTAGACTATTATTATTAATAGTCTTAATTCTACATAGACAGTTTGTTTTAAACTATAATCCACCCGCACCTCAATAGGTATCATATATTAGTGGGGGAGATAGAAAAACAAGCTTTGGTTAAGTATTTTGTTGTACTTTACATAGTATCTGAATAAGTAGTGATTTACTTAACTTATACTCTTTAACCATCACAGGTCTATGTAACAGGAGGTAGTCGAAATAAATGTAATACTATTCTGGAATCGAATCTGTAATATTCACTCTGTATGGCGAAGTAGCTGAAACTTTATTGTAACACCTAAAATTAGGTTTACACTACCAGTGACACTAGAACGTGAGGAAATACATGTGTAAATGAGGCGGAATCACATTTTGACTGAAATTATTAATGTTTTTATATATATATATATATAAATAATATGTATATACATAATACATTCAATAGTTTTAATTTTTAATGTCTCATTTCGTATTATCAAAATTTGAACGTTTTATTCCTTTAAGGCTATTCATAAAACTAATTTCGCATAATGACAGGGAAATCCTTTGAAGCACGCTTCCGGTTGAGTGTCCGTTCAACGTTTGGAACTTCCTTTTCCTGAATTGTCGGAAAGGCAGGAAGCGGTTCAATAAAAGTTTAAATGTACAAATTAAATAACAGAAATGAACTAGTTGATCTCTGATTCAAGTAGATACGATTGAAATCGTCTAAAATTTATTATACATTATTTTTATTCAGATATATGAAAAAAATGATCTAAAATGGGTTTTTTGATATTTTGTAGGTAAACTATAAGTAGGATATATTACGTATAGGTAAAATTCAAAAAAGTTATTATCTTTGTTTTTAGTAGTAAAACCTGTGGATGTTCTTTCAACTTTCAAGGCTAGGAAGTTCAATTAAACTTTCAGTTTTAATATTTTATGTGCATCTCTATTATTTTTAATTATACCCTAAGTTACGCCTTTTATCTTTCATCATCATCATTATGAGCCACGTCCTGTCCACTGCTGGACATAGGTTTCCTCCCAAGATCCCCCCATCGATCGGTCCTATGCGGCTTGCATCGAAAGGCACCACTATCGTTTCTAGGAGTTCTTAGGGGGGACTTGGGCCATTTGCCACCACGCTGGCCTAATGCCGGTTGGCAGGAGCAAGAGCCTCGTTTGTTGGTTAGCAGGGTGTACGAGACCCCTTACACCCCTAGTATCTTGTATTGTATCTTTAGCTGTGTGCAAATTAAATTCTATCGAAATCAGAGCAAGTTATTCCTGTAGTTATCCCCCCGTACATAAGTACACAGACACTAATATATTTACCTAGTAGTGCCATTAGTTCTGTTTCAAATGAATTTTTTTTTTAATGAACTAATGTTATATTATTAAAATTTATACCTACATATCTATTATTCACAACAAAAAAAAAATATTCTATTCAAAATAACAACCTTCGGCTTTTATATAAGCCTTTAATCTGTTTGGCCACGAATCTACGGATTTACGCACCGTTTCCAAGGGAAATCTCCACCACCGCCAGTGCTTGCTTCCAAAGATATTCTATGAGACTCAATGTCGACGTGTCGTGTAGCGCAGGCCATGACCTTTTAAAATGACCATAATTTGAAGTCCATAGAGTTGAGATCTAGGCTAGATGAGGGTCAGTCTTTAGCTCTCATAAAGTCCGGAACATTGGTTTCAAGCCAGGCTTGAGTAGTTGTGTAGTTCATGTACACTTTATCATTTTGCTTATTGTAGTGTTCTTCAATTCTGAAAATTTCATGATTAAAGAGGATGTTTCTGTGTCTTTCACCTGCGTGTCGCGACAGAAGGCGTTGTGATCGATCCACTCTCTTTAATTGTAAAGATTGATTTAGGGCATGTGTTGTATATCGACGATAAATACCGCGCAAGCAGCACCAAGCTTCAGGTCTTATTTTAAAATACATGACAGAGTCTTAGCGGGAATCTTTTTTTCTCGCGATAAGATTTTTTGCTTTCTAATGGGGTTTTGACGAATTCTGGCTTTAACAGCATTAATAGCTTTTGTAGTTCTAACAGCACGCGACTGCCCCGATCTTTTCTGGTCTTCGACAGAGAGAGTGTTGTTGTATCTGTTGATAGTACGATATACGAACATACGGCTGATACCAAGCTTTTGAAGTATCTGGAATATGACCGACGGCTCCATACCCGCTTTGTGCAAGGCAATTACTGCAAACCTATTTTGTTTAACACCCCATTCCATATTGTAATTTTATAATGAACACGAAACAATTTGTGAAATGACGCAAAATCAAAAGAAGTTTTAAAAAGTTGAACAAAAGAAAAGTTTCCATGTAACAGTATTTGTCGCCAGACTAGTTATACATATGTGAGAGAAATCCAGTGGAGATTGCAGTATAAGGGGACTCGCACAGCAATTCACGGGACCCAAGCCAATCTCACCTGCTCGTGATGTACCCTGGCAACCAACAAACGATAATTTGGCTTCCACTAATCCTGCTTTAGGCCAGCGTGGTGGGACATGGCCCAAATCCCCGACAAGAACCCCTATAAACGACGGCCTTTGGTATTCGGCGGCACCGGAGGTCACGCTGACAGCATAGTTGTACTTCCAGTAAAGTTTTGTTCGTCTATGCTATTTGATGCAATAAACAACCAGGAACTGTAAATAATCCAATTTTTACGGTAACGCTGATCACAAATCATCCATTACCAGCTAATGCTGGAACGGTTCGTGTTGAATTTATGTTTTCTACAGCAATGCGGTGGACTCGGTACATGACGTTTAAAGTTGATTTATGAACGCCGGAAATAGTTTCACCGGTAAATCTTATCTCCCGCGTGTGAGGCTATGAATTTAAAGAGGAGCATTTCCTGTTCAAGTAAAAAATTACATTGTTTCAGGTGGAATTACAAGTATTTTTTGGGTTTGATATCTTGAAAGTTGTTGGTGTGCGGTAGATCGGTGTAAGGATTTTCGTTTATCAGTGGTAAGTTGTAGAGAAGACGGTCGTTTTCTTATGTTTGTGAGACTTGGACTTTAAAAAGGAATGCTGTCGTTGAATACAAGCATTCGAGATGTGGGGACTCTGTTGAATGTTTAAGATCACGTGGAAGCAGTTTGTTTTATCGCCAAACTTCAGGTTGTAGAGGGCACCTAATGATGATGATGATGATGATGATGTGTCGCTAATTATAGTGTGGTATGTAAACATTGGCCAAAAAAAATTATGTTTCCTCTATGAAAAAATAATTAAAATCTATCATGAAAGATGACCCATTCACTAAACCTTTTGTTATCTCAATGAATTCATTTAAAAATCAAATTTTGCAAATGTTTCATGAATATTTCAGTTTATGTAACAATAAATATGGATCTTTCTACAATTAGTACCGAGATCAAGGTTAAGAAATCCCATTCATCCGGACTTTTAGAAAGGAAATGAATATAAGCGGAATAGAAAAATTTCTGAATCGTGAACTATTCTCTTCTTAACTTTGACCGATACTGTAACAATTTCCGGCAGTAAAACGTGAACCCCGTGGGTCGAGCTCATGGATGAACGAACTCTTTGTGCCCTCTTGCTCCACTGTATTTGTGTACAAAGCGTTATGATACATCTTTGATTTAAAATTCGTCCCGTTATATGCACACGATTGCGAGGTTCAAAGCTCATGTCAATTTCGCAAATCCTTTATAGTTTAAGTAATATCTTATATTTTTCTTACTTGAGGACGAGAAAATTAAAATTTCCTAATGTATTTATTATGAGACTTACGTATCGAAAGATCACATTTATCAAAATTTCTCGCAAGAGTATCAGCATAAAACTCCAAGTCGTGTTCGCTAAACACAAAACGCTACTTCCAGTCTTAACAATCCGCACTCGGTGTGCTTACAAGTTTTATCTTTAATTCGCGCCAAGGCAAAGTTATTTAAGTTGGAGCCATAGCGAAAGTTGCGAGCACTGTTTAAAATAACTTTAAATACAAGGATGCTGAATGTGAGTGCTTTATTTTAGTGATTACATTTTGTAGATGGAGCTCTTTTTAAGACTATTCGTAATCTACCCTCCACATTATAAACAGCCCTCTTAATATTCCCACTATACACTATACATTATCTCAAACGAACAGTAGCCAAGGCTTTTTATCTCCTACGATAACCTCAAATACTGTTTTTCTTTTATCATATCGAATTCCTAACAATATAATTCCTTGACCGGAAGATCTAGGTCAGTGAAATACGAACCGGTGCTTCATAGTCATCTTTATATTACGCGTATCAAAACTACACATCGTTTAATTGTCTAAATCATAAAAAAAATATGATTGTTTATATGGTATTATATGATTATATTCATATACATGATATGATTAATGACTTGCCTAGATCTAGTGGCTATAATATAATGCGATGCCTATTAAGATATTTATACTGTATCACATTATGTTCCTTGGGACATAAGATGTTAGATCTTGTTTTATCAGTTAGGATGCTACAGCACCATTCAACGGAAATACAGTAATGTCTGCATACCATCGCTCGGATGCAGAATAAGAAGTTGCATTGGTGGTATAGTTAGATGGCTTTTGACAAAAGAGACCTCTAAACATTTCAGAATCCATAAACCAATTAACTATATAACGGTAAGTTACTAAAACATTGTTTTTTTTTTTGTATTTAAAATGCTGCTGCTTTTAATAATGATTTATAGATTAAGTATAAATTATGGACGTTTCTCTTTAATTACAATAAAGCTTAGGCAAATAAACGACTTGGATAAGAACTGTCAATTGAAGTAACAAAGAGTTCAAATTTGAAATTAACGAGTTAAGTAATCGCTTCGAGAAGAGTTTTTTTTTAATTAACTTATAATGAATATAAAAAGTATAAGATTTATATAAAATTATTTCTTCTAAAAAAAAGTATCGTCAAATACTTTAGTAAAAATGTGTTTTACGATGAGTTAACATTTGTACTAAATTTCACACGATGTTAAGTGACAAGGGTGTTGATGAGTGTTCGAACAAAATGCTCTGGTTCTCATATTTATCGTTGCTGGATAACAAACTAACAATGTAGAGGTAGTTACCAGGGTCTGTTCGATTCATAAAACATTCTTTAGAGCCTGTATGTATGTGACACGGGAATCGAACCAGGAACTTCCCTACTGCGGTTAACCGGTTTCCTCGCCGTATGGTTATATTCTGTTAAATCCGGTTAAAATCTAGAAACTACGTAGTTTTAGTTACAATCGCTCTGGCAGTACCAGACTAAGAACGATTACACGAGGATTGAAATATCTCTATTACAATTACTTAAGAAGTAATTCTCTTGCTTAAAAGAGAAAGCTGAGTTACAGCATAAAGATCTTCGGGGAATTAAAATATTATTGAGATTAGATAGATCCTTCTTTTGTTCAGTCCATTGTTATCAGGACAACGGGTCGAGAGGTATTGTGCTGCTGAAATTAAAACGATAAAATGTCCCGACTCACGCGATTACAATGTATCAACTTCTTTATCCAACGTATTAGGATATCATTAAAGTGACAAATTATTTGGCTGAGAGAAGCGTCAGGAATCAATGGTCTCTCTGCACAGTAACGAGCATCACTTGACTGTCGGTTATTTATGTTTTATAATAACTAGTGGATTTTCTTCATTAAAAAAAAGGTTTTGTTTCCACTATCGCTTTAGGTCCGAAAATAATAATGATATTTATACACATGTAATGATAATGAGATTACTTTGTTCGCCAATCACGTAAGAACTAGTAAATGTATCGACATAGGAACACGACCATCAGACGTGGAATGATCTGTAGATGGTTATAGGCTATTTATTTTTTGACTTTCACAGATCCTCCACCATTTTATTTCTAAACATCCTCAAATATTTTTTATTTTGTATTATTTATGTGGTTGCTATAGTAACGGTTGCTATAGAAAATCATTTTCGGTGGCGGTTGCTCTCAAGGAATATATCAGACAAATTTCAAGACTAATTTTATGTTACGGCCAGCAAAGCGGACGAGGAACAGCTGGTAGCAATATAAAATAGTAATAATGGTATAAAACATTGCATGTTATACTTAATATTTAACTACGATTTTATATTGAGGATTGATTTAATTTCGTTACTGTATTGGAATGTATTACTTTGTGTATTATAGTCTCCTAAAAATATTAAATCTGTTCATGTCAGATTGCACTCCGTACAGATAGGCGATCGACAAACGAAATACGTGTAAAAATACTTGAATACTTTTCACAGTTTCATTGGAAGTGTGGATTCAAAGTTTGAAACGGTTTTGAAGCGCTGAAAAACGTTTGCATTTCAATTTTGAATCAACTCTCACCCTAGGCGTAAGTGCAAAATGTAGAGTTTGATTTTATAACGATTTCTTATTCATACGCGGATATTACGTATCATAAAACTGTAGTGTTTTTATAGGGTGTATTTAATTATTTATTACCTAGAAGTTACGAGAGTTTTTTTTTCTTTCACCTTGAGACATAAGATGAGATCTCATTACCCCAGTACTCTAGCTACAATGCTCTTCACACCGCAACACGGTTATGTTTGCACATTACTGTTTGTCAGCCGGAATAGGAGCGAAGATACCAACGTAGATAGTCTTTGGCAAAAGAGATTATTAGTAAAATCTTTTCTTTCATCTGGTCCTAAAACTTTGCAACGATCAAAGCAACGCCTCTTCCAGACAAACGGCGGATCGTCTTAAAAATAGTGCTGTTAAGAGATTCAATAACATTTATTTATTATTCACATATTATGTTATATATGTGCTTTCTGTATATCTTTCTTTCAAAATTTAAACTAAAGTATACATGTGACGTATATCCTTTATGAACAATGTAAATATATCGAGATTAATTAAACTTTGAAAATAACGCGTTAAAGTTATTTATCTGTAATGGAAGTATGTTAATGTAATTAACTTACTTTATTAATATGTAACCTTTCCAACATTGTAATTAGTTTCAACTTTAAACTATTAACTGTTATTTATTTTTAAACGGTTACATACCCCTCCTCTTGAGATGTAATATGTTAAGTTTCGTTAGTGCAATAACTGGCCTGCTACGGCCGCCCTACAAACCGAATATACATTTATGTTTGCACACTACCATTTAATGGCGGAATGAGGTTACATATACCCTCTCTGGTAATATAGACGTACCATCAGTAACATGCTCTATAATTACGGTTACCAGTACCAGACCTTTAGACAGATAAACTGCTTTTACAAATTGGCTATTTTCTCACAGAGCGTAATAGAGTAAGACTGAAGCTTACAATTTATATCTTTTCTGTTTCACAACACTGTGGCTTCTAATATAGTCGTTTGAAGTCTAAAATAGGGTTTATATTAATATGTAAGAATAAGAACACGTTAAGTATGGCCTATTACACTTGAACTAATCTAATATGTAATCTAGCTGTTCTCGCACGCTTTGCTGGCAGTAATATAGAATTAGAAGTGAAATTTGTATGAAATATTTCTTAAGAGCACCGTTAATATAGCAAACGCATAAAAATACAAAATGAAAATATTTATGAAAGTTAACTTTTAATTTAACTAGAAATAAAATGATAAAGGATCTATAACCATCCAGAAACCAATCAGCGTCGACTGGTCATGTTCGTGTTGATACGTTTACTAGTTTTCACGTAATTGGCGAACAAACCAAACTCATTTTTATTATATATATATGAATACATTTTTTAAACATTTATAATCAATCATACATTTTTACATTAATTAAATATGCAAAGAATTTTAATAGCAAACAAGAAGTCTTACAAGAAGAATAGACACAGAATTTACTAATTATGATCACTATTTAGGGATAAGATAGGTTAGGGTAAACAACAAAAAGTTATTGCAGTCATAAAGTATGTATATAATTTATAAGAACGCAATAATTTAACAAATGAAAATAACGAGTCTGCAAGAATGTCGACAGAGATTTAGGAGACGTACGTCTGATCAAACTCTAGCCAATTCTCATTCGTTGCTACCGTTCGCTATACTAGCCGTCCTAAATAAGCTTCAACCTAACAGTGGAATAGTGATCTACCGGAGAAATTCGCGTATATCCTGCGTAATTGTGTTGATGCTACCGCACCGCATCGTTTGTTGACGTGGGACATGAGCCGCCCGCGCGCGTCCCGTCGTTCCGCCGCGTCCTATTGCGTCATCATTGCGTCATCCTAACCGTCGCCCGGTGACCGTTAGGGCACGAGTCCGCGTGCGCATCCGCGTCCCTGCGCGTTGTTTCCCGCGCGATTAATTGCCGCGCTCAAACTTTTCACTTCGTTCGCGTTCCGCATTATATAATTACTGTTTTATTGTAAGTGCTACTCAGCCGGGAATCCCTCTGCTAGGTGAGTGCTGTACGCAGGTGCGTACCTTTTCTTTTATTTTAGTAAATTTCACTTGTGCAGGCATCAGTAGGAGTTTTTTTTTGTTTTTTATTAACGTGTGTAACAAAATGCAAATGGTCGCACACCCCGAAACCAGAAAGGCCGGTAACGGGGTAGTGGTATTCCAATCACTTCCGAAAAATATGCACGAGATCGCAGTTACCATTATCGGACTAAAACCCAAGTCCGCCCGGGCTTTGATGGCATCTCGAACGGAGTACTCAAGTCCCTCTCCGCTCATATGATCAGTTTGCTTGCGACCATCTTCGACGTGCTCCTCTCCAGTTGCTCCTTTCCAAACGTCTGGAAACATTGCCTCCAACTACAGACCGATAAGCTCCCTCTGTGACATGTGACACTGGAAAGGTGTATGACCGTCTGACGCGTTTTTCCAACTTCGTGTCGGAGAACAAACTTTTGCCTGATGAATAGTTCGAGTTCAGAAGAGACCACTCCTGCGTTCACCAAGTATACAGATTGATGGAGTATGTCCTCATATCCTCCATAATCCTTATATTGAGACTGGATAGAGGTGAGAAGCAGTAAATTTTATTATTAAACAATTTAACCAAGAATATTAACTCCAGAATATCTCTATGACTATTTACACAAGTTAAGACAATCAGTACATAAACATTCTATATCAACTCTGCCAATGTGTCTAGCAAGGAAGCTCTTTTGTAATCAGCTCTAGTTGAGGCTAGAGCTATGAGTGGGAAAGTAGTGACGCCAAACTGTTGACCAATATTGAAGAATACTCCTCGTAAGTATATGAAGACGAATGAAGATATGTGAAGTGACAAGAACTCGATGATATACGGATATAAAAAAGCCGTAATATTTCCTATGAATGCGTTCTTATATGTTGATACCCAGTCATGTTTGTTGTAGTGGTATATTGACAATATGAGAATAATCTAGAAAAGTATACTACCATTTAAATTCGACTTAAATAAGCCCCAGCATCACGACCAATTCTTGGTCCGGTTGTTGTTCCTGTTAACCGCTGTGCGATGGCTGCAGTTAAATGTTCTCGTTTTATTAGACGCGGGTTTTACCGGATGTCAAAAAGTGCGACAAGTATTAGCATAAGAAATTGAGTTGCGTCGTCTTCGCAGAGCAATAAGACCGGAAGCTAGCACTGATTCAGGATAAAATGTAATTAAAGGTCTGCACACTGCCTCGCCGGCGATGAATACGGAATAAGCTTTATGGAGAGACTTCCGCGCTAAATTACAAATACTTCAATTAGTTTCACCCCTGTAAATGTGTTTCACTATTCACCCGGTGTGTTAATTAGTAAAGTTCTTTATTATGAAGTAATATTAATTTAATGATTACAACTGAGCTAGAAATGTTAGACGTAACATACATGTATTGTTTATTTTGTGAATTGCATTGTTACTACTACTCTATTATTGTATGCGGGTATAAAACTGCTTTTCTTTTTTAATTAGATTCATTCGTAAATTCTAAATAACTAAAAAAAACATGTAAAAAAAATTTAGATATAAAAGAATCTGATAAATTTTTTAGAACTTTTTCGCGTAAATGAACCTGCGACTTTAGCTTAGCACTGAGCTATTACGTCCTCTCTTTAAGTACGAATATTGATTTACTTTAGTACTGACCGCATATATTACGACTTGTTTATCGTAATCAGCAACAGTCACCAGCTGATGATGATTATGATATCATCATCTCATTGCCCAGACCATCCCCAAAGTACACCACATAGAATAGTTATGTTTTGCATCATTGTCAGTGGCTATCCCATAGTTATGTTTTGCATCATTGTCAGTGGCTATCCCATAAATTTAACCACCCTTCTTTTATCAGCCGTGTAACACCTAACTGCACTGCCCGTATTCCGTGACCTTAATTAGATCGTCGGTTCATCGACCCTTTACCTTCTTTTAATATCTCCATCACTACGTGTAACAGTACGCGGGTTCCTCTGAAGCGTAAGGTGCTTCGGCACCGTACTTAATTTTTATATTACGTGCGTTAATATGATCGAAAAACAATATTTCTAATACATTTCTCATACTTGCCTGTTCGAGAAAATTGCGGAGAAAATATAATATAATGTGCAAATAGACAGGAATATCCCCAGCGGTTATCTAACGGGCTCGGAATGAATTTGAGTCAGCCGGCGCGATATGTCCGCCGTATACGTCTATGTTGGGCATTAGTATGAATTGTCTTCTTGATAGGGGACACTATGTTATTATATTGTTCCAGAGCTGTTCGCGTAATACATATATATCGTTTGATTGAAAAAAAATGTCTTGTCTAATATACAATTTCCTTTACAAACTGATAAATAAATGCAAGAGCTAATTGCGAGTAAAACTGACTACCTGTTAATAAGAAATTGTTTGTTGGAAACAACATTAAAATAACTAGTAATTAAGTTAAACTCTTTTGTTATATAAAATAAATTATTTAGAGAGGAATTATAAGGGTGTAGGGGGTTCAGCACAGCAAGTCACGGGACACAAGTCATGCTCACCTTCTCGTAGTGCACCAGGCTAATCTACAAACGAGGCTTTGGTTCCCAACAACTCGCGTTGGGCCAGCGTGGAGGGAAATGGCTCTAATCCCTATCATATGAATTCCTACAAATGATGGCCTATGGGTGCTCGGCGATGCGGGCAGCGCAGGACCGATCGATGATGGGATCTCTGAGGAGGCCTATGTCCAGCTGTGGACGTCTATCGGTTGATGATGATGAACTATATTAATATGATTGACTACCATTTTATTTGATCTAGACTATCAATCTATTTATAATTGTAGAAACTTATCCTTTGTTTTCTTCTTTGTAAAAAAAAAGTTTTTTTTTCCAATCTAAAATAGTATATAGAAATACTGGATAATAAAAATGAACAACAACAATTTGTTTACTTAAGAGAGCTTCGAAGGATTTTAATGTGTTAAGGTATTCCGGTTTGGAGCCGAATGGTAACTTAACTGCATGATGCCGACACCTGGTGTTTAGTAAGGCGAGTTTACTTAATTCGGTTAAACCATTACATAAAAGTTTAACCAAATTTGTATTTAAACTAATGACTAAACACATTCTTTAAATAATACAAAAAATTATTAATGTGCCTAATATGTGAATATTAGGTTAATACCATTTCTTCTAGCGTATACACATATTAAGTATAATAAATAATGTTTGTTAATATGAATACATACCCGTACACTGCTTTGGCCATAGTATTTACATTAGATCTGTTCGTAGCTCACGGCTAAATACATTTTTTCAAGTGACGACAGTTTTATAAGCACCGAAACTTACAAATATAAGTAATGTTGTAAATTGAAATAAAATAAACCCCTTGTCTGCAAATATCACACGACCCGCGAGCGGAATAATTCAAATAAAACTCCCCCGGAATGAATTTCGAGCCTTTTTCGGTTGCAGATTTTTTGCCAGTAAATAGTAAAATATACGCCGTGTAAAAGAACACGAAAAGAATTAACGCACCCAATATTGAGTGTAGTTGAATTTAGTGAATCGAATCAATGTAGATTTTTGTTACTACAATATATTGATTTATATTTTTATTACAGCAACAACAAAAAAAAAAGATAAATAACTTCTGTCAGTTACTGCAACGATCTTCAACCATTTTTAGTTCTCGAAGCCTTTAATATAACTTTTGACTTATGAATACCACCACGACCCCAATCTATTCCCAAAAATGTGTTTAGTTTCTTTTAAGCTCTATGTCAATCTTTGAACTCTGAAATACACCCTCTCTATATTTATTCTTTAGTAAAGTATTAAAGTTTTTTTTTTTACTTAAGTGACGATACGAGCGGGAAGATCACGTGATGGTTGTTGCACGATACGCCCGCCCATAACAACGTGGCGCATCACATTACGCTCGTCACCATGAGACATAAGATGTTAAGTCTCGTTATCCTTTACCCACCATTAATTAAACTAGTTACTGAGCCTTTCAAACCGGATAACAGTACCGTTTGGCGGTAGCAACAGGTGCTGCGGTCGAATCTATCTAAAGGGTCTCTAGCAACAATGACCACCAGTCAGTCTTAACTTTGAAATTTACTCCGTGTCTTTCTTTATTCCTACCACCTTAGTAAATTATTAATTATAAGGATCACTTTAAATTACACTTTGTAGACATTTTAATAATGTTTATAAGTAGTTCACAATTTTAACTTCTCAGTAATTACCTATTTCACGTATCGATACCGCAGGTGTACCACCAGTGGTAACCATACCACAGGTTTGTAATCGATGATTTAGTGCATTGGCTAGTATCTGTGTCGATAAAATTCATATATAATTGCAATACCGTTAGTGGTCAAGTTATATAGTGATGGTGTACGAAAAAGCAAATGTTATTTAATTCAACACCCATTTGGTCCATGTGTTAGTGGAATGATGCATACCAATAAACCACATTATAGTAAAACTTCACCACAACGGCGTATTCCAAAGTTAACACAAACCGCAGTTCGTTAAATTCACTTTACCGTTGGTTAAGTACGCATTACGTTAATTGGTACTCTATTTTTTAAATAACTTCCATTGTTCCAAAGCTTTTGTATTATTATCTGAACAAATTGTTTAATATAATAACTATTAAATTAAATAATCATATTAGTTGACTAATACATTTATATTACACCTTACATACGGCGCAGAGACATAGCACCTGACCATCGTGCTGTTCCACTGTTTTAAAGGAGCACAGCGAGAGATGGAGAGAGTTGTGTTTGGAATTTCTTCACGGGACAAAACCTGGAACGAAGAAATTCGACGGAAATTGAAGTTGTCGATGTAGCTCTCAATATCAGCAAGCTGAAGTGGCAGTGACGGCCGATGGGGGAAATAAGTCTTGGAGTGGAGACCGCGTACAGTTCGCAGAAGTGCAGGACGCCCTCCCTCCAGATGTACCGATAACAGCTTTTGTATGTTAGGAGAGACAAAATGATGTTATGGCGAGAGATAAATAATATGAAGTTGGTAGATAGCCAAGCGGGCTCGAGGGGATCTAAGCAATATCTAAAATACGGTGTTTATGTAAGCACAGCATCGAACCAGGGAATTCCGTGTTACAAGCCCTTAGCTGTTGCGCCACGAGACATCACAAGCATATCGCTAAAGAAACTTTACCACCCTTTATTTTATATAGCCTTTACTGTAACCTACCCCTAACTTTAACAGAAACAGGATGATCAAACACGTCAAATACATATGTAGTATATAATAAGAGGTAAGTTTCCGCTGTGGGAGATCGTCTAGGTATCGCCACGGCTACTCTTTCTCTCTGAATATGGTTAAACACTACCGTTTGGTGATCTTTACCGGTGGTAGGTTTCTATTGCGGAAGACCGTATAGGTAGGTACCACCACAGCGTTTGTTCTGCCGCCAAACCTTAGTTTGTATAGCATATTTTGTTACGGTTTGAAGGGCACTGTAGGTAGTAAGATTATTGAGGTAATGAGACTGAACTTCTTTTGTCTCAAGGCGACGAGCACAATGTGGTGCAGTGTATGTTATCCTAATTAGAGCCACGTTGTTATAGGCAGGCTTGTCGTTTACCATGAGGTAAATGTTTAGCTCTTTTCGACGCTACGTAGAATAAAAAAAGACTGAAATAGAAGCTGGGGATGTATCCAGGAAAGATGTTTGTTAACTAGTGAATTTATTGGAATAACGAGATGTGATTAAATCTCGTGCAGTGGTGCAATTTTCTTTTGGCATCAGGTAAACGTTGAATATTTTAGTAATGATATTTTTCTTTGATTTCGGTTTATAATACTCATTATTATAGTTACAGAACTACTGAAGAGGAATTTTGTTATTTAAATATTCCAGAAGCTTCCACGTACCGCATTCTACGCCTTTTTAATGTTTAAACAATGAACGCTCTACCTTTTTGCAAGAAAAAAGGTTTTGTTTAAGCAAATGCGGCGAGGCTGGCAATAAATTTGGAAGCAATTAAAACACATTTCCACGGAGCTCTACACCATTTTTGTGGAAGTACTCGTCTTGTAACAACAATGTGAAAAATGTATGTAATTTCCGAAAGTGAACTTTTAAGCAGATGAAAATTTTCATATGTTCCGTGAAAACATGAACGGAATAAAGTAGTAGAGGATCGTTTCTCCGTCTAAATAAATTTGAGTAATACTAGTTATTATCTTTGAGAAATACTTCAAGATTAAATATTATGACACAAAAAATTAGCTGTTTGGATATTAAGGTGTAGAAAATGGATGGCTATGGTTTCTATAATACAAACAAACAAGTAAATGTTGTAGCTGTTCCCCATACTCTTTGGTGGCCGTAACACCGTCGCAACTTTCTTTGGGGAAGTAATTTTTAAAATCCATTCTCAGCTGACCTGTAAATGGCAGAAGCAATATCTCTATAAAATTTTGAGTGTTTACATCTAATAGTTACGTAGATCTCGTGATGAGTCAACCAATGTAACCGAATATCTCGTTTATAAATGTATATGTTATACAAAAACAGAAATGGATGTTTGATCATTACGCAGAAAATTAAACACTACAGCTTTATTATTAAAAAAACACTTTAAAGTGAAACTCTTAAATTATAAACATGAAACTCGTTTCCACTTACCGGGAAGTAAGTACGAAATGCTCAAAGCATTTTGAACCCACCAAATGAAGATTTATCGCGGGTACCCATCGTATTCGGCTGTGGGCCAATTTCGCCTTGCTTTCCTTCGAAAATGGACCATTTAACAATTGCGAGTTGACAGTTGAAACAGCACAGTAGCAAGTAGTGTTGCAAAGGTCATTGTGGTAACCCCCACAAAAGTGTTTCGGCGATATTTGTAACTACAGCAACGGATGCGAGTAGTAAATTGTCCACATAATAGCTGCTACCATATATCACAAACAAAAAACTATGACTTATGTCGCAAACTAAGACTACTAAAAATAAATCATAAAATGAAAAAAGACTAAATTTTTCTTATTATACAAATGTTAAGAAAACATAGTATGTAATTTATAAAAAAAAGTTTTTAATTAATCATATTTTTGCTTGTCTTTCATTAGAAATTAATTTCATCGTCATCATTCATTAACATCCCATAACCCCTAGATGGTGGAAACGGCATACACAGTGATCCTAGATCGCGTTCGATTTTGAGATTCAACCTTCTGAAATGAGATAAAGAATGAAGAAATTAATTATTATAATTAAATCTAACAGTTGATGTAATACTTTGTTGAAGTTTGACATTTGTCGAGGTCAATGAATGTTAGTAGTAGCTACTTTCACAGCGCACCCTCATTTCGCGCATTCGTGTTGATGCTACAATGCTTTCTTTTAACTATAGTTTTAATAATAATAATTTTAATTCTAGAAGAATATTAGAGAATAATAATAAGAATATTTAAAAATTCTAGAAGCCTTACAATAAATTATTAAATAAGAGTAAATGTTTGTCAGCCCTGTAGTCTCGGGCTAGTAAGAATATGACTAAGGTAAGTCCTGCCTGTCGTAGAAGGTGACTAAAAGGGTTTAGGAGTTCCGCGAGCCTTGAAGGTGGGGGCTCTTATCGCTCGGCAAGCGAATCTGCGTGGGACAGCTTATGACGCACCATGCGTAGGAGGGTTAGGCCTCTCTTCAGAGTCGTGCTAACACAGAATGTAGAGGGGCACCAGTGCCTATAAGAGATGCCGGAGCCTTTCCGAATGCACTAGTGCAGACGCTGATTTCCCCCCATAAACAGGGTATCTTTCGAAGATTTAACCGCGAAACAAAAAAAAAGACTAAACGCTTGTATCTGTAAAACTTAACCACTTAAAGATCATTATGTTAGATATATAGTATGTAAAACGTAAATTTGTAAACACAGATATAAGAAGCATTACGAATCCTTCTGAGGCCAAAGTAAATGGTTGAATAATCTGATGCATAATAATTCAGAAACTATAGGACAAAGAGTAAATCTGTTTAGTTTGACAAAGAGATTTGTGAATAACTTTGAATTATATTGTTACTTAGAGTGAAATTCCGATTGGAAAAGTTGTTTCTTGGGCGTTGTTTTAATGCTGTTTGAAAGTACCATTTTAATTTGTTTGTTATTTCGAAGAGCTTTAGGTAACTGGAATATAGAAAATCTGAAGAAATGTCTCAATAAAAAGAATGTACGGTCATATTTTTTTTATTCAACCATTCGACGTGTTGGATGTTCATCTGATATCCTCGCCTGTAAAGATGTAGCGCTAGTTAGTATGACATACATTGTATTCGTCGCCTCGAGACATAAAATAGTATTTTTCGTTGCTGTAATTTCTTCAGTTACAGCACTCTTCAAACTGAAACACAGTTATGTTAGCACACTATTTTTTGACGGTATTAATAGGAGCTGCAGTGGTACCCACCTAGATAGTCTCCGGCAATAGAAGCCTGTCACCAGGTGCAAAGTTATAATAAATTTTATTATGAAGAAAACTATCAAATATTCCCGGATAGAATAATCTTATAAACTATATAACTAGTTGATCTATCATCATAGCACTGCTGTGGTCTGGTACTGGTACCACAGTTGTTGTTAGTTATGGGGCCTAAAAAGTCCTAGCATTATCTAGGCTCCATGCTATCGACACATGAGACCATTGGCTTAGAACTAGTATTATTGATGATACATTATAATTTTTTAAAGGCTAATTATTAAGAAATTAAAGAAAACAAAATTACGGAAAGATCTAAAGATCAATGAAAATGAATAACTTGAAGTCTAAATTACGTTTGTGTTTGGAAACAGTATGTAATAGTTAAAAGCAAGTTTAGTAACACTTTAACAGACCTACCGGTAACTATTTGTGATGTTTTAGTTAATTAGTGCAATTTAGAATTAATTAGCATCAAGTAGTTTGAAACTGCACACTCGGAGCACTCTTGAAATGTACGTGTTCATCGCAGGCACGAGATTATTCAGTTCGCTGAAAATCGGCTGTAAACAGAATACATTTTGGGATAATCATGTGTAACAAAGTCGCAAATGGAAATTAATAATTAAATATATGAATGATATGTAACGTAACCGGAATAGATTTCTATACCGTTTTAATTATATTTTAGGCACATATTTAAAAAAAAAAACTCTATACAGAATAAATGAAAATAATATTTATTACAGTGGATGTTAGAGTAAGTTGAGTCTACTAATCTGCTCCGAGACTTCGACTTGGATTCTGGTACGATTGACTTATAACTATGATTAAATTTTAATTGAAGACTGCAATCAGAAGTTTCACAACTAAAATAACAGACTTCAACATATTTTTATTTTACAACTACCCACGACACACTGGACATTCAACGGATGGTAAGTGATACGCCTGTCTATAACAATGTGGCGCTAGTTACTAGTTACCTAACTGTTGGGACTCAGGCTTACTTCAGTATGAGGGCGATGGGCCATAGACACCACGCGGGCCCAATGCGGATTGGTGATTTCACACACACCTTAAAATAAATTCTAATTCATATGCAGGTTTCCTCACCATGTTTTCCTTCACCGTTTGTATTTCGCTGTTGTAACTAAAGTTCACTAATGTATATAACTTAAATATTAAAGTCATTGGTACATGCCGAGATCGAGCCCGCGACCATTGTAACCATTAGACCAGTGAGCTACGTGACGCTAGTTAGGATGGCTGCACCACATTGCGCTCGTGGCATAAAACATATGTTAAGCCTCGTTATTGTAGTAATTTCACTAATTATAGCGCCGTTCAACCCGGAACACAGCGATGTTTGCACACTACTGTTTGGCGACAGAAATTTACGCTGCGGTGGTATCTACCTAGATGGTCTCTGATGAGAGAGACCTACCAACAGTGAAGTATTTCCATTCGACTCGCGGCTTTATAAAGATCGTGGCTACGATGCTTGAACTTAGTAACCGGGTCACGGGACCATTAGCCATGCACTTTTCCATCAACTCCTCGTTCTTCCAGATCGTCGGTTCACTGCGGGCCGTAGGACCAAAATAACCGAGATCTCTCTGAAAGCGTAAATTATTGAACACAAAATTATGAAATAAGAAAAAAAACTTCTACATATTGATTTATAACAAAAGTTCAAACAAATCCCCTCTGAAATTATATCGGACTTTATGAAAGTATTCATTGAGCTTTGGAAAATAAATCATTTCCTTTAGATTTTGAGCGCAAACGTAATCGAAAGTAGGTTGAGTTATAACTTGGGGTTAAAAATAATATTTTGGAACAAAGAAAACATTTAACAGTAGGTTATTGAGGACTTGTTATAATTAGTTATTAGACCATACAAATTGAATTCAAACTCATGTAGAGATCTATAAATGTTCTGCAAACAACAATTACTTAGTAATTTAAATTTCATTATCTTTCGATTCATTTTAACTGAAATGAGGATATTACCTGAAATTCAATAATATATAGATTTTCTCGCCATTGGTATATTATTTCAATCCGCATTATTTATAGCGAGTAATTGCAATTTTGTTAATATGTATAATTATCAAACTTAACGTTAAATTAATAGTTTGTCTTTAGTTATAATGGGGTAATACTTGTTCTTCTTAATCATATGTATCATTAGTGAATATGGGAAAAATTAAGATAATGCTGAGCTTCCTTTGCTGATCTGCTGGATTTCCTTCGAGACACTGCCATATATACGAGTAAATATAATGAAAATGTGTTTTGTATGTTCGCCTAGTAACGACACGGTAACATGTTCATTCGACGCGGCGTGATTTGTAGATGGTTACAGGTAATTTTTTTTTTTAATTTCATAAATCCTATCATCGTTTTATTTCTGGTATAGTAACGTTTGCTATAGTCATTTGTAGTAAGCGGGTGCTACGAAAGCATATTTCAAGTCTAATTTTACATTACGACTAGCGAATCGGCTGTGAAGCATCTAGTGTATTTCTTTTTGACCTAAAGCCTATATTTTTTCGTTTCATCTGAATAATTAGCTGATGCTGCAAATGTGACGCTATACAACTGTACAATTGTAAACATTCTTGAATGTATTTTACCAGTGTCCGACTTCATCTTCAGTTTTAGCTTAGAAAAATGAAATTAAGTTGGTCACTATCCAGTGTACAACAACCTTAAATAAAAGTGTATTTTTCAATTAACGGTCTCTACCTTACTCTGGAGCAGCCACAGTGGAGTAATTTCTTGAAATAATTTGTTAATTATTAAACAGGATAATAATTAAAGTAAAATTTGCGTGTTTATGTTGATAACTATAGACCTTGCATGTAAAGTACATAAGATATATTTCATTGGAAGTTTTTTTAAATCATACTCACGATGTATTTAAAGTTATCACAACATATAAGTTGCGAGAACTAGAATGAATGTGTATAGATAAAAATAGGCTCTAAGTCAGAGGAATTAAATAAAAAAAAACATAAGTTCTCTAAAGAGTGAACTCTATAATAAACACGAACTGAGAAAACTTACGCAAGAAACCCTTCAGCATTCAGTACTGAAATCAGATTCGAACACATCACATGAACAAGTTAAGAACAAGTGGGGGCCATAAAGTTCTTGTTCGAGACGCTGAATTTACATTCATCTCGCTTTCATCGAACGTTTATTATAAGTTTACAACTTACGAACTTTACTAAGTTATAAGAAAGTTGTTGACGTTGTAAAAAGAAATTCAGGAGCGAGGAATAATGTTGTACTTTTATAATGGTTTTAATAAGTAAACAATCATCTCAACGTTTCCACTATTGATCTTCTCGTTCTCATAAGCAGTCAAGATTATTTATCTACAACCCCACTAAGTTTGGTTTGATGAATAGTGGTAATAGCCAATATCTTCTACCAAAAACATATGAATTGTTCGATATCTATGATAAATTTTTTGGATTAGGTTTTGACCTTTACATCAATATAAAAATGGATGATAATGGATATGGTAAAATATTGCAATATATAAAGTAAGTAAATTAAGTAGGTATATATTGTATACAAAATAAGTCTAAATAAATAGGTGTAAATCTTAAAATAGCTGAGAGGAAAAGAGGGTAGAATTACCGGTGGTAGGTATCTTTTTGTTAGAGACCATCTAGGTAGGATCACCGTAGGCTCTATTTATGCCGCCAAATAATAAACTGTATAAATTACTGTGTTCCAGTTTGAAGGGCTGCAGCTAGTGAAATTACTGGAGTAACTAGACTTAATATTTTATATCTCAAGGCGACGAGTACAATGTGGTGCTGTGTATCTCATCTTTACTAGCGCCACATTGATATGGGCAGTATTACTTACCATAATATAAACGTCTTGCTCGTCGCGTAGCTTCGCAGAATAAAAAAAAATGACATTGTGTGTATATTAAGCAAGAAATATAGAAAGGAAATAGGCTAATAAATAATAAATAGGATAGATTGGTTAAGAATAAAGTAGAAATACAAATTTGAAAATATAGACGAATGAAACGATCAATCGAATCGAAGGCCCTGATTTACGTTGTCAAGGGAATAAGATGAGGAAGGGAAGAGAATGAATGGGAGGTGGAAACAAAAAAAAATTAGGTCTGTGTTATTAAAAGTAGCATATACACTATCTAGAAGTAACAAACAAACAGCTCATTTCACTGCGGAGGAAAAGATGAACACTGTATTCATGCCCACCAATGTTCTACATTTTATTGTTTTCAAATGATGTTGCTAGTCAAAAAAACCTATGAGATATTAAACCTAGTGCGTGCATTGTTAGCACTAAAATGAAAAACTTGTGTTGCAACACTGATATTTTTTTTTTCACACAAATATTTGTGCACATTCGTGAAGTGAAAAATAAAAACAGACTTAAAAGTTATACGTAATTTTGAATTAAATGGGTTAAACCAAATATGCTGGAGATACGAAGTTTTAAAGAAAGAGATATTAAACTTTATCTTTCCTTTTCTTTCTCTTTGAGAAAAGAAATGATTCTTTTTTATAATACGAAACAACGAGACTAGCGGGACGTTCACCTGATGATAAGTGATACGCCCGCCTGTATCAACTGAGTGCTAGTTAGGATGTTATGAACTTTACTAAGTTATATAGTTATATAGATAGCACCACATTGCGCTTGTCGGCTTGAGATAATAATGGATTTTAAAAAATTCTTATTATTTAATTAATAATAATGTAAAGTATATTACATTACAAATAAAATACTCAAAAGAAAAGTGAGAATGTATAAAGAGCGGTCTTATCGGTGTGAAAGCAATCTCTTCCCGACAATCTACTAGAAAGAGAAGATAGCGATATAATAAACAAAAAAACCAAATAGACTAAACTGGGACTATCGTGGGAATGTTAAGAACAAATCTGATAACATTTTCCTAAAAATAGAATTGTCCCAAAGTTAGAAGAAAAACGAAGCTTCCAACTCGATAAATATTTAATTTGTCCTTTCATGTATTTTCTTATAACTTTTCTGTTAACGATCTTATTCATTGTCTCACAAAAATTTGAATTAAAAAAATACCTTTTGGATATGTTAAAAAAAAAACTTTTTTTTATTCAATTAAACAACGAGACGTTCACCTGATGGTAAGTGATACGCCTTCCCATAACAACGCGGTGCTAATTAAGATGATACAGCATCACATTGTGCTCGTCAGAAATAAGATGTTGTCTGGTTATCTGGGACACAGTAATTGTTTGCACAATGCTGTTTGGTGGCAGAAATAAGGGCTGCGGTGGTACCTACCTAGATGGTACCCAGCAACAGAGTCCTAGCACCATTAAAAAAAAATCAATTCTTGATATAAACCTCTTAGGTTGAAAAAAATAAAATAAAACATAAATTGGCATTAAGACACCTTTTTTACAATAATATCAACGTTATATATCTTCTTAAAGTGCATCTCCGATTTATGAAGGTTGGCGATCACCGTGGTACAGTCCTCCCTGTCTCTGGTTCGGCAGAACAATTCGGATGCACCAGTTATGCCAGTCCATTCCCTGATACATTATATATAGCGACGATTAGATAAGTAACTGAATTTATTGTTATTAAGTTCCGAGCGATGCAGACATAAGATATTGAGTCTCGTTACCCTAGCAATTAAACTAGCTAGAACGCCCTTCAAACCGGAACACATTAATGATTGTACACTGCTGTTGAGCGGCAGAAATATGCGTTGTGGTGGTATCTACCTAGACGGTCTCTGATAAGAGAGACCTACCAACAGTGAAGTGTTTCCATCACATTTGCTGCCTTGCCCAGGATCGTGGCTACGAAGCTTGAACTTAGTAACCGGGTCACGGGACCATTAGCCATGCACTTTTCCATCAACTCCTAGTTCTTCCAGATCGTCTGTTCACTGCGGGCCGTAGGACCAAAATAACCGAGATCCTTCTGAAAGCGTAAATTATTGAACACAAAATTATGAAATAAGAAAAAAAGTAGGTACCACTACCTACCTAGACGGCCTCTGGTAACATAGACTTACCACCAGTAATTTAAAGTGATAACTTATTGAAGAAAAACATATTAAAAGTTACACTTTACTGGTGGTAGGTTTCTGTTGCCGGATGCCGTCAAGGTAGGTACCACTGCAACGCATTTTTCTTCCAACAGTAGTCTGCAAACGTTACTGTGTTTCAGTTTGAAGGGATGTAGCTAGTGTTATTACTAAGGTAACGATATCTTATGTCTTCGACGACGAGCGTAGTCAGTCTCAACTAGCGACGCGTGGTTATGGGAAGGCGTAACACTTAATTTGAAGTGAACTTTTTGGCTCGTGTCGTGGTTTCATTGAATAAAAAAAATATATACTTTTTATTAATAGTCGAAAGACAATTGCGAGTTATTAATATTTATATAAGTAAAGAATATTCGTCGGCAGGGGCAACCGTAGAAAAATCAATTTAGCTTTGCATACGTAAAGCGAATCCGAATGGATTAAAATGTAGAGCGCTCGCAGCGGGGAATCATTTCTGGCTGCGAGCGTGGCCTTTCATTTTTAACCTTCGCTTGAAAGCTGCCAATTTTTATTGAGATGTAATCTCAATTCAATACAGTACTTATGGACAAGTCATGGAAGCGTTGAATCAATTTATTGTGTCGCCTGCCATATCTGTCTCCGCCGCAACGCTTCATAGGTACACCCCGCTTTTAGTAAAATTTCATTTTAGAGTTTTGCAAATATCAATGAGGTGTAAGGTTCCGCACAACAACTCATGGGACCCAAATCAACCTCACCTGTTCGTGATGCACTTTGCTAATCAATAAACGGGGCTCTAGCTACCGCCAACTCGTGTTGGGCCAGCGACGTGGGAAATGACGCAAATCCCTCATATGAACCCCTACAAACGACGATCCCTAGTCTCCGGCGACGCAGACCACCGCAGCGCCTATTCCTGTCTCCTAACAGTAGTGTGTTCCGGTTTGAAGAGCGCTGTAGCTAGTGTAATTACTGGGGTAAAGAGATTCAACATGTTATGTCTCAAGGCGACGTGCGCAATGTGGTGCTATATATACCGTTGTAACTAGCGCCATGATGTTATGGGCTAACGTATGACTTACCATCAGGTAAAAGTCAAGCTCATCTCATCGCCTAATAGAATTTTTTGTTTTTGAGAAAATATGTAATAAGTGTGTATTATTCCATCTCTTTTTATCTTCGGTTCTTCGGATAGAATTGTAGAAGGTAAGTTATGAATCTGGTCAACGGACTTTGTCCTTCCACTGTGCCAACCTACAGTAATTTACTGCAAAATATATGTTAAGTTGTCTCTTTTATAATGTTAAGGGATGTTGTTACAGCAAGGGTGTAACCAATATAAAATCGATTAAAATACTTAAAACAGTACTTTTTAACAGGTTACTGTAAAATATTGCAGTTCGTGGTGTAAGCGCAAGTTTATCTCAGAAGGATTCAATTACTATGAACTACTTAGTAATAGAAACCCTCCGAGATAACTTAAGTCATCAATTACACCGCAGCGTTATCGAAACTTGCCGCCGTAAAACTTGTCTCCGAGCTTATAATGTGAGGCCTTCGAGGATTTCGCGAATCATTCCACATTATATGTTTAACAATATAATATATTCATTTACTTTGAAATTTAACATAAGATCACATATGATGTATATAACTTAATAAAACAATACTTAGAAACTTGTCATAGCTCACTTTCACTTAATAATTAAATTTAGGAGCACATTTTTTCTATAGATAATGTAACCATGTTTTGTAAAAAAAAAATGGTAGGAGTTATACACAACTCAAAGAATATTTTACTTTTATAATAACGTATATTAACTAAGCTAAAGGATTCTCCAAGTTATATTTAGTATTCCAACATTTGGTGAAGTATCAGATGTATGCTCCTAGAAAGAGAAATTTTCCCCTCTCACGAGGTGAACAGGAACCGAAGAAGTAATCAGAGCTATTCCGGACTGAAGTAGTGTACGCAGGGCGATAAACCCCGCCGCGGAGTTCGGTTAATACGTATACTTGTAATTCTGTCTAAATAAAACTTTTTGATAAGGGTTAGACGGCCACATCTTAGATGGAGTAACTTTGCTTGAGGGTCATTCAGTTCAAGATATAAAATAGTTTCCTTGATTACAAACTAACCTCCGCAAGATTGATAGCGAGTGGTTTTATTTTTGCGAAATCTCGGATTTATGATTGTAACATTAGATTATATTTTTTTTTAGCTATTAAAGGATTTATATTACCACCACCACCACCATATTGGCTAGGGAGAAAGAGAGTTGTTAAAGGATTCCGTTGCTTCTTATATTCTAGTTCAGACAGCTCTTTTTTTATACCTCTGTATATATTGTATAATAATTTCAGAAGCCATTGTGAATGGATATAATTTTTTGTGAATATTTTTTTGACATAAATTTCTTATCTATTTATCTGCTAATTGATGCATATCCCAAAATTATTAAGATGCTGTCATTGTTCCTGTAAATACTTACGTTCATATTAACACACCCTGTACATATGTCGTTTTTTGCAGTGCTTACACTTAGAAAAAACACTTTAGACACTTTTCTGAGCAAATTAATAAATAAAGAATTTTTGAATTTAATGTATGAAAAGACATTATTTTCTCAATTTCCTTTTTCTGAACTTGATCGCTTTGGCTTCTGAATGACTCATATAATGGTATTCTTCAAGATGGTTATTGGTGAGAGAAATGACTTTTATATATCAAATATTCACATAAGCCTGTTTAAATTGTTTCTCTCTATCTCTCTCTCTTTATTAGCCTCTTTGAATTTTAATCAAAGTGGAATCACATAGACATATTTTTTTTCTATACATTTGGAGAGGAAAGGTGTTAGATGATCCACAGTTTTATGTCTGAGAGTTATCAGATTATGCCACAGGTTCACAAGGCTAACATCCAATATAATCATAGCTCATTATCTCGTATGGACGTATTTTTCTTAATAAAAACGTTTTTTTTTTATTTGTGTGTGTATATAGCATCTTTTTGCTTCAGTCTTATACAATTGAAACAATTGTCCTTCATAATACTAAAAATATTTAAAAAGCCCCTGTATTTTTTTTCTCCCTTAAATAGAACAGAGAACGGTATAATTTGAACATTTCGTACTGTAATAAAAGGGCCCGCCTTTTTTCTCTTTTGTGTTTTTTTTTTCTCTCAACAAATAACAGTGTACCGGCATTTTGGGCGAAACGATTATTTAGATTCTCGTTCTGTTTGCAAAATACTACTGTAAGAGCAGGCTAAATCGGGGGCCTCCGTGTGTCAGCTAATCGCTTGTCTTGTGACATGGAAGTCCCGAGTTTATTTCCGAGATCACATAAGTAATTGATATTTGTAGAAGTAGACACTTAGTTTGGAAGTTAGTAACGCATTTACAAACTCATTAACCGTGCTATTATAATTACATTGACAATTTGTTGCCATAACATTTTCTACTCCGGGATTGATGGAGAAAATAAAAGAGCGGAGAAGATAAAGTAAATATGTGTAATTGGTTTATCGCTGCGATTTGTACATATGAGATGTCGAAGATCAATATATTTTTTTTAAATCTACGTAGCGACGAGACGAGCAACATGTTCACTTGATGGTTAGTGACATGCCTGCTCATAATAATGCGGCGCTAGTGAGGATGATTAGAATCGTGGCTGTGTAACATCAGGGATCGCGATTTTCATGTCGCAAGAGACCGGGTGAAATATGGTGAACTGTCTAAACTTCGCTAGTCGGAGAAGCACCTTAAAAAGAAGAAGAATTAGGATGATATACACAGCCCCACATAGCGTTAATATGTTTAAGAGATGAGATATTAAGTCTCAGTCACCGACAGCAGACGCCTACCACCAGTATCGATTAATCTATTATTATTAGACGAGTTTCTAGTCTTTATCTTCTAGTTCTTCATTTAACAGATTATTTACATTTTTCTAGGTCTATATATTATGTATTTTTTTTAACGCGATCAGCTCAGCATCCGTGCCTTATCAGCATACGAAGCGGAATATACGTTCGAAGCTAATAAAATTTATTCGTAGCCGTTTATTTTAACGTATATTGAATTTTTAATAAAACTGCTTTAACGCGGCGCTCGTACTGCATTGTTCTGGTGCTTCCACCCAGTGATGTTGACAGGGTGGAAAATTTATAACCCTTGTGCAGTCGCAGTGTCGCGGACAAGGGCAGCCGTGTAACTAAAAAGAAGTCCGATCATTTTTCGTTAAAGCATTTGTCCCTTTCGCAGTTAATTTTTTACCGACAAGTAGGAAGCACTCAATTAGACCCACATCTCCTCAGAGCCGTCTGATTTTGACAATCTCATGTTTGGGGTTCGCAGAGAGAGATTATGAAAAGAAAATGCAGGAAAGAGTTATACGCCATTAAATTTACAAATCAGTAATTTTAGTAATTATAATAATTCCTTCTGTAACTCGGTACAATTAGCTTTGGTGGTAGGTGTCTGTTGCCGGAGACCATTTAGGGTAGTACCACTGCAGTGCATGTTTCTGCCGCTTAACAATAGCGTGTAAACATTACTGTTCCGATTTGAAGGACGTTGTAGCTAGTGAAATCACCGGGGTAAGGAGACTCGACGTGTTGTCTCAGACGATGAGCGCAATGTGGTGCAGTGTGTGACATCTTAATTAGCGTCACATCGATATGCGCGGATGTATGACTTATCGATCAGTTAAACGTCCCGCTCGTCTGGTCGTTTAATTATATAAAAAAATTAAAAGTAAATAAATAAATAGATAAATATTTTATCATACCTAACTATAAAATAGTTAAATTCAAATAAATCAAATAATTCTTAAATCGACAAAGAACGCGGGGAATTCTCGCGTTGTGTGGGGTAAAACGTGTTATACGAGGGAGAAGAAATCGCATAACATGAAAACGTGTTATACGAGTACCGTGTTCTAGAGGGTATTACTGTATTAAAGGGCTGTGATATTAATATTTAATAGGCTGCTTTATTTGTGTAAACTTGAAAAGTTAAAAATTAAAAGAAAACTCTCAAAAAAAAACCGGATTGAAAATCGCTTTTTAACTCCTGGCGGTAGGTCTCTGTTGCCGGATACCGTCTGGATAGGTCCTACTATCCTCACGTGTTGTGGGGAAGCGTATCACTTACCATCAGGTGAACGTTTAACTCGACTCATGGCTTCGTAGAATAAAAAAATATATATGGATTATTACGTTCACCTGATGGTTAAGTGATACCCGTACTCATAACAATGTGGCGCTAATTAGGATATATATACTGCACCACATTGCGCTCGTCACCTTGAGACATAAGATTGCCTTTAGGCCTTCCCCAGTGTCTTCCACCGAAGATATCATTATTCAACAACTATTGTTTACAATTTTTTTTCTTACTCATGAACTGGAATAATATGGGAACATGATTATTATGTATAGTACTGAAATAAGCAGAATCACTTCACGGAATCTTTATCCGGGAAATATTTTATCCCCATTTCGGAGGGAAATTTCCCTTTGTGAATAGAGAAGAAAGTTTGAGTAACGCGTACGCTCGTATTGTATTCACAAAGATAACATGCAATGTTTATTATAAAGAAAATCTTACTTTCACGTGAGAACGTCTCGTTATTCAAGAAAAAAACAACCGGATGTATTTGTGTAAAGATCACGTTTCATCATCAGCCGATGGAACTCCACTGTTCATTTGGAGCGATTACCCACCACGAAGGCCTAATGCGGATCGGTGGCAGCGAGAGCATCGTTTGTTGATCAGCAAGGTGCACCACGAACAAGTGAGGTTGGCTTGGGTCCAGTGAGCTGATGTGCTTGGCCGCTAACACCCCCGGTCACAAAGGTCACATTTGTCGGATAGTATCTGGATAAGTACCCTCGCAACCGAAGAGTATTACGGAGACCGTATTGTGTTTCGGTAAGGTTACTGTAATTATTAAATGTACTGTAACTGTAAATGTACTATAGTTATTTAAAATCTAGTGTAGTGTAGAAATCTTAACTAAAAGAAATAAGCAGGATGTTTATATAAATGGATGTAATATGTTTTTTATTTCATTTTATGAAGCGACGAGACGAGTCAAACATTTCATCCGATCGCAAATGATACCTGCCTGCTCATAACAACTTAGACTCTAGTCAGAATGATATACACTGCACCACATTATGCTCTTCACTGGACATAAGATTTGTCGTAGAAAATTTGTCTTACCGCAGTAATTTCACTAGCTACAACGCTCTTAAAACCGGATAGACAATAATGTTCGCATACTACCTGTTTGGCGGCAGAAATCAGCTCTTCGGGTGTACTTACGTTTTTTATCGGGTGGGAAACCTTCTCAAAAGATACCCTGTTACTAGGGGGAAGACAAGGTTATGTGGAGCCTCTACCTACTAAAACCCTCTCAGTGGTCTTCATAACTGCATTAAGAGGGACACCAGGATCTCCTACGGAACGACACCTGTGCCTCCCTGCACTGACTGACGTCGTCCTCCTAAGGCTCGCTTATTGAGCTCTGAGAGCCCCCACCCACAAGGCTCACGAGCCTGAGGACCCTTTTAGTCGCCTTGTACCACAAGTAGGGAATACTTTAGACCTATTCGTAATAGTCCGAGACTACAGAGCTGCGTTGACACCTACCTAGACGGTCTCCAGCAACAGAGACATCATCATCAGCCGATAGACGTCCACTGTTAGACATAGTCAACAGAGACTGGTAGGTCCAGTTGGATATAATTCAAGATTAAACCTACTTTGCATTATAATTAGGGTTTTCTATATAATTATTATTTATAATTATTGCTAATATTATTATTTAATAGAAACAATATAAAGTTTAATCGCTTCATCATTGAATTGTATCAACTTCACCCTTAACGGCCCGCCTATAAACCTGTTTTATATCTTGGCGGAAACTCGTAAAAAATTTCCCCTGTACTGTTTGCTTGAGGGAAAATTTATGTCATTTTCATCAGTGACGTCATCACTGTCGTAGTCCTCTTTGTTTATTTACATTTGACCTTGAAGGTTTGATATATAAAGGAGATATCAAAAGATCCATTCACCCATCACGATACCTACGAAACTATTGCACGTAGACACATAATTTGGTACAGATTTTAATTGCATCTGCCATTTAGAGGTCAGCTAAGAATGCATTTTACAAAATTACTTGCCCAAGTCATTTGCAGCAGTGACAATAAACAGAAGACTCCCGGGAGGCGACGGGTTGCAGCCAGCAAAGGGGGTAGGGAACACCTAGGAAAAGTTTAGAGCAAAACGAAGGTATGCCGCAAGGGGTGTGTTATCACTATACTATCACATATGATCCTTTGAGAAGGAACCCTTGTTAGTAATATACTTGTGGCTGACGATCTGGTGAGAGCCGCGGGAATCTACTGGATGCGAGCAACGCGGGACCGATCGATGTGGAATTATTTGGCGGAGGCTTATGTCCAGCTGTGGTCTATCGGTTGACGATGATGATACTTGTGGTCTAGTGTTTTAGTGTCTTTAGTATTTGAAAACTTCTTGCACATCCTCAAATGTAAATTTAATGTTATTATTTATATGAAATAGGTATTTCAGTTGGATATTTCATGGCGGACTCATTAGTATAGTTTTTGTAACTGAATTTTCGCAGGGAAACATTTCTTCAGGCTGAAACAAAAGTGTCTCGGATTTAACCGACAGCGCCGCGGGCGGTTTGTGATGCCGGGTAAGAATTTTGAAATTGTAATTGTGCGGTAAGTTTTAATTAGTCTGAAAATTGTGTCCTCAACTTGGTGCATGTGAGAACTTACTTGCCGCTCACCCGTTTAACTAATTTCAGTTTATTTTTACATTACTCTGTAATTGTTTAATATAAGATATACTTGCGTGTGAAGTTTCATAAACGAGCTTTTTTTTTATTCTATGAAGCGGCAAGACAAGTAAAACGGTATGGCGCTAGTTGGGATTGTATACACTGCAACACTTTGTGTTCCTCGCCTTGAGATATTGGATGTTGAGTCGTTACATCAGTTAATTTCAGTAATTGCATATATTCTCTGGTGATGGATAGTACTTGTTAGTCATCATTTGACTCCGACTACACATCGAATACTTGGTTAGCACTCTTCAAATCAAAACACAGCAATGTTTGCACACTCTTGTTACTATTATATACTATAGAAACGACCACACGTTTACCTGATGGTAAGTTGACCATGATGTGCCAGCCCATAACAACATGACATTAGTAGGAATGCACCACTTTGTACTCGTCGCGGAGACATATGTTAAATGGCTTTATGACCCAGTGGTGGACTAGACCGTCGTGGACCTGTCACCTTCTGTCCCGTATACGGAAGAAAGCGTTCAGACTGCGAAATGGAGTTAGGAAGGCAGCTAAACGAGGAATTCATTGCCTTCACTGATGAGTGAAGACGACAGTCGGCAAGTGTTTCTGGAATTTAGCAGAACGGCTACAGTAGCAGCATCTGTGATACTAGAATAATTATAGTCAAGTAAGGAAAACTAAAGATTGTTATCAGTAAGTAAGCAATAAAAAGAAGAAAAGAGAAGGAAATGCACAAGAAGGAATGCAGAAAAAGATTTTCGTTTTTTAGGTTTTTTTTTCATTCTGGAAAGCAAGCGTGAGACTACGGTCTTTGCTCGAGAGAGAGGAATAAGAGATGAAGTTTCAAAGATGAGCAAAGCATGAAAGAGTACAGAGAATGAAAGACAAGTGTAAGTAGAAAATAGAGCTGGAAAACACTGATGGTAAATGTAACGTACCCTAAAAGCCTTGACCCACCACACGCAGGGGATCGATAAAAACTGTTAAGTCTCGTTACACTAGTAATTACATTAGCTACAGTTCCATTTAAACTAGAACATAGTAAAATTTGCTCTACTATTTGGCAGCAGAAAAAGGAGCTGTGGTTTTACCTGCCTAGGTCTGCGGCAACAGAGACCTACCGCTGTTCTATCTGTATTCATCTGCCAATACCATATTAAGCTACTTCAACATTTAAAGGTGGTCATGTATTTTTTTTAATAATATGCGTAAATTCATTCGCTTCACTTGATGTTGAGTGACAACAAAATTATAGAAGCGTGCACATCTACAATAATATTGCTCTATATATGAAGAAACACAGAAAGTACTTGTTTGCGAAAATCCTAGACACTTTTAGCCGCCTTCTACGACAGGCAGAGCTTACCTTAATCCTATTCTTACTAGCCCGGGACTACAGGGCTGATAGTAACAGGTCTTTAGGCCAGGCCTGACCTAACCTCTGGCTTCAGTACCGAAGTGGTGACCTCCGTGTTACAAAGCAAACGCTTAGCCACTACGCAATGGTTACTTGTATAAATATTTATTTAATTGAGCGACGAGCTGAGCGGGACGTTCACCTGATGGTAAGTGATACGCCTGTCCATAACAACATGGTGCCAGTCAGAATAATATATACTGTATCAAATTGCGCTCGTTGCCTGAGACATAAGATGTTGAGACTCGTTAACCCAGTAATTAAACTAACTGCAGCACCCTCTAAACAGAAACAGAGTAATGTTTGCACACTTCTGGTTTGGCGGTAGAAACAGGTGTTGCAGTGGTATCCACCTAGACGGTCTCCGGCAACAGAGACCTACCACCAGTAAATTGCGGTCGCAAATAACGGATGAGTGAGGAAGCATAACTTCGTGGCGGTGAAGCTGTTGGGGCATCGAGTTTTGTTTTAATTGCTATCGTATTGCGCAATTAATTTGAGAACTCTGATCGTTTTCAAGAAACTTCCCCTTAACGTACACGTGATATTTCGGAATATATTCATTTGGTCTTTACGGCTTCGTTATATTTCAAGAAAAGCTAATAACTATTACTTTGATGACGTCATAAAGTTTAGTAAACAATGGATACTAGTAGGACATTTACTAATCTTTTTAGGTTACATAGCAAAAGCAAAAAATTATTAGTGACCTGCCATATTTGCTGATGGGGGTGTAAAGGTTTCCGCATAAAAATTCACGCGATCCAAGCCGACTTCACCTGTTCGTGGTGCACCCTGCTAATTAATAAACGAGGCTCTGGCTCCTACCATCCCGCATTGGGCCAGCATGGTGGTAAGTGGTTTTATGAACTATCCGATCGTAGGGAAATCTTTGGGGGAAGCTTATTATCCAGCAGTGATGATGATGATTTGCTGGTATCTTTCACGGTAGTTGCAATCGCAACGTCTCTTCCTACCATCTCGCAATTTCGTGAAAACACTTACGTTCATGTTTGATCTGGATATTCTTGAAAACACTAAATTTTAGGTTAGTATTGAAGAAGAAAAACTTGATCATTATCATATCGATCTAATTTTCACCGCACAATAGATTCCCGGAAGTACTCTCCGTCATTGTCGCATTCTCTTCACTTGGCATATAAGTTGGCGAACGTAGTCAGCTCGTTTCAATTACGTGGAAAGTAAGAAAGAAAATTTTTTTAAAAAAAAATTTTTCTATGATCACTGAATTACCCATTGATTGTTGGGCGCCAGTGGAAATATTCTAACTCATCAATATCAACCTCTTCCCTTTCATCTTCCAGACGCTGATTGTACTACCAATAGGTACTTTACAGGAGTTGTGCTGACAGGTTGTTCTATTACATCCACTTGTGTATTAGAGAGGTAGTAACATCTATCTCTCAGTTCTCATTTAACCAAGCATCATATTTCACTGTTATGAACAGTACATCCGCATGGATATATTTAGAAACATATATATATATATATCCTTTATTTTAACTGCTTATATTATATATGTCGTTGTCGTTGTAAAAATATATACGCTGCCGCGTACGGAAGGAAACAATTTCTTTATATAATATTGAGGTAAGATTTAACTTCCGATGGAAATACTTCAATCATACAATGGCGACGATGTAACGCTGGGGGAACGTTCAGGAGTCAGATGTATAAAGCAATCAATTACCACAGTGTTCGAGGAAATAATTTTCAGAAAGAAAACGTGATTTCTTATGAAATACACTGGTGAAATATTGTAGATATAACTATGAACGATATTCTTTGTTTATTTTATATTCTATTTATTTTCTTAGTATACTATAATATATACATAATCAGAGTTATCGGTCAATGGTCTTGACCTTCTAGTGATTGAAGGCTAAAAGACCCAACATAACACTAAGGGTGATATTTACTAATAACCATGTATTTATTTATGCATTATTACATAATTTAGGTGATGATTTATATGTTTATATATTTGAAATAAGTAAAAATATTCCATAATCAATAACGGTTTTAAAAGTTAGGTCTGTGCTGCCGGAGATCGTCAAGGCAGGTTGCCATTTCTTCCGCCAAATACTAGTCTTCAAGAATTCCGGTTTCAAGAATATTGTAGCTCTTTAGCCAGTAACCTTTTGATCTTTGAGTAATTTGATTAATTACTGGGGTAACGAGATTCAACATCTTATATCTAGTGCTGTGTATATCGTCTTAACTAGAGCCACTTTGGTTATGGGCATGCGAATATACTATTGGTTGAAAATCTCGTTTGTTCTGTAGTCTCCGCTATTAAGCTGATGACTAAGGTCTTTAAGCACTGCTTGTCGTTGAAGGCCACTAAAAGAATATTCGGGTTCGTGAGCTTTGACGGTAGGGGTCTTTATCGTCCACTAAGTGGGATGAACGATAAGTACGAGGTGGGTTAGTGTTTGTCGTACCAAAGCAAAGGCTAAAGTTATTCCTGGGACGTGCTTTAAGTGTAGTACCGGAAAGCATTGATGCGTTCCGTAGGAGATCCTGGACCCTCCCGCAACGGACTGAATATGATCACCAGGGGTGTATCGGTGAGTAAAAAATCTACAAAACCTTGTCTTCTCCATGAAGCGGGATATCTGTTTAGAACATTTTCCTTGATAATAAAAAAAGGTCATTATTTCGTACATCTCGTCTCTTAGAAGAATAAAATATTGTTAATGTAATACATTAATGAAAAAACTTTGCCCGTAGCCAAATGTCGGACATTAAGTAGTTAAGGTGAAAGAAATTTTATCTAAGTTAATTTATATAAGGGCTTATACACAATGATAAAGATTAAGAGAGAAGAACTTTAATAAAAGAGCTAAAACAATGAATAAGTATTACTCTGATTACAGACAAGCACAGCGTGAGTAACAGTCTATCAAGTAATGCAAAGAACATATACAAAAAAAAAATGTAATTTTCCTATAATTTGTCCTTTGAACTTCACTTTCATTTAGTTTTGAATAACGTTAAGTTTTGTGTGTAAAGTTTAAACTGATGTTGGTCGATGGTCATTAGACCAGGGAAGCACAGCATCTCTTCATTATGCGAGTCTGCTGGCTCTCATGAAAGAAACAGTTTATTAAGCACCCGCGCTAGGGTTAACAACACCCTTGTTACTTCAGGCGACGCTTTGCTTTCCAACATGTTTGTTTCTTATGACTTTAATGATATATTATATTGTCGCCGTGAAAACTTTCCATTTGTTTGCTGTTTTCAACAAACATTCTCATTACTTTTTAAAGTTTTTAATCACTTAAATGTTAGTTTTTTTTATTGTTGTTGCAGTGTTGTTAGCAGAATGTACCTGCTCCTCTCATCCATTATCTCTTATAGAATGGCCAAATTTTACGAATGAATAAATAAAACTTAACGATCTGTTTATCTGTTCGTCTCCATTGGGGGATACGATTTTATAACTCCGTATTTCACTTGTAAAATATTAAGTACGGCTCAACTTAAGTCGGATTGGTTATAATGTTGAACTAAGTAAAATTTGCTATTATTAACGCCTGTTAAAATTAAATTGTTCAGTCATTAAAAACAATAATTTAATTTGTCGTTATATAGAAGCTTTTGATATAGTCGAGATTTAGTACAGTAGAATAATTAAGTTTTTTATCGAAATATGATATTTATTAAAAGTTTTTTTTTCATTCTAAGAAAAACGATAAATATTCATACAAGTTGTCGTATAAGTTACCTTGAATACTAAGAATGACGGTATGCTACGATATATAGAAATTAGACATTTTCACATAACCATAGAAGGATTCAGAGTAAAAACATGTACCACATTACCGTCGATTTACCACTAAGCAGTAAGGTAAAGAGTAGTGTAATGCTAATAATTTTCTACAGGAAGCGTGGACTTATAAAAATGTTCCTTGGCTATTAAGGAGGATATCCCCACTAAGGAGAGAATATATTTTTATTTTGCAATATTCATCGCAGGGTCTTTTAAGAAATGCCCGGGCTTTATTTTGAGGTCTCATGAATAGTATTCTTTAGATGGTCTTAGGGTTTCTTCGAATCGATATGCTTACCTATCATTTAGATAATTCAAGAAGTCATAAATATATATTCTGGGTAAACATGCTTCACCATTTAAACCCTTGTTGTCAACATCAAGTGAATTTAAGAACAAGAATTAGTGCATTGTAAATAAAGATAAATATAGTAATAATAAATATGTACACATACAAACACTTCTTTGAGTGGAAATTTAAACTCCGATAGCGGGGGTGTTCTGGTGGACGTTCGAGTACCACTAATGGATTTAATTGATCTGATGGAAACGCTTTGTTCTGTTGCTCCACGTGAATGTACGGGCTGAAATTTCATCGCCGGCATTTCATCGGTTGATACGGACATTTTAAAATTGTTTAATGTCTATGAAATTAAATGAAGAAAAATTTTTTTTACTAACAAGTAGTTAAAATGTGTATATATTTTAATAATATAGGTTTGTGCTTGAGAACGATTAGGCCTGATATCAAAAGAGGACTTAAGTATTTGGAGGTAAAGCGGACTATTCCAAAAGAAGCTTATCCAGTCTTTAATTTTTTTAAAAAAATCACTTTTATTTCATTCTTTCTGATCTGATTCCAGGAGACTACTCCAATCCTTTATTATTCTATTATAAAGAAAGATGTCATACGTTTTGTATTTATAAGCATAGTATCAACAACGAAGACATGAATGCTTGTCGTCTATATTAAAATTTATTAATTAAAGTTAATTAAAAGATCTTTGTAATAAATCATTTTCAATTAAGTACTTTGAAATATTTTAATTTATTTCTATGTGCAATATCCGAACGAAAGAAGACGGATAAAAAGATGATATGATAAGAAAGCTGATGCATCATTCATAACCTATGCAAGAGTAATACAAAGAATGCTTACAATTTAAAAACTTTAAAAATTTACTATTTCAGTGAAAATATTTAAGAATGGTTTTAATAAATAAAAACAGATTATTTATATTAGATTATTAGTTGAATGATGCCGACTGCTGATCATATGCCGGCAAGCATCCATAACGATCCTGTCCTGCCATCAAGAGACTTCTCGCAACCTTTACAAGATCCTTGGTTCATTTAAAAATAATGTTTAATAAATAAACAATTTTTATTTTTTATACAATAAAAAAAACACCTATACACAGTCGTAAATAATGAATTACATAACTCAGTGATAGTTGCGCGAAGAGTGAGGGCGAGAGGGAGGTGAGGGCGCGTTTGTTTGTTTGCTTTACATAATTCTGATTCTCACTCTTAATTGAATTTCATCTCGTTTCAAACTACGTGCCGGTACAATCCTCGTGCAGCTTTCATTTATCGGGAACCGAATAATTTATTATCGGAAAGCGGGGGAAAATATAATATTCTTGGTGACGAACCATCCCCATCCGATGTAATTGACGCGACAATTTTTATTTTAACGAATCGCTTTATTTTGATATTTCATATAAACCCTTATACGAGAAACTGTATATTTTTTTAACAAGCAGATAATTAATATTCTTAACATATTATCAATGAAATATTTAATTACTATTTGTTATTATAATAACTGTAACACAAGTCAGATAATGATAGTTCTTAATATTACAATTATTTATTCTAGTGCATACAGTGGTGATTAAATAAATAATAAACAACCCTCTTAATGCACCTACAAGTAGGACTTGAGATCTTGTCTCAGAATGAGAGAGTAAAGGATTTTTATTCATCTCGCTGGCCTGGGTAATGAGACTCAAAATCTTATATCTTGAGGTGACGAGCACAATGTGGTGCAGTGTATAACATCCCAACTAGCACTATTATCTGGTGAAAATACCGCTCATCTCGTCGCTTCGTTGAATAAAAAAAATATCCTATACACCTCTTTTCCTTTTTCCGGTGCGTTTTTGTAATCATCATCATCATCAACCGAGAGACGTGTACTGTTGGACTTAGGCCTCCCCCAAATATTTCCACATCGATCGGTCCTGCGCTGCTCGTATCCAGTAGCTTCCCACGACCTCACAGTCAGCGTAGCTTCTAGTATCGCCGGGTACCAGGGCCATCATTTGTAGAGGTTCATATGAGGATTTGGATCATTTCCCACCACACTGGCCCAATGCGGGTTGGTGGGAGCCAGAGCGCCGTTTGTTCATTACCAGGGTCCATTACGAGCAGATGAGGGTGGCTTGGGTCCCGTAAGTTGTTGTACGGGACCCCTTGGATCCCGGGACAAAGTTAATCATAAACTAATGAGTTATTATAAGTTAGTTAACTTTTATTTATAATAACTGTCTTACCATCATCATTTCAACCGATGGACGTCCACTGCTGGGCATAGGTCTCTTGTAATATCTTATAACAGCTGTTAAATAATAATGTTGCTAGTTATGTAAAACAAATTGCGTACATGTTCAACATAAATCATAAATAAATGTAGCGATATACTTCGTTGTAAAAATGTAATATTTCACGATGGCATTGTTTTTTTTTTTAATGTTATCAGAATATGAAAAATATGTGATATGTTATACTTTGTTATAAATTGGGGCACTGTTAACAGTTTATATATTATTACAGAGAAATCTAGAATGAAAGTTCTTTATGTTAGTCTATTTTCTAGAGCCTCATAAGGAGGATTAAGTTAGGCTTGATTGGATCTATGTCTAGGTTCGAAAGTAGTGCTCAAATTCGTTGGGTTATTGGTGAATATGGAGTAAAATAATAATATGTCTAAAAATACAATATTGCTCATTATTCACCATGTAAGTGTTATTTTAATATATTCGTGTTAAGTTAAATTTTAAGTAATCTAAAGAAGTTTGTAGATGTATTTTTAATCTTCAACTTGAAATGAAGTATGAAATAAAAGTATTATTAAATAAAAAAATGATCTGAAAGAGATGTTATAACGAAAATTATATGTCTATCATCATCATTATTATCAAACGATAGACCCTCAGTGGGTGTAAGGGGTCCCGCACAACGACACACAGGACCCGTACCAACCTCACTTGCTCGCGGTGCACTCTGCGCAGTAATAAATAAGGTTCTGGTTCTCACCAACTCGCATTGGGCCAGCGTGGTGGGAAAAGGCCCAAATTCCCCTGTATGAACCCTACAAACGACGGCCGCTAGCGCGTGGCGGTACCGGAGGCCGTACTTACTGTGTGGACCTATGATCTGGTGAAGGTCGCCGGAAGCCTCTGGGTCGACCGAGGTGGAGATCTTTGGCGAAGACCTATGTCCAGCAGTGGACGTCTATCGGTTGATGATGTCGATGAGTTGCCCACTGCCAGACAGAGGTCTCTCTTAAAAAGTCTATAGCAATCAGTCCTGCGCTGCCTGCATACATATCTGTTTCAGATACTTTCAGATCATCGATCAACGTAACTATATGTATACGAAAATAAACATATATAGTATTACATAAATCATGTTTTGTTTATTAGAATTTATTACTGACCTAACAGTAGTATTTAATATATAAGAACATAGATCGTACATCTAAGATTTGATGGCAGTAGATTAATTTGATTACTCAAGTTTATTCCGCAGAGGTTTCGTCATTGTTAGTATATATAATATTTAGATCATAATATGTATTAGCCTATATTAACTATTAAGTATCATATATAATGATTTACCAAGGTTTATTAGATCGTGGTGTATTAATTTTCTATATGAACAGGATATGCTCTTCAAGGGTCTGTCATATTGCAGTAGCTTATCATGACGGTACTCTTTTATTAACTATGCTCATGTTTGTTATCTTAACGGGAAGAAAGTACTTAAGTGTACTAAAATATTTCTAAAATCTGAATATACTAATTCTTCTTGGATATCCATAAATTTTATTAAGTAATCTAGATAAAAACTCTCAATTGAAATTGTTTTCAATGGCTCAACTAAAATTGTTTTCTATCTGAAGAATCCGTCGAGATTCACAAGTTTTTGCTTTCCTCTACTACTTTACTTCTAATCCTCACACATCTTATCTGTATAAGCGCTTTGTGCAGCGAAACTTCATCTCGCTCCTCTAAATCTCTAATGCTTAAAACTCTGTCACACCCTTCAGAACTCTACAGTAATCTTTTACTATACTCAAGCAAAAACTTTGATTTGTTCCTGCTTATAACACTCAAGGCAGTAACCTTTTAGTGATAATTTAATAAGAAAAAAAATATTATTACTTTATTTAGGCTCTTATTGTATATACTATTGTGATTTTTTGGCTACAGATTTTTAACTTTAAGAAATTACATTGATACTTATCTTGCCCCTCCCCTTCTTTTTTCTCTATTTTACCAATAACATCAAATGGTAAAATAGATTTTATCTATTTCTGTTGTTAACAAATATTTAAAAAAAAAACACGTTAAATTAGCTCGGAAACACTGTCCAGTGCAGATTTAGGGAACGCTGGCAATGCTGTTAACATGCTGTAATTCTTGTTAACAGCTCTAATTAAGCTTAAAGGCTCTTGGGGATAGTTTGGGACAATATATGGACAGGGGCGCCTGACGTAAAGTTTTGCAAATACAAATTCTAACATTTTAAACTATAGCTGTATGTTATAATGATTGTATAGTAGCTTACTTTTTGAGGTCCAAGATTTTAGATGCCGATTTAATCCGCTCTTCATCATCAGTATCAATCAGGAACTGCCGAAGCCTTTGAATAATGTTAGGTTTAAAATAATATAGAACTAGTTAAATTACTCTGCTCGTGTCATCTTCATGCCTTGTAGTAATTGATAGGATTTTTTTGTAATAATTCTTGATATGATACAGATTTGGTTATCGATCATCAGATATTATTTATCCTTCTTTAAAGCTCTCCATAAATTGAGGTTCTTTGGTTTTCGCATCTACTTCCAGTTGTTTTAATGATGTACCTTGCGAGTCCATCATTATTCGAAATTCCTACCCTGCCTACTATATTTGACACTATAGAAATGGTCTTTTCAGCACCAAAGTGCAATTCTTCTTCTTGTCAATTGTTACAGTATTGAAACTGATCATAATAAAATAGTGTACTACCAGTTTTACTATCCGCTTCTTGCCCTTCTTAACTGCCGCTCTTTTTGTATATTTGTGCAATGAAACGTCTATTTCCGCTCCAAATGGATCGGTTGCTGGATATACTCGTTAGTCTGAAAAAAGTCATAAGTTTTGATTCATTTATATGTTTATAGGATCCAGTATATTCCCAGCACTCACCTTCAGCACTACATATCAAGCGCATTTGTTCCTCCTCTTCTCTGTCTCCACCTTCCCTTATCTGGCGTCATCCTTTATATAGTACATTATATCAAAGATGGGAACGGAGGAAACTTCTATTAATATATATTTATGTTTATTACCCATAATACGCATAAGAACATAAATGAGATTTGTCTCTCCGTTGCTATGTGTAAGTAAATTTCATTCTCTCGTGACGTTTCCGTCGTTACCTTTTGTTTCCGTTTGTCTTTTGTTTATGAAAAATGTATACCAATTACCGGGTCGCGTGCTGCCTGAGAATGTTTCATTTGGAACTCTTGTTAACATCAATTCAAAGCTAAATCCTTATTTCACCATCAATGCCCATTGTTTCCTTTCCTTACATGTTTGAGATTTTCTGTGGTTATATTTCTAGATAGATGAATTATAAATTCAATGATGGTTGGGGATGATTTTACGTAGTAAGTTCATTTTTTATTTAAACCAGTTAATATGTAAAAAGGGAGTTTGAATTTTTTGGTAACTTTATATAAAGGGCATGAAAAAAATCTCTGAAATTAATTTTGATGAAACTATAAAAGTTGTTTTTATGATCTATCTACTATATATAAGGCTTCTGTAATGGGTTGTCGGTTAACACAGAGGGATAGTACCTGATAACGCTATGACACTCGTTATACTTTTAACCGGTGAAATAAAATAACGGTTAATTTTAATCTCATCATATTGGTAATGGCTATAAGAGCAAACTGTTTAACCAGTTTCTAAAGACTTCCTTATGAGCAGATTGAGTAAATTTCTCAGATGCAGTAGTAAAATCCCAAATATTGGTCCGTAAATTTATTACATACAATCCGTACTAAGTTTTACGTATCGAGGTGAAAGTGCTTATAGAATTACGTTTGATCTCCCACTGGGTATGTACTTTGTAAGTGTATCCCAAAAATATATTTATTAAATCTGTTTCCATAACCGAAGGGTTTTCTGAAGGGATCATATTTGTTAGTATCGTTTTCGCAAACCCCTTGCGGCGTACCTTCGTTTTGTTCTAAACTTACAAGCCAGAGGTAACAACGGTGGATGGTTACATTGTTTCCAAACAATCAGGTTATTTTAACCTAAAAGTTTTGATGTCATTCTGTCTCCATGTAATAAGAAATACCTTTGTTAAATTTTACATAATGTTTACCCGATAATTTCCTTGAAAACATACTACCCTTAACTCTTGTGACTTCTTTGGTCACTATTTCTTCTCTTTGTTGTATATAAGATTAGTTATTAATTAAACAAGTTTTCTAATACAATTACATTACATGATAATACATAAAATAACTCTGAAAATGAGATTACGGGATTAATAAAATATATCATTATAGTAATCAATGTAAAAGGTAAAATAAACCACGTTACGACTTCGGAAGTACGTTTGCAGAATTCTCTCTTCCGCTTTATCAATTTTTACGGAACAACTTATTTTGTTATTAAAGTTCTGTTACTTGACAATAATCAAGTGATAGAAAACAAAAATTCTTTTTGACTAGTATGTTACATTATATCTTTAGTGCATTTAAAATGTTAGTAAAAGTAATAACTATTTTACTGTGGAACGATCTGAATATATAACGACAAAATATGGCAGATAATATACGTAGACACATTTGAAATTAAAAAAAAAACCGATGATGAAATCCTTCGCAATCTACTTTACAACATCCGGCGATGTATTATATTTCCTGAGACAAATAACAGCAATTTCAACATCCGTAGTAAATCAAAGGTATAACAAGGGATATGATAATAATGAGAGACAAAATTCTCGTAAAATCGAAGTAATTTTCTTTAGTATTAATAAATGTTTCATCTTATGTTTTTGTTATAATAACATGTATAATTACGGTTAATAATTACTTGATTATTAACCTTCGAAATTATTAGACGTAGAGTCAAAACTTTGTACAGAAATTACTTTTGTCTTAATTTACATTTGCACCAGTGTTCATAAAGAGAAGGGGCCCGGGAGACAGCGGGTTGCTGCCGGGCGGGGACGGCTACAGCCGGCAAACCGGTGGGGGAATAGCTGGTAAAATATAACCATCCACTGTCGTTACCATTGCCTTGCAAGTTTAGAACAAATGCCGCAAGGGGTTGGTGGTTACTACATACATACATATATACCACGCCTCGTTCCCAGTACGGTAGGCAGGGACCACCTCTCTCCACTTGCTACGATCCTGGCACACATGTCTCGCTCCTTCAACTTTCATCAGCGTCTTCATGCATGCTCGTCGGTTGCGTGTACTTTGCGAGTGCATCAGGGAGTACTCAGCCGTCTGTCCAGCACTATTTTGAGTAACGGATATGCGATCTCGGCTTCCCGAGCTACTACTGTCTCCTTTCTACTCTTTCCAGGTAAGTAGTATTCCCTCTTATTGTTAATCCCTTCTCAAAATCCGCAATCCCTTACAGTACACATTTCCCTACCTAATCCTTCTTATTTCCTTTCCGCCAAGCCAGTGGTAAGCCGTGCCCAAGTGCTGCGTGCCCAGAGGCGAGTCTGGGATTAGCGTACCATTGCCTTGGGATCGGGTGACTCCAGAACAAGGTTAACCTTGCCCAAACATTCGGGGCTCTGTTTGGGTCCACAATTATTTTCCCTTGCTACTTGTGGGAACGCAATGGAGGAATATATTTTGTGCCAGAATGGCGGAGACGAGGATCTCAACCCGTCACGTCTCGTTTCCCGTGGGAGCCGTAAAGTGGGCTGCGGATAGCTACTTTGCTACTTTGGTGATAACTATACTATTAAATATGATCCTTTCGGAAGACTTTTCAGTTTCGGTTGAAACAGATTTAATAAAAGGTATGTTTGGAGAATGTATTTATATCCGGTTTACAATGGAAGGGTAAATCTAGTTCTACTAGCACTTCCACATCGTTATATATTTTATGAGTATACTTGTGTAGGTCCTCGAATGGCGACTGTTTGCCGGAAGACGCAGTGTCAGGCCCCCGTATAGGTGTTTTGACGATCTAGTGAAGGTCGCTTGAAGCAACTGGATGCGGGCAGCGCAGGCTTCTTATAAGTGGAGGTATTTGGGAGAGACTTATGTCTGGTGGACGTTTATCAGATGATGATGATTACGAATCATTCTACTTCGTTAGTCTATTATGCTAAAAGCTAATTAGTGTATATAGTTTCTTCATTCACATAACGGTTATTTGGTGTGCTAGTTAAAATACTAAACTAATTTTTATTTTATCTGTAGTTAAAGAAAACTTGACCTTAATTTTATGTAGTGTTAAGTTTTGTTTTGAGCCAAACGCGCACCTTATGTCATATGATACGCTTGCCCATAACAGTGTGGTGCTAGTAAGGATGATATATATACTGCACCACATTGCACTCGTCGCCTGTGATGTAATATGGTGCGTCTCATTTCACTTCCACTAGCTACTTTAACTACACTAGTTTCAGCACCCTTTTATCAGGAACAGTGACATTTGCGCAGTACTCTTCGTCGGCAGAAATCGGAACTGTAGTGATAGTGAGGCCGATAGTGAAGTGTGTTACAGGAATCTCTTGCTCTCGTATGTTGAATACAATGAAGCTGTAGCGATAGAATTATGATAGGTAGCTTGTCGACGTTTGAAGAAGTCAATATCATCAACCGAATTCAACATGGAAAGGAATGGAACCAGGGACTTAAAACTAATGGTTGCCCAATCCGCCGTGCTAGATAATAAGGTTCATTCCGATTTGAATTTTAATATTTTTTCTATATTGGTGTAGTCAAAGGTTACTTGCTTTTACCATTAGATGAATGTCTTGCTCGTCTCGTCTTTTCAGATCTCCTGTGACTTTTGTGCTCAACATGAAGGAGAATGTAAATTCCATTCATATTTACATATTTGACGTGCCTAAGTACATTAATAATTTAAATTTGTGCACAGCGACATTCCCGCTCACATATGTGTAAAACATTACACGGAATGTTTTGATGAGCAAGTACAGAATATATGTATGAGGAGATTTAAGTACATTTACTTATTCCTTTTAATACTAACATTATAACTTTTGCTAATATTTAGACTCGTCTTTTAAATGTTTAAAAACTCTTTTACTCGGATAAAGTGAAGTACTTTACGTCATTTCAATAAAACATGTAGACGATACGGTTTCTGAATTCTTTTGTATGCTCATACCGAGATAACTTCGTCCAGCGAAGTGTGTATGAAAAGATATTTTATTGATTTTAAAGCAAAAAAAAAATATTCACAATATCCTTAATATTTTAGAAAGGTATAATTTGATTAAAATTAGAAATTTCTTCTGTTTTTCAGAAAGCTTCCACATGGTCATTTTACGTGTTGAGTGGATTCGAATTGTCTATGAGGTCGTCCAGACGAATCCTTTTAACTTTTACATTGACTCTAAAAGGACAATGATTATTGTAGTAGAACCCGAAAAACTTGAAGGATTTATTTAGGGATTGAGATGAAATAACAGATCATTGCGTCGAAGAGGCTGCGTTTATTTTCCGAACAGAAATCATACAACTGTTCTGGTAACTCCGCTGAGGATTTACGAAGTTTAATATGTTAATTTCTCATGAGTTTGATTTTCCTCCAGGAATTATTCTCCTTTAAAAGATCCTGTGGATACCAAGATACAGCGCTTTTCTTATCGAAACATGTCTTAGTTTTTTTTTAAATACTTATCATCTTTAACATGCAATGATAACTACTCCCGCGGTTTCCAGTAAAAGCGGCCGTTATTATAAAGTTCTTAACGATTTTACTTTTATAATAAAACAGGGAGAGGCAAAAGTAATTATTGCAAAGTATTAGGAAGTGCCGAAGTAGAGTCACAATTAGTTTTAAACTCATTTTTCTCTCCCCCCCGCAAGGCTCGCGGAGAATGATTACGTCCATCCATTACACGAGTAACTTCAGCACGGACGCTGAAAAAGCTTCCTTCTTACAAAACTGAATCCTATTTTTTAACACAAACATGATGCGATGTTGCGTGAAATGAGATACATTTGCTTTATTATCCCGTCCTATTACAGTAATAAAAGATGTTCCGTGTATATTAAAGTGAAAAAGTTTATATATAATACCTGATGGAGTTAGGTCTCTGCTGCCGGAAACCGTCTAGGTAGGTACCACCGCAGCGCTTATTCCTGCCAACAAACAGTAGTGAGCAAACATTGCTATTCCGATTTGAAGGACGTTGTAGCTATTGAAATTACTGGAGTAACGAGACTTAAAATATTAATCTCACGACGCGCGCAATGTGGTACTGTGTACAACATCCTAATTAGCGGTACATTGCTGTGGGCGGGAGTAGGAGTATCTCTTACCATCAGATGACCGTCCCACTGGTCTCGTGGCTTCATATTAAAAAAAATCTTATAAGGAAGTTTTAGGTTTGTATTTAGATTTGCTCACCCCTTTAAATACTGGAAAAAAGTCATATTTATAAATTGTTATACTTTCTTTTCCAAAATCTAGATAGTCTACGGAAAGTGCTACTACTGAATCATAATCATCATCATCATTATCAGCCGACAGACGTCCACTACTGGACATAGGCCATAACACTGAATGCATTCAATGAACTGCATCATATTTTTTTTATTTCATTTTATGTGATGTTAAGTGACAATAAGGCTGTTGATGGTGAAGCTTACTCGTGCAGAATATTCTGTCAGTTGTATGCTAACAGCTGGAATACACAATGATGATATGATAGCAGGTTTATGTGGATGGTAGTTAGTCAGGCGGGTCAGGAATAACTCTAACAGAAAAAAATACTTTACGTGTGACCAGGTATCGAACTGGAGACCTTCGTACAAGGCAAGCGGTTAGCCAGTACGCCTCGGTGGCAGTAGAGTTGACCTTGGAAAGCTGGAATCGAACCCAATGCCAGTTGCCGTCTTTATTTCCATGTCACTGTGAACGTTGAATATATTCATGACGTCGGGTAGGTATCACAAAATTTCAGTAATATTCAACACTACATCACGTCTTCCACTACAGGAGCGCGTGACTGAATTACAAAGAAAAACTTTTTCAGTCTTTTGATTTATACCATTTTTTTTTACTATGTGAAGTAATATAATATATTTTACAACGTAACATGAATAGCTCTCTTAATGTTCCCACTGGTGGGACTCAGACTCGACATAAGCAGCAGGTTGTAGAATATATTTTATACTTTTAAATAACACTAGAAAAAAATCTTGATCTTTATGTGTCATTTACTCATGGTAGATTCCTTTTGCCGGAGACCATAGGGTGGTACCACCGCACTGGTATTCCTGCTGCCAAATGATATTACACACTATCGTTTCGTTATTCCGATTTGAAGGACGTTGTTGCTAGTGAAATCACTGGGACGACACTGAGACACAAGATGATGTGTATAATAACAATATCCTAATTAGCGCTACATTGCTATGGGCAGGTGAACTTCCTGCTAGTCGCGTGTTTCCGTATAATAAAAAAAAGTCTTATTTATAAGGAAGATTCGTGTTTGTATTTATATTTACTTACCTTTCCAAATAACGGAAATAAATCATATTTAAAAATGTTACACACATGACTTTCTTGATGATGAGATGGCTTTTCAAATATCTTGAACCGGAAAGTGAAATCGACTACTTAATACATTTAATGCATTGTATTATATTTTTTTTTATTTAATTTTTCGTGACGATGAGTGCAATATTGTGTAGAGTTTATCATCCTAAGCTCAACTTGCTAAGTGAAGGCATTTCACTTAAAGTCAGATGACCGTCCTATTCGACTCATAGCTATGTGAGATAAAAAAAAATATTGCGTTTACTTTATAATAGAACCTTTTTAATATGTATCTTAAAGTTGTCAGCATTACTCCATAACGTATAAAATATTTTAATTCAGTTTCCTTTCATATAACAAATAAGTATATTATTTAAGTATAAGCGACGTCTAGATGTGTTTAAGTAAAGCGTAAGGCAAGACAGTCTGTTGTAGTTGCATTATGCAGGAATTACTGGAGTCCAGGAATAAGTAAGTTCCTACAACTCTTCGTACTTTAGTCGAGGCGTGTTAGCTTTAAAAGTTTTAAAGTTAATTCTAAATTATGCAATGTTTAAGTGATGCTGAGCTTGCATCTCCTCGAAACGAGCAAGTAAGTCGGTGAATGTTCTTAACTACAGATTTTTGGAAGATAACTTGTTGCTTTATTACAGTATAATAAATTGTAATATACAATTAGATAAGTTTTAAGATTCAAGGGACGTTCTTGTTTTACTTATATTTCAACCGCTTTTAAAAATTATAATATGGACCAGCTCTTTCACAAGTATCTTATAATCTTACTATTAAATAAATTACGAATCTGTTTTAAGTATTCACTAGTAAAATATCTCAAGATAAATATCTTTAGTGCATCCTTACCGCGTACTAGAAGCGAATGACGCCTTATGTCTTTTTCAATACAAACTCAATTTGCATCTACTTCCGTTGTGACCGTTACTTCCTTGACCATGTTTCAGTAGTAAGAGCTATTTAAATTAATAATTATAACACGCTAACAACGATCATTATGTTTGTTTATAACAAATGATTAATTAACCGTTTCCGTCCAGCTATGATGACCGTATCACCCCTGTAACTCCCTTTGGAGAAAGAGTTTCGTAATATCCATTCTTAGCTGACCTCTGTGTAACATAATAAATATTTCTACCAATGTTTGAATCTTTGCGTCTAATAGTTTTGGAGATATTGTGATGAGTCAATTGATCTCTCATTCATCAATCACTATTAGCCGACAGACGTCCATTGATCCCACAAAAATCTCCACATCGATCGATTCTACACTGCCCGCAACCTTCACCAGAAAGTCGGAACACCTGGTGAGGGGCCTCTAGACATTTATATATATAGATTACTAGTCGATTCCCACCCGCTTTGCTGTCACCTCTGTAACATCCCTTTGGAGAAAGAATTCCGTAAAAATCTCTTCTTAGCTGACCTCTATATGACAAAATTAATATCCCTATCAATTTTTCAGTCAATTTCGGAGACATTAAAATGCGTTAATCGATCTCTAGATATGCCCTCCATCCATTTCTGTAAATTTCAAGACCGTAGGTCTTTCACTTCCAGAGATAATGTAATGAGACCATTACAGGTGCAGATTTTTTATATATATAGAAACAAAGATCTTCATAATTTTTTTTTCAAACCTTACGTTTACTATCCGTTAAATCTTGATCTTAATTTCACATCTTAAGCGGTAAAGTATATAGTTACGTTGAATACTAACTACTAACGCTTAACGCGGTAAACAGGAATCAAGGCGAATGGTCTGCGGACTGTTTCAGTTCTCACGGGTATCCGATTAAGTATTACCGGATGGCCCGTAACACAGCTATAGACATGTACTTGTCAAGCAACATAAACTCCTCCAGGACATAATAATTGTGTTATATAATTTATGTCTAAGGCTTGACTGATTAACGAAGGATGTATATAATCCTATAACAATTGTCGTTTTAATGACATATGATATAGACCTCTCCCAAAGATCTCCACATCGTTCGGCACTACGCTTAAAACCACCTAAGCTTAAACTTACCCCAAATAGCTCATAACCATCGAACCATTCCACGTCGAATGATCACGTTCCCATGTCGATAGCTTCACTAGTTTTCACGTGATTGGCGAACAAACGAAACCAATTTCATTATGCATGTATATATAGATTTTTTTCTTTGCTCGTTTATCTTTATTTTATCTTTTCGTTAACAGGTTATATTTGCATAGATGTATTTAAGGCGCAACTCATTAGACTAACCTTTTTAAGTACAGTAATATATGCTAGGATCTAGACTGACATAAATACAGATTGAGTAAGTCTGCAGAGCGAAGATATGTTACGGAATAATATTATTCAGAGGCAAGGGAATGTTGCCGTCTAGTAATTTAACAATGCGGCTCCCTTTGAAATTGTATTAAGTCTCTACGTTCGAGGTTGGTTTTGGTTTAGAAGTGGTGACTGTATGCTGATTAATTCCTAAGTCAATTTATTGGTGGTAGGATCATTCGTAGAGATCGTCGAAGCAGGTATCACAGCACGAGTAGTGTGAAAACATTACTTTGTATATGTTTGAAGGCGTAGCTAGTGACGGTAGTCTGGACGAAACTTAATATCTTATATCTCAAGGCGACGGACACAATTATAGTGTAGTCTGTCTGTATGTTTATTATATAATTAATCGAGAAGACGAGTGGGAAATCACTTGATCATAAGTGATACAGTGGTAAAAGAGATAAGTGCTTTAATGTTTATATGTGGAAGAATTTTTTTTTATAAAATGATGTCAGTAATTATGATGATGTCATGAGATGGAGGCTACAGAGATCTTCAAAAATCATGAGTGTTGCAAGTAACACAGGATATATGGGCGCTTCACGGTTCTGCCATCTACCGGAAAATTAATGCAATAATATTTTATTATCTTTTTCTGTAATTACCTCAATTTGTAACATCAAATTTAGAAGACTTGTAATTGACAGTTCCGTTATGTTGACACTGTTATTTTCACTAAAAATCAATACGATTAATAATTAAATTAATTATTTAAGACTTTTAGTTCAATGAAACCGTAATATTATATTGTTCTTGTAATTATAAAGACTCAAAAAGATTTATATTTGTATTAAAAATAGTCATGTTATTGATCGATAATACAATTAAGTTAAAAAAAGCCTGACTCTCACTTAGACCAAAAACGATCTTAGATTCGATTATCGCCCGGTTGTTAGTTTGAAGCCAGCCCGCTGGTGAGGTCCCTCTGTCCAAAACCATCAACTGGCGCAGCCTCGAGGTCCAACTCAAGGCCGCGATACCCCAGCACCTGGACGGAATCCCTAGAACGATCGACTTGTTCGATACTGCCAACTGAGCGATCGACTCGTTGACTCATCATATCTACACATACACATACACAGCCGTCGAGGAATCGTCGAGGACGATACCCGAATCGGACTACCTTCTCGGGTCCCTCCCGGTGGACCTTCGACATCTGATCAGAGCCAAGAACGTCGCAAAGAGACTTTTCTCTCGCTATAGATCCGAGGAAAGCAGGATATAACTGCGCCGTCTTTAAAGACAACTAAAATACCGCATATCCGAATTTAGATCCGACAGATGGGACAACCTGCTTTGCGACTTGGAGCCTTCGAACGCCACTTTTTGGCGTCTGGCCTGCAGTCTCAAAGTAAAGAACACGACCGATATGCCTCTCCTAATGATCAATGGTTCCTACTTAGCGTTGGAGGATGCCGAAAAAGCCGATTGTCTAGCCGACAGCCTAGAGAGCCAGGGTACTCCCTCAACCATACCAGGGGACCCCGCTCACCTCAAATTGGTTTTTACGAATTAGCGCACGCCCTGGTATGCGCTAAATCCTAACATCCGCCCTCGATTAAGAACGCTGCGATACAGCTATAAACACATCGCGTATACGAAGTACACCCGCGAACAGGGGCGGTCCTCACCGCCCAGAGATTCCGATACAGGCGAAAGTCGGGGAACAGGTCCCTGCCCGCCCTCGACGACCGAGTAGATTCGCCAGAAAAATAAAAAACCAGACACAATGAACATAATGAAATTTTTAAAAACAGTCCGTAGATCCGGGTCCATGAGTCCAGTGTCAAAGAAGCTGTAAGAGTCGCTTTGGCGTGCAGCGCTTACATCATCACGAATCTGGTGACTCATTGTTATTCTGCGTTTTGGTCTGCGTAGTTCTTAATATATTATGAACAAATTATTTCCGTACTTCTAATTTGTTTTTAACATGGATCTTGAGGATGATCCTGACCACCCGCCGATATATACGATATTTCCTGTTAATATCGTACGGCGATTCAAAAGTATTAAATTAAGTCGTATGCGAGCTGAAGTATTTATCAACTTGAACTTGTTGATGTCTTAAATTTATTCTGACCGTAGCTTCTCTACTGACCCTCATTACAAAGTTTTGGGATAAATCTAAGTCACACAAAATACAAAACTTCACTAAAGGGTCTTAAACATGTGCGTAATACTAAAACGTATGTCGGCGGTTAAGTTAGATCTCCACTGTCCGGTAAGATATTCAAACTTAAACATGCCCTTGGAGAAATAACAGCTCATTTACCATTTTAAGGTTCCGTACATAGGATTACTCTAAAGTATCATCTGCTCTATACGGTCAGTCAGTGTAAAAAAGTTTGAGGACCGGTTGGTATAGATCGACGGGCGAAAAATTTTATTTATAAGGAAGTTTCGAGTTTGTATCTATGTTTACTTACCTTTTTAAATACCGGAAATAAGTTATAATTACACAGATCCGCCGTATACGGTCAGTCAGTGTACAAAAGTTTGAGAGCCGCTGGAATAGATCGATAAGCGCAAATTATTCCGCATAGACTAATACTTCATAACGAAATCCTTAGAGAAAGTATTAATACGTATCTTTTATTTACCGAAGCCGAGAGGATCACCGACGGTTAAGCCATCGATAACAGATGAGAGCGCTGGGATTTTAAGATGATTTCACTTTTTTTTGTTGATTAGGATGAATTGCGCAGAACTGTTACAAGTTATTTAACGTTTTCTTTCCATACTTAATCAATCTTGGAATATTGTCGATATAAGAATGAGAACAAATAAGGCGACTCATTTTTTTCTAAATTTGTTTATAATAAACTGATTATTACAAAGTTTCTTCTCGAACTTTCTATATCGCAATCCATGACTCATAAATATATATACACTATTATAACATAGATGTTCCTGATTTTATTTACATGAGGAGTTTGATTTGCTGGTAGTGTATTTCCGCCTGGTTATTTACCTTCCTCGTATTGTTATCACTTGCCATAAGGACATTACTGTGTTCCAGCTGTCAACATAGAAGAAATAAATAAATAAAATACCTATTTTTCCGACTCCTAGATTCATATTAGGAGAACAAGCGAAAAAAAATTATACTAATTAATAGAAATTAATGAAAGAAAAAAATCTCACCCCGACCAGGCAACAATATTCAAGCACCGTTAATATGTATGGATATAGTGAAACCTCGTCGCCAATTAACTATTAAGTTACTCCATCAGTCAAGCCTGGCACTGAATTACGCGGGATGCGGTTCCTCTGTATGGCGTTGAACGAATCCATGATAGTGTCCTTGAAAGACAGTAGTCAGGGCGAGCAAGCTTCATTCCTACTTCACACTAAAATCTACTGTGGTAAAGTATTTGTAGTTAAAAAAATATAATTAATTTTACATTAATATTTTTAATTTTTACTTTAGAATAAATAAATAAATAAAAAAATATAAAATACTCGATTTATATAGGTTGTAAGGGGTCCCGCATAGCAACTCACCGGACCAAAGCCAATCTCATCTGCTCGTGGTGCAACCAGCTAATCAACAAACGAGTCTGGTTTCCACCAACCCGCGACAGGTAAGCGTGATCCACTCCTACAAACATGGAGAACTTCAGAGAGAGACCAGCGATGGATGTCTATCGGCTGATGATGATATTTGTATAGTTTCTTGTTGAAGATTTACTTCAGTTTAGATTTATCCATTAATGCAAAAGATGCTGATTTGAGAAATATGTGCGCATCAAATTGCTTCGTGTTCCGGAGAGCGGATATTTTCCTTTGAATGTACAAAGGGCCGACGTTTTTATTGCGTAGGGGAATGTATATATATGTATATATATAGATTTACAACTTACAAACAAAATGCTGAGTAAATGTGACATGGTTTCCCCATCCCCTTTTCATTTGACGATCAGACACACGACGAGTCACTATATATGTTGTGGAGGTTGTTGAGGTTCCCAGTAATCAGAGGTTCAGCTCCTTGTTCTTTATAACAACTTGCCGGCGTGGGTGTTCCTGTCCAAAACGCGTCTCTTCAAGACAAGAGTGAATAAGCTGTTGCTAGCTTTGTGTGCCTTACTACCATAAACCACATCACTACTTGACATCAGTTGAGATTGTAGCCAAGAGATTAACCTTGTAGATTGAAGAAAAACATTTGGTTTTGCTTTATAGAATGAAGATACTTGGTGAAGACACGTGGTTGGAGTCTGTTGCCGGACACCGTTTGGGAAGGCGCGATGATGGCGCCGAGTTCCGGTAGCCCCAGCGGCCGGTAGCTTCTATTTCCAGTTCTAAACAATTCAAAAATTACTCTGTTCCGGTTTGTTGGAGTGGTAGCTAGTGAAACTACCGGAGTGACGTGATTTAACTTATGTCTTAAAGTGAGGTACATACTGTGATGCTGTATATACCTATCGTCACGGTATGTGTAGGCGTATCACTTACCTTCACGTGAAGGTCTCGCTCGCTTCCTCGTTTGGTTGAATAAAAAAAAACGACTGGACAGACTTTGTAAAATGAATAAGGATTATGTTAATAAGGACGTTCAGAGAATAGAGAAAGCGCTTTTCAGAAGGATCAACATGGAAATAATTTAATTTGTCCTCATCGTTATCAGCCGGAAGTTTAATCAAAAACATTACTATTAGATACTTGTGATATTTAAAATTTTTTGGTTTTTAGTATTTAATATTTTTTTCTTATTCCTGATATCCGGATCAGAGTAAGATTAAACTTTGCATAAACATTTAGGATAAAGCGATTTGTTAAAGAACCATGAAATACTTTCTTTTCGCGTCTCAAACTCATTTATAAATCATGGCTTACTTTCAGCTTAAAAATTTGTCATTCTTCTTATTCCTGTTTTTATGCTTAAATTATTAAGTTATTCTTACCATCCTCTTTACTTAATGTTGTGATTGATAAAGCGAGGGAGACCTTCACGTAAAGTGATATGCCTATACATAACGTGGCGTTAGGTAGATTGGTATATCCAGCATCACATGTTCGATGCTTTGAGATATGTTAAATTACGTTACCACAGTAATTTCACTAGCTACGACCTCAACAAACTTAACTTGAACTGTTTAAAGATAGAGATAGGAGCTATCGGCAGCTGCAGCTAATGGAGTGCAGCACTACTGTGTCTTTCTAGATGGTTTCCGGCAGCAGACACCAACCACCAATGACCTATCATCATTGTATAAACCAAAATCAAATATTTTTGTTCAATCTACAAGATTAGCTCTTGGCTACGACCTCAACTGATGTTAAGTAGTGGTCTCTGGTGATAAGACGCATAAAGCTAGTAACAGCCTATTCACTAAGATGTCTAATTACCCCAATAATTAAACAAGTCACAGCAAATTTCAAACCGGAACAGAGTAGTGTTTGCACACTACTGTTTGGCGGGAGGAATAGACTCTGTGGTGGGGCAGTTAAAATAGTGAAGATATGTAAAGTGTCAGAATTAATCTGGCTCTCGCGGCTCCTTTATGTGATGGTTCTCAGAGTAATATCGTCCTGATTATTTTACCCTCTACAGAGCGCTGTTCTCATTACACGGACACTGAACCATTAAAACTCGGAATGTTTGTACTAGTGAACTATAATTGAAACGTAACTATATGGTAATAAGGCTCCTGGCCTTTACGAGTCTTATCAGGTAGTAGCAGACGTCAGTTTGCATTAAATTAATGCCTATCTCTACCTCTGTCTATATCTCCATTACTAACCTTATTAGGGTCTTTTTTTAATCTTAAAAGATACCTTGCTTCTGGTGGAAGACAAGGTTATTTGGGGCTTCTACCCAATAAAACCCGTGGGTGGTCCCCCTCAGTGCATTAGGAGAGTCTCCGGGATCTCCTACATACGCACCTGTGTCTCCTTGCACTCTGGCTAAAACATCCGACGGAAGGGCAAGGCCTTTAGCACCCGCGCTGTGCTACGGCAAATATAAGACCACCTTGCATTTGCCGACCTACTAAGGCTCGCTTATTAAGTTCTGAGGGCCCTGACCCTCCCACGTACCTGCGTACCCTTTTAGTCACCTTGTGCGATAAGCAATACCTTAATCCTATTCTTAATAGCCCGAGACTACAGGGCTGACGTAACGACTAACCTTACTGGGGTCTAATTAATCATTTTATTTCGAAATATTAACATTTTTGACATATGAAGTCAATATATTACTAGTCCATAACATCTACTGTCTCCTTAGCTAACCGCTTGTAGCACGGAGGTCCCCGATTCAATTCCGGTTCTTAAACGATGAGCTGAAACGATGATAAATGCGGCTATATAACAACGCAGCGCTAGTTAAGATGGTATTCACGGCACCACATTGCGCTCATCGCCTTGAGATTTAAGATACTAAGTCTCGTTAGCTCAGTAACTTCACTACCTAAAACCCGCTTCAATCTAGAACACAATACTGTTTGATGGTTGAAATAGGATCTGCGGTGATAATTATCACGATGGTCTCCGGCAACAGAGATCTACCACAAGTAATATATATATATTTTTTTATGTAAAATGAGAGGCAAACGAGCAAGACGGGTCACCTGATGGTAAGTGATTCACCGCCGCCCACGTCACCAGCGACGCCAGTGCGTTGCCTACCCTTTAGGTAAGAATATGCTCTTTTCTTGAATAACCCAATGTCGCAGTTGTTGGGGAAGACCGCTGATGGCAACGGTTCCAGATATTTACTGTGCGTGGCAGAAAACTGTTTTTAAAACCCATTGTAGTGGAACGCCAACAATCCAGATGGTGCGGATGATAGTTCCGGCGAGACAGTCGGTTGCGAAAATCAGCGGCTTCTATTAAATTGAACAACTCCTCGGAACACTCCCCATTGTAGACTCTGTAAAGTATGCATAGGGAAGATAGATCCCTACGCAGTGCCAAAGGATCTAGCCGATCGACAAGTTCAGGATCGTCGACAATCCGAGATGCCCTACGTTGGATTCGGTCAAATGGAGATAGCTGATAACTCGGAGCCCCGGCCCAAAGGTGGCAACAATACTCCATGTGAGGCCGCACCTGTGCCTTATACAGTTTAAGGCGGTGAGCCGGCTTGAAGTACTGTTTGGCCCTGTTGAGTACTCCGAGTTTTTGGAGGCCATATATATTATATACATATATATTGTATACTTAAACTATATCGGACTGATGGTGCAGTAAGGTCCTCGCGTGGTGTCCGTGTGAAGGCAGTCGTAGTGTTGAGAGGCCTTCCACAAGGTGGACCGATGATCTGGTGAGAATAGTGGGAACCCACCGTCCTGCAGTGGAGGTCTATCAGCTGATCATGATGATACTTGCACTTAACAATAACGTGCTGCTGTGATTAACAATTAATTTTATGTATGCATAAATTACATAGAATCATCTTTTAATCTTCCACAGCAGCTTCCCTCGTTCAGTTCGACTAAGCGAAGGTTTCAGTTTGAGTAATTTATTAGGTTTAAGTTCCAATTGGCTATTATATTCACGGATTACGAGCTTCACTGTCTTGGCACTTGAACAAGCGTTCATCGTTTTTCGATGTAAATGATCCGTCAAGATCAGTTTAATGGCACGGCTAAGATTACCTCGTATAATTTTTTTTTTATGCTAAAAAGACACAGCTTCCGTATTATTAATTGAGGAAAAATTTAGAGGTTTTAAAATTGACGAGTGATTATTTCTACTTATATAATGAAAGCCAAGCTACTTATGTAAATGTAAGCAAAGCAGTGACGTCATGTCTAAAAAATTATTATTTGTTCCTTTCAAATATCCTGGATATGGCATAAAAAAAGGATTTTCTCTTTCCGCGCAAGTAAACTAACTCCGACGTACATTCTCCGGACAATAGAATAAGTGACAGATAATTTTATCAACCCCCAAAATCCACCATTATTAAACTGGTTTCCAAAGTTAAGAGTATTTGTATATAGACTTAAGTAATGTATGAACTATTATAAATAATGTAAACAACAAATTGTTTAGTATGGTGAACAATAGAAATGAAAGGACAAATAAATATTATTTTATATACATATATAAGTAATGGGTGTAAGGGGTCCCACAATTCACAGGACTCAAGCCAACCTCAACTGCTCGTGGTACACCCTGCTAATCAACAAACAAGGCTATTGCTTCCACCAACCTGCATTGAGCCAGCGTTGTGGGAAATGAACCAAATCCCTCGTATTCAGGGAGGCCTATGTCCAGCCGTGGACGTCTATCGCTTGATGATGATGATGATACACTATAGTATTGTAAGTAATGGTATAGCATAAGTAAAAACATATGATTTAAAGCACATTATAAATAAACACTAGAATAAAAAAAAGCCCTGAATACGTAAAAAAGAATTCATATCTTTATAAAGTTGAAAAAATACTGTCGTTGAACTTAATTCCGGCTAAGTTAATGTTGTTTTTTATATTATTATTGCCAAGATTTTCCTTTTATTAAGTTTTTTATATTTTTTTGTTCTTTTTTATGTTTATCAAATTATATCATAAATATTCTGTGTTGGTTATTGCTGTAAATTAGAATTAGTTATCTATATTTAAGCTGAATCCGATGAAGCTGCTATGCTTGTCAAAGTAACTAGCGGCGCAAACTTCGTCATAAAAAAAAAATTATTACCAATGTTTCATGTAAATACACCTAAAGTAAATAAATAAACATTGTATACAGTTATTTCATAGATTTTGTGAATAGAACTTTAGCTTGGCGAAAATATTAACCAGATAACAGACGAATATACGTTTTTACTTAACCTTTACTAAATTCCAGTCAAATAAATAAGTAGGGTAGTTCTAGCAGAAAGAAATATATATATGTACAAATTGATCTGATAAAACTGAATAATTCTTCTATTAAACATATTCACAAAGTGTGTACCGTACATAGGAATGTCATTCCTTTGTATTTAAGGAAACGAAGCGGTTCAGCCGGGTGAGCTCTCAACAAAAGAATGGAAATATGTCGCGTTCGGAGACGTCCAATGGACGGACCTCGTTGGGCCGAAGCGGAATCCCGAATGTTACATTAATACGCTCGACAGCATCGGATGACGATAATAAAATTCCTGAACAGCATTCGTAGTCCTGCTTGTTCAATTGTCCCAAACAATCAAGTATCGCATTAAACGTATTGGGTATCAATTAGAAAGGCTTTCCTTATTGTAATTTTTGCTTCTTTTATTTTTATTTGCTACAAAAATATAGGTTTTCGCTTCACATTCGTCTAAAGGACCATTTTCACAACACAGCTAGTTAGTTGTAGTATCTAAAGTAATTATACTTTTTTTTGATCAAATCTTTATTTTAGTATGATATTGTGATTATTATTGTAAGTGTAGATCTAACTTCAACAAAAATATTTGTGAACTTAACATCGAATAATACATCTCGTCTTCCTTACGCCACTTATATTTTTATCTCTACTCTTTTTATTTCACATAGTGTTAACAATAAGGGCGAGTTGAGTCGAAAAGTTGTACAACTAACTGTCCTCCTCCTTCTCAAATCGTATTCCTCAAGTTTCAGGATTCTGAGTACTTCCACCATCACTCTTGTGCTCATAATGTCTCGCCATTTCGTCCTACTGGCTACTCGGAGAGCGTCGTAGTAGTATCGATGGGTTGGTCCGAAACTCCTGGGATCAGGAGCATTTACAAATATCTATAACACCCCCACAATTCCCTTTTTGGAAAGGAATTTTGTAAAACCCAGTCTTAGCTGACCTCTAAATGGCAGAAGCAACATCTCTACTAAATTTCGAGTCATCATGCTTAATAACTTCAAAGATCTCGTGATGAGTCAATGAATTTTTGGATATGTATAGATAACCAGAGTTAATAACTGTCTGCCTGTTAATAGTTTGTGACAGATGATTATTACGAATAATAATCTTCTTGCTTTATTTAAAATCTTCTTATGAAGGATAACTAAGTTTGTGTCTGTGTGTAGATCGTTGTACATGCTAAAAATTAAATCCTAATGATATGTATATTTTAAAGATTCATCTGCGAATATCTTATCAACAGTTGAATAAGAGTTGATCTTCATTTCACAGGCTGTTAAGAAGGAGAGATAAGCTGTCATGGAGACAGATAAACTAAACGGGAGTGGTTCATACACTACTTTCTATCAAACTCGACATGTGGTGTCGGAATCAAACTGTTTTCTTTGGCATGGTTAACCACTTCGTCGAAGAGGCAGATAAACTTGTAATAACTAAATAAAATACACGTTTTGTCACTAAAAAGAAACACTGTACATATAACTGTGGAGAGGGAAAGAAAAAATGATTTAACGAGGGCCCTTTTATTCAATACAGAAACGTTTTGAGTGAACTTGATTGTATGGGACGTTTGTGCAAACAGAACTGCGAATACCCTCCAACCATTTTATTTTCTTATCGAACGAGAATAACGAGGCGGTGGACAAATCTTCATAAATGTCAGAATTGAAAATGCTGAAACATTCAAATTCACTTTGACATATTTAAAAAAAAAATGTTTAAGGTACAAAGACAACCCTGTATCTGAAATAAATGTATCAAGGACAATAGATCCATTAGATTAATGAATCGAAATTAGTGTTTAAAGTATGTTGATAAAACTTAACTTATATAATTGAATTTCTGAGTTAAAGTAAGATTTATCAATAAAATCTTTATAAGTTTAACTGTTCGAGTAAATGAAATTAGCAAGCAGTTCGTTAACGACTTATCGATTTATAAACAAGATGTCGTAATACTTTTAAAGCAATGAACGAGAGACTGAAATAAAAACAATTTAATGATTTATATGTATTAATAAAATAATTTTTAAGTAAGATTCTTTTTAATAAAAAAATAATTAAGTTACACCCAGTGTTAAAATGTACGAGTACTTACATACATATAAAGTTGTGAGACTGATGGAGAACTGATTGCGCCGGAACACGTGAGTACGCGTTGCTGTCTATAAATATTTATATCCTTTGTTTAATTGTTTATTGTTATATTGTTTTTTCATTTTATAATATTTTTAAGTTCTTTATAATTCAAATTTTAGTTTATATCAAGTTTTATTTATTGTTAATTACATAGTATTTAATTTGTGAATGCCTGAAGTGGCATGCGTATCAGCCATATCTTTCATGTGTTTTCATATTTAGAAATTACGATATGCATGTTGTTGCTTTACCTTTCTTATATAAATAAATAAACTTTCTCCTTTGTATCAGTTAAATATATAAACATAACAATTTTAAAAAGTATTAACGTATATAGTTTTTTTTACATAGTGTAAAAATATCACAATATTCTTGAGTAAACCATTTTTACTTTCGTGTGCAAACGTTGAACAGAATCGTATTAGGGAAGCGGTAAAAGAAATACGATTTGTCGAGTTTCTCGTGACTTTTGGGAAATCAACACAAACCCCACTATACATTGCCCTCCCAAAGTACTTGTGTAAATATTGTCATATATATATCTGTAATATAAAATCCATAAAACACATTATTTTAATGCTTATGGGTCGGTTTCGGCCAAGATTGCGTAAACACCGTTTTTTTAGAATGGCAATATTTTCCAAAGATACCCTACTTTAAGGGAGAAGAAAGGATTATGCGGGATTTGTACTAAGCAAATCGCTCTTGGTGGTCAAACAGTTTGCGAACTGCCCCGGGATTCCCTACGGAACACACCGGGGTCTCCCTGCACTCCGTTTATTCGGAATGACGTAACCCTCTCCAGCACCCACATGTTATGATATGCACGAGACCACCTCGTACTTGTCGTCATCTGGGGCTCGCTAATGGGTTTTAACAGGCAGCGCTTACCTTAATCCGAGACTACAGAGCAGAATAAGTTCTGGACTGGAAGGTACAGGAGATATGGAATACTCGTGTAAGAAAACGGGAAATAACTTTGATCGTAAAAAAAAATTTAATTGACATTGAAAAAATAAAATTACACCGCAGATGGCTTTCTATAGAAACAGTTACCATAGCATCCGTATAAAGCAATGAAAATGTTTATAAAATTAGAAATAAAATGATGACGGATCCATGAAATTCAAAATATAAGTAACCTGTAACCGTCTACAAATCATTCAGCATCTAATAAACATGTTTCCATGTCGATACGTTCACTAGTTTTCACGTGATTTGCGAACAAACAGAACCTATTTTCATTACATATATATATAGATTGTATTATAAGAGTATGACTACACCGGACATTTCTTTGTGGATCTATTTTAAAAAGAAGACGCCTGACGACTCCTTAAACTTCATGAATATGGAATCTTAAAACGCTACTTAAGCCGTATACATTAAGCTTAAGCACATTACTAATTAACATTAAAATTAGCAGTTGGTTTTCATTATAAGCAGCTTGAGATTTCTTTAGATTTATACTGACGTAGACTTTTGGCATATTGTTCAAAATACGTATGGTTTATGTTTGTTTATAAGTTTAATTAATGTTTATATACAGATATAATTTGATTCATATCTGTTTCCTTCTGTGAAGCTGTATAATTTTCTTTCCCCGTTCTCCATTACCGTTTAAATTCTTTTAAGGTTTGCTCTCACGAAGTTTTCTAATTAGTGAAGCATATTCTGCGGCAGGCTTTTCCTTCGTAAGGCATGTAATTATGTGAAAATTACAAAATTCTCAAGGGTTTCTCCATTTATGGTGTTAATATTATGTATTTATATTATTTAGGCTTCTTCGGAATTGTTTAATAAGAAAAAATTGTACACAGAAAGAGTAGCGGTAATAATAGAGCGGTAATATAAGAAGCTGATTGTTAATAATAGAAGTCGAATTCAGGTAATATTGAATAACATATTAGATTGTAGTATTTTTTTTTATATCACGAAGCTATGAGAGAAGCCAATCATTCACCTGATGGTATAATACGATTGCCCAAAACAACGTGGTGTTAGGATGATATACACTGCTCTACATTTCCCTCGTGGCATTGAGACATAAGATCTTAACTTACCCTAATAAACACAAATTATTGAAACAATGACTCTCTCATAGATTTCTGACATCTTTAATAAAAAAAAAATAAGTTCAACCCTTTTTTTCTTACTTAACTAAGCGACAAGATGAGCGGGACGTTCACCTAATGGTAAGTGATACGTTGCCCATAACAAGTTAGGATGTTACAAGCAGCACCGCATTGTGTTCGTTGCCTTAAGACATAAGCGGTAAAATCTCGTTACCCTAGCAATGTAACTAGCTATAGCGCCTTTCAAACCGGAACACGGTGATGTTTGAAAACTACTGTTTGGCTGCGGTGACTTAGACGGTCTCTGGCAACAGAGACCTACCACCACTAGTCGTCTGCCAAATTATCAAAATCATATCCATTTTTAAGCTTATTATTCTTCTTCTTCGTCGGTATAATGATGATGATGATGACAGAGTGGTCGTGGTCATCACATTAGATGTTGGTCACAAGCTAATTATGTGTAGTGTACTAACATTGCTTTAATATGAAGTTTATTTGATTTTGCATCAATTAATTAATTTTCCGTCTAAGTTAATTTAGATTTTGAAAGATTCTCCAAGCACCGTCCCCATTTCGTGTTTAAGCGGAATACCCAGTTCCTGGATTACAGCAAGTGCAGGCAGCCAGATGATGTTAATTAGAATTAAACTGCTCCGAGCTCGCTGAAACGCTGACACCGATTCCCTAATTTTTGCTCAACTGTTAAATCTAGGCTGAGTTTTGACAATTTTATTTAAAGCTGTTGACTAACTGAATTATTTAATATATTTATATGAACTTTACATTACTTTATACTGGTGGTAGGTCAGTAAGAATTTCAGGATATGGAAATGGGGTTTTGTGCCGAGCATGATAACTTTTACTGGTGGTAGGTCTGTGTTGCCGTCTAGGTAATTACCACAGCAGCTTCTAGTCCCGCCGCCGAATAGTAATGTGGAAACTTGCTGTGTTCCGGTTTGAAGAGCGTTGTAACTAGTAAAATTATTGGAGTAAAAGGACTTAGTATCTTATGTTTCAAGGCGACGAGCATAATGTGGTGCTGGATAACATCCTAACTAGCTCCATGATGTAAGCAAGCGTATCAGTTCCTATCAGGTGAATGTCCCATTTGTCGCGTCGCTTCATTGAATATGAAAAAAAAATGAACAACATTTTAATTGATTGAACATTTTGATTTTCTTTAGATTTATCCATAACATGTGGGTACTCTGTCATTTTAGATCTCCCGAGATAATGTACAGCATTCGAAATAACAAGTAATGAAGTTTAAGTAATTGTGATAAATTCCAATTGTTATTTTTATTATGACCTTAATTTTATAATTTATTATTATAATGGTCTATATAAAGGTCCTTATTATAAGGGTCTATATATATTAAAGATATTCACAAAAATGGATGGTGAAATGATAATGGATGGCAGCTGCATTTCATATGATTTATGAGTTACCAACATGCAATCTTCTTTAACGTAGAGCATATGAACTTCGTGATTATTTATTTTTATGATTCAAATGTAACATCGAAAAAGCAACGAGACGAGTGAGATGCTGTACTTGAAAGTAAGTGATGCACTTGCCCATAACAACGTCGCGAGGTAGGATAATACACAGCACTACATTGCGCTCGTCGCCTTAAGACATGAGATGTTAAGTCTCGGTACTCCGGTAATTTACTAGCTACAGCGCCCTTCAAACCGGAACAGACAGTAATGTTTGGCACGTGCAATAGGATATGTGGTGATACCTTACCTTAAACCTTACCTTACCTTCTTCGACAACGGAGACCTACTAGTAAATGATTATCTAATTTCTTAACTAATTGTAGGAGTGCCTTGTCTGTGTAGGGAGATGTTACCCCAACTTATTTTTCTGCTGTCATATATTACTATGCTCCAGTTTTATTGAGGCTGAGATCTAGTGAAATTACTGTAGTAACCATATTGTATACGTGTGTAGTATTCATTATCATAAGTATATTACATTATCATGGGCAAGCGTATCGGTTACTAACAGATGAAAGCCTTACTAGTATTATCGCTCTTCTTATCATTATCCGGCTGATAAGAAGAAACTGGCATAGGACTCTCTCAAGGATCCTCATTGAGGAGGAATTGGGCCTTGGTCCCACCACTCTGGTCTAGTACAGACTGATGAGTGGTTAGAGCTTCGTCTGTGGTTTAGTAAGGTGCACCGCACCGGTTGACTTGGGCTCGGTAAGATGTTGGGCAGAACCCTAAACACACTGTTTACTCTCCGTCCTATATAAAAAAATAAAAGCTACATTTAGCAATAGACGATGTTTTATCTTTCGCAAAAAAACTCATAGTTAAAAGCCTTTGTATGCCATTGGTGAAGGATTCACGTTTTGCCAGCGGGATACTAAAGCACGCGACCATAAAATTCAATGTGTTTCAAATTTCCTATGAACGGGTTTCGGATTTGATTTTTTCGTTGTCATTTCCGCGTCTAAATTGTTGCCAGTGAATTGTACTTAAAAAATTCATAAAAGCTTTTATTCGCAATAGCACCGGGAGAAATGTTTTAACTGATTTTAGTTTCTGCAAAACTATGCGGAATTTAAATTTTCTCGATAAACTTTTCGTAAAATATTCATAGTGTTGTCTCATATATTCCTTCAGTGTATGTTACCGATTCAAGATAATTAATTTAAAAGTTCTCTCAACTTGTTCCAGTAAATCCTTTTAAATACGTACACAGTTACCCGATTTCCTTTTCAGGTAACAAGAACAACATTTCTTCGCTAAAGCTTGCAGCGAGTGCTCGTTGATATAGTCAAAGGAAAGCTGACTTACAAAGGATTGGCTACTTTATTTCGAAGTAGACACACTACACTACGAAGTAGATACATAGGTCTTTTCTTGAGGTATTTACATTTATTTTTATTTATTAAAAAGGCACAATAGACAGCTTGATTAATCAGTTACAGCATATCTTATTTATAACTTAACACTACTAACAATGTAGCCAACACCGCTGTACACAGTTTTTTTCAGGAAATAATATTATGGGACACATTGTAATTAATGAAGTTTTTTTTGGATTTTTTTTTATTTTTTGATCAGATTCCTAATATTTTTTTTGCCTTATCATAATGGCAAATGGGTTAAATTTTAGATAAGATTTTTTTTTAAATAATTTTCCTGAATGATGCGAGCGTACTTGCAAAGATGTCAATATCAATAAAGAAATAATTGTAGTGCGCATGAGGCGCCCCACACCCGCGTGCTCGCCCGCGTTCGTCCAGCACGGACGCGGTGCCGCGCATGCGCCGCTTGCGGGTCTCCCGCGCTGTCTGCGCTCTGTACGGAATATGATAGCAAATTTGACCTGTCAGTTGGTTACAATAAAACTTGTAGCAAATATTATGTAAGAGCTTTTGGTCCAAAACCATCCTTCTCATCCCCAGAAACGGTAATGAATATTTAGTTAACAGTGTGTCATAGGATGATATAGAACGAAAACAACCATGATGCATTGCTTTTATAAACTTACGTTGCACTCTCTCGATCCTGCTTTGATACACTGCATAGCGCGGGCTCCAGACAGCCGATGCGTATTCAAGTTGAGAGCGTATCAAACATTTGTAAAAAACCAGATATGATGAGGGTTTCTTAAAGGGCGTGGATGTTCTCACAACATACCCATACATTTTAATAGGTTTATCAACAATGTAATTAATATGGGCATCACACTGCAATTTGCTATCTATGAACAGTACTAAGTCCCTTACAACCGATACTTTTTCTAAAGAAGTATTATATAATAAATAATTAAAGTTGAAATTGTTAATTTTTTTTTGTAAATTATTGTAAAATAATAATTTATTATTATTGCAGTAGTTAGATAATAGATTTAAGTCTTTCTGTAATTTTAAACGGTCTTCTAAGGAGTTCATTTTAGAGTAAACTTTCAAGTCATCAGCATACAACAGATATTTACTATTTAGGAAATATTTTTCTATATCGTTAATGAATAAAACAAATATTAAGGCTCCTAAAATATAACCTTGAGCTATTCCCGATGAAACCTTTATCATTGTGGAAGTGTATCCATTGAATGAAACGCGCTTTGTCCTGTTTGTAACGTACGAGGTAAACCATCTTAATAAATTACTCCGACTCCTGTTGAAAGCCAGCTTCCGAAGAAGCAGTTTGTGATCCGCCTTGTCGGAAGCTTTACAGAAGTCAGTGTATACTGAGTCTACCTGGATACAATCGTCGATGCATTCAAAAAGATAGTTTGTGTACAGAACAAGATTACTAACAGTAGAAAGTTTTTTTACAAATCCATGTTGTTCTTTAATTATAACTATTATGTAAGTTCTGATATATATAATTATGTAGGAATCTTTTAATGATTTCCGGTTTTGGAATATTAAAATCTGACAGTGTAAAGTCACAGGAAATATTTATCAGGTGAATTATCATTAAGTTCAAAAAAATTATAATCACTTTTTTCATATACTTAGCGAATACCTTGTAGTCTATCCGATTCTTTATCACTGTATTTCATAGAAATTGGTATGCCAGATTTTTTGGTATTATTTTTAACGTAAGACCAGATATTTTTAACAACTCTTTTCAAGCGTTCTTCATGCTATGTATTTTTTGAAGCATTTTTTACTTTCCGATTTGAATTTTTGGCGGCACAGGGTGAATTCTTCGTAGTGCATAATACTGTTAAATTTCTTCCAATTTTTCCAAGCCTTTTCTGTTTTTTTAAATAATTTAATTAGTGATTTTGAAAACAATATTGGAATCTTTTCAGATTTTGATCAACTCATAGGTGATCTTCAATAATCCCGAATATTTTTTCATAAAAAATGCTTACAAACTCATATAAAGAACTGTTATCAAGTGCATTAAACCAATTAATACTGTTAATTTGTTCATTTATAATTTAGTTTTCTTCAAAGAATCGATATTTGAAGGTCGGCAGTGCGCCTATGCTTTTACAATTAATAATGGAGTCCATAACAACACAAATGGGCGGGTGGTAATTATCTCAAGGAACAAGTGGATTATGTGAAGGTGTACATTCACATTCTGGGTTGTTAGACATAACTAAATCCACGACGCGGCCAAAGTTATTTCTATTTCGGTTAAATTGTGTGCCCTGGGTAGATTCTAGGAAATAACAAATTAATTTTGTAATAAAATAATTATAGCCAGACGCCTGAGGTATCTTCTTAGATTCGTAATCATACCAGTTTATGAACGGTATATTAAAGTCACCTACTATAAAGAAATTATCTAGATCCGTATTAATTAATTCATAGTGTAAGGCGTTAAGAAAATTTGCGGAAGTGCTCTCATTATGATTTGGCAGGATAAAATTCTTGCTCTTTAAATTTAACGACAATAATACATAATCAATGGATGGCGGAAACGAGCCGTCACCATCATCTGCCTGTAGTTCGCGGCACACAGCTATCAGCACCTCTCCGCCGTCCTTCACACCGCTAGTAATTCTGTCTCTATCACACTTATATACCACCTAAAGCTAATCTACAATCTCCTCATCTCTTATACTACCCACTAACCATGTTACTATTAGTATAATCACATCGTAACTTTCGCACAAAATATTATTACTGATTGTATTAAGTTTCGTTCTAAGTTCGCGGCAGTTTTCATAATAGATCAATATTTTCTCATCCACGGCTAATTATTCCATATATATTAATTATTTACATTTAGATTATAAATCCAGTATGAGATGAAAAGTATTATTACGTTTATAATACGTGCGGATGTTGTTAAGACGAAATGACTAAATTTTTTTGTAACGTTTGTTACGTATTTGTAACATATAACAGCAAATTTAAGTAACCTTTTACAAAATTGTATTCGTCATACAAATGTAACCATTGGGTAGTATTAAATAAAAATTTACTCTCAATTGCACAGAGTACCTAATATACAAGAGACTGCAAACTGCATTCATTCATACAAAGACAAACTAACCTCGCCCTGGACTTTATTTTTAAAATATTAAACGATAACTAAACACAGAAAAAGAAATACATCGAAGGACAAACATTCAAATACACAATCTACTAAAGTCCTTTCAATTGTGTAAAAAAAAGCTAATTTTTTTATATATTATTTGGCCTGAGCATCCTGCGTCCAATGATATCGAGATCCTCCTGAGTGCTTATGCCAGTACAGGCAAGATATCAGTCTTGCGAACCAGATTTCTTGAATGTTTAACCCAAGTGTACTTGAATTGGTATTCAGCCAACGTGCTTGCTTCACGAAAAAGCTTTTTGTTTCTTAAGGTAAGGTGTTCGTTCAAATACACAATGCGACTTGTGCCATTGGACACCCAGCTGGTTGGTAGTAAGACCTTTATGCAAACGGAAGGCAATCTGGATATTATTTAAAGTAAATCCGAGAAGTAAATTTTATCATTATATTTATAGGCATCTTTTTATTTGAATGGGGTGCTCTGTGAACCGAAACGATGTCCTTTACCAGCACATCGCAATCTGTTTCTTTAACTCATTCATTATTTGAGAATTATATGGATTCCTACAGACTTGTCACTTCTACAGCCAAATCTGAAATTTGCTGTTTCATCGATATGTTTTCTGTATGTAAAGTATTGTGACGTGTATCCATCACAGGAGTACTTTCGTGACGCCGCTCTGGACAGACGTTCTTTGTTATTCACTCGAAGACTAAGCAATTGAATCTGTCGCTTATATTTATAACAAATGTTGAGTTTTCAATTTGTTTATTTATACAATGCGTTGAAAGAAACAAGAGCGCGGTATCGTATGGCGCTTTCAAATAATCAAATAAGTATAAAAGTCTGGGCGTCTTGCGATATAACTCAGATTCCGACAACAGCCGAGTTAACTGTAACTTCTAATGTTTAATTTCTTTTACCATTGTAACGTGAATTTTACGAATTACATGGGTACTGTTTGAAACACAAATAAACCTCATGTTGGTGACCCGATTTCAACAGCGAAAAAGCCCATAGTGGTAATTTCCTGTCGCAATTCTGTCGCTAGAGAATCATCTTCAGTTTTAATACCTTGAACATTGACATTAATATTTTCTAGCTTCGAATCTAAATCTCGCCGAAATTCAGTTAGAGATTTCTTTAAATCAGATTTAATCTTATAAATTGCCTGCATAGTTTCAGTTTCTGGTTGTTTCCGCCTCCCCTGTATTACAAGTCTGTCCTCTGTTTCTATCTCTCAATACTAGGGTTAGGTGTTACGCACTTAGCGCCTAAGTCCAGGAGGACGTATGCAGAACGCGTCCCCTACGCCTTTATTTCAACAGTTATTTTTCTAGTTTTACCGTCATGAAGAAAAAAGTACATTTATTGCTTTTAGTCTCAACAATGACCATTATTCAGATTATACTCCCATATGTTACACTCTTTGAAAAATTATAGAAAAGATGAATTAATACACTTCTCACTAGCAACATAAGTTATAACTTAATTTTATTGTTTATCACGTCCCCGAATAATTGGTATTATATACTAACAATATAGATTTTCATCTGATCTATTTATCATATACACAATCGGCTATATTTGTAGCGTTTCATCACACAACATTGCGTTATTCAAGAGCTTTTGTTATATTGAAACTAAATGGACGGGGATTTGCCGACGCTGAGTAGTTTTTTTTTTCGTTCCCGCTCGAGATGTAACAAGCATCAATAAAAGCCTTTGTGCGAAGGTCACAAAGATATATAGGCGACAAATTTACAGTCGGATTTTCGCCAGTCGCGCTCCATGCGAAACTAGACCATTTGTCAAACCGCTTAATCTAACTCCAAGCACTCTTTTGTATGACAAAAGTTATTTTGCCAAGTTTCTTTAACGCTCTAAATGTCCAGGCTAGTTATAATGGAACTTCGGGAAGAAGAACTTACACAATCAGATTTTACATTTAAATCTAATCACGAAAATTTCTAGACTCAATGTTAGTAATATAAATAAATAGGCCATGTAATGTGTGACAACTGGAACTCGAGGACTTCTCTCATGACAAGAGAGTCAAAGCTATTTATTCACCTACTCTCCTCGTTTGCGGGTTTGCGAATGTCACATGTTCACGAAGACTATTGTTCTTACAATACTTTAGAGTCTTTGCGATGTTTTCCCTCACCGGAAGCACAAGCTGAGTTAAGATCAAACCCGCTCCTCTTCGAGACGTATAGCGTGTTCGGCCGCCTGACAAACTGAGCTATCGCGGCTTCGTTAATGTTAGTATAATAAATTTTAATACGATTTGTATATAAGGCACTCTTTGTATATAGTTTTATATTTTAAGAATTTATTTTTATTCAAAAAAGCGACGAGATGAGCGAAACGTACATCTGATGGAAAGTGATAAGCCAGCTCATAAGAACAGCACTAGATATAATGATACTTTCTGTACAACCTTAATACCTTCGTCGCCTTGAGACATAAAATGCTAAGTCTTGGTACCTCATCAATTTTACTAGCTACAACGTCCTTTAAATCAGGAATACAGTAATATTTGCACACTACTTTGTTTGGCGGCAGAGATACGAAGCTGCAGTGGTGTATCTACTTAGAGGGTCTCCGGCAACAGAGACAAAAGCTAATAATATTACATCGTGGTTGTAATATTTTAAAAGATCGGTTATTAAAAGTTATAGGAAATTTTGTTATATAACGAAAAATATAAGGGTTGCAAAATTAAATAACATAGGCTTCCACACAATAACTATAACGTATAGCGTTGTGTCTTAATATGAATAGAAAAACCGTTAGTGAGTTAAGTTATATTTAAGCTAACAATCATTACAAAGGTAACGTTTATTATGTTATTTTAAGAACGACGTAATGTTTATTAAACTGTTAATTACCAAAAAAAAAATTACCTATATATTTTGTATGGAGATGGAGAAAATTAGATTCTTACGCATTATAGTCGCGCATGACTTTTATTTTCTTCTTATTACGTTCACAGAGCATGACAGAGATAGACAGGCGCTTAATGTGGGCTAACATATTCGTACAAATAATGGAAGTAATGTTTGCTGGAAACATAATATTATTTGAAAAGAGTACGATAATCAGATCACTAAATAAGTATTTTTTTTTTACATCAATATTGTTCTATAACTACTAAAACTACAAACAAGTATTGAGATTTAACGCAGCATATACCAACTGATATTTGAAAACCTGGATGACGTAAATTTTGAAGATCCTTAAAACGTATTCCTAATTAAAAGTTAATTTCAACTCTGATGAAGGATGAAGGTTTAATAAATATGTAGCAACAAAATCATAAATTTTTAAAAATCAAGCTTCTTTATTCCTTGTATTAAAAGGTATAGTAAAGTTTCAAGTTTAAAACAAGTAGAGGAACCTGAACATCTTTCTCTCGTTGTGAATTTGAAAAGAAACTTGCGTCAAATTGAGGATTGGTACACTTTGGGGTCCACTTTATGTTTCCCAGGAAGAGTCCTATCTATCTGTATAAATGCTTAAATTAGTTTCTGAAAATTCTACATGAGACAGACCGTCTAAGCATCTTGCAATGGACCTTTCTAATGATACTAACTTTTATTTTATATCACAAACAATAATGTCATGTATGAATAACTTTAAAAACAATTCTAAGATCTATTTTATGATAGACAGAATTTATTACTGGACTAGGTAGCTAATGGAGGAAAATTTATAAAATGCTTTCAAGAGCTGCAGCTTCTTGACTGAACAAACCAAATAGTATTAAAGTTTGAGCTCGCTCGCCGACAGCGATGGGGGAACACGACCGAGAACTTTTTGACAGACGGTCTCAGTTAAAGACTTAACTATAACCTTTATAATCTTATTATTAATATATATATATATATATATATATATAAGAAACTGTTAACAGCTCTAGTTGTAACCACATATGATCCCTACTGAATTCGAGTTTCCGGTGAAATCTTTCGATAAACATCGAAAGGAAACCGACGTTGTTGTGTTACTTAATAGAGCAACGGAACGAGCGGAATGGTCATTTGATGGTAAGTCATACGCAGACCATAACAACGTGGCGCTAGTTAGGATGGTATACGCTGCACTACATTGCTCTCCTCGCCGGAGATATAAGATTTTGAGTCTCGTTACCTTAGTAATTTTACAACTGCAGTGTCTTTTAAGCCGGAACACGGTAATGTTTGCACACTGCTGTTTGGCGGCAGAAGCAGGCGCTGCAGTGGTACCCACTTAGACCAAAGAACGATATGCTTAAAGAACAGCTTAAGTTGGCTAGTGTAGAGAAATGGCATTGCATCTTCTTGCTTAAGAGGACATCGAGATGTACTGGGAACTTTAAGGCCTGTTAATCAATTTAGCTCATTTCCAATTATTATTACATCTACAGTTGGTTGTGATCTTGTTTGTAGTGTGTAATCTAGATTTAGATTTTACAATAACAAATAACTAAATACTAACAATAAAATAAAAACTTCAGGTCATCCCCGTCAAGCAGCGTAGAGCAAACATGATATGTATACTTTATGTATAATTTTAAAATAACATTTTAACTTGATCTGAAGTATAAAAATGATAATTTTTTTTAAGTTAAATATGTATTGTATGTAACTATGTTTCAGATTTCTTGTTAGTGTAAGAGTATAAAAGAAAGCTGCTACATCTGTTTTTGAATAACATTATGTCGCGTCTTTCAGCCCAGATCCTTTATTTTTTTCACGTAACGAGCGTCCGCGGAGAGGCGCAAATTTCAGCTTGTATATTCTATATGTACGTACATGCATAATATTATGCTGTTTCACTGAAACAAAAGCAAAATTTCAATGGAAAGTACACAAATAAACAAAATTTATCTTTTCTATTTTCTCATTGTATAGTATGAAATTTTATTTTTAACGTCACATTAAAAGAAACGTCAATTCTCATGAAATCTAAACAGAAATTAAATTCTACACTGGTGGTAGGTCTCCATTGCCGGAGACAGCCTAAGTAGATACCAGCACCTGGAGGCTTAGACCTCCCGCAACGCAGTGAAGATGACCCAAGAGGATATTAATGAGTAAAAATCTTAGATGACCTTGTGCTCCCTCAAAAACAGGACACCAGGAAGGTACCACCGCAGCGCCTATTTCTGCCGCCAAACAAACAATACTTTATTCCACTTTGGAAGGCGCTTTAATTAGTGTAATTATTGGGATAATGAAACTCAATATCTTATGTCTCAGACTACGAGCGCAATGTGGTGCAGTATATCATCCTAACCAGCGCCGCTTTGTTATGGGCAGACGTATCACTTACCATCAGGCATGAACGTCCGGCCCATCTAGTTGCTTATTTGAATAAAGAAATATACTTTTGAACATGTCCAAAGGGTTGTATTTTTTTAATAAAATTTTTTATAAGACAAAATATATAAGATCGTCAAGAAAAAAAAATTTATGAAAATACATCAAAGAAAAAATTAAATATTTATTGAGTTGGAAGCTTGGGTTCATTTCTATTTTCAGGAAAATATTATCAGATTTGTTCTCAACGTTTCCTTGATATCACATCATTAGATTCCAATACGAATGAAATAAAAAATGTAATAACGTTTCCTAGCCACTGTGGTGAACCGATCACAATGATCACGTCATTGCTTTTTAATAATTTTTTCTACGAAATGAATATTTCGTGAGATATAACATAAAGAGGAAACGTTGAATATTTTGGTGATGCTTCTACATGACTTTCTTCCCTTGACTTGACTAAATGAAATAATCATTCCTAACGTAATGATTTTAAATATTATAACAAGAACTTCGATGATATTATTTTGTCGTAGTCGAAGCAGTTTTTTTCGCCAAATATTGCTTGCCAACCTTCAAAATTGCACACAATACAATGGACAACCATTCTTACAATCATTCTTCCGGTAATTTCGTGTTAAATTGTATAAAAAATAGTCGTCTTACGCAACAGTTATTAAGAAGTTTTTAAATACAGCAGGTAGTGAACTCTCTTCTCTTGATCAGAAATCAACTTGTTCGCAACGTTATGTGAATCGAGATAATGGAAACTTAAAAGTGGACGACGGATATTAAAAATTGTAAAGTTGCCAGGAAAATGTTATATATGAAATTGTGTTTGAATTCGCGGAACAAGCATTTCGTTAGAGCGGAAAAATAACTTGTACCGGAGGGTTGTTTTGATACGAGTCTTTATTAGTTCAGAGCGTGAGAGGAATAAATCATAATGCTTCAACATCTCTGATGTACCTATTCTTTGTGCGGAGACGAAGAGTAATAATTTGTTTTTACATACTTCTATACGCCGACCTGAAACAGTTTTACGTATACACTATATACGAAAACATATATATATATTTGTCACCACAAACCAAAAGTATTTACAAACAAAATTAAGTTACATACATTATTTAACAATATGGCTATGCGATCGCTGGTGCCTGTGATAAGTAACAAACCCGTGTTACAGGTCACCAGGTCTCCAACTCTCGTACAGTTAACATTAAAACACAACCTAAGTAATGAGAAAATGAGATCATCTCTAGTGTGTGGGTATTGTGTACGAGCATATGTTATGATAGCACGTGCACGTGTGTCTCTGTGAGTGTGTGTATATATATACCATGTATATAATACAGGTAAGTCAAATATTTTGAATAACCAACAATCTATGGAGGATGTTAAGTGAAGATCCTTAAAGAGAAAAGATAAAGATATATTCAAAATACAGAGTCAATCGGAAACCAAATTTTTAATTTTAAAGGAATTAAAATATACCTGACTATTAAATGAAATGATCACATTAAGATTTAACCATAACATGATAACGTTCTCGTAACTCATATATCCCTTGAGAGCCAATAATTTATTATAAATAAATTATTTAATAAATTGTATAATTATTATTCATAATAGGACAATTTTTTTTGTACACGAAAGCTCTAAGTCTTAAGTCAGTATGCCTTTTCTATCCAGATAAACAATTAATAATTTTTATTTTAATAGGAAGCATGATATATATATAACTTTATCTATAATTTTATAGTTCATAAATTGGAATATTACATCAGATTAGAAATTTTAATAAAATTAGAAAATACTGTTAAAAATTCAAATTTTTTATTATTAATGAATGTCATCGCCATTTCAGTCTTTAGATATGTACTGCTGTAAAGGTTCCTCAATTCGAGGATAGTTCTGGGAGTATTATTGTATTGTATTCGTATATGTATTATGTATTCGTAGTATATTCCTTTTTATATGTTTCGGATTGAGCCGACAGGTTGTCTGGAAGAGAATGCCTTGTGGAATTAAGTCCGCTTTTTTGTTTATCTACCCCTATCGTACTTATTTTTTTTTGCCTTATTTTTTGTCGAAATAAAAATAGAAATGACGAGTTTGATCACCACTATAATGGAATGCTGGTCAAATAAAATATCGTCGAGGAACTGATACGTTCAAAGCGACAAGAAACACGCTCGGAAACTTTAACTATGTATATATATGAATGTTTTGTTATATGGATAAACTAGAGTACATACTGGAATGTTCACATAGAATAAGAAACAATAATTCACTTGGACTTCCGCCAAAGTTCATACATCCACTTCTGTCCTCGTAAATTTTAGTTGTGGATAAAATCTCCGAAGACAGTTTAAACGAACGTTGTATAAATTCTCTTGTTCATAACACTTATCACATCCACCCTTAATATTAACCGTTAACAGAGAAATACTTTATTTGATTTTAACACGATTTGCTTACAAAGTATATATTGTGAGAAAAGCTACGCATTATTGTTATTCCTGTTGTATAAAAAAAAACAGACGAATACAAAAACTTTAAAACAATCACAAATATAATAAATTTTATATTTATATATCGGTTTAGTCGTTAACGGAAGTACGAGACCGCAGACAGATATGGCTAGAATAGGTCTCTAGTTCAGTTTCCATATCACTTAGGTCTAAGCTTTTATAGTAGAAGAGTTTTTCGAACTCGCCACTTATATGAGAGCTTACCCACCGTCATTATCACTTAACATGAAAAAAAACAATCCTGTTTTTGCAGAAGGGTTCGGAAGGTATGAAAACGGATCAAAGTCAACAAAATGATTGCTAACAGTATTTTTAAGGAAACTAGAAGGGAGAGTAAAAATTTTTGCGTACGTATTTTTCTGTGGTTATACGCGTGATTTAGTTTTCCGGTTTGGTGACACATTGCTGGTGCTGAAAAGTTCGCACATTGTATAGTAGCGAGCATAAAGCTTTTTTGTGCACGATAATCCTGAAACGTAGGTGATATACTCTCGTTTTGACTTATGAATTTCTAAATAACAAAATATGACCGCAAATATTTTTCTACCCTTAAATACGTAGGAAAAATTTTACTTTATATGTCGGATAATAGATAATAAATATATATGGAGTAGATAAACGCCTACGAATGTATTTATTACGAAATTGAAATATTGTTGGTGACATTTACCCTCATGATGTCTTTTGTTGAGGAGTACGCCTGCGGCAGTTGTCAGGAGCCCGTTTGATAAGGGTCCGGTTTTAAAAAGTCCCAACCGCGTCGGCTATTGGAAAGAACTGTGTGATAAATTTAAATGTCATGACCTATATAGATAAATATGGTGTGATGGGATTCCATTGTTTACTTAATCCTTATGTAAAACTAAATTAATAGATAAAGTACTCGCAGGGGGCACTTTTTCCAAGAAGGGGTGTAACGGGTGCCACACAATAACGAGACCCAAGCCAACCTCACCTGTTCCTGGTGCACCCTGCTAATCAACAAACGCGGCTCTGGCTCTCGTCAACCCGCATTGTGCCAGCGTGGTAGGAAATGACCTAAATCCCACCATATGAAACCCCACACACGATGGCTCCTAGTGGCCGGAATTTCAGAAGCCATGCTGACTGTATGTGGAGATCTTTGGGGGAGGCCTATGTGCAACAGTGGACGCCCTTGGTTTTCGGACGTATGAGTTTAAGGAGGAGAACTATGTGTAGTAGATACACAAGTTTACTGGTGGTAGTTCTCTGTTGCCAGAGACCGTCTGGGTGGGTAACACCCCAGCGACTAATTCTACATTCAAACAGTAGTGTGCAAATATTATTATGATCCATTATTACTGGGGTAACGAGACAAAATTTTATATCTCAAGGCGAGGTGCGCAATGTGGATCTATGAAAATCCCGTTGTTATGGGCTGGCGTATCGCTTACCATCAGGTGAATGCCCCGCTCGTCTCATCACTTCGTTGTACAAAAAAAAGTAAAAATGCGCTAAAAAACAACACAAAGCCTATGTTCATGTCAATCACATTTGAATTTGGAATTCCTAACTAAATCGCACATAATTTTTTTTATTGTTTAACAACCTTAGAAATGGCAGATCATTTAATATCAAAGTGGCCAGTACGTTAAAACGGTAATTTCATATTTATGTTTAATGGCTTAATGTCGAATTACGTGCGCCTTTTCCATTTATCATAAAACTTTTACTATTAAAAAAAAATATACGTAATCGATCCGATGAATCGAAATTTGTAATTTAAAACGCCATTTTATTGTAACATCGACGCTCTGCTGATAAAAATGTTTGCCAGTTTAATGGTTGGCATACCTTCAGTGAAATGAAAGCTTTTAAACATTCACTTCAAATGTTATTTACATTTTTAAAACATAAAATATATATGTAAATATTATTACAAAAATTTCTGTATCCAAAATAAGTCTAAACTAAGTCTAGCCAATATTTTAATGGACGACTGTATAGAAATGTTTGTTTTTAACTGATAAACGGTCAATCTCATGCTTATCATTTTTGTAGAAGTATGTTTGAGATTTATCAGCCGGATAGTCATCGTGGACGTATAATACTATTTCCTTTGTGTACAATATGCAGTTTAAAGTTACTAAAATGTTCCCTTTTACACGGTTTACATGTTGGCCTTTGCGCGAAACACCTTTGTGATGTAACTTGTTTAAGTTACGGCGCGAGAGAGTTGTTTAAAATTGAAACTTACCTTCCCTGATAACTTGGAAAATTCAGAATATTCAGTTTACAATGAAAATATTTTAAAAGTTACCACAAGTTTATTTGCTGGTTTTTGATATTGAAAACTGAGTTAAATTAAGAAAAGAAGTGAGATTAAGTAAATTATTATTTTGTGACTTAATGTGGTGTGTTATTTATAGTGATTGTTAGTTAAACAGAAACAACAATTTTTCTACAAAATTGCTTGGTGGTAGAAATAACCTACGGTAGTCGTGGTGATCAGTGAATGATGAATGTAATATAGATAGAATGCTTCTAACTTATTTACCTTTTTATATTAGTATTTGTAAATAAGTAAGCACTTCACATTTACATAATATACACTTACAGCATATATAATATAATATATTTACGGTAGAGAAGTGGTTTTCTTTTGGAATATCTTTATGGTCATTTGAGGAGGCTAGTAAAACTGACCGGCACTGACCGAAACATTCTCAAAGCAGTCTCCGTTAGAGCTTAAATATAACGCTTAGCTTAATTTCAAATTTACCAGGACTATCAGTCTGTGAACCGTAGTACACTGGTATCACTTACCCAACGCGGCTTAAGCATCATGTATAATTGTGCCTCAGTATAATCTCGTACCTCCGCTGAGAAATATATTCAATTCAACTTCATAACGCTACGAAGGTGATACCGGGGGAAAATATAATGCGTCTTACACCCTCGTCAGGGAATGTGACATTTTGACTCTCATCATTCATAACTGGCCTATCTACATGATACGCTTAACGTTGCGACACTTAGATAATTTAAATCTTCCAACGCATGTTTGGCTCTCATCTAAAGTAACAAAATTAAAATAATTGTTTAATAAATAACAAAAACGCATTATAATTACGTATTTTCTATATCATCACAATCGTTGGAAATACCAAAAATAATACTGTTTTAATCTATCATCATCATCAGCCGATAGACGTCCACTGCTGGACATAGGTCATCAGTAATCTAAACAATTCAACAATTCATTATCTTTATGATATACTATATGAACCCTTGGGTTTGGACACCTTCTCCGAAGGTGTCCATCAGCGAGAGAGAGATAGATTGAATGATGATGATAGAACTCGAAAAAGATTTACCGTTATAGCTTAAGTTACTTTCGGTTTAATTTTTAAGTGAATAACCGAAATGTTTGATGTTGCTACTTTAAGTAAATCTCATAGCTATTTATAACCAGCTGTTCCCTCCGCTTTGATGGCCGGAACACCCCCACAACTACTTTTGGGGAAAGGAATTTTATAAAATCCGTTCTTAGCTGACTTATACTTGGCAAAAGGAATATTTGTATTAAATTTTAAGTCTCTATGCCTTATTGTATCCAGCTTCCAGAGGTATTGTGATGAGTCTACATAGGTGGAAACCTCTTATATATAATCAGATCCTGAAACGTCGTCATTATGGCGTTTGTTTCTAGTTTATATATAAACACTATGTGAAGACAAATTAAAAAAAAACATTATCAAGGGAATAATTCCCACTCTTTGTCATAAGCCTTTCTCAAGGATCATTACGCCCACCAGTTTACTTGAATTTATTTTTATGAACCATCAAGTATAAGTTTTCGTGGATGTAATGGCTGATAATGACTTCGTTAATCATTTGAAAATAAGTTAGGTTTGGTATGGAGAGATGATGTGAAGAAATAAAGAGGAGATATCCCGAGATCCGTTGAGCATCACGCGATATTAGACGTAAACACTCAAAATTTTGTAGAGGTATGCCGTTTAAAGGTCAGCTGATGAAGAAAGGAAGTTGTGAGGACGTTACAGTCAGCAGAGCAGGCGAAGAGCAGCTTAGCTTAATGTGTATATATTTATATTTATATATCTACACACAACACACACACATATATATATATATATTTGTAGATACATAACCTTTGAGTAACCTCTATGTCCACCAGTGGACGTCTATCGAGTGATGATGATGATAATAATAATCAGTTAGTTCTGTCTTGGTTTTATATGTAAATAAAATATCCTACTATAAAGATTGGCGAGAATGCTTAAGTGGGAGTAAGTATAACTTAATTATTTTAGGCTTGATAAGAGGATTTGGTGGAATCGTTACTCACCTAGTATTGGGCTTGGATAATGAGGACTGGTACCAAGGTCCTAATTCCTTTTTAAATGTGAGCTTTGACTTCAAAGGTATCTGTTTGGAAATGGTTACTTCTAAAGTTTTTGATTGCATCTTTTTTTTTTTAAATCCCAGATATCAAAGATTAATTATAACAGTATTATCGATGTGCGAACATAATGAAAATTTTATTTCGTATATTATACACAGTGAATTTTTAATTAAACTACCTGAAGGGGAAATTTCCCGTTTTCACGTTTCTTCAGTGTAATCGAAGGAATTAAATTGCCCGTGGAGTCAGTTAGTTTTCAATTTTTTCATTCATTGCTTTCAATTTCCGGTGGAGTTAACTTTGAGATTTGAATCTGGAACACGGTAACTACAGCCGTTATTCAAATTACATTTTGTACATTTATAACCTACATTTACTTAAGTTAATAATCCCTGCTTTTTAATTACTCTTCTTTACTTTTTATTACTTTATCATAATAAGATACCTTATTAATTTATAAAACGTTTAATTTTGTTATTAGATTTTTCTTAATAATTCTTGATTACGCTTTTAGTATTGGGTGGGATTAGTTCAGTAGGTTTAGAGGTAAATAAGTGATTACTTAATAACTTAGGGATAACGTTTGTCGTTAGATTCTTTAGGAAGTTGACTGTTGGAAGTATTTTAATTACAGAGTAATTCATTTTTCATCGTCCCTGCTAACTTAATACGACATAATCTAATTGAATATGGAAATTTTGCATTGTAACTTGACCTTGACCTGGTGGTAACTACTTTTGTCATCTTGTAAAATTATTATTATCAGTGATATATATCTATAATCTCTATATAATCTTGAGCAAGAGACAGGGTTAAAGATTGAAAGAGATTATATGCACGGGCTTATAGACAATAAAGTAGAATTAAGTTATTAAAATATCGCTTAAAAATATTTAGTATAATTAACAATATAAATAAAAAGACGAAAAAATATTGCTTTACATATACATACATATATATGTATAGAACAAGTAAAAGCATAGATGTAAGTAAAAGCAATTAGATATTATTTAAGTACGAATATAAGCAGTGTAAATGATATGTAAAGAAATGCCGAGAGCCGAAATGTCAGGGAAGAATTAAAAAAAAAAACTGTGTATAAAGAAAAAGGGATGTTAAAGGTATCAGACAAGGAGAAAGTAAGAGTAAATAGAAAAATGGATAGAAGAAACATAATAAAAAAATTGCTTTCGTGTTACTGTCGCATTAATAGTGATATTTACCGTTTAACAGGTTAGTTAAGATAATGTATCGTCATGCGGTAAAGGGATTCAGCACAGTATATAAAGTTTTCAAAGAAGTAACCAACAATTCCGTCATTGAAGTGCGCCATTACCATAAATTTGACGGTAGAGTGAACGGTAATTTTGGGACTAAGAAATGGTCAATTCTGAGCTACGGCTCGTTTGCTTTTATATTAAGTAGTAATGGCGATGTAGACGCAAGGGAACGTTATGTATTGTGAAAGATCACATCTTAGAATGGCGGTGAATCGCAAATTATAAAATACGTTCGTCATCAGGTGAAACTCTACACTGGCGTATTGATCAGGTAAGGTGTAGTTCAAAGTGAGCAAAAGATTCCTTTTCATCATCGTTTCAATTGGTGAGCAGTTGCCGTCGGTTGATATCGATAAGAGAAATCAATTGATTCTGAGTCATCAGAGATCACAGGAGTTAGCAGGAATTTGCCGCCGGACCACACCGAGTTATTTCTTTCCGCCTATATACCATACTAGCAGTTCCTCGCCTGTTCTGGTGATTGTAATATATAATTAGATTTGAAATTTGTCCCAAATGTTTCAGCCCGGTGGCAAGCTGCCGCTCCTCGGGCTCCATCCCGTTATTACCATCTCTGCAACTCTCTTTGGAAAAGAAATTTTGTTGAATCCTTTAGTTGTCCTTTTTGTATTAATTCCTTGCGTATTGTGAGGCAGGGCCTTTATTTATCTTAACATTTACAACCACATATTTCTTATTTCTAATACCAAGTTCTCATCTTTCATTCTATTCATCTTTTATACTCTGTTCTTCTTTCACACTTCTCTTCTCTATCAATGACAATGTGCAGTGAAAATTTTAAGAAATATATGATAGGAATTTGATTAGTGTAAGAACAATAATTTTAACTTAGGCTTGGTTTAATGGAGGAAAACCTTAAGTCTTCATCGTCATCGTCTCAAATCATACCCTTAACATATTTTAAGATTGATCTGTTACATATTAATTTTTCGACTTATGTACTTAGCAGTGGATTCCAGACCGTCTTACGTATAAATACCTATTATCAGTTAATATCGCTTGAAACGATATTAATATCGAATATGTTATTAAAACTTAAGTAATATAATAACAGAATTTCCTGACATATGAACCCTTATATGTTATCAATATCTAGTTAGCTGATATTTGATTTTCCTGGTACACTGTTCCAGTTTTACGATCGTACCTACCCACTAATAAAGATCTCATCAAATAAGTAAGATTATTCCTTGATTGAGTATCCTTCTGTTTCATAACATGTCCTCAATCTGAGTATATTAATTGAGTTAAGGATAATCTCTCTTTTTCTATCTATTAATCCATATACTGGTGGGGACACCTTTTATTGTCTCCACCATTGACGGATAATAAACAACATAATAATTAAGTACAGTTGGATATCGAATTATATAATATATATATGTATATATTATATAAAAAAAATTACCCCATCCCTTTTAATATATTAGTAGATGAGACCATTTCGCATCTTATTAACTTATCTTTGAAATCTGTATTATTATTTGTCTTGTAATATGTTTAAGTACTTAGTAGCAAATCTTTATATAAAGTAAATACATAAGAAGGAGGCTTTAAAGCCATAAGTTACAATCGTAACTTCACATGTCGTTCACTAAAGGAATATCCGTCTAATAATAAAAGCTTCCAAGTTAATTTTAAACAATTAACTTAATTACTTTAGTTATATTACACTCATACATCAACGCATACATACATACATACATTTTGTTTATAATTCCTATACACTGTGTTCCTCATCAGCATCAGATACAGGCTTCACTAAAGATCTCCATTGCTATCACTCTCGTAAGACACGCATCCAGCGGTTTCATACCTCCTCCAGTTCATTGGTCCACCGTGTCCGGAGACGGTCTAGGTCTAGACTACAACAGCTCCTACTTCTGCCACCAAATAATAGTTTATAATATCTCAATAGTTTTTTTTCTCTTCAACAAAGTAATGTGACGAGCGAGACATTGGCCTCGTCAGGTGGCTTGACTACCTGATGGTAAATCTTCAATCAATAATTTTTTTTTTGTAGTCGGTAACTTTAGAATTTAATTTAGTATCAATAAAGTACACTAGGTATACGTATACCGGTGATGGTGATTACTGGTGGTAGATCTTTGTTGCCAGAGACCGTACAAGTAGGAATCACTGCACACTGCCTATTGCTGCCGCTAAAGAGTAGTGTGAAAATATTACTATGTTCCGATTTGAAGGGCGTTACAGCCAGTGGAGTTACTGGGGTAAGGAGAGTTAACATCTCTGTCAAAGCGACGAGCACAATGTGGTGCTGTGTACATCATCCTATCTAGCGCCACGTTATTATGGGCAGGCGTATCACTTATCATCAGATGAACTTCTCGATTTTGTCGCTTTGTATTAAATAACAATTTAACGTATGATAATAAAATGGCTGCTATACGGAGTTGTGAATTAAGATGATAAAAAGGCTGGAAGATATAGCTTAAAAAGTGATGTGACTCTTTAAATAGCTTGTAAAATTGTGAAATTATATACAGTCAAGTTTTCTAAGAAAACATCGCAGTAATAATAACGTTATTAATAATAATAATGTATAACTAGATTGTAAACATAATTCCCTACACTGAACTTAACGACTGCTGTAAAATGGTCCTGTATTTCACAGCCATATATTATGAAATAACAATGTTAATGTTCGTACAGTTATAGACACGACCGTAAAGTATCGACTCGTAAAATCTAACTTTACATATATTGTTCTAACTTAATAATAACTTCACATTCATTGATATCGTCAGATGTGTTTAAATTCGATAGTTTCAGTAATTCATTTGTATTATGTAAATTTAACACCACCGTTGGTCGGTGGGTCGCTTTTACGAGTGGGACGTTCACCACTTAGTAAGTATATGCGTGGGTAGTACGAAATAATGCTAGTTAGGACCACACACACATTGTCACATTGAGATCCTCATCTGAAGGCATAAGGTGTTGTTTTGCCTCAGTAATTTGATGACAAGCTATGCAAACGTTGTAGTGTTTCCGGTTTGTTTAATGACGAACGCATTGTGTTGTAGTGTAAGCATTCTAAACAGCATTATGTTATAAGCGAGCGTATCATTCAGGTGAACGTTTTGCTGATGTCGTCGCATTATATCTGCTGCCATGAGGCATGGGGTATGAGGCACGGGGCACGGGGCACGGGGCACGGGGCATTCAAAGTCGCACAGCGCGCAATTTAGAGAGATATGCTGGACATTACTTAAGGAATAACAACCTGGACGAAGAAATTTGATGAAGAACTAAAATTGTCGACATAGCTCTCAAAATCTACAAGTTGAAGTGGCAGTGGGAGTGTCTTGTCTGTTGTGTTAGTGACGGCGGGTGGGGGAGAAAAATCTTAGGGTGGAGGCCGCGTAGATGATGCAGGGGTGTAGAATGCCCTCCCTCTAGATGGACGAACGACATCATCAGGGCAGTCAGAAGTGGGTGAATGCAAGAAGCTGAGGATTGCATTTGGTGGAAGATATTAGAGAAGGCCAGCAGTGGAGAAACAAAGGGTGATAATAATGATGGTGATGATCTGCTGCTATGCTGCTGGGTTTAAAGATGATCGTGTTGTACATCTGGAAAAGTGTGGATGATATTTTTGTTGTGTAAATTACACATCTGCTCTTTAATGACAAAAAGTATCGACTTTGGTATTTTCATCATTATCATTACCAGCTTGATACGTCCACCGATGAGTATAAGCCTCTCTCTCTCTCTCAGGGATCTCCACGCTGATCGCTCCTGCGTTGACCGCATCCAGATGCGCGTGAGCGCAATGAACTTTATTATTTTACTGTATTTGAAAGAGATTTTAATATCATTGTGTCCAAAGCTGTAACGGCCATACTATTAAAATTATGAAATCTGAGAACTGGAGTTCAACCTTCAATTGTTGGAGAGGCACAAGATAAATTAAATTAAATTCAGTTACTACAACTGAATGTTGGTTGAACTTTAGGATGAACTGATGCTGTCCGAACTGATCCATTCTGTCAATCATTCTAGCTCTCATGTAACATTCGTGTGTCCCTATCGAACATTTTCAGCAGCCGAACGATCGCAGTGTAAATCACCTGTCAGTACCGAAGCGATAGTACTGTGTTGTATTTAATGTAGATTTATTTTCTTATAGGAAATAAACGCAGAATTCAGAAATGAATGTCACACACACGCACACGCACACGCACAGGCACACGCACATGAACACGCACACGATACGCACATGCACACTCCCACGCACAAGCATACGTAGACGCACAAGCACAAGCACACGCACACGCATACGCTTAGGTCTATGCACACCCACACGCACACGCACACGGACACGCACACTCACACTCACACACACACACTCACACACACACATACGCTTAGGTCTACGCGCACACACACATGCACACGCACACGGACACGCATTTGCCCACACATACACACGCATACGCTTAGGTGTACGCACAAATACACAAATATACATACTTTTACAAATGTTAATGTTTATGACGACATTTGTTATGTTTGTGAAAAGAAATTATAATTATTGCAGTAGTTATTAGAAAACTCCTAATTGTATTTTTTAAGTTATGATTTTATTATGTATACTTGTGTATTAAAAAAAATATTTAAAAATCCTTACTTACATATTACTTTGGTAATTGCCACGCTTAATTTTTATAGTACTTAGATTTTGATAACTCTTTTTAAGGGAAGAGTTTGTTTCGAGTTGGTCTTACGAAAATATGAAGACAACAGTAACAAACAGCTTAAAGAAAATGTTGCTAGAAAATATCTAGTAACAATAATTTACTTGTTACTTGTCTATAAAGGTAATGTATCAAAGATTTATAAAAACAATTTATAGAGCTTTGTTACACAGTAAGAAATAATATCAGAATAACAGTACACACTCAAATCCACGTGTATCCGCCAACTGAGTGCCTTTGGAAATAGGCAATTTGTCAAACCACTTAACTTTACTCGAGGTTGAGACTTTTGGCTTGAAAAAAATCTTTCTGTATTCTTTTACGATTTTCTTGATTTAGGTTAATGTTGTTTAAACTGCTATTAGTATTATTTATATGACAATTAAGTTTTTTTTTCTATTGCATGAGATAAGTGGAAAAGAACCGATTGAAAACATATTCAAAATCTTAGTCAGATTAATATGATTGTGAAAAGGAAATCGTAATATATATAGGGGTGTAAGGGGTACCCCGCTACAACTCAAGGGTCCAAAACCAACCTCATCTATTTGTGGTGCTCTTCGCTAATCAACAAGCGAGACCGTGGCTCTCACCAACCCTAATTGGGCCAGCGTGGCGGGAAATGGCCCAAACCCTATGAACCCCCACAAACGACGACCTTTAGTGTCCGGCTTTACCTAAGGTCACGCTAACCGTATGTAAAGATCTTTGGGTTAGGTCTAGGTCCAGCTGTGGACGTATATCGGCTGATGATGATGATATATATACATATATAAATATGTATAATGAAAATGGGTTCCCTTTGATAGCCAATCACGTGATAACTAGTGACGTATCGACATGTGAACATGATCATTCTATCCGGAATTATTTGAGAGAGATTTTTTAAATTCCGTAGAACCTTCATCACTTTATTTCTAATTACTTTTAATGAACATTTTCATTTAGTATTGCTTATGCGGTTGCTATAGTAACGGTTGCTTTAAAAAGTCATTTGCGGTAACGGTTGTCCTCAAGGGTCCTTCCATTGAGCTGGCGGAGAATAGCTAGTTCATTTATAAACTTAAATCCATGTCTTTAAGAATTGTATCTTAATAAATATTAAAAAAATAATAATAATTTGATTCAGAGTAAAATAGTGTTTTATTCAAATTTATATTTTTTCTTCTTAAAGTACTTCTCGGACTAACGGAGGTTGGCGGTCAGTTCACCAGATATCGCCCGGTCTCTTGCGAGTCGGAACAGTTGGACGCCACTCGATCCCGGTCCACTCCTTTACTATTGGTGGGTCTCTGTTGCCGGACACCGTTTAGATAGGTACCACCACAGCGCCTTTTTCAGCCGCCATATAGCGATATGCCAACATAACTGTGTTCCGGTTTGAAGGTTGTTGTAGCTAGTGTAATTATTGGTGTGACGAGATTCCACATCTTATGCCTGAGGCGACCAGCGCAACATAGTGTAATACATATCACCCTGACTAGCGCCACGTTGTTATGGGCAGGCGTGTCACTTGCTATCACGTGAACGTGCCGCTTGTCTCCTCACTTAATTAAAATAAAAATAAAAAAACTATGATGTTACGCAGCCGCGATGAATACTAAGAGATATTATTTATTAACAGTTAGTACATAACAGTTTTTCACATACATATAAATGTGACAAGTATTTTCGGGTATCTCCATCGGGTTGTGATTTATATGGAGGGATTTGAGCTCTTCTCCATCACGCTGGCCCAATGCACCACGAGCAGGCGAGGTAGGTTTGGACTCCATGAGATGTTGTACGGAACTCTTTACCCAGGGGTACAGGGGTGTAGAAGGCAATAGCGATTGCTGTTAATACATTTAAAATGTAATACTAGTATTTTATTAGTACAGCATATAATGTTTGTGGTTGGTACTATTAATGACTTTTTTTTGGGTGGAGACCACCTCCAGCTCTATTTGCCATTTTCTATTATTGCCAGTAATGATCCAGTTTAAATCTACAACTTGTATTAGATCATCAGTCCTGCTTATTTCTGACATAAAATGTGCAAATATTATCGTCTTCCGGTCTGAAACGCGCTGTAGCTGGTTAAAATACAGGGGTAGCGAGACTTAAGATCTTATATCTAACGAGCGCAATGTGTTGTAGTGTGTATCATCGTAACTAGCGTCACATTGTTATGGGTAAGCCATCACTTACCATCAGGTGATCGTCTTGTTCGTCTTATCGCTTCGCCGAAATAAAAAAAAAATGTCCCTCTATACTCCTCTATAAACCTCTATACTATATTAATATACTGGTGATTTTCACTTCAATTAGTACTAGATAGTAATAAGACTTAATTTTGATTTCTCCTAATCCTTGCCGTGCCTGATCATGTCTGAATGTTGGCAGCTGCTTCTAAACCTGTTATTATAACAAACATATAAACGTTATTGGTATACTCTAAAAATACAATAGAACGAAAAGATCACAGCATTAAAGCAGAGGAGGCAAGCAATACCCGAGAAGAAAAATAATATTGTTTAACTGTAGTCTTATTTTCTTAGGGTACATAGAGTGCGGTGACACTGGCTATCCGGTGACCTTTAGGCTAAGAAGAGGTCAAGACTATCAGATAAATGAAACTTTTAGAAATTATTTTCTTTTTTTACACATCAATGTCGCTTTTATTCAGGTTTAAATATCTCAGGTCCATCAGTTAGTTACCATTTACGATAGTTCAAGATTTCGAACACTTCCTTAATTCTAATAAAATATTCTTCATCATTATTTCAGTTTGGCTATGGGGAGGAACCGTCGCTCGAAGGACTGACGGCCGATGGAGCAGCAAGATACTAGAATGGTGATTGCGTACTGGAAGACGTAGTGAAGGCGGGCCCCATACAAGTGGATTGACGATCTGATGAAAGTCGCGGGAAGTAGCTAAATAAGGGCAATGCAGGGCCGATCGGCGTAGACATCCGGCTGATAGGTTAGTTATTATAAACGTCCTTTATCGTGATATAATAAATGAAAAGTGATTTACGAAATGATAGTCGTTTCACAAAAAAAAAACTGAAAAAACTAAATTTATAAAGCGGAAACACCTTCACAACATAAAAACAAGCAGTTTAGTAATACTGCTCTTGTCTTCATGAGGCTTTATAACCTGAAGTAACATTTTAATATCTCATATTACGTTACACGTAAGAGATGTCATCTAAAACAGGCTCAGCTCCTCATAAAATACATTCAATCCTTTCGTCTTACACGGAATAGGTTTTCTTTTAAAAAAAAATGCTTTTCTCTATACGCATAAAGAAAAACTACTTTCCTCGTAATATTACACGAATATTTATTCCAGAAGGTCGTCTCCGATTTAACATAACAAGATGTATTCTTTCCTAAGATTTTTTTTGTCTATAGTAATTTCTCCTACTGCCTGTAGCTCTCTGGAATCGCGTTAGTACCATCGAAAGTCCTATGTCTGCTGCCATACAGTAATAAGTAAGCATTACTGTGTTTCGATTTAAAAAGGGAGTGTAGCTAGTGAATTTATCGGGGAAACGAGACTCAACATCTAAAGTTTTAAGACAATAAGCGAAACGTGATGCATTATGTCCTAATGTCTGTTTATGGGGTAAACAGCACGCTGATATGAGCACTGAAATCACTTTGTGAGGGTTCCAGTGCTTGTGTCAGGATTAACGGGGCTTACTCAGACTGGTTTAGCGTCCAGAAGGGTGTTGCTTGAAAGTTTTGAAAGATAATGAGCATGAACTAATAATGAATAGAGTTGACTGTCAAATGCCTCCTATACGCGGATGATCAAGTTTTATTATTATCATCGGAGAGGGAGTTGCGAGCGATGGTAGACATGATCCATCGTGCTTTAACAAGCAAAAGAATAAAAGTGAATGTAAGACAATAGTAATGGATTTGAAAGAGAAGAATGTATGACAAACTGTGACATTTATGATTGAGGGACAAAAAGTGGAACAAGTGAAAGAATTTATATATCTGGGTTCACAGTTTACGAGAGATGGCAAGTGTGATGGTGATATTGAAAGAAGAGTTTTGAAAGAGGATCAAGTGAATGAGTCACTTCATAACTTTATGAATAGCCGGAACGTATCACAAAGAGCACGACTGGCTGTGCATAGAGGCGTGTTGATCCCCACACTGATGTATGGTAGTGAATGTTGGGTATGGCAGAAGAAACATGAAAGTAGGATTCATGATGTGGAAATGACAAGCCTGAGAAGTATAATTGGAGCGAAGCTGATGGACAAAATGAAGAACATTGTGATAAGGGAGCGGTGCGGCGTGGTTGAAGATCTAGTGACAAAAATAGAGAAAGGGATGCTTAGATGATATTTCGATTAAATCGAAGATGTCCTAAAGAAAGGCCGGGTCAAGAGTACTCGCAACCGACGAGCATGCATGAAGACACTCATGAAAGTGGAGGAAGCAAAAAAGGTGTGCCAAGATCGTAGCAAGTGGAGCGGGGTGGTCTTTGCCTACCTCACTGTTAACGAGGCGTGATATATATATGTATGTATGTATATTGTAACTAGCGCGAAGTTGTAATTGTGTGGGGGGTATTACTTGCAATCAAGTGTAAATGTAATAAATTAAAAGAAAATATTCTTTGATTTGTAAGAAAAAAATTTCAAAGAACCGAATAGATGGCGCCACTATTAACAATAGAACACGCTATCGTTTCGCGAAAATCTTTATAAGGATTGTACATCTTTGTGTACATTGTCTTAGGCCAACAAATCCTTATGGAATGTAAAATTGTGTCCATTTACTGGATCTCTATAATGTGAAGCCTTTGGTCAATAGGCAGAGGAATCTGGCGTCGCGACCAACATGGGCCGTCGGGCCGGTGCCCCTCTTGGAAAGGGTTCCCAGGGTGTATCTCGTGTTTCGTATTCCGACGGGTCGCCACGTAGGGATTTTCTGTCGGGAGGGGTGTTTTACATTCCTCCCCGAGGCGGGCCCGTTCGGTCCGAGCGCCGATCGAGGGTTGCGGAAGAACTGCTCGAAGTTATCCCGTTCATTATTTCGGAAATGATTGGAAAACCGTGTGAAGCCTTTTAGTCGGTTGGAGTCCGACACTACCCCGTTACCGGTCCTTTTGGTTCCGGGGTGTTCGACCGTTAGCATTTTGTTACACACGTTAATAAAAAAAAGCCTTTGGTCAACAAGTCCTTATGGGGTATACAATTGTATTCATTGACTGGATCTCTCTAGATCTTCATAATACTAAGAGGGGACTACTATTATTGTTACTATAAATTCCTGCTCTCTGCACCCCATCCCTCCTTTATCTCTACAGAATATAAATACTGTTAGGACTACATTGTAACTAAAAGGCGTCATCATTAATCTCATCATCTAACAATCCGTCCTTCTGATATTTGCCTAGCAAACAAAAACCTTTAACAAACAAATATATTTGAAAAAAAAAATTAATTAGAGTTATAAATACTGAATATTAAAAGGGTAGTTAATATTTTGTTCATTATCAAAGGATATGTCCCCCACGAAGAAACCTTAGGGAAATACTCTAATGTGCGGAAAGTTTCATCACTAGTAATATTTATTGTATGGAAACTATCAATCAACTCCACTTACTAACACTTTTCAGGTAGTTTTCTCGGCTTAATGTTAATTAGGATAATGGTTAATATATTTAGTAATTTATTAATTTTTTTGAGAGAAGATTAAAGAAGAATTTCCTACAAAAGAATTTGGAAGAGTTGAAGTTATTTCCATAAAATGCACCAAAACTCTTCCCATGTAGATGAATACGTACTTTCCAAACGAAAGCTTAAAAGTTAAAATTGTAAAGTATATTTTAGCATACAATTTAATAGAAGTGTAATTTAGCGAAAGATGATAGTAGATAGTACTTTGATAACTTAATTAAATTTAGTTTTCGGCAGACGATAGCCGTCTCAACTTTACCGCGAAACAATTTGCCAAGTGTATACGGCGTTGGTGAGTTAGTCAATTCAAGTTAGTAAATGCTAACCGCGTTTAAATAACATCGGGTTTTGAATTACGACACTGACTATTACAGTTAACAGTAGTAATAATACACTTAATTAAAATTCAGATGACGAATAGTTCAGAAACTTACGGTTAAAAGAAATGTTGGACTAAACTATTTTATTTAATTGACACCGGTGTTCGACTGTGTTGCTTTTCTGTAGTATTACCCTCTGTTTTAACGCGGGAAGAGGGAGGATTCATTAGATTTCCTGGTTCTGGTGTTAAGACATGAGTATGTGTATTATGTGATGCAATACTGTCTAGGGTATCGACGTTTAATACCTTATCTCTCGAGACTTGTTTGTTGGCTTCGATGAAAAGCTGTGTCTTCTTCCTCTTGCCCTTTACCCAGCTATGTACTTCTCTTCCACATCCCTCTATCAGCAGCCATATCTGATTTCACACTCTTCTTACACGCGTCATCTTTCACACAATCTATCCACACTTTCTTCGGTCTTCCTCTACCCTTATAACCATCCACATTCATTCTCATTACTTTCTTTGTTATATGTCTTTCATCCCTCAGCATAACATTCACGTACCACGCTAACCTCTTACTCTTCAATTTCTCTGTCACTGGAATAACTTTCAGACTATACATACAGCTAAGTGTATGAACAATAATGTTAACGATCACTAACTCTGGGAATTATCTTCATAATGAGAAAAAAAAACAGATTTTAATTTAGATTTGTCCCAACAAATAATGTTTTGATAAAACAACAATAAAGATACTAACATAATCTGAGCTTTCTACGAAATGTGTATTCAAGAGAAATGAGTACGAAAAAAAAATCAAACACATTTTACTGAATACGAATTTTTATTTAATCTACGTCCAAAACGACAAGGGAGTTTGCCGTAGGGATCAAATTTAAGGATCATGTTGTGGGAAATCCCTTGCGGTGTGCCTTAGTTTTGCAAGTACACCACGATACAAACTTCCGTTACATTTTGTTGTTAACAATTTATAATGTTTAGCTTCGGACAAGATTGTTTTTTTAAGTAAAATAAAATTATATTTTGTCATCATTTTAATAGATTAGATGCTATTTATATTTAATATCTTTGTTGTTACAACAATATCCTTAAGGAAAGCTGACGTCAGACTGGCGGCCGGTCGTAAAACGCAATGGTCTTTTTTATCATCATTGCGAAAGAGATATTCTGGAGCAATCTCACGACAGGTGAAAACAAGGCATGATTATGATGATGCAACAGTATTTATCGTCAATTTTAATTTATCGATGTCCTGAGCTAAACAAGAACGAAAATCGATTACCAGCGCGCCCGATCCGTCGTAACTTCCCTCCAATAATGTAACTATGTTCATTAATTATGCTTAATTAATATTTATATGTAAAAAGTTGAGATAATATGAAAATATATTTAAAGTGCCATAAACATATTGAAATGTATGCGTAGTGTACTTTTTTTTCAATTTTGGTTTTAGAGATTATGTTTAGTGAAGGTATGATGTAATCTCTATATGTTTAGCAGGTATCCTGAGATTCATTGATTCATCACGAGATCTCCGAATCTATTAGACAGTAAGACTCAAAACATTATAGAGATATTGCTCATGCCGTTTAGAGGTCAGCTAAAAGTGGATTTACAAAAGTCTTTCTCCAAATGAAATTCCAAGGGGCCAATGAAACAGGAGAGGAACAGTATTATTAATAGCAATGAAATTACTTCAATTAACAACATTAAACATTTTGGTTTATCATTATGAGCCCATAGACGTCCACTGCTGGACATAGGCCTCACCCAAAAGATCATTATTCTCATTTTGATTATTTACTTTGAAATAAAACCAAAACTAACTTAAGCTATTACAGCGAAATAAGGGTAAATCTTTTTCGAGTTTCATTATCAACATTACAGTCTATAGCTGTCTCTTGCTGAAAATAGACCTTCCTCGAAGGTCTCCAAACAAACAGATTCTTATATAGTGTATATCGTAAAGATAATGTAATTATTAATAATATATAATATATTATACTTAATTATGATTAATAATGACAGGTCGCTGATGTTTCAGCTGGTTGAAATCTAATAATTAGTCCTATATAAAATTTGTTAAAATATGTCTGTAGTTACAAGCACCTGTCACAAACATAACGGACAGTGAATTATCACCCTTAGATAAATATCCTATGCGAAAGTTGCCGTGAATGTCGTGTACCCTCATGAGAGCGTCCTCGACGCTGTTTCAGCTTCACTAATGGACGTAATTACGCTGATGGAAACACCGACTCCACTGATGGGCTCTATCTGCACACAGAATACGCCTTGAACGTTCTTGACGCGGGCCTTATTAAATGATGATGGTATAATCATGACAACAATTTTTTTTTGCATGTTCTTTGTTTTGTTGTTTTATATTTTTTTTATTTTTCGATGAAATAAGGAAATGATAAAATAATAGTATCTCATCTTCCATCTTCTGTGTTGACACTATTGTCTCGCTTTGGTACACACCTCATGATTTTTATTTACTCTTCATCCACTATGGATTACATGACATCTAAAGGAGATAAGCTGCTATGCCACGGAGGGAGCATCTAATATCATCGCTTTTCCGCCTGAGTAGTTTATATGATTGATTTATGTTAAGTAACTAGTGGTGGCTTATTAATAGGCCGATATTACGACAGTAATTTCTATCAAACTGTAGGGCGTGAAACTAGCTATGTCCTAGTTTAAAGGTCATTGTAGCTGGTGATATGAACAGGCTAGTGTGATAACATTTTATATCTTAAAGCCGTCAGAGATATTTAGTAAACATTCTAACCACAGAGCCCCATGTTGTTATACTTGCCATGGGATAAACGACTTCATGGACACGTCGCTTGGTTGAATTAGTTTTAGCGAACTGACTTGCCAATATCACATCACAGACATCCTCTAAAAGATAATTTATCCTGTAATCTTCGTAAAGTATTGCCAAGTTGCATTACTTGAAAGGATGAAAAAGAAAAAGATGAACAGAACGTTCACGGATTAGAAAATCATCACAACAATGTCACCGGTTTAGTATTGGATTAGATTCACCAATCTTATGTTTAGCTACAGCTTCCAATTATTTCTTTTTAGTAGTTAATTTGTTACTAGAGTGATAAGGGTAATATTTAACTATTTATATATAACGTAGTTCTGTTTTATAACTACAGAGATGAATCTTGCTTCGCCGGTAACTAAATGCAACTGCACCATATAAACATGGCACTTAGCCTTCCCTGTCAAGAACACGGACGAAGCCCGTCTCGTAAGGCTTTGTGACTTAAGCTGCATGAATATCCGGTGATACGTCCTGAGATTGCGTCGGCGAACTTTATTACGTGAAAAGCTAGAATTTAATGTAAAATATATTATAGTATAGGAAAAGTACAGTTCAATTATAGTTTTGTGAAATTCTTCGTATTATGAGTATGTATAGTTGCTAGGTCAGCTGATTTCGAAATTATATTAACAAGTAAACTAATCATATTTTTTATTACGTTAATACTCAAAAATAAACCTCGGTTAAAATCCACTTAAACAGATTTACATAGTTTTTTTTAATCTATCCAATTATATCAGTGGGTAAAGAAACTTAGGGTAAATCCTATGGCGCAGTGATTGACGCCACTCTCTTCTGCCATTCTGCTGTTTGAAGTTCGCTCTCCCATACCCCAGCAAGTTGCTAGATCGTCGGCCAATCTGGTTTCCGAGGTGTTTTCTTGATATCATTTCCCATCCTCATCAAGTTTTCTTGATTTATCTAACAGAGTCTGTTGGCTCTGAGTTCTTTCATAACGTTGCACCCACCTACCGGCCTCTCGATCTTTATGTAATAATCAACTCTTCAATTTCTGTCTTCTCTGTTCGAGGAGCTAAATGAAACACCATGTGGTGTATACCTAGGCCGGCATAAATTAAAATCGTATGTAAACTCCTTGCAGACGTTTCGCCAGAGGTTGTGTTCATAACCGTACTTCAGTATAACTTCATAATTGGTTATTTACGTTTGGTAGAGCATTTCTTGCTTGCGGCCATTTATTACGTAAACATTTGTAGTTTCGGTTGTTTTCGAATTATTAACAGTTTTGTTTATATTAACTAGGAATTATCTCATTACTAAATTTACTACCACCGAACAGTTGTTTAGTGTTTCAAGCCTGTATGACATACAAGTAATTCTTGCAAGGGTTCTTTCAGTAGTAAGCTTCTCGTTGGTAGTCTTAGTTAATATTCTTTTAGTAGATGTCTGTGGACGGTGACTATCTAAAAATATATTATCCGCAGAGGATAATATGGTCTGCGAACATAAAATTTCTTAAAATCTTCGAAAATAAAATATTAGACAGTTTATTGCTTTATTATTACAGAAAATCATAAAAATGCCGTTAAAGTAACTATCAGACGCAGTGTTCCATTATATTTCAGTGTGTAGCCACACTATGTGGAATAACAATATTTTGTTTTATCTCACCATCAGCCGATAGACGTCCATTGCTGGACATGAAGAATGAGCTCGCCCGAAGATTTCCACAACAATCAGACCACAGTCGGCATCCGGCTCCAAGTACCGCTGGGCACTAGGTGAAATCGTTTGTAGGGGTTCACATGGGGGATTTCGGCTATTTCTCACCACGTTGGCTCAATGCGGGTTGGTGGGAGCCGTAGCCCCGTTTGTTGATTATCAGGGTGCACCACGAGCAGGTGAAATTAGCTTGCGTCTTGTGAGTTGTTGTGTGGGACTCACATACACCCTTTATTTATGAATCTGTAAAATCTTCATATACGGATGTATGTTATTTTGTTGTTTGTGTGTTTACACATCTGAGATTAAAACCTACTCTTGTGAAGCACATGTGAACATGTGGAGTAGTCTCGTTGTATAAAGGAAATTGTTGGTGCTGAGTCTACATAGACAGAAACCGTCTATGAACCATCGCAGCTTCCATTTCAGCTGCCTGCCATCAGTGTTTAAATATTATACTTTGAATGGGGTTGTAGGTATAACTATAACCTCCTTCCTCGTTCTCGTCTCACTCGTTTTATCATTCGACAAGTATATTCATACTTGTTGTGATTTTCAAGTCTTTAAGCACAAGTGAATATTATATTTTTTACAAAACAATATAAAATAGTTAAGTGCAACTGAATGTGGGTAAGGTCTTTAGCGGAGGCGTTAAATAAAATTCTCTCTGCAGTGACGTTTCACGTGGAACACGTTTACGCCTTTTATAGTATTCTTAGTACCTGCAGTGAAGCATCTTTAAATCTCTCGCGAGTATAGTTACATATAGCGCATATACATATGGAGCGGGATTTTTAGAACAGAGAGAGAAATCAAAGTGAAGGAATTTAAATTTTATTTTAACGTACATCATTTGTTAGGAAGAAGTTATACACTACACATTGTGTTCGTCGCGTTGAGACATGATACATTAAATCTCATTACTTCAGTAATTTCACTAGCTACCGCGTCTTTCAAACTGGAACACGGTAATGATTACAGGCTAATGTTTGGTAGAAGAAATAGGAGTTGCGGATCATCCTCCGTCAACAGAGACCTACTATCAATGAAGTAAATCATTGCGAAGAAACTATTGAAATCTAGATCTTGAATCGTGCCGCTGTTACTGTAGTTAATGTGGCACAAAAAAAAACATACCATTCTGCGTTCTTTCACGTCTCCATTGTTAGCTCCACTTGGCTAGAAAAATTCTTAATGTAAGAACTTGAGGAAAAATGGCTCGAAGAAAAAGTCATTAGCAGTAAAATCCACATTCGCTTCAAGTTTCACAAAAACAAACACGATTCCATAATACCTCACCCCTAATTACACTTGTTTGGAGCTTCTAGATCTATGACAACCCTTAGTATACCTAATATTAGTTGCTGATACTAGATTCTGTCTCATCCTTTATTCAACTAGACGACACAAGCAGGACGTTCACCTGATGGTAAATGAAACGCCCGCCCTGCATCACATTGCGTTCGTCGCTTGAGACAAGTTGAGTCGCGTTACCTCAGTAATCTACTCTACCCATAGCGCCTTTCAAACCGGACAATAGTAATGTTTGTACACTACTGTTGCTGCTGGCAGAAATAGGCGCTGCGGTGGTACTTAGACGGTCTCCGGCAATAGTGATCTACCACCAGTAAACAGCATCATCAGTATGCCTTGCTGATACTAGAATTAATTCCAAACTTGCAGATAACAAAAAGGACTGATTGAGTGAAGATTTACCGTCAGGTGAATGTCTCTCTCATCTCGTTACTTTGTTAAATAATAAAAAAAACATTGAGAGATGAAAGTTTAAGTTTATCTCATCTTGTTGCTTGTCTGTGGTATTGTAATGCATAGATAGTTAAATCTGTTTCTTTGATTTCTTAAGCGTTTTCATAACCACCAATTTACGTCCCACTGTTGGGGCGCAAGCCTACCCTCAATTTGACGGCGATGGGGCCATAGTCACCATGCAGGCGTAATGCGGAATGGTGACTTCCTTAGAATAAATTCTAAGTCATGTGCTCGTTTCCAGTTTACAAATGTACTTAACTTAAATATTAAAGTTATAGGTACATGCCGAGATTCGACCCCCGCGACCTTGGGAATGAAGGCTGCACGCTCTAACCATTAGGCCAGCAAGCTACTTCTTAAGCCTTTAATCTAGTTTAAAGTTAAATATTCGCCGTTTATCAGAATACCGTATTAGTCTAATTTTATGAACCGGTTTTAGTACAAAAATTTTGCTATCTACCAAAATGTTTAGGTTATGTCGAGCTTGTTTTAGATTCACCACATTTTCTGATGTCCCACCTCTGTAGCCGCGGACTAGTAAGAATAGAATTAAGGTAAATCTTCCCTGTCGTAGTAGGCGACTTTTTAGTCGCATTTTATTTTGAAAATGGATATCCTCATTATATGACGATTACGAGAACAATAAGAGCTGCCCTAGCAGCTGACATAAATATCCTAGAAACTTGCAGACTTCAGAATGACACCTGTGGATTCAGTGGGATATCCCAGAGCTTCTCCTAACGCGTTGAAGGAGATCACCTAGTCAAGTTCCACATTACTTTGACTTGCTACTTAAAGCAGGATATCTTTAAAATTTTACAAAACGTTTACATTCACCGAACTGTATTAAAATATATATATCCACGCTGGTGGTAAGGTTCTGTTGCTGGATATCGTGTAGGTACCATTGCAGTCGCCTATTTCTTCCGCCATACAGTAGTGTGTAAACATTACTGTGTTCCGGATTGAAGGGCGCTGTAGCTAGAGAAATTACTGTGGTAACGAGACTCAACGACACTTGACAAGAGAGCATGGACACATTGTAGTGCAGTATATATCATTCTAACTACCACCACGTTGTCACGTGCAGGCGTATCACTTACCATCAGATGAGTATCACTATCGTCTCCTCGTTTACCCATAATGCTGCTTTATGTTAATTTTTATGCCGCCGTCGGGATAATTTTTAGTATGATCAGCTTTGATCTAATTACTAAACGGGAATAGAAGATGTTAAATGGTAATAAATGGTAATCTTGTTCAAGTTACATCAACGACCGCCGCCTGATGTTGAATAAATTCTTATTTAGATCGCCTTCGTCGACTATATTCTTATTTAAGAAAATAAATTAAAAACTAATAAAGAGAGAAAGAGAAAGTGTCTTCTCTTCTAAACGAGTAAATTAAGTATTCTAAAGATATGTTTAAGTTCATTCCACCATTACAGTAATACAAAATAATCTAGACTTCAAGATTGAGATTAAAAATGGCGCAGGATAGGAATCAAATTAGTATAGTTATATTGTCTACTAGATAATTTTCTTAAAAAAAATTTATTTTATTGTATTTATAAGATTGTAAAGAGTATTTTTAATATTTAAAATAATAGGGTCAGAAAAATATTACTCTATATCTAAGTACTAGCAGTTCCCCGGCCGATTTATTGGCTGTAACACCCTTGCAACTCCTTTAGGGGAAGATAGTTTGTGAAATCCATTTTTAGCCTCTAAATGACAAAATCAATATCTTCGTCAAATTTTGAGTTTTTACGTCTAATAGTTTAGACCTGGTGATGAGTCAATGAATATCAGGATATCTCCTATAAATAAAGAGTTTTTTATATTTGAATAGTCGGAAACAAAGCTGCAATTGTTCAGGTTTTGCGGTTCTATAGATGGTATAACTGATGGTAAGATTACAGCGGCCTAGTTATATATATATATATGTTATCCATGAGCTTGAGAACAAGGTTATATAGGTATATATTTAATAACATATCGGATGAATCGTTTATATGAATATGAACTATTTTTATTTATATATATTTTCATAATTTCTTATCTATACGCGATAAGATTCACTTGTGTGGAAGTGGAGATAAGTTCAAAGTGGATCTGTAAATGTTTAATGTTTACACTTTGAATTGATCGCCTTGTTTCATAACAATAAGTAGAATGATTATGAAGCAAAATCTGATAAGCAATCCCCACTTAGTGAGGAAGTAAACATTGAATTTTCACAGCAGCAACACCCTCATCCCAGCACCGGAAGGATGCCGGGTTAACAATTACGAACGTATTAAATTTACGAACGGACTAAGTAAACGCTACGTAAATATTTACAGGGAGTAAAATGGCTCCCAATTAAATTTGCGCACACTGAAAGTATGAACCTAATTACGTTACCCTTATTTCTTTACAGCTTACTTTAATGTGAACTTATATTTTAACTTATACATTATTAAGATGCTGGTGATGAAACTGAGCCAGTTTTGAATTGGGGACGTACTTGTTATAAGCGTCAATGGGGCAGAATTTAGATCAGCATTGACCTTGAGGATCCTTTCGTAGAATCGTTAAGAAAACTGAAATGTTCCTAAAGTCAGCTTCTATATCTTCTTCTTCTTAAAGTATCTCTCCAACTAGTGAATATTGGCGATCAGCGTGGTACAATCTTTTCTGTCTCTGGTTCAGCGGAACAATTCCGACGCCTGAGATATGCCAGTCCATTCCGTGATATTCCACAACCATGACTTTCTCCGTCTCCCCACCTTTCGTTTTAACTTCTATATTATTCGCCCAAAAGCACATGGCATTTGTGTGGTCCTTGATTCTTCGAGGTTATTTAGTATTACGTATTATTACAGATGATGTAGAAGATCATAGAAGAATGGAAGAATATACTGAACGGAGTAAGAAGGCGCGACAACTGGTGAGAGTTGCATCGCCAGCAAGTATTATTATTGAAGACCAAAGGTAATTTCGATTTATTTACGACTTGGAGAGAACTATTGTTATAACATATAGTAACGCAATTATAAGTTTAATACTTCGTGCGTAATGTGTTGGCTTTGTGGTGATAATATAATTACTCATTATGATGCCAGCTACGAGTGTTTGTAAACCACTCGTCAGTCGTATTTAACTACGGTCGCCCGTAAACCACCCCGGGTGGACGATGAAAACCTTTTTAATTTTGATTTAAAAAATACACATGCGAAACTCTAGCACGGATGATATATTAACAATATGAATAAATATTTTTATCGCTATTTCAAAGCGATATTCCGTATAATAAATTAAACGTTTCAGGAGACTAAACATGTTATTACCATCAGTGCTGGACTTCCATATAGGCTGCTCTCAAAATCTCCATACTATTCGGTGCCGCTCTGCTCGCATCCAGCGGCTTGCCGCGACCTTCACAGTCAGCACGGCTTCCGGTACCGCCGGGCATTAGAGATAGTCGTTTGTAACAGTTCATATGGGAGAATTTGCGCCATTTCCCGCTACGCTGGCTCAAGGGTTGGCAGGAGTCAGAGCCCCGTTTGTTGTTTAGCAGGGTACACCACTAGCAACTGAGGTCGATATGCGTCCTTCGTCCTTACATCCCTAAAAACTAACTGAATATGTTAAACTTAACGTATGGACGTACATTCTAAACTCAGCACCAGGTTTATTCAAACTTAATTTACGTTATCTAAAATGGATTAAGGTCAAGTAGACCTCAATTTAACATGATTTTAATTAAGTACGGGCCCGTAGGTGATGAACCTGTTAAAGTGAAATTCGCTATACCTTTCTGATCAGTTATTCAATTCGTTTTTTACTTTAAGTCTTAACAATGAAGTTAATTATATTCTTAAATAAATTTCACTACGTCAACAAGTTTCTAAGTAACAATGACTTCCATATAAACTTAGCACGGCGCTTCTCTAATTTGTACTCTAACGCGAACTTGGGAAAGTTCAAGCTGAGTACCTATAACAAGTTTACCAACTTGAGATAACGTGAAAAAGTTTAAATTTTTCATATATTCTACATAAAATACTTCTTTTTCCTCCTGCCCTTTTCCCATTCTATGTGGGGTCGGCATAGTATGTACTTCTCTTCCACATCTCTCTATCAGCCGCCATATCTAAATTCACACCCTTCTTCTTCATCTTTCACATAGTCCATCCACTTTCGTCGGTCTTCCTCTACCCTTATAACCATCCACATTCATTCTCATTACTTTCTTTGTTATATGTCCTTCATCCCTCCACATAACATGCCATTACAACGCTAACCTCTTGCTCCTCAACATCTCTGTTACTGGCACAACTTTCAAACTTCCTCTAATATACTCATTCTTAATTTTATCCATCCTCATCACGCCACACATCCATCTTAACATTCGCATCTCGGTCACATGTCAATCTCCTTTCATCCTAACCCTTGGTGGCTCAACACTTAGATCCATACAATACGACAGGTCTAACGACCGACTTGTAGATCTGTCCCTTAAGTTTGAGAGGCATTCGTAGATCACAAGTCGTTCCAGTGACCTGTCGCCATTTCATCCAACCTGCATTTATTCAGCTTCTCACATCTCGATCGATATCGCCGTCGCATTGTATGAGTGAACCTAGGTATTTGAAAAATACACCATTTAAGGCGATTGGAAGAAGGCTGGTGGGACCGCCGAAGTCACAGAACAAATGTTTAGTTTTGGTCCAGCTGATCTTGAGACCAACGTTCTCTAATTTATTTCGCCATTTTTCCAACGTGCTCTGCACCTGGCGTTCATCTTTCCCGACAAGTAAGATGTCGTCGCCAAAAAGCATACACCAGGGTGCCTCCTCCTGTACGTCTGATGTCAGTGCATCCATTACCAGGAGGAAGAGATACTGGCTTGATGCCCCCTGGTGTAGGCCCACCAAGACCCCGAAACTGTCGCTTTCGCCAGCAGTGGACCGGATGTGTGTACTGGCACGACAGTACATAGCACGAATAAGCAGCAGAAAAATACATAAAATATTATACTATAGAAAATAATTTTAGTAAAATTAAGAGAGACGAAGAAATTGGTTTAAAATCTTATTTAAACATACCTTCATCATCAGCCGATAGTCGTCCACTGCTAGACATTGGTCTCCACCGAAGATCAACGATCAGTCCCGCGTTGCTCGCATCCAGTGAGTTGCCGCGACTCTCACCAGATCGTCGGTCTACCTTGTGGGAGGTCTACCAACACTACGTCTACGGGTACGCGGCCGCCACTCGAGGACCTTACTCTGTTTCCTGAAGATGATCGAAGAATATAATTAAACATTTTTTTTATCATCAAGGTCAGCTTCACCAGGATCTCACCTTTTTTTATACAATAATACGATAAGACGAACTTGATGTTCACCGGATGGTATGGTTACCCATAACAATGTGGTCCTGGCTACGACGGTATATACTGCACCACAATGACCTCGTGAGATATAAGTTAAGTCTCGTTACCGTAGTAATTACACTAGCTACAACGCCTTTCAAATCGGTTTCAATTTGGTCTCCGACAATAGAGGTCAACCACCAATAACTTGATGTAAGTGGTGATGTGATCGGGGGTGGTAAGGAGCATTAACTTAGTAAACTTATTAACAAGATACAATAAGAAAAGTCATATCAAATACAACGAATTCTTATTTTAACAAGATAATTATATTGATAAGGTATGATAACTTTAATTTCATACAAAGTTTATGATTATAAATACTTAGTTATTAAAGTAAAACCTAAAATATATCTATATGTAATGTGGCTATTAAATAATAGATAGATATATATTAAAGGGTTCCTCGGCGGGTCATAAATAGCGGCCATTGACTCTAGAATAATAGCAATTGCTTTAAGTGTTCTTTACCAATATACCCCAACATCCGATCTGCGAGGCGAGGGTGGCGAGTATTATTCTTAAAATCGGGGAGGAAGTAAAGAACATCAATATGCAAAATTTAGATAGATGGTTCAATATCGAGATGCTGTTTTACAAATAAAGCCTAATTATAAATCAACTGTTAAAAACAATATAATTAAGTAATTATAAACAAAATCCGAGAAAAGACTAATAGTAGTTAAATTTAACTAAACTTTAAATGAACACAGCGGTTGCCTGTTAAAATATTAATTAACGAAAATATTTTAATAACCAAAACATATGATGTAAATTTACCCCATCGCGAATATTTAAGGGTAGATATTTTTGATTTATTGAACATTCCATCGTTTGAAGAAAGACAGCTGTAATAATATTATGAATTGAGAACTTAATTTCATGGAGACGTAGGTTGCCAGTCGCGGTCTGCGGGATTCAAATCGAGGAGAGTCCCGGTGAACAATACGGTCTAGATCTCATGGTTGGAGACTATAGATTTCCTTATAGATATTTTATATGCAAAATTTTCATGAAAACTGGGTAATCATTGCATGTTTTCTTTATTCGATTAAACAACAAGACCACTGGGAAGTCAGGATGATATATACTGCACCATATTGTGCTCGTCGCCTGAGACATAAGATTTTAAGCATTACTCCAACAATTACACTGGCTATAGCGCCCTTCAAACCGAAGCCGAGTAATGTTTACACACTACTGTTTATCAGCTATAAGAGCTGGTGGTACCTAGACGGTCTCCTGCACCAGACACCTACCGTAATCTATATATGTATATGTTATAAATTGATGTTTATTTCAAATATCTTAACTATTTAAATTTTGCTGTTTTTATCGCTTTTCTATACAAACTTGTGTTTTAAGAATTTCTCACTTTAATAGATAATTCTTATATAATATATAAAACAAAAAAAATTAAAACATTTCTTACAAAAGCGTACTGTAACGGAGTCTGCTGTTACGGCGTCTTATATCTAAAGCGATACAATATTCATATCCTCTTTAAGCCTCACGGGTTACTCCGGATAGTGTTTAATAATACATTCCGAGTGTCTACTCTTGCATACACACACACACACACACACGCCCTTTGTGCTTAGGAACCTGTTAACGTGGATTGCCGATGGGATTCCAATTCAACGGAGCCGCAATGAGAGTAGACGGTAGTACGTTCGCATTGCTTAAGAGGGTGCAACGGCTTTACAGCAATTCAAAATCTACAGGATTCTCAAGCACGAAGCAGATATTTGCGCATACGCATACATCAGTACACATCATAAGCAGATAATAGTTGAACAATTTCCATTTAATTTACTATGCTATAGTTAACAAAATCTGCATGTTTATTTATAATATTATATACAAACATGATCATATGCCCTTAGAAAGGTATGCAAAAAATATCAAAAACACGAGAGTAACGCTGGTGGAAAGTCTCGGTTGCCGGAGACAATCTAGGTAGGTACCACCGCAGCCTCTATTTCTAACACTAAACAGTAATGTATAAGCATTACTGTTTCGGTTTTAAAGGTGCTGCAGCTAGTGTAATTACTGGGGTAACGACACTTAATATGTCTCAAGGTGACGAGCGCAATGTAGTGCAGTGGTATAATATTCTAACCAGCGCCACGTGGTTTTGGGCGAGCGTATAACCACCTACCGCCAGTAAATTGTAACGCTCGTGTCACCGTTTCGTGTGAGTAAAGACTAATGATCATAATTCGCTGGGTAATGGTCCCAAGTCATAAGGATCAACGACAATATGTGAACATTCTCATAGGGATGACCTCACTCTGGTTACAGAGTCTTGCGAGTGATCCGATACTAAAAATTAGATATCTTAATATTTGAAGGACAAGCGTTTTTTTTAATATTACTTTTACTGGAAAAATTGACAAGACGAAGAAGACGTTCAATTGATGGCATCTAAACCCGGCTAGCGCATGATAGCATGGCGTTAAGTAGAATGGTAAACACAGCATCACATTATACTCATTATCGACAAATGTTCTAATTTCAATAGCCGTGCAAACAAGAATACAGTATTATATGCACACTACTGCTTTGGGGTGGAAATAATAACTTACCCAAACGATTTCCGGTTACAGACACACCAGTACATAAATTTTAATCAGTCATCAGTTATGTTGGTATACATAGATTTTTTTTTTAAAGCAGAACTGATTGTTCTTGCTCCGTGTTTTATTGGGAAATTATATGATGTACTGGAATAAAACTTCTTAAAGTTCCTCTCCAAATAGTGAAGGTTGGCGATCAGCGTGGTACAGTCTTTTCTGTCTTTGATTAATAATACTGAAGCTTAGATTTAGGTTAAATATTTTCCCATAGATAAAGTTTAAATAAGCAGAACTTTTGTCTTTGGAATATTGCTAAGATAATATAAAGAAGGATTTCTCTGTTATCAGTGTATTATGCAAGTTTACTGCAACTCAGAGGATAGTACATACAGCGAACACAGTGTGCTAGACGAGAAACTTTTGCAACTTTAAATTGAGTTTAGTTTAAAATATAAAGTTTAAAAAGAAAAAAAAAAATATTCACATGTTTGTAACGAGATTATACGTACTTTTGGGAAAGGCTTTCAATACCGCTAAAGCTTCATACGTTTTTTTCTGTTTTATTTTTATCCAACAATGATACTTTTACAGAGCATTAAAAATGAGAGCTTATTTACATAAATAGAAACATTGTGTTCTTAGAATATACGTACAAATGTAAGCTTAAATATAATAGAGTTCTCTTCCAACAAAACCTTAGCATGGAGAGGTTTTTAGATGCTCTTTGTAAGCAGAACATATATACACATTCCAACGATATAATAAAATATCAACTAATACTAAAATAATTTTTTTTTTTATTATTCGATGAAACGACAAGACGAGCAAGACGTTCACCTGATGGTAAGTGATACGTTTGTCTATAACAACGTGGCACTACTTAGGATAATACACACAGCGCCATTTTGTGTTCGTCGCTGTGAGACAAGATGTTGTCTTGTTACACCAGTAATTTCACTAGCTAACATATGATTATTTGTAATATATACATATAAAAATAAATAACACGTTTGATTATATGATAAATATGTTTAACAATATACATGTATATGAATTCTTTTATTTAAAAATAAATTGGACATTAATTTTCGCGTTGATGTAGATATCCAGTTTCACACGAGTGTTCGCGTATCGTTACTGCAACATTCCTATAACGGAAAAATATTTAATTTCTTTACAATAACAGGATTTAATTTAAAATGTAATAGAATATAAAACTCATTACATAAACTCAAGAGTGTTTTTGCTTTATGAAAAATATTCTTGAAAAAAAAAAAACGCGCCCGGCCACTTTGTGAATAATTAAGCGCACTGGCTTCTTCCCATTCTTTGAGGACTCGCTTTTTTGCCTTTGCTTTGTAGTTATTTTTAGCCACAATAAAAAAGGTAATGGTATCATTCTTATTATATTAAGTCTCTCGAGGTTTATACCCCTGGAGACGGCAGTATTTTACCCAAGGTAAATGGGTATATAGCGTGACACGAGCTCATAATATTCTTCAGAAATTAATCATAGATCTATGATGTGTACGTGTAAAGCTTATTTATTAATTTCATCTTGTTTTTAAGTTTTATCCCGGTATAGTAATATATATACCAGCTGTTCTCCGCTCGCTTTGCTGGCTGTAATATAAAATTAGGCGGCAAATGACTTTCTAACCCAACCGTTACTATAGCAACCGCATAATTAATACGAAATTGAAGATATTTACTAGTTTATTAGGAATAAAATGACGAAATATTTATCAAATTCAAAACATAAATAGCCTATAACCATCTAGAAATCATTCCACGTCGAATGGTCGCATTCCCATGTTGATACGATCACTAGTTTTCACGTGATTAGCGAACAAATACAACCCATTTTCATTGTATAAGTATATATATACACTTATACATATATAATTCAAACAACTCTCACTCGTATGAATATAAGTAGAACCATGTTCATTAAGCAACAGAGATAATATCCTCACAAATAAAGAGCTCCAGCTCATAACGATAGAACTGCAAAGAGAGACCATGTCATGGATGTTGATCTGATTCACCTTAAACTGACGGATCTCAACATCTTAATTTACAAGAATTTCAATGGTTAAAGCTGTCCCTGGGATAACGGCTACGAAGACAGAAAGAGGAGACATCGAGACATTAACTAACCTTTCGCAATATCTCCGAAACTATTAAACGTCAACACTCAAAATTTGGTATAGATATTACTTCTGCCATTTAGAGGTCAGGGCCAGTGGTGTTACGGCCAGGAAAGTGGGCGGGGAATAACTAGTCTATATATATAAATAGTTCTACTCACATTCATACAAATGAGAGTTGTTTGAGTAAAACTGAAAAATAATACTAATTGTATAAACAATACAATTTTTAACGAGTAGTTTTTATGGTAGTAGGGTCAATTTCTTCTTTTCCTATCTACCTAATACTCTCATATTGTTATCCTTCCGCTTTTCCAGCCTCACTGTGCTGTAATTGACGGCCTAGTAGAGTAAGAGTAATTTCAGGCATGCCACCCTTCTTTGTCTTCTTCCTCGTTATTACTTAATGTCATATAAATTTATAGATTAATTATAGTCCGTATAATTGATTAGAAAAATCTTCAGGATAATGATAATAATGTCATTATACTTAAATTTGGTATTTCTTGTGGGCCTATTATAGAGTAGTTGTTACTTTGTATTGGACGGGGCCCCAAGTTACATATTACTTCTAGCTGACCTGTAAGCCAAAGTTTCCATCATGACCGCAGACCAAGCAGAAGTAATACGTAATAATAGCCGATAAAATACTGTGGCGGTCTAAAAATAATTTTTAATAATAAAGCTAACCAGACTAAAAGTATACCGAGTAGAAAATTGCTTTCCACGAAAATTTGGTGGAACTAAACGAAATGTTAAACTTTGTAGCGAAGGTATAGATTATTTTGTATCTTAGATCTGACGATGAATCTAGACCTAAATGTAATAATTGTAACAGTATCGTTTATCATTTATAAAGGTTTTCTAATTCCCAATCGGACTGTTCGCAAATAAAATGAATACGGGCGAATTTAGTGATCGGAAGTGAGAATGAAAGCACTATTGAAATTTCAATGTTCGGGATAAAACGGTTTTGCTAAAATTGTTTGTAAAGGATTTCCTACAGTGCAATAGTGCTACAGACAGACAATAAAAGGTTTAAAATATTTTTTTTTAGTGTATCGTTTAATCTATTTGTTGACAATGTAACGTTTTGTCTGCTATGAACAAACTTCAGATGTAACTTCTCCGGGAATCGATGCGGAACCTGTCCGCACTTCTTTGGACTTCTAACGTAACATTTTTTTTACTTTCTCACAGTCGTTTACTGCCATTAAACCTTTTATATCCGTAGTTAAATGCAGGACGGCATTATTTTCAGTACTTTCACTGAAGCCGGACCACAAAGTGTGTTATTTAACAAACGTTATCCCCGCCGGCGTAATCCCATTGGGTCGTTTTGTATGGATATTCGCATTCGGGTTATCACGGCTACTTATATGCTAATGTTTACGCGGGACAACGGGTCCTAGACCCTGTGAGTATGTTACAGTTAAATTATTTGTATTGTTATTTTTTTGTTTTCGTTACAATACAATTACAATTCTGTAAGTATATAGAAAACTATGGTGTTATGTCAGACAATCGAATGAGTTTGTCGGACCACCCGGTTGACGCCCGGCGCCAGGTGGGGTTTAAAAAAGAAACTGGAAAGAAATGGTGGCCAGGGCATCGCACCATGGTCACGTCCCTCAGTCATGAGGTTACGACAAAGAAGAAGAAGAAGTATATAATTTTTTTTATTGCCTAATACATATGTTCAATGTCATCATTATCTAAATCTGTGGATGTACATTATTCAATGTATTTTTCAAAGGATTTTCTATGTAGCAAGATTTTGGGTAAGTAAAGATAAAGGAATATGGTATAAAATCATTCAAAGTCAGCCTCCTCACTTACCTTGGTTTATTGATTCTGATCTAAGTAGGGAATTGGTTATTGAAGCTCACAGGCTGCGCTCTGGACACTATCCATCCGCAAGTTTTGGTTTTCTCATGAAAAAAAAAACTTCTCCGTACTGCACTACTTGCAACGAAAAAGAGGATGTCCAACACTTGCTGATGGAGTGTCTAAAATATCAGAACAAAAGAGAGGAGTTGATATGTAAACATAACATCAATACTTTGGGCTTAGGCGCCCTACACATGGTTTTGTGTGAACCAAAGTCTGGGGCTGCTCAAGATTTGTTTGATATTTTGTAAGCACAGTATCAGCACCCTAAGTTTTTTTTTTTGTTGTGTTGTCGTTTTTTGAGCTAATTGGGCTGACATATCCCCAAGGGATAAAGCTCCCCCCCTCAAAAAAAAAAAAAAAGATAAAAAAAAAGATTTTGTATTATTTGAGTCCATTCGGTGCCAGTGACTTTTTTAATATCCTCTATCCAATTAGCAAGTTCTTCCAACGCTCCAATCTCCATATCTCCATGGTTCAGTGGAAAAGTTCCCGAATTCCTTCAACATAAAATGATGACCGTCCAACTCACCAATTAGTGTAACATTAACGTTTTTGTGTGTGTTCGTTTTTAATCCAGCTATGCGATGAAAGGGGAATTAGGATATTAATCTGGTAATATATATATATGTATATTTCCGTTACAATGTGGAAATGGGAGTGTTGTTAGGATTATACAGCAACAAGTTACGCTCGTCGCTGTACAACATGAGATTGTTGTTATCACACATTTTTATCGTTTAATCTCATGGTTACTAGGTTAACTATGAGATTATATAAAGTTGTTGAAAATGCTGTAGTATCAAATATTTCCATATCATCGAACTGTAAAATAGAAGTTACGTACCGTGCAGCACTGATCTTCTGTAGTCGCAGATAGTTTGCGGTGTATGCGCTAATAAATCCGTGCAACGTTAGAATACTGATGAATATGTTGATTCTTGTTTGTGGTGTGTACGTAACAGCATTACACGAGCTCTATGCTCTTCTAAATCCTTCATATTATCCATATCAACTTTTGGTGTATAACGTTATTGTACGTTTCGTATATTTGGAGATAATTCTATTAAACTACCTTGCATCATAGCCTAGTTTGGATAGGAATAAGATGTAATAAGATTGTTAATGAACATACGTACATATATATATATATATATATATATATATATATATATATATAGAGAGAGATTCATTGACCTATCACGAGATTTTCATAACAATTTGATAAAGACAGGTGCACACACAACACGCAGACCGTCTATGTAGGCACCATCGCAGCGCCTATTTCTAGACTGCAAATATTACTGTGTTCTTTACTGAAGGGTGCTGCAGCTGTGTAATTATTACAGTAAAAAGACTGAACGTCCTATCTCTTAAGGCAACGAGCACAATGTGGAGCAGTTATCATCTTAACTATCCCATTGTTATGGGCAGGTATATTGCTTTACATCAGGTGAACGTCTCGCCCCTCGAGTCACTTCCATGAATAAATAAAAAGTCTTCCACCGTCTAAAAGATGATAGCAGTCGGTTGTGAAGGTAAAACCGGATTTATTTGGTTTTTTTTTAATCAAAATTAAATATAATTGTCCTTAATAATTAATACACAATTATAGAATTGTCGGTTGGTTTGCTCAGGACTGAAACGTTGGGAGGAGGTTAATGCAAACATTTTAAACGAGATCAAACAGCCCGAAGCTTGTTCTTTAAACATGTTGAGGGCTCTGAAAAGACAATTACTGTGATTGTTTCATTATAAAAAGTACACTTTTTTAAAATTATCCTCGTACCTTCCCCAAAGTCTCGGTCTGTGTAATCCTTATTATAATATAGTTTTTTCTTAAGCTTTTATATTCATAGTGTTTTCAGAATATTTTCACAAACATGTAGTATTTTTTTAAAGAACGGATGAGACGAGCGAGATTTTCACCTGATGGTAAAGCTCATTACAACGTGGCATCAGTTAGCCTCCTGTATACAGGATGGAAGATACTAAGTTTCATTACCCTGTTAATTGCAGTAGGCAACGCCGTTCAAACCGGAAAACAGTAATGTTCAAAACCGGGAAACAGAAATAGGCGTTGCGATGATATGTACCTGGTCTCCGGCAATGATGATTCTGACCAGACGCACGGCGAGTCATCCTCCTTATGTTGTGGACATACCCAGATTGCAAACTAAGAGGTTCAACTCCTCGTTCTTCATAAGAACAACAAAGGAGGGGAACAACTTCCTGGCGTCGGTGTTCCCGCCTATATATAACGTGGGTTTCTTGAAGAAAATAGTGAATAGGCTATTACTAGTTTAGTGCCCTTTACTCCTATAGACCACATCACCACTTAACATCAGGTGGGATCGTGATCAAGAGCGATACTTTTCGGTTTAAAAAAAAGAATTGATATGTATAGAAATATCAAATGCCATAAGACGTTCGTCCAAATTCATCTCCAAGCCGTCGAGCTAATATTCTAATCATCAATAATTTACTGGTGGTAGGTCTTTGTTTCCGGAACCATGTGCTAACACTACTGTCTTCCAATACCTCAGGAGGTAACGAGATCTAATATCTTATGTCTCAAGGCAACGAGCGCAATGTGGTGCTGTGTATAACATCCTATCGCCACGTTTGTTAGGGGCGGGCGTATCATTTCCCACCAGATGAACGTTGCGCTTGTTTTATCGCTTCGTAGAATAAAAAAAAAATTGATAAGGAGATTATGTATGAAAGCAGTTTGCACTGATAAAGTACCCAAAGAAGAACACACTGGTGCTGAAGCTCAGCGGCAGACGCAGGAAAGATAACTCAGCTAAAGTTGTGCTGGCTATATCACGTGATAAGAGATCCAACAAAAACAGACTTGAGAGAGGAAGCTTGATAAGATGAAGTTAGGAAGAGGTTTTTTTGTCGTGATATCATAAAATTATATAAAAATATGATATATTTTAATTATTATTTATTCATATATTTAATGTTTAACTAAATGAAGAGATGGAGGGCGTTCATCTGTTCTAATTGCGTTGTTTACTCATTATCTGTTGAGGGGATAATTATTGAATTAAACTAGCTCCAGCGTCTATTAAAATAAAATAATAAATAAAATAGCATTAATTGCCTTAGATTATTATAATTTTACATATAAATATTTATAGGTCTATTACTAAGGCAAAAGGAGACGGCTCAGCTAATGCTGGCCGGAACAGCAAATCCGATCAGCGCTGGTTATCAACCTCGTCTTGCAGCCCCAGTTGTTGAAGATTTGTAATGGGGGCCTACTAGTTGACATTAATTCTATTCTGAAACAATACTTATATATATATATTGCTATATATATATATATATTGAACTGCTATCCAGCTATGAAATTGATATACGATTCCCGCGTCGTTCTCCTTTAAAAAACTATCTGTATAATGACACATCACATCTTTCCAGCTATTAATATCAGCTGATGATAAATTACGCCTCCTCGGTTACTAGTAACACAATGGAATAAATTAAAATTAATAGCTTTCCGTTGGCCCTGTACCAAAATCTTGACCGTTAAAGATAACCGAAATATTTTTTCCGTTGTGTCCTCGGTGGGGCCACCAATCAATATCCGTAGAGTTACGCAGCTTTTTTTTTTATAATCTTTCTAGGTTAGAAAAAAAACATAATTCATTTATTGTTCTTTGTGTATTGTTAATTTATAAAAAATACGTTTTTTCCTTACCAATATTGTCGTTATATAAATACATGTATCCATTTATTTTGGTATATCAAATACTATAAGTTATTTTCTGAAAATTATTAAAAAAGAAATCGTCACTGTAAAAAAACGAACAAAGGTCCTTGATTATACATATATAAATATATTTATATATGAAAATATCATGACAGTGATAACTAACTTAATAATATAACCAAGTGTTATGTTAGAGGAAAGTTTTTACGAGTTTAGGTCTAAACATAAAACTTGTTTGTGGACGAATGGGTAAACAGTGTATCGCTATTATCTTTCTAGTTTACGAGTAAATTTCATAATTAATATTGTTATTATATGAAACATTATATTATTGCATTATTAAAGAGAAATCTTTGATAAATAAATATAGAGAAATGTATAAAACTAACATCCTATGTGGTGCTGTGGCTGATCGTCTTCGTTACTACATGAAATCTATTCTCAAGTTTTTAAATTAAATAAGTTAGAATCTGATATTTATCTCAATAGTTGTTAGATGTGAATAAGATCTTGTTCTAATTCTTATCAAGAATGAAGAGCAAAACCTCTTTGTTCGTTAGCTAGAGATAGAATATTAGACGATGTATATATTCAAGATACATCCTACTGTGTTATCCAGTCGCCAAGATAAGGTTTTCTTCGAAGTACTCGACTACTTACAAGTCCATACTTACTTGCTTTAACTCTGGTCAGTTGGTGTTTTTAACTGTAAGTTATTTTGAACTTTATCACATCAACATACTAAACTTTATCCTATACCTAGATCTTTCAGAAGCTGATACAGATTTCTTGCACGTAGTTCAGATGTGGGCATTCAAGATTGTAGTATCAAATGGATAAATAGTTTTAAAGAGAAATATGTAATTTCAACAAATTTGTAGTTGTGATAAACATATATACAAATAAAAATAAATAATGCATGTCCTAGGATCATAATTTAGATGTTCTAGTAAACTAAATTATACTGAAGACTTTTTTTCAGTTAATACAGCCAAAGTGTTCAGACTAATTAAAGATTTTTATAACATCTTAATTCGATCTAATTAAAATAAATTAAAGAGGTTTCTTTTTCGGAAAGGAACATTTCAATGAGCTTCCTTTATCATTTTTTTTTTTACAACATTTCTAACTTAAAAACGTTTCGTTTCAATTTGAGTATCGTGATAATTGTTCTAAGGGTTCCTGCACGACAACTCACGGGATCCAAGCTAACCTCGCCTGCTTCTGCTAATCAACGAACGAGGCTTTGGTTCTGGCTCTGACTCCATATGAATACGATAGTGTGGGAATCTGATAGAGAGGCCTATGTCCAGCTGTGGACGTCTATCGGCTGATAATGATGATGATAGTCCCTCAATAGGAGTCATTAGAGCGACAAAAATTTTACTATTATATAATTTAATCAATTATATTATGGATATTTATAGCTTAAGATGAATACAGAATCCATTTTGAAATAACGAAACCTGAAATAGATCAGTTTGTAAGGTTGCAATCTATATAGATCATTAAAAGCGAGAGTTCGATTCTCAATGAGCTTAAAGAGATGAAGGAATGTGTTATAACTCCAAATCGTGTCATCGATATGTTACATGGTAGATTAACAGAGTCTACTTGTGAGAGAATGGTAACAAGTACCATCAGAGGGATGATAGTGTTGTTTATTATTATTTATTAACAAAAATTTTTAAAGAGGCTTCAATAGAAATTGTGATGAATTAAAAAAAAAAGATAAAACAATATCATCACCTCAATGAATGAATGTAATGAATATCACAAAGAACGGCTTTGTGCTGTTACTGGGCACCAAATAATTAATATTTTATATAATAATAATATAATATAATATATAATAAAAAATGGTTTTGACAAAGGAAGCTAATCTATAGACGTTATTTTATATGCAATTTCAAAACGAGTAAAATTTTATGCTTGTCCTCAGGAGGATATAGGATATTTTAAATCGAAATAGCTTGAGCACATATAAGGATAAGAGGTCCATTGGGAATAAATGAATTAGTCGACTCGTCCGTACATCGGATATGTGTAACGGAATGATATTTTTGCAAGTGGATTGAGTTCACTTTGTGATTGCTTCCACCGGCCCTCCCGGATCGTTAACCCTCCGTATATTTTGTTTATAATTAAACGCCGACTGTTGGGCACGCAGATTAAATAAACTGTACGGCTTATAAACATTTATTTCTATATATACTAACTATAATATTGAATAATAATATTAAATATCAAAATAATGTTAAAGCAGGCAGACTTAATGGTTAGGGGAGAAGAGGAAAGGAAAAGGAAATTGACGTTAATTAGAAATGAAAGTATGACATATAAGGAAGTATCTTCCTTTAAAAAACGTGTTAGTGTTATGACAAAATTTTTATAAAATTCTGTACTATATATATTCATCGTATATAAACCTATGAGTTTTTTTTTTATAAATAATATATATTTTCGAATACATATAAAACGAATGTTTTCTTATTACATTGAAATTATTTTGACCGCAAAAGAATTACAAGGGCGATGAAGTAAACGTAATTATGATAACCAAGTTCCGAGAGAGGTCCGGAAATCATATTAGAAAAAACAATTTTCTACAGTAACAAAATAAAAAAGGTACTCGAGACATACTTTTTTTTTTTGTTTTCAAATGATTTTTCTTTATTATTGCAGTATCTGTTGTATTCTATATGTTTGAGTCGATTTAAAGATTAGTAAAACATTTGTTTCATCATAAGCCGATAGATGTCCACTACAGAACATAGCCCTCCTCTGAAGATCACAACGATCAGTCCTGCCTGCATCCAGCAGCTTCCCACGATCTTCATTTGTAAGGATTCGTATTTGGGAATCGAGCCATTCTTCACCACGCTAGCTCAATGCGAGTTGATGGGAGAACATTTGTTTACAAAGATCTCAATCTTGGAATATATATTAATTTCTATATTTTGCTTTATCGGTGGAAAATTTGTCTTCCGGTAAATACCTTGGTAGATAATTAAAAGATAATACTATAGGGCATAATATATAAATATCTGAATAGAGCAACCATGTAATGGTAAGAAAATAACTATTGCGGTCCTGACTAATTTCAGGAAACGGTTTGTAAAAACTTCACACAATCCTGTGTCTTTGCAATGAAATCAAAAATTTTGTTATAAATCAAACGTTCAGAACAACTTAAGTTATACTGAAGCAGTTAAGTGTATAATTTACTTAACGCAAAATAATATAATTTTGTAAGTCAAAGGTTACGCCGCGCAGATAATAACAAAGGATTACCAAAGAGGATTTTCCATTAATTGCAAAAGGGAATTTGGGAGATGAGTACGTTGTGAATGATTAATATCCAATGCTTTAACAACCCAACAAACGCAGATTCGGGTCGCAGTGTACGCAACCGCAGAGCGATATCATAACCAACAGCGGTGTGACCATACAGGCTCAAGAGGGAGCTACGACCTGCTAAAGTAATCTTGCGAACTGGAATTAATAATATATTGGGGGGAGGGGGGGGACCAAACAAATAATTATGTTATATCCCTCGGTTCCGCAAGCCCGGTATCCTGTGAGCTGGATAAACGGTCGCTAACGGATATAAACATCATTGGAAGATAAAGCATCTCAGATGTGAGAGGTGTTTAGACTCGTTCAAAACAGAGCTATGACCTGCAATAGAAGTGGATCTTGAAGACGTGGCGCCAGTTAGGATGACGTACACAACATTAGATAATACATAATTTCACTAGCTACAACCCCTTACAAACCGGATCACGGTAATGTTTGACGGTTGTAATAATGGCTGGGTTTACAATTTGAACTGTGCTGAAACTGAAATCTACCACTAAAGAAGTAGTGTTGTGGTATATCTTTTAACATTGGCCACTACATAACTCTTCACTCTCTGCTATGACATAGAACATATTCCTATTACCCCCTACTAATAGCTTATACTGGTTTCTTATATATGGTGTGAAAGGTAATAGGTGTAAAAGATCTGGAGGGGCTAAAGTATAGCTCGTGCTTAGTGGAACATATTACAAGAGACCTATTTCCATCAGTGGACATCTATTGGTTTAAAATGATGATGATGATGATAGCATCCAAAATTTGATATTAGATTGGATATATGATAAAACGTATAAATAAAGGAGTTTCACATATTCCTTGCCATATCCGAAAGAGAGTCATCAAACTAATTTATATTAATTCATATTAATTGTAATTTTTGTTTAATTGTCTTTTTATCAAATTAATAAAATTGTTGATATTTATTAAAACATGTTTATATATTTTATTTATTTATTGTTACGGTACTCAGTATTATTACCTTCCTGTCTACAATGAGAGGCAAGAAATATTATAAGCAGACACATGAATCAGTGAAAGCAACGAGATATACATTCAACATATATACAAATAGTATATACTATTAAAGTAATATATACATATAACAAATATAATTTTATTTTTATTAAAATTACCGTAGATATGTGAAAATTGAAAGGAGAAAAGAGAAATGATCATTAGATAAGAAATGAAGTATCGTGTTTGCTCAACAAATTTTTTCCAGGAAGCAAACAAAAAAATATTTTTTTTGTTATCAGATCGAATATGTCATCAAATCATTTATATATGTTACGTACTAGTATGTCGGGGTGATAATATTATTATTTTATATATGAAAATTAATAGTGCTTTCATCTACTTAGTTCAACGACATTATGGAGACAGCAGTAAACTCAAACTTTGATTACGCGTTGGTTTATCGCGTCTGCAGTGTTATAATGGCAACCACCACTTAACCACAAGTGAACATGTATACGCATTTCCGGTAACCTCTAAAGCCTGATTAGATCTCTAGAGGACTGAGCAAAGCATACTAAGTTTGGAAACTATACGTACATAATGTATACAGACCACAGCATGCGTTGCGCGGCGGTTAACCCTTCGCTTGGTTAAAGGTCCCTGGTTCGATTCTCGGTCTACATGGGGTTGAGTTTGGTTGGAGATAGAGTTTTTTTTAAAATATCTCGATTTTTTATATTTGCCAATATAACACTATTGTTGTTTCGACTGTCAATATATGACAACGAATTTAGTATGCTTGCTCTCATTCTATCCTTTTGAGATTTTGAAGAAAAATATTATCAAGCTTATCCTATAAACAAAATTATAAAAAGATTTTAAAAGTATATAGTTATGTTTAAATTTTATATTATATAATTCTATCTTAAAACATCCCCTTCCGTTCTTTTCTTTCCTTGTAATACTAAACACTGCTCTGAAAAAGATTTTGTCTCATACAATATTAAACATATCATACAAAAGTATCAATCACCCTGTCGCCAAAGATCATCAAAGTTCACCGCAGCTTCCATTTCTGCCACCAGACAGTAGTTTGCAAATATTACTGTATTCCGGTTTGAAGGATGTATCTACAGACATTATAGGAGTAACATTATTAATATACCACAAGTATAATGTGATGTGTACAACATTCTATTTACTGCTATATAGTAATAGACAGGCGTATTGATTCATCATTATCATTATCATCAGCCGGTGGATGCCCGCAGCTGTTAATAGCACTCTTCTAATTCGCTTATCAATCACTTCATCATAATCATCAGCCGACACTGAGCTGGACATAGATCTCCGCCAAAGATCTCCACGTCGATCCTGCGCTGTGTATCATTTACCATCATGTAAATGTCCTATTCATCTTAGAAGTAATGATTATAACTGTGTTATATTTATCTCTTTTGATACCTCTTTAATTAGTGAAGATTAGTTAACAATATTGTATACTCTTTTTTTATGAGGCGTGCAAACTACTGTAGATGTTACACAATCAAACTCTATTTCATAATGAAGAGAGAAAGTAGAGATACTTTTATAGCTAAAGTTTGAACTTATCTAACCAATTAAGACACAAACGGTTCAAATTTTAATATTTTAATTGAAAAAAAAAAAACTTAAAGATTTCTTGCGGGTCGTCTGCAACTGACAAGTTTAATTATTAACCGTTTCCTCTTTAACCGGACCTCCTTGGAACATAACAATTCGCTTCTTAGGTTATATACTATAAACGTTCCAAGATAATTCCAGATGCGTATGTCCAGCAGTGGGCGTCTTTTAATTATTCATTATTATCGTCAGCCGATAAATGTCCACAGCTGGACATAGGCCTCCCTCAAAGATCCCCACATCGATCAATAGTGCGCTGCTCGCATCGCAGGGCACTAGAGACTGTCGTTTTTAGGGGCTCATATAGCCGGATGTGGTGGGTACCAGTACCTTGTTTGTTGATTAACAGGGTGCAACACGAGTAGGTGAGATCGGCTTGGGTCCCGTGAGTTGTTGTACGGAACCTCTTACACCCCGGAGCGTCCATGAGCTGATAATGTTTACGACAGTAATATTGATGATAAACATTTGTTCAACAACACAAAGTTGAATGAACTATTTAATAATTTCGGATGACACTTACGCCTCGTCTTCCAGTTTACCGTCATCATCGTCATCTACATCATTCTCGTGTAATATACTAAAATACTACTTTTAACTAGTAGTCAGTAAGGTAAAGTCGAACGCGCTGTAAGTATCAATGCGGCGCGGGTTTCATCCCCATTAAGCTTGATTTTCCGGTGAAAGAAAACATCGCGAGTAAATCCACCTGTTCCAGGATCAATACGCATTTGGCCAGCGCGATAGATAAATGGACACTATCTCCTCGTGAGGCAGACCTCGAGTCTCAACAGAAAGAACATTAAGAGGGCTGTTTATTTATTTTACTATGTAACAGTTATTGCTACGACGTTATATTTATTATTTAAAACAAATATTTCTCGAGTTTAAAATAGTAGTAAATATCAAATGGTACAGTGTGGAAATATATATCAGCTGGAATATTAAGCGAAAATTTCACTTACCCTCACGCGGAAGCACCGGTGGACATTTGAGCACCACTAATCGGCGTAATTCTGCTGATGAAACTACTGTGCTGCACTGGTGCACTTTATATTACGTGTTAAACATTTTACTTGTCGACATTTATTATTAGTAGTAGTAGTAGTCGAGTTTTAAAGTATTTATCGCTGTGCAGTAAATTTAAAGTCGAACGGCATCTCGTTGTACTCGCAACATCTTCGTTGCGACTATTTAACTAAGCACGGAAAACGTTATACAATATTACTTATAACTAACTTTGTTATTCATTTAAGTAATTAACTTTATGATAATTATTTTTATTAATTTGTTTACTTGTTATAATTTTTTAAAAACAACTTCGCTCCGTGAAACCCTCGCCCGGTACTTTGAACTGATCTTGATGGATCATTTGCTACGAAAAACAATGTACACTTCAACCGACGTTCAAGTACTAAAGTTACATGAACCGTGAATTATAGGAGTTTGAACTTATTCACATTATTCTATTTTTAGACTACATTTATGCTTAGTACTTAACTTACACCTAATTTAGCGAGAGTCGTTAGAAACAACGAAGTATGAACACCCACGTCAGTCTAAACTTTAATACATACATATATATCACGCCTCGTTCCCAGTGGGGTAGGCAGAGACCACCTCTCTCCACTTGCTACGATTCTGGCACACCTCTCTCGCTTCCTCCACCTTCATGAGCGTCTTCATGCATGCTCGTCGGTTGCGAATACTCTTGACCCGACCTTTCTTTAGGACATCTTCGTTTTGATCGAAATATGTCACCGATTTTTCCAATCATTTTTATCTTGTATACCTCTTTCGTTAATCTTCTTTCATCCATTCTTTCTATATGACCGAACCATCTAAGCATCCCTTTCTCTATCTTTGTCACTACATCTTCAACCACATCGCACCGCTCCCTTATCACACTGTTCCTCACTTTGTCCATCAGCTTCACTCCAGTTATACTTCTCAGGCTTCTCTAAACTAAAGGCTTTTCAAATTGGACGAACAAAGATCGGAAACTTTTAAAAAAATATATTTTCGCAGAAAAATTATCAAGCAATACATCTTATCATTTCCTATTTTACTATTACATTGAGATGTAGTAGGTGAGATGAAGGACGTGTGATTTTTGATGGGAGAAAAAGTTCCTGATCACATTCAGTAATGGACAAGAACGAGGTCTGCTGAGCTCTTTCGTATTGCGAAAAAATAAATTATATTAGACCTTAGCTAATTAGACATTGGAGAAACACCTGAAGAAGAATGAATCGACAAACAAACTTTCCTTCGACTAGCTACTCTGTAAAATGTTATACATAACCAAAGAGAAGATTCACTTCCGAATTTAGGATCCTCTTTATAGTCCTGGGACATTATGTTTTTTATGTATGTTTACTGTAATTTGCAAGCGATGTATTAATTCATATGTAGTCTTAGGCTTACGGACCCTCGATCCTGTTTAAACATTGGTAAATATGTTGCGGTAATAACCGGATGCGGGTACTCACGGAGTGACCCAAAAGGATTACTCGGGCAGGGGATGCGAATGGTGTGTTAATGAAAAATAACCTCTTAACCATTTTGCATAGAGTCCTTGATTTACATTTTCAGTGGTCTTAGATTTAAATTCTAGACTTTTATTTCTACTATTTCGCAACTTCGTTGTTGTTTTTTTTTCTAATTTTCCCTGATATTTTTAATCAAGGCTTTACCTTATTCTATTATCTACAACATTTACTTACAAGGTATTTACTACTAATTTATATATTTTTTTTCTAACATTATTTCTATTTTTTTTTACGTTATCTATATTCATGCTATCTAATTATCTCATATAAACAGAAATACACAGAATATTATTATGTCCGTATGTATAAAGTACATTTATTTACCCTTATTTTTATTGTTTACTATCTTATATATTTTTTAAACTTACTTCTAACTGATTAATTTTTTATCATCTCGGGTAGATTGGCTGTATCTATTCTTAAGCCTGTGTCTTGCTCAAAGTCTTCAAGCATCTATGTATAGGACACTCCTTCAGCAAATGAGGAATCGGTTCCTCTTCGGCGTCATCACATTTCCAAGACGAGGTCTCCCGACAATCGAAACGTTTCATGTATTGGGAGAATCTGTGGTGGCCAATGAATATCTGGGTTAAATGTCCAGTTAGCCGGACCTTCTTTATTAACTGATATGCCTCTGCTGCGTTCACGAAAAATAACTTAGTGATGGATGCGGTGCTAGTTCAGCTATATCGGGCGCTCCCCCTTGCAACTGAGGCATCTCGAAGCAAACGTTTAACATGTGATACCGGGCACTGGTCATGATCTGGCTTCCTTCTTCTGTTAAGAGCAGCCAGCTTGGCTAATAAAACGCCCGCGTGAGCTTTGACCCGGAACAAAAACAGTTATTTCCTCTCGGTAAAGACAATGAATATATTATTAAAGTTACAAATAAATGTATTTACATACGCCATTTAACTTAATACAATATAATGTATTTGTAACTGTCAAAAAGTTTGGTACTAAGTTTTAACTGTGATAATAGTAATGATAGTTATTAAGTCATTGTCGGTTAAAAACTTAGTCAGTAGGATAGTCTCTCCTAAGAAGAACTACTAAAAATCAGAGAGCAATCTTTAAAGAATATAACATATGATATTTTAGAATATTTACAATATATCTAGATGTTATATATTCAATAGGTAAAAGTTTATAGTATTAAGAATAATAAAGTTCTCGGACCATTTAAATTTATGGAATTCATGGCAATACAATGTTCTACTCGTCTAAGATCTCGTAAGTATCGTTACCCTAGTAATTACATTAGCGACAGCACGTTACAAACCGGAACAGATTAATATTTGCACAGTACCGATTGACGGTAGAAATAGAAGCTGCGGTGGTATCTAACAAGACAGTCTCCGGCAACAGAGACCGACCACAAATAAAACAGTAGCTTCTGTGTAAAGTACCTGATGTATCACTTCTATGTATTATTTCTATATACATTTTACTATATATTTTAGCTATACCCTATAGTATATATAACTATAAGTTATAGTATAACGTTAAATATATATATATGCTGTATATGATAATGAAATATATTTATACTGGTGATAGGTCTCTGTTGTCGGAAACTGTTTAGTTGAGTGCGACAGCAGCTCCTGTTTCTGCAGTACAACAGTGATTTGCTGAGGTTACCGTGTTCCTGTTGAAAGGGTACTGAAGCTGGGTAATTACTGGGGTAACGAGCCTCAAAATTTTATATATCAGGCGATGACAATAATGTGGTGCAGTATGTATCATCCTATCTAAGGCCGCGTTGTTATGGCATATAAGGTGAACGTCCCGCTCGTCTCGTCGCTTAATTTAAATCAGTGATTCTCAAAGTGGTCTATATTGACCCCAAGGAATCTATGACAACCTGCAAGGGGTCTACGTCAGCGAAAAAAAATTTAGGGGTCCATGATATGAAAATGGAGGTCAACGGTAGTGGATCTCAACACATACACTGATAGTATTTATTTACTTACATCATACTATCTTATAATATCAAAACATATACATTATTTATAGAAGTACCTATGAAGTAAAAAAATGTATTATATATGTTTATAAAATGGTGTAAGTTGTAGGATGTTGGTTGTTGGTGTTGGTGTTGGTATTCGCTTTGTGGTCGCATTACATTTTGAACTTGTAAAAACCTGAGAGTCGCAGTCGCAGCCTCAGAGCTTCGCCACCTTGCACCCTGCACTGACTTGTTCAATTCGTCACTCTATAAATACGTATATTTTACATAACAGATACAAAATTTTATTTTGAGTAGTTTTAATTTGAATTCAATTAATAAATGTATAAATTTTTTTACTTTAAGTTTTTAACACTAAACTTCACTACAGTTAGAAATTTACAGGAAATCAATATCAGGTAAGTAGAGGGTCTACCCAACACGGAAAAACATGGCAAGGGGTCTACGACACAAAAAAGTTTGGAGAACTCTGATTTAGATAAAAAAAATATTATACACATATATATATTAATTTGGTATAGTTTTTCCTTCCTTTTTTCTTATGAATTCATTTTTGCGTGAAAAAGTAAGAAAAATGTGATGAATAAATAAAGTACCAGTTACGTCACGACGCTGAAAAACACATTCTCGTTTATAATTCACAGTGTTCGTATAAAATGGGATTTAACTCATTTTCCGAGAAGAGCAAATGGATGAATATTGTAACAATCTCCGTAAGGTATATATATATTTTTTACAAAAAAAAAAGAGGGTTCATCCTGAAATTACATTGCGTATTTAGACTAGCTGAATTATATTTCATTACTCAGAATATAAAAACGATCCTTGATTACTTTTCCTTCCATCATCGACTAGTTATTTTTTGTGGTATTCTAAAGCAATAAGTGCTCAGTCCAGCAGTGGGCTTTCGTTGACTGATGATAATGCTGTTATCAATTTCATTGGTTTTGATTTAAACTGATTGTTATCCAACGTGAAACACTGGCATACCCAAAAAGCTTATTTGCCAATTTGGAGTACCAACCCAGGTATATGAATTCTTTACCCTGGTAACATTCACTTTGCTGGCGGAGATTGTCTTAAAGCAAGGAGTATAATGTGGTATGTCATCACTTACCATCAGGTGAACCTCTCGCTCGTTCCGTCGTTGCGAAGACGAAAAAAAAAACCAAATATGGTGAAACTGGAACTAGTAGGAATAATCATAATGTTCTTGTTAATTGGCGGCGTCAGATAAGTCATGCTTCAAGAAAAGATTCTGTACTGTCAGTTACTCCTACATATTTCACTGGAGTGATTGTGCAGTGAGCACTCCTCGATCTTCTTCAAAACTTGATGTAAAACTTTGATCTAGATTAAGTATATTGACTTCAAAATTAAGTCAACTAAATAGTTAAACATTAAAGAGAAGCATAAGTCCAAGATAATTTATTTATAACTTACTTTTCAATATAATAATTTTATTATTTGCTTCCAGTACAAAAGAGATCCTCTCCAATTGAAATTAAGAATGGTTCACGGAGACCCTCAGGTCCTGACAATGCTTTAATACTTCAAATTCGGAAGTAAGACTTCAAAAGATATACAAAATATCCAATTACTTCCTTGTCTGTCTGTTCAGTTATCTGCGACAGTCGATTTGGTAGGAAACGGTTGGACGTCAAGATTAAACTCCGGTAAACGCTGCTCCGGGTTAATTGCAGAACTGAAGGACTGCTGCAGCTGAAACAAAAGACAGGCAGGATGTTCGATTGAAGAAAATTTACACAACAACACATTACGCTCGTCGCTCTGAGTGGTTAGATGTTTTTATCTCTTTAATTTATATAACAGCGTCTCTTTTTAATAAGAAAGAAACCTGAATTGTATCCAGCAACAGGATAGGCACTGTAGTAATACTTAACTAGATGGCATCTTTTAACAGATACTTATCAACAGTGGAGTTTTTTTTTTTCTGTTGTGGTAATAATACTATGACTGACAGATTGTTTTCTATAAAGGATCTCTCCTTAATGGAGAAACCATGAATGTACACGCTGTATAGACTTACCGAAGCTTAGTAACGTCTAGATTTAGAAAGTATTTTTTGGGCGGGGATAACGTTCTTCTACATCCCTTTAATTTAATCTAAATATAAATACTATGTTGTCTCAATATGTCTATGTTAATTATGGTTTATAATTAATAAAAACCAGTATTTTTATTATCAGCAACGAAACAAGCAAGACGTTCATCTGATGGCGAGTGGTACGCCTTCCCACTACAGCGTGGTGCTAATTAAGATGATATACTCAGAACCAAACTGTGTTCTTCATCTTGATACATAAACTGTTAAGTCTCGTTATCCCAGTAATGTTTACCCACTATTGCTTGGCAACAGAAATGCGGTGGTACCTAGAAGAACCTCGGCGGTAGAGATGTACCACCAAAACAGAAACAGTTTAGAATTTTTTGATCGAGAATATATATCGTCGATAAAAGCCGATAAAATATATCGATGTGTTGGTTTTATTCAAAAAAAAGTTTAGCTCTAATACCGTTTGATTTGAATCGGTCACGGGTTTAAATTTCCGTTAATCTGGTGACCCATTACGTCCTCTGTAACTGTTCAGCGAGCGGTGATCCGATTCAAATCGAAACGCAAACGTAAGAGCGGCGAAACGGAAGCATTCGGCCGATAGTACAACGGCAACGCCAAACACTACTGTTCAATGTTGGAATATTGACCACAACCCTGGCTCGTTGGTTAATCGATTGCTTTGTTACACCCTCTTTTATTGGGAGGGAAATCTGCTAGAAGATACCCTGTATTCTTAGAGAGGGCGAGGTTAGGTGGAGATTTTCCCCTACTAAAACATCGGTGGTAGTTTTCTACTTTTGAAAACGTCGTAGCCTTTCTAGCGATATGCTGGGTAAGAGTCTGCTTTATGCAGTCACCAGCACTCTTGCGATTTCTACTACAATAGCTGGAAACTATGTCCAGCCATAACCCAAAATTCGCCCAGAGCGATAAGAACGTCCATAAGGACTCAGTTAAGCTAGTGTGACTTGTAGCACCCTGGTACTTAGTTCAAATCCGAGTTCATACGCTGTGGAGTATGGTACGAGTTTTTTCGAATCTCTCTGTCTAGCTATCGTGCTCATAAGATGAGATCCAAAATATTCTGAATCAAGGACATCTTAAAATTCATGCTTTCATTGTCTCCTAACATTGCATTAACGGTTTTATTTTATATTCTTATGAATATTATAATTCCAGTGACACAATACAATATTATACTTGAGCTTATTATTAAAAAAAGTATATGAAAACCGTTTTTTTTTATCTCGTTCCAGTTTGATGTAGTAATGAATCAAGATGGTTATCTAGTCGTATAATTAAATTTTTCTAGATAGGTTCCTAATTTGGTAGTCGTCTTAGTAATATTTTCAGATTACTGTTCTACGGAAGAAATATGATCTGCGGCCACCTACATAGATGGTCTCCGGCAATAGAGACTTATCACCAGTAATATCGAGATACAAATGAAAACTCCGGTTACCCCGGTAATTTCGCTAGGTATGGAGGAGTTCGACGGCACATAACTGCGCTGCTTGAGTTTCTTAACATGTTCGCAGTCTCTCGCTCGGAATCTTTTCATAAAGATAACCTTTAAAAGTATTTCACACATTTTTATATCAGAGCCTTTCTCTGGAGAAAATTGCCCCGGCTTATCGCAAGCGCCGATCTTTGTTCGGGAACGTTCGTTGGTTACGATACTCTTTCTCTTCTCAATATTATATTTGGAGTATTTTCAAAAAAGTTTCATGCAATTAAATTTTATATTATGAACAACATCATCAGGTGATAGACGACCAATGCTGCACTTCAATAGTCTCATCTAAAAGATTCACAGCGATGCAAAAGCAACACTCGAGAAAACTTTTACTTTTTCTGTTACCAAGGACCTGCAGCGAAACTCCTCTCCCTCCGCGAGTCCACCACGGCTGAAAGGGCAGTACAAGCCTGTCCCGCCGCAACCCACCGGCACATATCTGAGGTGCGGCCACCCCGAGCCGGCTCTACGCATCGCACTGACTGGGTAGGTTTTTCTTAGCTTCACCGTGTATATCGAATCCATGACTACTGAGACCCACCACCACGACCAGACGGTAACCTGTTCGGGGGGTACGGGAGAGTAACGAGACTTAACACCCTATGTTTCAGTGCGACCGATGCAATGTAGTGTACTGTATGCCATCCTAGCTACCGCGTGTTATGGGCGTATAACTTACCATCAGGTCAACGTCTCCCTCGTCTCATTGCTTCGTTAAAAAATATATATATTACGATACTCAATATTTTTACACCAAATTCATAAATATAAACAGCTGTGTAGTTAGATACTTTTTCATCAATACAAAAGATAAATATTGATCCACAATTCGTGAAGATCAATGTAGCAAATCTCGATTTATTGCTATTCCTCTATCACACCGAATGAAATATGATTTTTATGATACTATTAATTTTATTGTATGTAACAATGTAAATGATACGACAGGGCATAACATTGTGACGATAGTCAGGATAACACACAGTGCTCGTTGCTCTGAGACATAAGCCATTAAATTTGCAATTACAATAGATATCAAAGTAATTTCACTAACTGCAGGGTCTTTCAAGCCGGACGATATTTACTCACCACTGTTAGACGGATAAATAGATATATGATGAAGGTAAGCAATGTCACTAAAACCGCATGTCAATAATACCAATAGGTTATATTCTGCCGTTATTACTTGAGAGGAAATGTCGGTTTATATATCTATTTATTCACCTTTCTATTTTCTCTTCTCATCCAATATTCTCACATCTTTCTCCTCTTCTTAGCAAAATTGTCTACAAATATATATATTACAATAATTATTTCATAATTATCGTTGATTCGGAATCCGATGGAGCCGTACGAGTAATAGTTCAAGAGTCGAGAAGACTTAGAGGATATATATCATTGGAAAAAAAAGAGAGGCAATGACTTCTCTTCCGTTAATACTGTGTAACGGTTTGAAGGATGCTTTTACTAGTCTAATTACTGGATTAACGAAACTCAATGCCTTACGTCCTAGATGACGGGCGCAATATGGTGCAGTGTATAACATCCCAACTAACGCCACGTTGTTACGAACAGGCGCATGATTCACCATCAGGAGAGCGTCGTTTCTCTTAGCTTAAGTGAATAAAAAAGAACTTAAAGCTTTAAAATAAATAGCAATTCTTTACACAATAATGATCCTTAACGATCTTCCGGTTTCCTGTAAATAATAAACGATTTTTATTCTACCGTGTAGGAAGGTTTTTTGTCCTAAGAAAACATTTGATGATAAACAGGACCGACAAATATTTTCATAGAATTAGGCTGAAATCGACTTGGATTTTTTTGAGGCATGAATTTTTTTTTTTATTCAACGAAGCTACTAGACGAACCGGACGTTCACCTGATAGTAAGTGTTACACTTGCCCATAACAACTTAGCGCTAGTTAAGATGGTATACACTGCGACACATTACGCTCGTCGCCTTGAGAAATGAAAGTAAATGGTCAATCTTATGGAATATTAACATTGTCTTATTATTTCAGCATTTCGCTAAAGTTGATTAAGTAGTAAGATGTTCAGGAAACGGAGAGAAGGTTTTGTGTTGAGCGTGATAAGTTTTACTGGTGGAAGGTCTCTGTTGCCGGAGATAGTCTAAGGTACCACCGCAGCGCCTATTGTAGCCAACGAACAGTAGTATGCAAACATTACTGTGTTCTGGTTTCTGAAATTACTGGTGCAACGAGACTCATGACGACATCTTACGTCTCAGGGGACGTGCGTAATGTGGGGTAGTAAAAATCATTCAAACTAGCGCTACGTTGTTATGGACAGACGTATCGCTCATCATCAGGTGAACTTCCCTGTCCGGTCGTCTTGTTTAATTAAAAAAAAAGTAGGGTAAGTACTTTTAAAATTCACCTGCGTTCGTCAATGGATATAAACGATAATTTTAAACCAAGTAGGAAATTGGTGATGAGCCCAAATTTTGATTGTAGATGATGACAATGGTCTTCCGCCGGATATATAAAAGAACAGGGATACTATTTTATCCGCCATCAATGTTTCCTGCGTCTACCAGATATGAAATATAAATGAAAATGCCGTTAATACCACCTTTGTTACGAACGACCCAGCTGCTAAGTTATTTAACTTAACGCTGCTAATTTAGAAACTCAAAGCAAAATGTTATAGAAACATGGTAAGCTCGATTAATTTTGACTTTGTTTTTTTTTAAGAAATATAAACTTTACTTAGTTTATATTTTTTAATATAAGAAAATAACAATTTTAATCTACATATTTCTAGTAGTATTAATCCTAAACATGTTTTAGTGTATCAGTAGTTTACTGGTGGTAGGTCTTTGTTGCCCAGCCCTGTAACCTTGGGCTATTAAGAATAGGACTAGGGTATTCCCTGCCTGTCGTACAAGGCGACTAAAAGGGTCTTCGGGTTTGTGAGCCTTGAGGGTGAGGGTCCTCAGAGCTCATTAAGCCACAGCGTGGGTGCTAAGTAGAGCTTTGCCCTTTCCTGAGATGTTTTAGCTAGTGTAAAAGGGGGCATCAGTGCCTTCCGTAGGAGATCCCGTAGCCCGTTCTAACGCACTGACGGAAACCACTGAAGGGGTTTTATTGGGTAGAAGCGCCAGATAACCTTGTCTTCCCTCCCGAAGCAAGGTATCTTTTAAGAAGATTTCCTCAACGATAAAAAAAGGTTTCTGTTGTCAGAGACCGTCTAGATAGATACCACCGCAGCGCCTATTTCTACCGACTAACAGTACTGTGCAAACATTACGGTGTTCCGGTTTGAAGGGCGCTGTTGCTAGTGTAATTATTCGGGTAAAAGACAGATATATATCAAATTGACGAGCACAATATGGTGCAATGTATATCATCCTAACTAGCGCCACATTGTTATGTCCAGCTCATGTCATCGTTTCGTCGTAAAAAAGTATATATAAATCATTAAGTAATACTCAATCCGGGAAAAATTCTCGAAATTCAGTAAGGTATGACATATAACGGAAGCATCAAACCGAATGGTCTGATGAGTAATGATCACTCTACTTTAGCTATTGAAAAAAAAATGTGGCCACCATCGCACACATTACGTTGGATACGGAGCTGTTTTCTTAAAAATATAAGGGATGGTCATTCCAGTGATAGTCGGTCTCGTGAAGGGCGCAGTTGTTCACTGCCATAGAATTTTCCGCCTTTCATCACCTGAAATGTGTCCCCGAATAGGAAAACCGTACTTTGTCAAATGAACACACCGGCCCCCGATAAAATAAATGATAGCAAATATCGCCACTTTACTTCCCTAATTTTTTATATTATACATTTAATTTTACCCTTAACAATGAGGTTAGCTATAAACATAACGGTATATGTCAGCTGTATAAATAAGGGAGGCACTAATCAGTCTTTTTTTTAAAGATAAAGCAATGAGTGCTAACCAAACGTTTACCTGATGGTAAGTATTACGCTTGCTTATTACCACATGGCGGTAGTTAGGATGTCTACACGACAATGCGTTCGTCGCTTTGAAGACACAAGGTGTTAAGTTTCGTTATCGCATTAATTTCACTAGCTACACCCTTCAAACCGGAACGTAGTAATGTTTGAACACTACTGTTTGGAGACAGAAATAGGCGCTGCGGTGATACCTACATAGACTGTATATACTTCTTTATTGGAAATGTGACTCTAATAATATACTTAAAACGTTTAAAAAAATTAAAACATTTTTTGATTTAAGTAGCATTTATTTTTATATACATAAGCATTTAAAGCTGAAATAACGAGTAAATAAATATTATTATTAAAAAGTATTACAAGCAATCGCCATCACACTTCAGTAGACTGATGGACACGTGTCTCCCCTTAAGTACCCTGTGTTACACGGACAAATATAACAAGGAATCGCAAATAAACGACTCTTAAATAATTGGCATTAAATCTATAATTAATTTTCCGATAAAATTTCACACCGAGCGCCTGAATTAGGGGTATTAAGTTATTTAAAACTTAATTGGGTTGATTTCAACACGGCCGTCCATAACAAAGGGAGTACTAACAGCGTTGTCATTTAAATTAAATATCTACCCGCCGTAGGCATTGCGTTTGAAAATTTAAAAAGTATAGCAATTATTAAATTTAAATGTTTGTTAATCTCGTTGTCTTTATATACAAATACAATGTTTTATTTATTTATCTTTTATTCAGATAATAAAACTCGATCTATGTGTAAACGCTTGATATTATGTCTATAGTTATTCGATAAAAGCCTCCTCTAAAAATTTCCTCCAGTCTCTTTGTCTTTCCGAATCCATTCTAGACCAGCAACTTCGTTCATATCGACTTCCCGTCATCTACTCTGTCTCTCTTTGCTTTTGAGATCTCTTGAGTTCCATTCCGTAATCATTTTTGTCAGTTTTTCTTTAGTTTCACATAGTATGTGCCCAGTCCGTCGTCATTTTAACCTTTATAGTAACGATATAAGATATTACTGAATTGGCTCAAGAGAATAAATTAAATAATTAATGTTCTAATATTATTGACTGTTTAGAGTAAATTTGATAAGGATTACAAACCGAAATTATATATTAAAATATTTATTTATTTATTAGGTCTACAATCAATCATACACTATTACATTCACTAAAATATACAAAGAATTTAAACAAGGAAATCTTAGAATATGATTGGTAACAAGTAGACACAGCATTCACTAAATATACTTACTGTTTATGGCTAAGATAGGTTAGAATATAAAACAGAAGTAATTGTAGTCATAAAGCAGTAAAAGTGCCAGGTTTGCAGGAGCGCAACACTACAAAATGTATATAATAAGTCCGCATGGATGTCGACAAATTTACCGCATCAGTTCAATAGCTTGCAAAGTCTGATAACTGGAGAGTTGCAACCAAGAACAGATCTCCGCAGAGGCGGCGACAGAGGAGTAATCTCACATCTAAGAATTCTAATAGATACCCTAAAATTGAAGCTGAATAGAAGTGAGGGGCAGTCAATTTTATTGATAAGCAATTTAAACAAGAATATTAAGTCCAAAATATTACTACGACTACCTAAAGATGTTGTCCTAAAGTAGTCAAGTCTATCAATATACGAAAATCTTCTGTCAGCTCTGCCGATGCTTCTAACAAGGTACCAAAGAAATCTCTTATGAATTCGTTCTCAGCCTCAAGGTATGCACAGCATAGTGAGGCCGCCAAACTGTTGAACAATATTCAAGAATACTCCTCACAAGACTATTGTATAAGAGTTTTTTACCAGACAAGTTTTTGAATTGTTTAATATTATTAATAAGAACTGGAGCATCTTTGAAGGTTTTGTTGATAATATTGTCCACATGGGAAACACAAGTCATCTTTTCATCAAAGGTGAAACCTAAATCTTTAATTAGCTACAGTTCCTGAACGATGTCGTCTATTATTCTATACTGATACGTAATAACATTAAATCTCGAATCTAGCCTAAGAGCTTGCAACGGTAGCTTACTTTTCTTAAGGCAAGATCATCCATAGGGTTTTTATGTAACTTATATCTCAATCTCAAATTATTCTTTTCCTTTAGGCTACGCATTAAACTGCGGCTGAACCATGCAGGATAACGCTTGTTTTTTTCATTTCGTCGTACAAGGCACATATTTATGAATGCAATCACGTAGGTATGTATAAAAAATATTTTGCATAACATCCACATCAGTAATACCCTTAAACAAAGCTATCCAGTCGATATCTCGCAGATATTCATTAATCAGTGTATAATCTGGTTCTATAAAAATTATTTCTATTACAATTGGGAGAATATGAAAGATATGCAAAGAAATTTCTATTTCCAATGGCGGATGAAGTTTGTCCATTACACCAAGAACACAAAGAAGGATTTTGTCACATTGCACGGAATATAAGATAATACCATAATGAGTATTATGATTTTTTATCAAATTCCAATCAATAATACTTAAGTTAAAATAACCAATAGTTAAAGAATGTGGATTAATTTCACAACTAAGTTTACACTTATTAAGATAATATAGGTGGATCTTTTGAACAGGAGGGAAATATACGGCACGGGTGGCAAGTTCATTGTAAGTACGATTTGAGGGTACTTCAATAGCCAACCACGAGTCTTCACAAGAACTTTACCCAGGAAGTCATTCGTAATGATTTTAGATTATTACTGACTGCGATCAAAACTCCTCCACCGTCTTTGTTGCCAGAAAGCCAGAGCATGCTCGAACTCTTCGATAAACTGTATATTTATTTTAAAATAATTCGTTTGAGAATATTAACTTAACTTACTATTAAGCCAAGTTTCTACCAAAATGATAACATCAAAGTCATTGCAACACATTTATGCATAGAAATCGTGTCTTAGTACGCAGGCCGCGAACGTTTTGGTAGTCGAACCTTAATGTATTCAATTTTATCAGTAAAAACTAATAGTAACATGCGAATATTTGTTATCAAAAAAAAAACATATTTAGATATTTTTATCAAGAGAGGCTCTATCTTTTATTAGAACAAAACCAGAGCAATCACATTTACGCACAAAGACTCGATCATTTCTAATCCACACTTTTATAATTATGTTGTTCTTGAGCCTTGCCGCAGCATGAACGGCTTTATTCTGCTGGGATAGATGTTCAGTTATATAAATTGGTTATTGTGTCCTGTTATGCCAAAGGCAGCACTGGGCATCTTATTTTGGGTATTCGCTTTGTTGTACTTGATGACTCCAACTAATACTTCATCTCGAACTCTTCGAGACACAAATTCTACCACATTAAAGTAAGGCTGCGCACTATCCTTATGCATTTTAGCAACCCGAGATACATGCAAAATATTAGAAGTATCCACGTTACAATTAATTGATCTTCCTAGCTGCACAACCATATTAACAAGATCTTCTTATCTATGCTCTGGCACAGATTGTTTTTCTATATTTTTACAACGTGCATGTTGTTCAAGTTGGTCTATCCTACTGTTTAAGGTGGAAACAGTTTCCTTTCATTCCAACCTCTCTGATTGCAATGTTTCAATGGATTCCTTAATGACATCCTTGAATTGTGCGTTCATATGTTCCATAAAATGAATCAACTCTGACCATTTCATCTTGAATCGGTTTATGTTTGGTGTTCAATATATAAGTTATTGCTTCATTAATTAAGACAGTGGTGTATGAAACTGCTCCTGTATCACATTGATCGCTATATTACTAACGTCTTCACGAGTGGATCGGAAGGAGATGCAAGTGAAGAAACTACAACATGTATTTGTTACCTCTTTTCGTTACATTTCTCGAGAGTGTTTCATACCTTTTGCGACCCTTAGGTATAGCTCCCAGAGATGATGGGCACTTCCACATTCTCGGTTTTAGAGCTTTTTTCTGAGAAAGGCCCAAACAGACATAGTGGTAACCCTTTTTAAAAGACTTACACACACTTGACATTTTACGTGGAAGTCTACGTCATTACTTTCGGCGCAGCATCCCCAGGTGAGATTAGCTGATGACATGTTTAGGTGGAAGTGATGGAGTAGCCTTGGATAAATAAATAGCAATTTTAAGCACAAAACGCCTGCAAGTATTGCAATAGCAAAAACACGATTATGCGACACGACGTCAAGCTAAACTCGAAGGAGAGTAAACCAAAATAAAGAGAGTCAGTCACTAAAGTTCAGCAGCCAAAAACCCCGATTATTAGGTCACAAATCACTAAGATAAATCTTTATGCAATATATCTCGATATTATATACACAATAAACTGCATTGTTACCATTAAAAGTAAAGTTAGATATTTCTAACAGCGAAATTTAAGGGTAGTGATACACAATACGTCTGCACTGAATATAACTGAATATAAATCATTACATATTTGTTTTTCTACGTTTGACTGACATTTCTAATTTAATCATCGTTTTTTAAGTTACACTAATGCTTACCATATAGTTTCCTTGCTCAAAATATCTTACCGCTGTTATCATCATCTCTTTTATATAAATTATCTGTATCGTTCTTAACTTCTAGTACTTTTTAGATCTTTAATAAAATATGAAATATAATTTGTTATCTATAAATATGATTTAAATTGTTACATAAAAATTCCATTTCATTCATATTTCAAGGAACATTAAATGTATATAAATAAAAAAAAAGTTGAAATGAAAGTGTTTCCGGGTTCTTAATTTGTTGGAGACTGAAAACTCGAAAACAAAGACAATGAATAAATAATAAAGAAGGGACGAAGAAAAGTTTAACGCTTTTTTGGATTTATTAATCCCGGAAAACATTGTTAATGCATCGTAAAATCTAAAACCATTAGATGGTAACATATTAAATGTAACTTTTTCATCTTAATTCATCATCATCATCATCATCACTACAAAATCATCATCACAACATGAACTAACTTCTAATCAATAAACCAGCACAAAACCTTTACCTACTTAACCCTACCAATAGAACTGAATTTTGTGCTGATAATAGACAAAGTAGCTCGCTGGCCTAATGGTTAGAGCGTGCGGCCTTCATTCCGAAGGTCGCGAGTTCGAATCTTGGCATGTACCGATAATATTAATGTTTAAGTTATGTACATTTTGTGAACTTTGGTAACAACAGTGAAATACAAACGGTGAAGAAAAACATCGTTTGGAAACCTGCACATGAATTAGAATTTATTCTAAGGTGTATGTGAAGTCACCGATCCGTATTGGGCCCGTGTGGTTACTATGGCCCATCGCCCTCATATCGGGAGTAGGCCTGTGTCCCAACAGTGGGGACGTAAATTAGCTGTCGAGAATAGGCAAATCGTGATTGTTTAGCTGGAAAAACTAAAGTACCCTACACATTCAACATTTTTATTGAATATAACATATATATTACTACATGACTGTAATGTACTAAAAATAACCTATATACTACATTTATCCTTACACAGTTATGATATTGCCTACTATTAGTATTGGTGACTGAAATAGGTTGACAGTAATGTACTAGATGTAGACGTAGTGTTGGGAAGGCCCCTCAAGGTGGATCGTCAATCTGGTAAATGTCGTGGAAAGCCACTGGATGCTGACGACGCGGAACCAATCGGTGTGGTAATTTATGTGTCAAATGTGTTTGGTAATTATTAAGTGGAACTTGACACATTTCCAGGATTTATCCTTCATGAGAATGTTTATTTATTTTCTACAGTAAATGAAGATTTTATCATCACAGTTATTATAACCTATTGAGGACCATTACTGTAAATGATCTATGTTGAACATCCCCAATGATTTCCAGCGTGTCTGTTGTCATCTCCAACTAACGACTTTCTGTGAATTATCACTAGGTTGTCAGTTCATCTAAAAAGAAGCTGCTGCTTACTCAGCATAATAATAGATTTATTAACATTACCACGTAATAGTTTGTTAATCATTTGTCAAATAAAAATAAAAAACCAAAACTTTGTGTCAAGCGTTATGGGTAGTAGCGTAAGTAGCAATTAGCGCACATCATGCTGAGGGGGAATTGTGGCAGCTCGTCTAATTAGATGATCTCGTAATATGACGGGGGAATTACTGCGGTAATGAATATGACAAAGAAAGTACACACGCATGCGAGCTCTCAACATATTGCTGCTGATTTGAACTCCTTTGAGGATTTTGTTACATAATATATGTTATTATACGAGATAAGCAGAAATTCCACATAATGGCGAGAGTTTTACAAGTTCTATGTTCCAAATGTCATCATCAATATTTTCTTATTTATTCCTCATTTTCCCTGATAATATTATCCAGGGCTTTATCTTGTCCTATTGTTTACAACATATTTACTACTATTGGCTATTTACATTTATTTTAACATTATTTCGATTATTTTTTTTATATTATTTCTATACTTATGCTATCTAATATTTACAAAAATACACGGAATATTATTGTTTTACATACTGGGTGTTAGGAGAACGCTTTCGAAAAGACAGACGATAGTACTAATGACACCTTTGATGATGTGTCGGCGAAAAATAGATCTTTATTAAAAAAACATGTTTTTAAAACGTTTTATAAGTATTATTTACGCTCCATCTTGTTAGTATAGCTAAATGAAATAATTGTTTCATAGGAAATTCATTACTTCACAAAAAAAACAGCAATGAAACAAAATCAGAAACAGCTGATTCAACGAACGCCCGGGCGCCGATCTAAATGCTCCATGGCCCTATGAAATAAGGTTCAAATTGAAACCAACTATATCTTGAGTTCCCGCCGCGCCCGTTTTAAAAATAGGATTTTTTTTAATCAGCATCGATTTTTTTTCCGTCCCATCATCAAAGGTGTCATTAATACTATCGTCTGTCTTCGTTTTCGGAAGCGGTCTCCTAACACCCAATATTTTTAAGCAGTAGTTTATAAACTTATTTCTAACTTATATCATCAATATTGAACGTCGTTTTTTTTCATGATTTTGTCTGATTATTAGGAATTGATTTATCATCAACACTATCGTCATTGTTGTCATCGATATCTACCCTCCGAACTTGCAAATCTGATTCAGTTGTAAACTGTCTTTTCGCTTACATGTAACCAATTTTCAAGATTCTGTAAATCAGTATTGATAAAGCAATTACTTGCATAATTTTTTATATAAATGAACGTTATATATATTACAGAAATTCATAGTCTCCTAAAGTCAAGGTTTACGTTTGAAACAACGTATTTAACCGCTGTTTCACTTGGTAAGGGGTCTGCCGTAATAGTTCGCATGTTGGAAGTCTTCCAGGGGCTCGTATCTAGAGATAATGACGGTCGTCAAACTGAGCCTTACGTTTTATGGACGGTTTAAAAGTTTGAATTGCCATTTAGGCGTTAATCCGAACCAAGCAACTGGTGCATGAGCCCGAATTTTAGATCATTGATAGTCCACATTAACGCGACAACATTAACGATATCAACTTCGTTGTTTTGTTTTTAATTGGATTCAAGAGTTGTTTGTCTGAACGTACGACTAAGATATCAGAATTATTTGGATACTAAGAATAAAATTTTTAAAGATGGAAATCCTTACATCACGAATTTGATATTTAGATAGGATAGTATTATATTTAGGTCCTGCATAATCTACTCGTGGTGCACTCTGCTAATGAACAAAACTAGATTCCTGATGATGATAACGCTGCGAGCCATTCGACTTTAAACAGCTTATCTGACATTGGGCGCGTGGACCCGGATCCACGGCCTATTTATAAAAAGTGTACTACTTGTAGTGTAGTTATCCGACGGCGGAGTTTTTAATGACGTGTGTCTGGTTATTGGTTATTCTGGCGAATCTACTCGGTCGTCGAGGGCGGGCGCGGACCCGTTCCCCGACTACCTTCGCCTGTATCGGAATCTCTGGGCGGCTAATAAACAAACGAGGCTCTGTCTCCCACCAACCCGCATTGCGCCAGCCTGGTGGGAATTGGCCCAAATCCTCCCCAATGAATCCTTACCCGAAGTGAGAATCTTTCGTGAGGTCTATGTCTTGTAGTGGACGTCTATCGGCTGATGATTTTTTGATTTTGAGATTAGATAAAGGCTATTAAAATTAATTGGGAGATGTTATAATATCTTGTTGACTAAATAAACAATTTCGTGAATAGATATGAACTTGCATTATACGTTAAAGTTACATGTGTCTATATTTACTGTACTTTAGAAAACGGTGCACCAATTTAAATAAAACAATAGTAGCATTGTCTTTGCATAGAACTTGTATAAATTGTATTTAGTGTACAGCGTACAATTGTCTGTTGGACTAACAAACAAACTTATTTCTTAAGAATTGTTACGATTCAGTAAAAATGTGGATTTGGTCGGAAAATGCGTGTTATCCGAAATAGTTTTACACTAAATCAGATAGGATTGTAGGGGTTAGGTTTGTCGTTGGCAACAGAATAGAGTAGTTTTAGACAAAGTCAAATAAGTTTATCGGTGCTAAGTCTCCCGTTCACAAACAAACAGAACAGTTTTAGACAGAATCAAATAGGATTATTGATGGTTGGTCTCTCGTTAACATCTTCATCAAAGTATAGTTTATTAGTCTATCTATCCATTAATAGTTATTTACTTGGTAAATTAAAGATTGATAGCTAAAATAATTGTTAAAAATTATAATTTTAATACATTTTGATATATTATACTACGTGTATAAATAATTAAAGGTAAACCAGCAAGGTAAACGAATGGACCCTTCTCCGTATCTTTGTAAAGTGTTATATTACCCAACTCAAAGGATTCAGAGATTAAACATCATAATTTATGATAATATTAATCTCCTCTGCTAACGTCCTGTTTATAAGTGCGGAGATATGAATCATCATTAACATCATCATCATCTTGCTAAAATTCATTATGAATTGATGATGATTAAATTTGATCTTCTTTACTATTTACATCTGTCGTTAGCTCTATGTATATATAATCTCAGTGTCTATTTAATACGACAAACTTTAATGTGCAAACATTACGGTAATGCAATAGGTAGTGCAATTACTTTGGTAATTAGAGACGTTAAAGTTCTGAAACCTTTGATTGTAATGAGCTAGTGTTTTTAAATAAATAAGTCTTGAAGTCGCTGAAGTAGGTATTAACGCAGCTTCCGTTTCTATCGACTAGAATAGTTGAAGAATTACTATATTTCGCTTTGACGGGCGCGGCAGCTAACAATTACTGTAGTAACGACTTAATATCTAACTTCTCTTTACTAATACTTCATTGTTGTGGTAATCGCGTAAATCACATGTTCGCCTTGTTGCTGTGTTATATCAAAAAAAGTATGCCATTTTCTTATACAATGACGTAGGTGACGTAAATGGGGGCCTATATATTAAAATTTTATAGTAATTTTCGTATAATTGAGATGCATAACGACAGCATCGCACCGCAGAAATGGCGTACGCTAATTGAAATAATTCTTCGAGCCCGTGGGAGGGCAAAGTTAATTACAGACCTTTCGCCAGACGAAGTAAGGCGTAGCCACTGAGGAGATGCGTATAATTTGCATGAAATTTGGAACGACCTAATGAAATTTCTTGTGAAATTTTAGGTGCACTTAAAATTTGGTAACTATTATACAATATTATAAACGTGAATTAAATACGTTTCAATTACGAGCTGGTTATCAGCCGGGAGACGCCTTCCGCTAAGCATAAGCGCTCTTCAAAGATCAAACCGATCTGTTTATCTTATGAATAAATTAAAATTAAATCTGATTAACTTCCGGTAGTGTTTAGAATCGAGAATATTTTATCCCTCTTTGTATTTTTTAAATATATTTTAATGGATTTATCTGACATTTACTTTGATATTAGTATTTTTTGTCATTGTTTTGATAGAAAGTTTCTTATGATAAATGGTATCGACAACTTAAATTTTCGATAGATATGTTTTGAAAATAATTAAATAGCAGTTTTTAAGAAACAAGCGTTTGTGTGCTTCAACATCACAATTTTTATCTTACTTTAAATCAAGTGGAATCATGGTCAGTCTCTTTTGGGTGCAAAACTGTTACTGTTAAACTTCATTTTGTTATAGGTCATGATCGGAAGCTACGCTTTAGCAACGTAACGGATATAGAATAAAGTAATCTAAGCACTGTTGTATCATGTCTAATTGCATCAGATTAAGCTTGGATTTTGCACGCGAACTACAGACGTGTATCTATAAACATCGTATAATAAAAGTTTATACTACAACCGAGTAGAAATTTAAATAAAAACCGAACAAGAGCAGTTCGGGCTAAAGTTAAAGCAGCGTTTGCTCATCGGATGTAGTTATTTCAAAACTCCGTAATTTTATATAGTTCATGAATCTATAAAATATTTTAAATAATTTTATAGTGAAGTTAACATTTGTGTAAGCATTCTTTTGTGTATTACGGAACCACAAAAATTTAGAAATCACTTACGCTAATTGCAACTAAGAAACATTTTACTTCAAAACTGTCGAAAAACTAAATATTAATAATCATATGTATATCAATATTAAGTAAAATTTATAAAATCTATGCTGTATCGTCCAAAATTTCCTCTGTTACTGAAAAGTGGATATGAAATACAAACATTACGCCAAATTTATTGCATACAGCTCCAAAGTCTTTCCGCTTGCGGTCAATTTAACTACTCATGCTATTAAAAGCAAAGTTCTCTTAATTATAACTTACTTAAAGGAAATTACTTTTATTATTTAATATAATAAGTAAATCGTTTTCAAACTAATTATCCTTCATGATCTATTCTTTTTACTATTAATTTAACCATAATTGATAATCAAAGATATGACTTTAGTAAAGAGCTTAAACTTTGTATATGTGTAATAGGCTTTATATAATAGTCCTAGGTCGTTGTAGCCAAAAATGTCACGGTATGCTACATTTTGCACTCGTAAACTACTTACTCACTCCTCTGGCGTAGCGACCCAAAGTGAGTCTTGGCCTCTGAAACAAGAGACCGCCAGCGTTGTCTGTCCGGCACAGCCTCTTGCCAGTCCACTGCTTGAAGCGTTGTAAACCAGCACCACGTCATTTTAAATGCTAGACCAGAGCTTGTGTACCACAGACAGTTTCATTACTAAGCTAACGCTGTCCAGATGTCTCACGTCCACGTTTTACGATAACGTTATTACTAGAAGCCGAGTAATCAGCTAGTAATATTATATTGACTGTTTACTCTTGTGCGAGAATAGAGTCGACATTCATTGTGTAGTAAGATGATAAAAATATATTCTACTTCTTATTTTGTGTTATAATTAGAACGTCAACACACATCAGCAGATAGACGTCCACTGCTGGATATAGGTCATAGGCCTCTCCCGAAGATTTCTACGTCGATCGGTCGCGTGTTGCTCGCATCCAATGGGTTACCGCGATTCTCGTTAGATCGTCGGTCCACATTGTGCGAGACCTCCTAACACTACGGCTACAGGTACGCGGACGCTACTCAAGGACCTTACTGTCCCATTAGCCGCCGGTCCTTCGAGCAATGTGCCCGTCCCGACCGCCATTTAAGTCTATCAATCTTTTGGGCTTAGTTCTTTTGCGGATGTCTACATTTCTGATTCGATCGCGCAGAGAAACTCCAAGCATAGTCCTCTTCATTGCCCATTTGGCGACTTTCAGCCTTTTCATAAACCGATAGTAAGAGGCCACGTCTTGGTTCCGTATATGAACACTGGCATCACGCACGTGTTGAAGACTTTTATCTTCAGACACTGCGGTGTCTGAGACGAAAAGATGCTGCGTAGCTTCCCGAATACTGCTCACCCGAGTTAGATTCTTCGATTGACCTCTTTCTGGAAGTTGGACTTACCTAGCTGGACTGTTTGTCCCAGGTATACGTATTAGTTGACAACTTCCAGTGTAGACCACTCGACTATTATTGGCGTGGGTACAATAATGGGCAATAGACAAATTTCGTTTTCTCCATATTTATATCAAGACCCACGCGTCTAGTCGCTCTACAGTAGTCATAGTGGATTTTGCCAAGGTCTTCCATGGTCTCACCCATGACCACGATGTCATTAACGAAACAAAGTTTAGTCATGTACTCGCCGTTTATGTTAATGCCATGTCCTTTCTGGTCCAAAAGCTTGAAGACGTCTTCCAGCGTTGCTGTGAACAGCTTTGGCGATAGAATATCGCCCAGTTTGATGTAATTTTGTTTGTAGTTGATAAATGTAGGTAGTATAAAATTAACAGGTATATCAGTTGTTCAGTTGCGCTCTGTCGTTCAAGATCTGTGGACATGGCTGTGGGTCTGTCAGAACTTACTAAGAAATTGATTTTATGAGATTTGATTATTAAACATTAAGCTACACGCGGAAGTATAAAAATAGCGAATATTTGTTAACAGAAGAATAAATTGTTAATGGTTTTGTTAGTAAACATTTAGCTATTCCTGGCTTGCTGGCCGTATCAGCCCCGTAATTTGGGGAAGGAATTTTGTAAAATCCATAATTAACTGATCTCTAAACGGCAGAAGAAATATCTCTACCAAATTTTGAGTGTTTACGTCCAATAGTTTAGATCTCGTGATGAGTCAATGAATATCTGGGATATCTCATAAATATACAAAACGCAATTGTAGATACTCATGTAGATGTCTTACAAATGGCAGAGAATGAAGAAACAATTATTTTACATAAATAATTTTTAAAAGTCGACTTTATAGTGTTAAACAAAATTTTTAGCCATTGTAAAGAAAATACATAAAACAGTTTGCTTAACCTAAAAAGTAAGTCTCTACTCGTTTATCATCGTCATCCTTCTCATCAGCTAATACGCTCATTGCTTGGTCCTAGTTCCTTGAAATCTCCTCATTGATTAACATTGCTCGCTTTTAACAACTTAATATCAAAATGTTGCCATTTTTAAAATACTTTTTTTTAATTGTATTTTTTTTAAGCTTCATACTTGGAACGTCTCCTTAAATCAGTAATTTCTCTTTTTACAATGATCTTCAAACTAAAGTATTATATTCTTACAAAGTATTATTGATTTTACAACTCCTTCTACAGTTTATAAAATAATAATTACTTAACTGTTATTCTCAAAATCTTTTTTCTAAAACTTGAATTTTAGTCCAAACATAATTTAATAAGTTGTTCCATTTCCGCTTTTGAGTCGTGTAAGTTAATACGCGGACAATTCAGACACAATACTTAGAATTACTTTGAACGTTGTATTGTACTTTACGAGCTATTAATCAGATGCTACTGCTGATAAGTCTCTGTTACCGCAGACCGTCTAGATATCAATGCATCTCTTATTTCTGCTGCCAAACAGTACTGTGTTCCGGTTTGAAGAGGCTGTACTGGGGTAGCGGGACTCAACATGTCTTAGGCCGTGAATTAAAGGCTACTACATACCACTTTAACTAACACCATGTTGTTATGAGCAGGCGTATTACTTACCATCAGGTCAACATCTCGCTCGTCTCATCGGGTAATTAAATAAAAAATAAAGATACAAGAAATATTTGTACGAGTTAATAATTTATATCTCTTTCATCTTCTTATAGTATGCTCGTATATATCTTATCGTACGGAACACTTTGCTGTATCGAAGGTAGCATTTCACATCGTCATACATGATAGTAACGAGATGAAATATCATATCCCCATCAGTATTTCGGTCCGAGTGTGACGTGGGCGGGTTCGAGAGATGTGTGAACAGGCTGAAGTATTTCACTGTCAAGAACAGCAGACACATATTTGTAAAGGAGATGTTTGATGTAATTGAGTACCACAACTGTGTATCAATACTCCCCCGCTTGACTTCTCTCGACTCCGGCGCTCGAATTACTTTCAGTACATCAGTTATACCATGTGCTTCTGAATGTGGTATTTCCTATACTTATTATGAGTTTTACTTTTCATCTGCAAAACTTACTACGTTACGATTCACAAATTTTTAGTCTTTACTTAATTGGGATCTATATGTAAAATATGTGTAATTATGTGTGGTGGGTGTAAGGGATCCTGCACAATAACTCACAGGATTCAAGCCAACCTTATCTGCTTCTGGTGAATCCTTCTAATCAATGAACGAGGCTCTGGCTTCTATCAATCCACATTAGGCCAGCGTGGTGGAAAATGGCTTATATCTTCCCAACATGAACCCCTACAAACGTAGGCATCTTTGGGAGCCTATGTCCAGCAGTGGAAGTCGCTCGGCGTGGATGATGATGTTGTAAAATATCTTTTGAACGTATTATATAAGTTATTATCTGTGTAAATTAATATGTTAATAACAATTAACAAGAAACTGTGAAAGGTTTTCTTGTGATCGTTTTACTGGTGGTAGGTTATCGGATACCATCAAGATACCACCGCAACTCCTATTACTGCGACTAAACAGTAGCATGCAAACGTTACCGAGTTCCGGGTTTGAATAGCGCTGTAAATCAAGAAATTACTGGGGTAACGATTTTAGTATTGTATGTCTCAAACCTTTAAGCACGATGTGGTGTTGTGAATATCATCCTAACTGGTGCCATGTTTATAATGGCAGAAGCAGCAGATAATATCTGGTGAATATCCCGTTTATCTTATCACTTCATCGGAAAATCAAGATAATATAAAATTTGGAATATATATTACATCTAGGTTCATTTACACACGATTATATTATTTAAGTATAGTCGGGTGTGTAGAGAATCAAAACTTAAGTTATTTCTAATTAAAATAGGCTAAAAATTTCAACTTAAATTTCATATAGTATTCATTGACAATGAGACCGTACACGATAAAACGAGATCGCTTGAAATGTTCTATCTCTCATATGTTGGACAATTGGAAAGCAGCAATACTGTTATTTTTGCAGATTTATAACATGATGTTGATAGGTATGCAGATGTGACCGAAACAACCTTACCCTAACCCATACTCCACGATATGTGACCCCGGAATCGGATCAGAGACCTCTGTGTTATAGAGTAAACGTCTACTGTTAGAAAGGAGGAAGTGGAATGCAGACTAATTACACCAATATAATTTAAGTCAAATCTTATATATTTCATTATGTTGATTATGATCGTAATATTTAGTATACTTTATAATACTCAATAAACGTGGTGAAAGAACTAAATGAGGTTTTAATTAGTGACTTTAAAAATTCCAATTGATCGCTTGAAGTCTCTTCCATCCTAAGACAGTCGACCTAGCTTGCAATGAATAATTTATTACAATGTCACCTTGACCAACACATAACCTGGTAACCTAGTTTTCAAAGATTCCATGTAAATATAACTTTTTTTTTATTCTTCATACTATCACATTTACCGTCTAGCCGGGGAGATATATTTAAGAATAATGACTGATACAATAGCTCGTTATTTATGATTGCCTGCTGAAACAGCTCAAACAAATGCTCTTGCTCTACAGCGGCAGTAAAGAAGACAAAGTTTTTAATAAAAACTTCCAAATTTGGCAACTGTCATCATTACCATCAGCTGTTAGACGTCCACTGCTGGACATAGGTCTGCTCCAAAGATCTGCACATCAATTGGTCCTGCGTTGGTCGCATTCAACTGACAACTATACTAGGTTATAATTAATGGTGTTGAGAAAAAATACTCAAATCTCTGTAAATATACGAAAAGTTGACAAATTATCGATTTAGTTTAGGAATCGGTTAATACGTAATCCAGGATAATGGATCCTGTGAGTAATCACTTAACCAAAGTTTGTCAAAAAGAATGCTTCATATTTCCGGGACATAATTTCAAAACTGCGCTTCTCTTAGAGAGTTTTAATTTTATGGCCCTTCCTTCCTCAAAATGGCCCCCGCAGTCGTGACCACGCATAATTTGCTGGAGAAAATGGAATTATTATTTGTGCTCTTAGTCTGTAGAAAATCATGTGTGTACGCTTTATATTATTACTTCCATATCACCAATACATCATCATCATTTCCATCAGTCAAAAACTAATTAGTAGTAGCAGGAGACCGTCTAGGTACAACCGCAGTTCTTATCTGCCGCGAAAGATTACTGTGTTACCGTTTTGAAGGGCGTTGTAGTTAATGAAATTACCAGGGTAACAAGTCTCAACATCTTATACCTCATAAATTGACCAGAATATGGTGTTATGTATACTATTCTATCTATTGTTATATTATGGTCAGGTGTATCACATACTATCAGGCGAACGTCTCGCTCGTCTCGCAATTATTGTATAGCGTAGTTTTCAGTTTTTAAAAATTACTGAAAAATATTGTATTTCGATAGCTTAGTTTTAACTATTTATATATTCAACGGGTGCGCCGGAAATAAACTATGTATTATAACTATCTAATTTAGATTTCTCCTCACACCGCGGACCCAGTTTTCAGTTCCAATTCCACATAACAAGAAAACTTTCTATTGGCTTTGTTAAAATCGTTTTAGGTGGAAACCACAGGATACAGGAGTGTTATTGTTATTAAATATATAGTTAAGGATCTTAAAACATCTTAGTTGTCACCGTATCTCCTTAACTTGAATCTTCGACAGATATTTCAACATTGACAAATTCATCATTAACATGTCAGAAAATAATGAAAAGGCACATTAACTTTTATTATGATACTATTTTTTATTCAATTAAGCGATGAGATGAGCGGGACGTTCACCTGATGGTAAGTGATACGCCTGCTCATAACGTGGCTCTAGTTAGGATAATATATACAACACCATATGTCGCCTGAGACATAAGATGTTGAATCTGGTTATCCCAGTAATTTCAGTAGCTATAACACTCTTCAAACCGGAACACGGTAATATTTGCACAGTACTGTTTTGCCGGCAGAAATAGAAAGCTGCGGTAGTACCTTGTTTTTGTTATCGAGGGGTGGGGGGGGGGGGAATCTTCTAAAAAGTTACACTGCTTCTAGGAAGAAGCAAGGTTATGTGAGATTTTTACTCACTAAAACCTCCTCGGTGGTCCTCGGTGCGTTGTAGCAGACCTCGGAATTTCTTACGGAAAGCACCGCAGGCTTCCGGCACTACTTCTGAACCACGTCCCAGCAGAGTCGCCGTCCTCAGCATCCTCACTTTGGTACGACAAACACTAAACCACCGCGTACTTGTCGTTCAATTCGGGCTCGCATACTGGACAATGAGGACTCCTACTTTCGATGCTCACTACACTACTACTACAGGCAGGGCATATTGCAGTCCTATTCTTGATAGTTCCAGACTACAGGGCAAAGCAGCGGTACCTACCAAGACGGCCTCCGGAAATAGAAACCTACCACCAGTAATATTTCAACACTGTGATTACGATAATAGAAAAAATATACGTTTGGTGATTTCTATAGAAATTTTAAAGCTACTCGGTTTCTATTTATTGTCGGTTTAGTTTTTATATGAAAAGTTATTAATCTGTGAAAATCTACACAAATATTATTTCACGTATTTGCGTAAATGAAAGCTTCCGGTGAACTGAATTGGAAGCGGGGAAAATGAGCACAAGGGACCGGTCCGCACGCGAACTGAAAACGCGATTTCCAATTAGGGACAACACAATACCTCATATCGAGTGATGATGATTTATTGACACACTTCATCGATGGTTAATTATGAACGAAAGCTGTTTTAATCATATCTAAATAAACACGCATTTAATTATTATTAATGTATGTGTGTGTGTAATAGAAAACATCTGTCATTAACATGTATTCTATTTATATATAATGAAAGTGGGCTTCGTTTGTTCGCCAATCACGTGAAAACTAGTGAACGTATCGACATGATAACATAAGCACTCGACGCGAAATATTTCGTAGATGGTTATAGACTATTTATTTTTTAAATTTCATAGATCCTTCATCATTTTATTGCTAATTAACTTTTATAAACATTTTAATTTCGTTGTATATATATTATATGTGCTACGTTGTTAAGTTAGACAACAATGAAGTGAATTTGTATTGTTGTTGAGTTATCTATTTATTATAAGAGGGTGTTACTTATGGCGGGGGTCTCAATAGCCGGGGAGCATCGATATAGATGTAGCTCCCCCAGCAATTGAGAGATGCCTCGCAGCTTCTGTGCCGACATCTTAAACATTTCCTCGACGCGAGCACCCGTCTAAATATTTCACAGAGCGAAACTTTGCCGATTATTTAAAATCCTCAAACAGCACTGCGACAAACGAGGTTAGCATTACAAATTATTCTCTAACGAAACATAAATTATGAAGTTATTCCAACTTGAAGTCTTGTCAGTGCCATTTATCTCGCGGCGTCTTTTGTTAGAATCTCGCCTCCGGCGTCTGTCAAGTGTCCGCTTGATGAGGGCGAGGATTAAAAAACAGCTGTCGCCGACAACTATACTACAAGAATGTGAAATTGAATTTCTCTGCTATTCTCAGCATATAGGTATAGTAGGTTCACCACCGCAGCTTCTGTTTTTGTCGACATACTGTAGTATACAATCATTGCTGTATACCTGCATGAGAGGCGGGGTAGCAAGTATCGAGCGAGAGTTCTGGTCAATTCACGTAGCGCCAAAAGTCTGACTGTAGTCAAAAATTCGCTCCGACGGGCTATGCAAATGAGGCAATCACATTTTCGATTTCGATTTGGAATAGGAAATGATTTTAGCTTCGTAAGCAAAATCAAAATTGCACTGCAGTTTACGCGAGAGTGGAGAGAAATTTGCTATAGCGGTGGTTATTGCAGCGCTCGTGACGTCACCGCTGGTAATCATAACATTAACTTAAAAGAAACTTGATTGTAAATTTATCTATCTATCAATATTTCTGGTAAGCAGCAATATCGTGGAACTGTATTTATTATTACTAAAGTTAATAGACTGTAATAAACTTATTTATTAATTGTGGGTGATGTCCTGAATTTATTTATGTATATAGTACTAGCTGTTCCTCGCCCGCTTTGCTGGTCGTAATATAAATTTTGACTGCTAATTAATTTCTATACCAACCGTTACCATAGCAACCGTATAAATAATACGAAATGTATTTATTTATAAAAGTTAATTAGAAATAAAATTATGAAGGTTCTATGAAAACCTATAACCATCCACAAATTATTACGCGTTGAATATTCCCATGTCGATACATTCACTAGTCTTCACGTGATTAGCGAACAAAGAAGACCTATATTAATTATATATATATATATATAGATTATCATATTTTTTATAAATAGGTAGACTTAAAGTAATATTAAGTGTGATTTTTATATAGCTAGATTGTTAAAAGAGAACTATTGTTAACAGTCGATGTGAAATGGCTGACTACAGTAAAGGTATTTCAGTTTAAATTTGTTTCCAACTATTAATAACTGGGAGTACTAGCAAAACTTGATTCCATTAAACGATACTCCGAATGTTTCTGTTTGTGATTTTTATACAGCTCAAACTGTATTTACGACCAATTCGTATTTGTCACAGGAGTTCAACAGGACTGGAGTATGATTTATAGTACGTAGGAAAAAGGAAGAGTGCGGATTTAGTCGTTTAAAATACTAAGTAGAATTGCATTGACTTATTTATACTGTAGTATAAGACTTTCTCTATTTAGTATCAGCTTAAAATTCACCTACTACATATGCTACTGGTAATAGGTCTCCAGCAACAGAGAGCTACTAGTAACAACAGAAACCATCTACTTCTTTATAGCTTATTCTCTTCCACCTTTATTAACCCTTTTAAGGAATATACCAACTTATGTATATATGTTGTATTAATAGCATTTGTTAATGTTTAATATATTTGTATGATTTCGAATTACATAATAATTTGATTTGACGTTCATGTTAACCTCAATTTGTGTTTTAAAAATTTGTCAGTATATATCCCGTTGCATTCAGCGCTGATTGCATTGCCATCAGCATAGATCCCCGTGCTCCAGTAACAAGTTCACACTTGCCTTGCATCAAGCCTTTACATCATGTTAATTAACTGCCGCATACACTGTATTTCATTTATGATATACTGAGCCGGCGTAGTAATGTATTAGTTGACGTCATTATGTAAATCTTCTTAACCTAAAACTGAAAAGAGATTTGTCTTATTAGAAAGTTCTGATCCCAAATGACTTAATTTATTCGATGACTATTGGTTTGTTTATACCCTTAATAATATATAAGTAGCTATAGTGACACTGCATCACATATTATTCATAGCTTTAAGATGTCATTACTCAAAAATTCTAGAATCGTCTGATTTTTAGTATCTCTTTGACGAATGTGGCAATTTGTAATTTCTTTAATAACTTTAAGAGTTTTTTTTAACGCTGATCATATCTTCAGCAATAAGCCGATGAAAATCCAGTTATAAATTGTTAAAGCATTATAGATATTACCCGTAACAAACATATAGATTGATCTAATAAATATCCAGTAAACGTTCATGTAGAGTATGTGTATTTAACATTAACATATTAAATTCTATAGGCGTTTGTATTTTCATAAACATTAATGAAGTACTGAGTTTGTCACCTTTTTAATATTAATATTAAAATAGTACACGTTGAAACAGCGGCTCTGTCGATGTATATCATCTTTATGGAGCCGTAAGTCAGACCCGCACGGAGACGCGAGCTTAAGACTATGCGTCTTTGAGAATGGGACAGTACTTTCTTGCACGACACATCCGAGTGCGATAATTTCTTAAAGTTAAATTTACGGATAAAAGCCATAAAGTATAGCCTACTTTATATTCCCACTGTTGGGACTCGGGTCCTTCTCTCACAAGGAGGAATACAAGACCATCGCCTGTCCGTGCAAACTATCTGTTCTTAAAACATCTTGATTACTTCACGATGGTTTACTTCATCGATAACTTAAGTTGCGGCGATGAAATTACGCGATATTTATCACCACCAGACGCACAGCGAGTCACCATCCTCATGTTGTGGATATACTCAGTTTGCGGACAAAGTGGTTCAGTTCCTCGTTCGTCATGAGAACAGCAAAGGAGTGGAACGACTTGTCAGCGTCAGTGTTGCCGTCCAAATACGTAGCGGATGTCTTCGTCATAAACGAATAAGCTGTTACCATGTTAGTGTGCTTTACGACCACAGATCATGACATTATTTAACATCAGGTACGATCCTGGTTACGGGCTGACCTTGTAGATGTAAAAAAAAGTTAGGTTAAAATCGAACTTGTGCTTCTTGGAGACGCAGCGAGCACCTTCCTTCTACCACATTGAGAAGCATGTATCTTAATAAGTTTTTAATTTGTCTAGTAGGACCTCATGAAGTAGAGAAACATTTCAGAGAATATTGTATTAGAATTAGAAAAATTTTAATCCTTTGTATATTTTATAAGGAAATAATGTTAAATATTAGTCAATCATCATCACCAGCCGATAGACGTCCACTGATGGACACGGGTCTCCCCAAAGATCCTCCACGTTTGTAGTGGTCCATAAGGAGGATATGGATAGTTTCCCTCCACGCTTGCTCAATGGGGGTCGGCGAGAGCCAGGGCCTCGTTAGTTGATTAGCAGGGTGCACCACGAGCAGGTGAGATTGGTTTGGGTTCTGTGTGTTGTTGTACGGGACCTTATACAACCCTTATTATTTAACCAACAAAAAAGTATTAAAGCGAAGATTATGATCTTTCGCTACTTTTTATTCTACCCCTGATGAGCAGTAACAAAAATATGATATCCTTTACTAAATCATCTAAAGGAAAATATCAGGTAGAAGGAGACTTTACCACGGAAGGAAAATACGGCTCAGGAACTTAAGGCAATGGTTTGGAAAAAGCACCAAATCATCAAAGCGCAGTGGTTCATAGTAAAGAAATTCACATAATCTTTACCAACCTCTAGTAAGGTACGTGAAGAAAAATAATTAAGTACCACATTAGTACTTTGTTTTCGAGTTAAACTAGTGTTAAGTTGTGCTGTATAACATTTTCAAAGGATCGGTAATTGATGTGAGTAACAACGGTAACTTTGATAAGTTAGTTATTTGTTACAACGGTTATTATTATTTGACCCTCAACTATCACGCAGTACATATGTCTCAAAAAAAATCTGCTCCCGTTTTCTTGAGTCTCTCTCTTTTAAAGAAAGCATCGGGTCTGGTTGTCCTTACAGTGGCTTGTTTATCTTCCTTTCTCCATCCTATGAACCTTTATGGCTTCTTCTAGACTAACGCGTTTTATAACTAAAGACTATATCTTTTACAATCAGATGGGAAAGTAATACTTTAGCATCTATCCATTCCTATTTAAGTTAAAATGGCTTTAAGGAGTACTTCTTTATAAAAAAGCGGAATTGATCCATTAATCCTTGTTTGTGATCCCAGACCCAGAATGTCCGATATCAAATAATTGCTTTTGATCCAGGGATTCACCATGGCGATGTCCAAGTCTCTCACACCCAATTCGGCCATTCAATTGATTTATAATGTTGGAAACCTTAAAGCAAATTATTAATGGTGTTTCTTGTAATATCATTTAAATTTCAGTCGTATCTTCATTCAGAAACGTAATATAATATGCTTTCAGATATTGTTAATGTATTTTTTGAACTTAATTTGTGCTTGGTTACATAGACAACAGAATAAATTTACATAGACGCAAAGTTGCAAGAGTTGAAGATTGCATGTCGGGAACTTCGTCACTCGGCAAGTTAAGAACGGGTATGTGAATATATTTGTTATAACAATAATAATATTTAAATATTATGCTTTTTTTATTTATAACGAATAAATATCTAAAATGTCGGAATTCAAATGAACTTAATTTCGCTTTCTTTTTGTCTCAATTTCGCTCTGATTGGTAGTTAGAAAGAGAAGGAGATACGTGCCCGTCTCCTATGTATAATAGTTTCTCACTTACAATTCAATATCTGTTTATTAATAGTTTTAATGAATGTTTATCCTAATTATTTCCTTCCGCATTAATTTCGTACATCATAACTTGCTGCTTCCGGAAACCGTTTACAGCCTTACTTTCCGAAGTGATCCAGGGGAAACTTAACGGCGGGACTACGTTGACTTTAATAATTAAATTTTATGCCAAATTTTGTGAATATGACAGAAATATAGCTGAAAAGGATTCACCGGAATCAGCTTAATTTTTAAAAGTAATCCTGTGAGAAAAATATTCTAAGAACCTCTGGTCTAGAGAAACGATATGTATGTATACATGTCACTTCTATTATCTTTTTGTTGATCAACGAATATATGTGAGGGTGAGTTAAATACAACAAAGGATATACATAACCGTACTAATAATACATTCAACTCCGGTTCCACAGGCTTTCAGTTAAACGTAATAGTTTACACAGTTTCACCACGCCTTATTACGTATCTAAATTAGAATAACAGGAAACTTTGTAGTATGGCTTATTTGCATTCAACTGAAACAACACGGTTATTAATTTTGTTGATTCGAGATATTGTTGTCTATGTAATATTTGTTGGAGTAACACCCTATGGGAGAAATCGCAGCTGCGTAACATTAGAGCGTGGACCAGGACGCGAGTACCGCCCAACTGTTCCGCCTCGCAAGAGACTGGGAGTAATATGGTGAACTGACCGCCGACCTCCGCTACTCGGAGAGGCACCTTGAGAATAAGAAGAATCATCTTATGAAAATCTTAATAAACCTGAATTGTTCTTATACGTCTGATCATTGTTTTGCTAAAGCTTATATTGTATAAGAGATTTTAACCAATGTAGAGACTTGCCATGATACCTCTTGAATCATAAGGACTAGAAACTTGGAATTTGGTAGGAATATTCCTGTTACAAGTATAGGTCAGTTAAGAATGGATTTTCAATTCCTTGCCTAGAGGGTGTTACGGCCAGCAGAGTGGGTAGGTAACAGGTAGTATTGTACATACGTATGTGATAAAATTTGTTTTGATGAAAGTATAATTGCTAAATACATGTTAAAACTTGTACTATCTTATATCTACAATCAGCTCACACTAAAACTCTTAATATTTATTGCCATGACCCGTTTTTTTGCCTTTGACGTTAATCTATGTAAATCTATCTTTATTTATTAGTGTAACTTTAGTAACATTTTTAGTACAATAATCAGTTTTTAAATTTTTAGTTTTAGTTAACATCTAGGTGTTGAGTTATTAATACGGTGTGATTTTTCTACGCTTTTCATATTTATTAAGACATCGTACCAATGATGTGTGGAGATGGAATGAAGTGTTTATCGAGTGGCTGCTAGTGCTGGTGAAAGCAGGTAACCGTAGCCGTACCGTAAGGTACAAGGTAGAGGTCTGTAGACATCCTTTTACACAAATGTGTGAGAAAGGGAGCAGGAAGGACGGTCTTATTGGAACGGTCACTACTTGATGATCACGGTTAATGACCTTGTCAAGACTGTTGCTATTAAGAAGACGAATAAGGAGAAGACCAGTCATGATTTATAAATTTCAGTTAACACGACTCCTTTAGTAGAAAACACCGTGTTTAAAAAAATTCGGGTGCTAGACACGACTCGATTTGTAACACAATTTGCAATACATCCGTAACTTAAATGATTTCCGCTTAGACTAGGCGGAAATAAATTGTTTTATAAAAGACCATTCTTTTTAGGGAATTCTATAGAGAGATCGTTTATACTGTATTATTATTTACCGCTGAGAATTGGGACTATATCACATCATTAATAATAAAGGTCACAAACAGTGTCTCGCTAAGAGCTCCTTACACAAAATTTAATGAAAACGTTATCCTCGCCGTTATAATAATCAAAATATATATTTTCTTTTAATATGATCTAGAATTCGATATGAATATCAGGTGATGTTGAGTGACTATGAGGAACAGAGCAAATAGCATGGCGATATGTTTACAATATTACGTAGACACTTCGTCAGGCCGGTTCCAAAAATTTCCACCAGGATACAAATTTTACAACGTGCCAGAATTGAATCTGGCGCTCCGTGTTATTACATAAGCAATTAATCGCTGCGCCATGGAGGTAACCCATTAGTGCCTCATGTTTTGTATTATGTTACAATGTACCAAAGTATCTTAAAAGAATAATATATTATTTTGCTTTTGCAATGCAGCCGCGAACCTACTGGTATTGGAACTGTCCATGAGCGTCAGTGATCACTTTTCACCAGGTGAACAATTCGCTCGATAGCTCACCCATACTACATTAAAAAAAAAATTGATGAAAATTATTTACAGAATAATTCTATCTTTACATTACTTTTTTAATATTGAAATGTTTAAGCCCTGATCAAATGATCTCGCCTCTTGAACTCTGTATATCTGAAAATTGATATCCTTAGTAGGCACTAATTGTTCTCGTATTGATTTTGTTGAAAAAAAAAAGAAATTTGGAGTTTTTACCCAAGGGACTGAATGTTGTGAATGTCTTTGAGAGAGATCTGTGCTTATTTTATGTCTTTAACATGCTTTTCTACAAACCTCTTAGCTCTCTTTAAGATATGTAGTGATTTGCGAAATCATTCTGTGGAGAATGATTTCGTACACATCGTGAATAGGAGAGTAATTCAAACGTCAAAAAAGGTTACCAGAAAATGGTAAAGTCGAAAAAAGCATCTAGTCGCTAAAAGTAAAAGCGGAAAAACTCTGATACAAAACGTAATTGCAATTTTCTTTATATCGCTGCTCCATAAAGCGAAAAATTGCTCAATGTGAACTGAGATAAAAGATCTAGAGGTTCTTTTTTGTCGATCCGTTATTTTCCGCTTCCGTCAGAAGCACCGCTACAAAATTTGTATCATGTTGCGGACCAGATTAATTAATTATTAAAGGCACCGGAAACATTCCGGTGTAAAAATCCATTATTGGTTACTTAGGGTAAATGTACGCTAATGTGCCATAATGATGGCAACTAGGAGGGAGAATATTGAATTAGTAACAGAGGTACATAAAGATTTTTTTATAGAAACTCCACAGGAAAAAGTAAGAGTAGTCGACAATTATCTGTGATAGACTCGTGCACCAACGTTAAACCCATAAACTCTTGTAATTAACTGGTTCCTTGGAATTTCGTGGTAGATAAGCTTAGAAGCATTGGTTCTATGACCTAAGTTGAAGGGAAGAGGAACCTACGTAGCCGCCTATGGTTTGACTCATCTACGGTCTCTTTCTGTTCTTCACAAACTATTGAGTGGCGATGATCGATGATTCTGCAACAAATGTTAGTTAGCGATGGCGCCAACTTATTCGCTGAAATAGGCTGGGAAAATTTGTGGTTTCCAAGTGCTTAATGTTACAGCTCTAGGTGTCGTATAAGTGAGACGTAATTCCATGTGAGACATTTATCTCTTTTGAAGCATCCATACGGCGGGCTTAAAGTAAGAGAGCTGCTACAAAGTGATAATGATCGAACATCGCTGCCAAAATGGAAGCAAGTCTGTAAAAATGTTTTCTCACATGTAGAAACAGACAAAAATATATAGTTATTCATTGACTCATCACGAAATCTTTGAAACTATTACATGTAAACACTTAAAATTTGGTAGAGAAATAGCTTCTGCCATTTAGAGATCAGCTAAGAATGGATTTTACATAATATTTTATGCAGAACTTAGATATAAATCAATTGAAGTTACATACATAAATGTACAATCCTATGGTTCAAAAGTATTCCTATTATACTATGAATTTTATAGAAATTATATTCTCTATTGTGTTTTTAACTATGTCTTTACAACGTTTTAACCAGCGCAGTACTAAAAAATCTTTACCCTCTCATACTAAATAAATTTTGCCCAACGATGATCGTAATAAAATGTCCACTTCCGGCTGCCAACGCTCGGGTGCGTCCGCTTGCTGAACGAATTTCAGTAAGTATAGATTAAATTATGACAATTTACCGACCGGCGAAAAAGTATTCAATTGCTTAGAAAATTGTGCTGCTGAATTAACCTTCGACTTTTACAATGAACTAGTGGTTGCTTGACTAGCGGAAGAAAGCAAAAGAAGGTATTTGTAATAAATGAGAGTTTTTTTTATATATAATATAGGCACCGTAACCTTATCCTCCAATAAAAATCGGAGACATTTCCCGGCGAATATTCGGACTCCGTCGCCATTATTTAAAGTCCTCACTCTGTTCGGGGGCGAGAAGTAGGCTAAAGATGCATTGATGATGACAGACATGATGCAGATATTGAATTAGCTCGAATGGAATATATTTTCATGTTTTCTTTTATAAGCACCAAAAACAAAGACTTACATTAGTCCAATAACACCAATAAGAGATGGATATTACTTACATTACACAAGTTTGATATTCCTCCAAAAGTCAATGGTTTATGTTATTGTACTTGCCTTTTCGAGGCCAAAAGCTATTTGGCATACAACTTGCCGTCATATCTATACGGTCTTAGTGAAAATTATTAAAGCATACTTCTGTATACATGAACCGGATTCGGGTTCCGTTGAGACAATGTTAAAGTAACGAGATGTTACAGCGATTGGATTTGAATGCGAAAAGAATTTGAAAAGAAAAATTGAAGCGGATATAGTGAAATTAAATAGATATTTAAAATTAAAGATGCTGACATGATTTCCAAATAAGTACGATGTGCGGCAAAAATTACCAAGAGGGAAACAAGCAACAGCTTCAGAAAAAGAGCAGCGGCTTTTCTTGTGATCATTAAATAATATATTACGGCAAGGAGCGCTTTGAATGTCGGATGAAGTTGGGGGAGGATATAAGTGCAGGTAGCATCCCACTTTGATGAGTGATGACGGAAGCCGTCGCATGTTTTTAAAGTGTCAATTTTCTAGGAAAAAAATCGATGAATTTTTTTTTAATTAAATAACAATCTAATAATTATTGTTTAATCATTATTTTATTAAATTAAAAATCATCACTTAGAGGCTAAAACTTTTAAATTAGGTTTTTTAAAAATGGTGATAGTAGAAAATAAGGCGTCTTATATACATTTTTATTTAATCTTAAAGCAAACTTTTATTTATAAAAAACACATATAAAGCACATAAATAAGTAACTGACTTCAGTACCCAGCCGACAAGGTGTAAGGAAGTACATAAAGTTTCTAACGTTTAGAGAAAAACACGTAATAAAACCAAGTACTATGAAATATCAAACTGTTTTGGATCATGAAAACTTTTCCTCGCAGTAGACTTTTCCTCGCAATAGACTCTTTCTCGCAGTAGACGTTTCTCTCGCTGTAGACTTTTCGTCGCAGTAGACTTTTCCTCGCCGTAGAATTTCCTCGCAGTAGACTTACTCGCAGTAGACTTCCTCGCAGTAGACCTTTTCTCGCAGTAGACTTTTCCTCGCTGTAGACTTTTCCTCGCTGTAGACTTTTCCTCGCAGTAGACTTTTTCTTGCAGAAGACTTTTCCTTGTAGTAGACTTTTCTCCCAATAGACTTTTCCTCGCTATAGACTTTTCGTCGCAGTAGATTTTTCCTCGCAGTATACTTTTCCTCGCAGTAGACTTTTCCTCGCGGTAGATTTTCTCACAGTTGACTTCCTTGCAGTAGACTTCCTCGCAGCAAACTTTTCCACACACACAAACTTAATACGTTATTTGAATATAAAGAGACATATATACATATATGAACGAGAAAGGACGCCTGTGAGATGGACTGACCAGATAAAGGCGGCAATAAACGGCTCATCATCGTTGCCACTACATGAATGTACTGGAAAGGCGGCCATCAGAGAGGAATGACCACGTGTTGTTGCGACCAACACCTAAAGTCTGTCAAGAGCGATACCGATGGACCAGAAGAAGAATAGATAGATATTTATATATTAACCTTCACAAAACAAAATTGTTTCCCTTCGGATTCATCCGGTAGATTGTTTCTATGGGCAACGACAGCCTGAAGCAATTTGAGAACCCATATTAAATTTAATTAACGGTTTCCAATTTACGCCGTAAACGAATATTACTTATTTTAGAGCTTCGTACCGTATACGTCAGTTTGATATGTTTTTTTTTAATTAAAAAGGACTAATAATACTGCTTCCTTGTGAAAAAGGAAGAAAGGCGATAAGATCGTCATTAATCAGCGTTATATTTATTTCCTTTAATGTTTAAGATATATGTAAAAAATAGATAAATAAATAACTAATAGTAATATTATAAATATAACATTTACCTGTTATATTACTACGTTTTTGTAACTAACCAACGTACTTTATATTGAATACTAGCTGTGTGTGTACCCGCTGGCTTTAACACCCGCGCTACTTTCTTTGGTGAAGGAATTTTGTAAAAGTCTATTCTTAGATGACCTACACTCGGAAACAGAAATATTCCTACTAAATTACAATAGTCTAGGTCTTATGGTTCCTGAGATATCGTGATGAGTCTGCCGAGCTACAAATCTCTTATATAATACTAGTAAACGCCCGGCATACAAAAGAATTGACTGCTGTTCTAATATTACGAGTATTTGTTGCGAAAATTTAATTAAATCAGTAGATATTTTGTTTATAATTAATCTTATAATTATTATTAATAGTTATGGAAATCAGTGAAAATATATGTGTATATTAACAGCTGTTTTACATTAAAATCTTATAATTATCAGCAATTTTAATTGTTATGGAAATTGAATCTAACAATGATATTTGCATGCATTGTATCAGTGTATACGGACTATTTGAATTCCGCGGCAACTTCACTCCATTGGCTGGCACTGTTATACAATAAACCAATAAGCTATTAATTGACACACACTTAAGCTGCATATAAATGAGATACAAATATATAAAACAACAAAAAGTTTAAGTTAACAGATAAGTTACAAATATTATTATTGTTTCAGTTTAAACGGCGCTTCATCTAGTTAAAATTTTGATAGTCGTTTACGTTCAGTTTGTTTTTTCTATTTAGTGAAGCTACCAGACCAGCGGGACGTTCACCTAACCATCAGCATAGCGTGAGCGTACCGCTTACCATCAGTAAGCAATACGCTTACCCATAACAACGTGACGCTACAAACCGGAACACATTAATATTTTCACGCTACCGTTTGAAGGTAGAAATATGCGCTACGGTATTATCTATCTAGACGGTCTCTGTAGTCTACTCTGGACCTTAAGTCTGAAACCTAGAAAGCACTCATAATTAATTTAGTACTTAGATCATGTATTATCTATAGCTTCCGATTGTTAAGACTTTTACGGATATTAACTTTCCTTTAAATTATCTTCTTCTCGGTCTTCGTCTCTATAGTTGCAATCAGTTCTGGTGAGAACCAACGCAGCGCCTTTAAACAGCAGGATGCAAACAAAATTGTGTTCCGGTTTAAGGGGCGCTTTAGCTAGTGAAATAACTAAATTAGCAGGATTTGGCATATTATGACTCAAAGCGACGAGCACAATGTGATGTACTTTCGTCCTAACTGAAATTTTGTTATGGACAGCCGTATCACTTACCATCAGGTAAACAACCGTATCGTAGAAGAGAATAAAGTATACATGAGACCTATGACCGGCAGTGGACGTTTATCGGTTGAAATCATGATGATGATGATGATAAGATATTAAGGAATCAAAATCAAAACGTCATATAAATTATCTTCCACAGCTGAAATTTGGATATTTTCTCGTTGTTGTTTACTTCCAATAGGGTCTTAACAATATTGGTCTTAGGGATCATAAATTATGCGCTGAAAGCTCTCACCAGCATAAAGGAATAAATCAAAATTAATCGTTCTCACTCACTGGGTAACCGAGACATTCACGAGAAGATCTTCGAATTAATCCTATCATTATTCCAATAACGATAAATTAACTTGGGCCAAAAATATCATTCACTGTTATCCTTGGAATTTAATATACATCAGATGTTATGGTAACACAGAACCTTTATATAGTTGTATATTAAAGACTTACTTAAGACAATGACTTGCCAGTTAGGAATGTATACACAGCATCACTTTGTACTCTTCGCCCTTACGGAAAAAAAACACTGATAGTTCAATTTGTTAGTGAAACAGAAAGAAATAATCACTACTCTCTATCGGGAGGTATAGGTGACGACAAAAGGCTTAAGACCAGTTGTGGACATCCATCAGATCAGGTCGATGATGATAAGTAATGTGGTAAGTACATACGTAGATACTAATAAAGTGAGAACCGCGGACATTTTATATATTTATCTGAGTACTGTCAGTTAAATGTCTTTAGAAAAGACTGCTGTAGTATTATCAATGGGTGGAGCAGGTGTCTGAACTAGGTCTTTTAAACAAAGCCAACGGTGCGGTCATAGGAATGTCATACCGATTACCATGAAGCCCCACTCGGAATATTTGCACTCGTTGTCTATGGATTTTAGGTTACATGTCTCTCAAGCTAAGTAATTGGACGTTTCTATAAAAGGTTTCCTTTTCCGAAGACCTTATGTATAGGTACTGAATTGTTTTTTTTTTGAGCTATACACTATCTCTTTTTTTATATAGAGATCAGGGGATGTCCATGACATAACTTCGAGGACTTCTACTCATGAAGAAAGCACCGGAGATCTCCTACGGAACGCGCTGGCGTTCCTCTGCACTTTGTGAGAACACATGCCAAGGAAATGTAGAACTCTTGCTATGCTACAGCAAATACATGACCACCAGCTTATTTACCTCATCAACGATACGACCCACCATCAAAACCTACAAAACTCTATAATTTACCTTCTGCGATAGGTAGGTTTTACGTTAGCTTGAGACTACGGGGTAGTAATCTAGGTTCACGAAACTTGAAACCAATAATTTGATCATAAGCAGTTACGGATTAACTTCACTGTATTCCAGCAGAAGAATGTATACTGAGTAGAGTGAAAAAAAAACACAATTTATCTCGCATATCACTGTCAAGGAAATAAACACATTAACTTGAATGATAAATTGTCCCTCCCGCTCAATCGCGTGTATAAAAAAACTATTTCCTGTCGTTCTTTGTACAAAGATAAATTTTCGTTAAACTAGATCACTTAACTTTTTTTATAATAGTCCAAACTATTTTTTTTTAGACGATAATATAAATATAAGTCAATAGTAAAATCTATATATTATAATATCGTACATCAGCACGTGAGTGTTAACTAACGGACGGACTAACTTGACTTTAAATACACGTGATATTAAGTGCCAATGAGGTCATAGATGATGAAGCATGTCATCACAGGATACTCTAGCTCTCTTATGTCGACAGAAAATCCACAATGCTGTTATTGTAGCTGGTTTACGAGTGTCACAACTGGCCAAGTCGATTCGAGTATAACCATACTATCAACCACAGTCAACCCATTCCAGATCTGGAATCGAGGGGTTTATTATGAGGACAGGATACCCGGGTTCTAATATATTGATAGCATCAACACAACAGTCTTCCTATAGCGGCAGGTTTTCGATACGAAGGTGATGGTTATCCAAGGCCTAACACCATCCAAACATATAACTTTTTAAAACGCCGAAATGATGGTTAAAAAAATTATTATAAACTTTTAGTTAAGTATATATTTTTAATCTAAACTAGAAGAGTAGGGGAATGTCGGAGTAACGACACCCCTGTCCACAATAATGCGATGCTAGTTAGGATATACATACGTTACCACTTTCCGCTCGAGTCACTTTCTCCATCGAGTCCCAAGTATTGTCTTTAGGAATATAGGTCAAAACTCAATTTCTCATTACAGATGTAATATAGAGTTAGTAATGAGTAGAAAGAGTATTCTCCCTTATTTGATATATAATATATTGAATTTTTAATATATAATATAAATTAGTTGTTCCCCGATCGCTTTGTTGGCCGTATTAAGAAATTAGACTCGAAATTTGTCTGAAATATTCCGCTACCGCAAATGACTTTCTATAACAACCGTTACTATAGCAACCGCATAAATAACACGTTATGAAATTGTAAAATAATGAAGCTCCTATTTCGATATGTTCACTAGTTTTACCGTGTATGGCGATCAAACAAAATTATATATACATTGGGCCCACCAATGCGCATTGGGCCAGCGTGGTGGGAAATTGCCCAAATACTATAACCCCTAACACCGAAAGTCGCGGGAAGCCGCTTGATACGAGCAGCGCTGGACCGATCGATCTATTTTTGTCAGAAGCCAATGTCCAGCAGTGGACATCTATCGGCTAATGATGATAATATATGTGTATATATATAGATATGTTGATCTGAAATATCTAGACATATCCAGCTAATATTTTGTTCTGAGGGCAACGATCCGTATTATTTGAGGAAGTGATTAGATAAAGGAGAACTTAACCTGACGGTAAATGATACACCTACCCATATCATGGCGGTAGTTAAGATGACGCACACCACATTGAGCTCGTCGCCTTGAGACATAAGATGCTTAGTTCCGTTACCTCAGTGATTTCATTAGCTATTACGCCTTTCAAACCTAACTACAGTAATGTTTGAAGTAAGAGCAGTTGTAGAACCTACTTATATGGTGTCCAGCAACAGAGACCTTTAACCAGTACAAAGTTCTGGAGTGAAAGCCGGGACACAAAGTAGGAGTGTGGGGTGCCCTCGTTCCGGATAGACCGACGATTTAATAAGAGTTGTCAGAATTGGGATGTGGAAAACTGAGGACTGTAGATCGAAGATATTGGGGAAGGGAAGGGAAGGGAACGGAACGGAACTGGAACGGAACGCGAACGGAACGGGAACGGAACGGGAACGGAACGGGAACGGAACGGGAACGGAACGGGAACGGAACGGGAACGGAACGGGAACGGAACGGGAACGGAACGGGAACGGAACGGGAACGGAACGGGAACGGAACGGGAACGGAACGGGAACGGAAACGGGACCGGGAACGGAGCCCAAGTCAACCTCATCTGCATGCGATGTACCCTGCTAAACAGACGAGCACAATAACAGACGAATCTCTGACCAACCACTAACCCGTACTGACCCAGCGTAGTGGGCTGAGGCCCAGGCTCCCAATGCGGGAAATCTCTCGGTAGGGACCGGTCGGCATAGAGATCCTTAAGAGAGGTTACGCCCAGCAGTGGGAATTGTCCGGCGTAATAGGAAAGAAAGAAAAAGATGTGCAAATCTTTCAAGTAATTTTTATATACTAACGATGAATACTATTTATATATGAATTTATTAATAATTATACATAGGACAAATATATTATTACACGATATCAACTGTGATATCAATTAGTAATATTAGAATGGTATTAATATAACAAATTAATATGCGAACAGGTTTCATGATTACAATAACTAATTGATCCTCTAATTGGCATCATACATTAACTTAACTGAAGTCATATGGGCTGCATTAACCGGTTCTGCCTTTGTGTATTACGGTTCCAATAACGGAAGTACTACGATTGTCGATTGACCTTAATAAAAAGGCTGTTTTCTAATCACTTACTCATCTATACATATATGAAATATATACATATATATAAATCTCTTCATCCTCCCAATATAACATCTCCAGTAATCCTCCTTCCAGCAGTGCCATGCTCGTTACCACTTAAATCTAGCAATGTCTACAATATTAGGATAAATACTAGCTGGGCATACCCACATACTATCTACCAAATTGCAACACTTCTGGACCTGGAATCAAATCAGGGATCTGTTACAAGTGAAGCGGTTTGCTGCTGCTGTGCCACTTAGGCAACTGTCATCAAAATCAGAAATGTTCAATCAATAGATATTGTCAAGTATGTCACTATTATTTTTCCGTTGTATATACCTTATATCTTCGAGGAAGGCATATGCCCAGCTGTGGGCGTCTTGTGGCTGACGATGATGACAATAATAACGTACGTGAAGTATTCTGGCGAAAACTGATCTCTAGAAAAATCTTCGTTCAAAAGCGACTCTCCTTTTTTCACAACACAAATGTATAAGGATAATATTTAATGAAACACGGGTGTACTGGGTATGTACGTATACGATGTGGCATTAATTAAGGTTGGAGTACGCAGGTCGTCCTCAAAGGACGAAACGACATCGCACAAGTGCTATCGCAGGACACCCAAGTAATATTACCGCGTGTCATTCATACCTCTAGTGGCGGCATCATATACGAGGAAGAGACATTTTAAATAGGAAGAGCATTGCAATTAAAACATATCCTTGAGACGACGAGATCCTATTTTTTTATTCTTTCATTATATAATCTGACAGATTTTGTAAAAGATGTTCACAAACATTTTTGAGAAGAGACTATTGCTTGCATGTAAAAGTTTTTTTTTTTCATTTAGAGCTGTTGGAAAAGGATCCTGTTAAAATGTTAAAAGAGTTTATAACTTCTGTATAAACATTATTAATATACATCCTTGGGAAATGCAACAGTCCGCCTTTCCCAAGTTTGAATATTCATTCATTAATTAATCCTTTGTATAAACTTTCACCTTTGAATGCATCAAAGCACTCTTGTGTGCTTTAACTTTTCCAATTTAAACATAACTTCAAACAAAGGATGCTGGCAGACTAGTTGAAGTGTGGCGATGTTGATCCAAACATTTTCACACTTCATCTCTTTGAAACAAGATGGGCGTGATGTTCAATCGGTGGTTAGTTACACGCTCTGTTCATTGCATTATAGTGTTAAAGGAACCGCACAGTGTCTCACACAGCATCATTTTTCCTTTAGATAATATCCGCAGCTCAATTGTTGTTCTGTCTTAATAACACCACAAAAAATTATAATAATAGGGAAATAACCAGATGTAAAATTCCCTAAATAGTAACAGCAAGGGAGGAGCTCAAAAATGATAAAATAGGGGCTGTCATCAATATTTAGTATAATTTTTTTAGATACACTTGTGTTTTTAAATTATATATCTTGATACTATATATCCCCTTACAAACGATGGTTCCTGATGGACAGGTCGCGAGAAGCCGCTGAGCGATATGAGGATCTTTAAGTGAGGCCTATCTCCAGCAGTGGACGTCTATAGGCTGATGATGAATACTATATTTATCATATCTTTTGTCTCAAGCCGTCGAGCACAAAATGTTGCAGAATCACTCTAGTTTCTATTACAGATTCCTTCATTCACTCACTCACTTCATCATTATGATAAACAAATTAATAAATTTGTAATCCTTAAGAAGACCATATCGAATATTATTCTTAGTTCACTACTTGTTTAACTTAATAAAGTTGAAGATAATAACTTAAATATGTATTAAACGATGTCCTTGATACACAAAACGTACCATGTGTTGTATTGTGACTCTGGGGAAATTTATATAGCTGCTGGAAATCTCGAGTCCTTTGGTCTTATTTATGGCGCGAAGCAGCCATAAACAACTAAGGACTAAGGAGCATATGTTATATTATTAAAAAAAGCGTAAGTTGTAATTCGTTATTAACATCTTTGTTTATTCACTTCTACTGTATTTCTTTTCGTTTTCTGTAACCTAACCTAACCGACAACTACAACGAACCCTATCAATTTAAAGAAATGCATGAAGAGTAATTTCATTGGGAAATGCTTCTTAAAATAATTATACGACAAATAAAATTATTTAAAAATAAAAAGCTAAATATTATTTATATTACTATACAAAAAAAGTAATGTTTTCGAGTATTTTTTAAACGAGACTTGAGGATGTAGAAAACAGGCCAATACCATGACAATAATAATTGCAATTCTCAGCAGAAAAATTTCTGGAATATTGAACACCTTTGCAGTAAGATAACAAAAAAAACCAAAAGTTTAGATAGAAATCTCTCATGATGCTTCGGTTTGTGGCACCTGAATTTAAAGTGCAGATTAAGGCCGTCATTTGCGGTTGGAAAACAACTTACGGAAGCCTGAATAATATTATTCAAAGTGGCGCGAGTGTCACCGGTCTGCAGTAAAGCAAGGCGTCTCGCGCTCCCCGTTATAAAGAGCCTGCACTCTGCATCTGGAACTATAAAGGCTGACAGTGTCATTATCCTACCTTCGAATCGAATGCTGCATATAAAATCTTCATGAATAATCCGTCTCGAAGGATCACTGAAGTATTTTTTTTTCACATAAGTAAGATTGCTTCGAAATTCACAACACAACGGTGGTGGGGAGGACCGAAGTTGCTGTAGGGCTATGTGTACAAAAGATATGAAAACTTGCAATCACAAGGAACGCTCTCTTCATGATCCATAATATCAATACAGACTTCGTCATAAGATGGGAAGGGATATACGCTAAGAAGTCATGGTAAGCTTTCCTATAATTTTGCGACGTTAATGAGGATGATATACGCTCTTCGTTTTGAGACACTAGATTGAATCTCCTATCCCCTCCATAATTTCATTACCATTAGCACCATTAAAACCGAAACAGTATGTTTGACGGAAGGAACAAGAGCTGCAGTGGACGTAGACGGTTTTTAGCAACAGAGAATTAACACTAGTGTGCACAAACACGCTAGTAAAGAAAAAAATCTAACTAACTCGAAATGTAGCTAAAATTACTTTCTAACACCACTATTACATATGGAACGCAAAAGTAAAAAAAACTGGGTAAACAAATATATGGTGTCCAAATAATCCTTTTTTAATATATTTATAAGGATATCAAAGACAGGATGAAATGGATTAGAAAATGAAACCGAAACCAACTATGTGGAGTATATAATTAAGAGGAGAGACTATAGTTGTATATATATTTAGATGTTTATATAATTATTCCTGACGTTATTATTTGATAACTTCCGGCGTTTTATTTAGATACTACTACTATTTCTACTTCTCTGCCGAAGCGAACCAAAGTGAATCTTGGCTTCCGAAACAAGAAAAAACCAGCATTGTTAGTCCCGCAGTGTCTCTTGCCAGTTCATTACTTGGAGCTCGCGTAGGTGATGGTCTACGGCGTCATTCCAGCGATTTCTGGCCTCACCAATGAGGGGTCCAAGGAACGCTTTTTGAAGCTATGATCGTCTCCCATCCTTAGCAAGTGGTCGCTCCAGAGAAGTCTGCCCGCTTCGGCTTTTCCCATGAACATAGTCTTATCTAGTTATTTAAATAAAATATTTTGTTTCCATAAATTGTATGGGATCGAAATAACAGATAAAAATTTCAGTAATTCTAAAACAATTGTTTAGTCGCATGAAGTTGCGACTATACACCGGAAAAAAGTATACCTTTCCGTCTCACCTTCCCCTAACGACCTACCAGAGGAATATGACAAAGGAAAAAAAATTAAGTTTGTTTAGATTATCCCTACAATTGGATGTACAAGTAATATTTCATATTAACAAATATTAATCATGAGAAATTTTGATAATGAAATAAAACGGGAAGTAAAGGCTGAATGTGAATTGTTTGGACCAAATCCTTGCTGTTGGAGACCGATAAGGCCCATAACAATCAACAACTGCACCATAACAATGTGACCAAGCCGTTTGAAACTGTTAAAGCCTGTATTATTCAATTGAATATTTTAAATACAATGAAGAGTATTAAAGGATTATTTTGTATAATTTTTTTATATTAATAAGCGGAGAGATTAAATGCTGATCTCATGGTAAGAGGTATTAAAACCTGAAGAATTATTTAAACAGCACCTCGTTGCGTTCTTCATTAGTTTATTCGTTTACGTATTATGCCAGAATAAACCTAATTTATAACTGATATGGTTAGTGTAATTAATAATGTATCTATATTAAAAAAAAAAATCATTGCTATTCTAAATAGATCATTTACCAAAAATATTACTTTAAACATTAAATTATGCTAAACTATTCGTTACTTAATATACCGTAATACTATCATCGAAATAAATTAAAGAAAAAGGGCTGTAAGGGACACCCTGCTCAATATCATACGGATCCCAAGTCAGTCTTAGCTGCGCCGATATGACCACCCAACAACCCCCACTGGGGTACCGTGGTGAACTAAGGCCCATTTCCCCTCAATGAACTCTGTGGAGGTCTTTGAGGGAGGCTCATGTCCAGCAGTGGTCTATCAGCTGGTGGTGATGATGATCAAAGAAATCTAAATGACTACTATAATTAGATATACTGGTAGTTCTCTGTTGCCGGAAACCGTCTAGGTAGGAACCACGGCAGCGTCTATTTCTGTTGTCAAACAGAACTGTGCAAACATTACTGTGTTCCGGTTAGAAAGACTTTGTAGCTAGTGTAATTACTAGGATAATAAGATTCAACATATTATGTCTTGGATACGTATCACTTACCATTAGGTGAACGTTTCGCTTGTCTCCTCTCTTAACAGAATAAAAAAAAGTCTAAAGCATTTATCAATTCATCATCATCATCATTATTTCAACTTATTGATATCCGCAGCAATAAGATTGTTCTCCGAATATTCTTCTTTTATTTGCTATACTTAGCATATGAGTAGTCGAGTACAGTTTCCGGGTAATGGTCAAAGATAAAGTGGATGGTCTTTCTCTGGAATTATTCTTAAGTAATCCTTCACGTCGAGGATAGAGTGGTAATAAGGAAATCTCAATTGATATTCCAAACAGGATTCAACAGAGTCTATAACAACTGTAGATCACCAGTACATGAGCAGTACCGTGAATTATCTGTGAACTGGGAAACAATCAAAAAATTTAGCTCATCGCCTACTCCTTTGAAGAATGATTGTTTAAGACAAGTTGACAGTCAGACAAACGTGGAACGAGATAAGACAACTTCTGGCGGTTTCCTTACTAGAACTCGGAAACGGAGAACAAGTTGAGCGAAGTCATAAAGTTGTTGTTTCAGACATGAATATATTTAGCCGTTTTGATCGTTTAACTCTGTATGTGGCCGAGTTTCCAATTTTGTTCGGATTAAATGTTTGTCTGTTGAAGGAAGATTTATGCATTTCCATGAATCTTGTCGACTCGACGCTTTTCAAATAATATAAACTGTTAGTTTTGTGGTTAATATAGCCTTGCAACTTGTCTCTCGCTTACCGTTCTAAGTATTATCATGTAATCCCTCACTAAAGCTATGTGAATACACGTACCAGGTCTTTGTGGCGAGTTATGGCATTACTCCGTTTGATATAACAACTGAACAGACAAAAGCGTAACTTATCTTTGAATCTAAACGCTTAGACATCACAGGTTCTACTTTATTTCTGTACATAGAACATTTTTTATTAAGAAACATGTATATTGTAAATGATTAAAAATAGTAGAGGGAAAAAGGACTAAAAGGTACCTCTCATTAAAATAAATTATAAGTTGTAGAAATATGAGGTGGTTGGGTGTGGGGGGACTTTAGTAAATGACAACGCACGCAACAACATCAGCATATAAAGTACAGAGCAACTTACTACGTACCACAGTATTACGAACATCCAAAGAAATCCAGTTGATGAATACAATTGTATACTCCGTCATGACTTGTTGGCCAAAGGCTTGACATCACGAAAATCCAGAGAGATCCAGTTGATGGATACAATTGTGTACTCTGAAATGATCAGTTGACCGTAGGTAATGTACAAAAAGATATACGATCCTTATAAGGATTTACGTTATAATAAACGATAGCGTAATCTATGGTTCATGGTGGCGCCATCTGTTAGGTTGTATGAAAACTTCTTGTTATAAGGTAGTTTCTTTTTCGTAGATTATTTTAGCCATTTATTTGGTATTTAAAAATCAGTTGTCTTTATACATAGATTTTATTACAATATCTTATTATTCAAAGTTACAGGCCCACATACTTTTCTACTTCACTGGTTAACTTTGTATATTAGTTAGTATTGATCTCTTATGCTTTAAATTTCTATAATTCATTGAATTACTGACCTATATCAGTATTAAAAAACTTCTATAGCAGCTTTTCTTTTACTTATTTGTTTATATGCTTTTTATGTCTAAATTCTTAGAGACATTCGATACTAACATAGACTCTTATTTTAATATTATCCTGTAAATAGGAAAGTAAAATCATAACTTTCCTTCACAATATTTTTTCTTACAAACTATACGAATAAAAACAATGTCCATCTGTTTCAGTAGTTTTGTATAACGTTACAGTTTATCCAGGGCGGGATGGTCGTTATTGCCAAACATTTCTCAGGGACGGAGTGCTATTTGTTTCTATTACTAGAGTAGGCCAGGATAAATTGCTCCTTCTTTGAAATTTCATACGTCACCTTACACCTACAGATCTTTTATTCCAATTTATGTTCTATTTGAAAAGCTGAACGAGTTACGTTCAGCTTTTATTTGAATTTCCAGCAGTCTACCTACCGTCCGTATAATTACTAACACACTCCACCGGCATTAGTCAAGAATCAAACTATTTAAACTGGACTTGCTACATTATATCATTTACCAATTAATACCAATTAGCCTGCTAACTATATAACATGATATCGTTATGATATACTCGCTAGTCGAACCCTCAATATTTTTCCGATGAAAGTGAAAAAGTACTTCCACTGTCTGTTTAAGAGGAGACATCATTAACGGATCTATATATTTATCAAAAGCTTTCTGTGTTCATGGATTGGAATATTTCTTTAAATAATGTATTATATATAATATATTTACATAGTACTTTCTCAGTTATCTCTACACCTACATTTTAACTCATCATTAATTTAATAATTTTCAACGGGTGTTCCGGAAGAGAATTTAATCTCTCACCTTCATATTTCATTTTCAGACCATTTATGAGTAAAATAAATAATATTTATGCATTAAATCTAAATATTGAATTTGTTTACTTTACCTCACTTTCTCGTTTCGTGTCTGTAGTCGTATTAAGTCCTTATCATTTAAAAGCAGGAAAAGTAATGTTCCCTGATTACATTACAATAACAGTCAGATAACGCTCACTGCTGAAACTAATCCTTCCTCAAGGATCTCCATTCCCCATTGTCAAACCATCATGCGTTTACCCGCATGCGGCCACTACTAAAGTGGCTATTGGCCGTCAGTCCTTCGATGTGTCTTGCCCACTGCCTCTTAAAGTTAGCAATCTTTAGTAGCAGTTAAGTTCTTAAATTCTTCTGCGGATCTGCTTATTTCTGATTGAATCACGTAAATAAACTCCGAGCATAGCCCTTTCCATTGCTCTCTGGGAGATTTTGAGCTTCTTCATGAGGCCCACTGTAAACTATCACGTCTCGGTACTATAAGTCATAAATAAGTTCCATGATAATAAGAAAAAAAATATCAAAACAATGGAATAATTTAGAACAAATGGACCAATCGAAGCAAATGAAAAAAGGAGCTCTGACTTTTTAAGTTATTTTCGAAAGCAGAAAAAGGGTCGAACCAATATTAGACACGGGTTTTGCTTCGAAAGGTGGACAGCGTCATAATGAAGTACGCGTCAGCAGAATAATTTATGAGGACTTGTGTTCTTTCAGTACTTTAATAAGGAATTTGCTTCAGCAAATGTGTACACACATATTAATGTGAGAAAAAATTGGTACATGTAGTACAATCATTAGTAATAAATACATGAAGCGTTGTAAGCGGAGCTGTATTTTATCTCATGAGTTTCCAAAGAGCGATATCATCACATGTCCTGAATTTACAGTTACCAAGGACTACCGATATCGCTCAATCAGCTGATATTTAGTGTGACAGATTATAGCTATGAGTTGTAGAGAAAGCCCTAAATTCCCAGGAATAGAACCGAAGCACAAGATTAGATTTCTTATCATCATCATCAGGCGAAAATAATAACATAATGGATATAATTAATGTAGTAGTTTTTTATTTGAATACTTAATATTGTAGCTAAAACTTTTCAGTATTTTTTTTTTAATATACGATAGCTATCCTTAACAACCTTGACGATTTAACGTCGTCACGCGGACCCATGTCATGGATGTGACAGCGACCGGTCTACTATATTAACAGACAAACAGCAACATATTCACATTCAGGATAAACATTGTTTTTTTTTTGTACGTATAAAAAAGCGATGAGAACAGGACTTTCATTTGCTTGTGATATGATTGTAAGGATAAACTACATTGCTCTTATAGCCGTAAGAAAAAATATTGTATTTAGTTTCATTACTACTGTAACTCCACTGGCTACCTCATCATTCATCATCGGGCTTAAGCAGATAGCTCAATAGCATGAAATAACAAACTCAGTTCCAGATTGTAGTATTTGTAGTATTACTAGCAAATTTGTGAGAAGTCTATTTCAGCATCAATTAACATAATCTATACTCTCTTTCTTTTACCTATTATTCTGTACGGTGGTGGCTTTCGGTGTGAAAAATATTTAAAAACTTAATAACTCCACAACCATTGTTTTTGGATGGGGTATTCCATAGATAGATAGGATACCAGGTTATACTTACTGTACTTCATATGTTGCTGGTAGGTGATTTGCCAATAATACTGTATTCAAACTTGAGCACAATTTTATTATTTCCAGAACTTTTACGCTGATGGTAGACTTCTGCTGTTAGAGATCATCTGGGAAGGTACCACTGCAGCGACTATTTTTGTGATCAAAAAATAGTGGGTTAATATTAATATATATTGGTTATGATCACTTACTACTGTGGTAATGGGTTTTTATGATATAATGTTTTAAGGAAATGACTACAATATAGTTATATGTATATAATATTTAATTATTTATAATATCCTAATGCCTTGACAGGCATTTACTATTAGGTCAATGAACCGGTAGTCTTGTTGTTTGTTAGAATAAAAAACGTAACGATTTTTTTCTAAATATCTAGAGTTTTTCCTAAATAAAAATATATGAAACAAACAGACATACAAGCATTGTTTTTTATTAGTTTTTCCTATATGTATCATTTACAAATGTATTAACAATTTATCTGTTCTTACGAACAGATAAAAAAGTCTAACGGGAGTTTAGTTTGGTATTTCTATTTTCGTTATGCCAAAGCGACCTGCTATTCCCAGCCGCTACAGTTGTTGTACACGTGTAACTAAACATGGTTTAATTTAACTGTTATATAAAAAACAACACCGTCATCTCCTTAAAGCAAAGGAATTATATTTTGCTCATGAAAATCACAATGGGTCTTTAACCCATAATTTTAAGTAACAATAGGAAAAAACTAAAATAGGATATTCATTATCATGTTATATACATTTTCGTTATATCCATAAAAGGGAATAATTAAAGCATGTCTAGTAAAGTATGTAAAATGTCTTTAAAACAATTAATTTTTATAGATATACAAATAAATTTGTTTACTTGTTTAAAACTACTGTACATAAATTTTTATAGTATTATAAACCGATAAAACCAATCATGATTACATCTCAAACTAATAACGGGAAGATAGATACCTCAACATTTTAATTCGGTTCTATTAGACTCGTTTAAAAAAAAAACGGCGGTGGTTAGGATGAAATACACTGCACCATAATGTGCTCTTCGCTTACAGACATAAGATGTCAAGTATTGCCACCCTAGTAATTTCACTAGCTATACTTCCTATCAAACTGAAACGGTCTATGCCAGAGCTTCCCAAACTCTTCTATTATAGAACCACTTTCAAAATTCAGCTCTTTCCGATGGACACCCTGCCATGTTCCCTAAAATCGAGAAAAATGAGAGGATTGGCATCCACTTGTACCATTTTAGCGGTCTAAAGAGTTTGAGACCATACAGACCTCTCAGCATCAATCATCAGTCGATAGAAGTCCACTACTAGATACAGGCCTCCCTTAAAGATCTCCACATAGATCGGTTTTGAGCTGCACACATCCAGCGGTTTGCTGCGACCTCCACACGGACAGCGCAGCCTCCGGTACAGCCGGGCACTAGGAGTCCTCGTTTGTAGGAGTTCGCATGGGGTGATTTGTGCCATTTTCTCCCACGCTAGCCCAATTGCTGGTTGGTAGCAGCCAGCGCCTCGATTGTGGATTAACCAAGGTATATCACGAGCAGGAGAGATTGACTTGGATCCCGTGAGTTGTTGTGCGGGAACCCTTATACCACACTTCCACCATATATGCTAAAACACAAAATTCATATAACTAAACTATTTATATATTCTTTCTTTGAATTATTAAGCGACTAAATCAGATATAACGAGTCTAATATGTCAATTTGAAACGCTTGCCGCACATCTATTATTGGCGGTATAATTTCTGCGAACGCTTGATGCAGCGACGCGTTGCATAATATGCAACTGGCGAGTATCAAACAAAGAGGCCAATGGCTGCTAAAATTCTGCGCTCGTATTAATATATTACTTATAAATAGAAATGTAAGACTGCGGGAGTAAACAACTGCATATACCCATTAACTGCGTAATGCACAACTAAATATAGTATACTTGTTTCGTTTTCAAAAGCTCTGTAATATAAAAATACAGCTCGATCATAAGGACTAAATGCTGTAATGGCGGGAAAGTCAAAGAAAGGTTTTGCAATAGTGGTAGGTCTCTATTGCCGTAGACCATCTAGGTAGGTACTACCGCATCGCCTATTTCTACCGCCAAACAGTATTGTGTAAACATTACTGTTCCGGTTTGGAGGGGGCTGTAGCTAGTGAAGTTATCGGGGTAACGAGACAACACCGTATGTCTTATGATGAACACTATGAGGTGCTTAGTATACCACGTTATGGGCAGGCGTATGATTTGCCGTCAGATGAACAACCCGCTCGTCTTGTCGCTTCGTATAATAAAAGAAAATAAATGATAAGAAAAGGTTTATTCAATAAAAGTTCCCACATTTATAACAAGATGGATCGAGTCTACTGTGCTGTCACTTGCAGAACTCAAGAAGAACACAACAAGATGAAGTGAAGAAGAATCGTTAACGTACCCATTTAAAGAAAATTAGATGTTACTATAAACCATTAAAAAAATCAAAAATTATATCATATTATTTAAATTATGAAAAAAAAGAAGATAAGATCCTTATTGTTCCTCGTCTGCTTTTCAAGCCTTACCACCTCCGCAACTTTCTATGCAGAAGGAAATTTGTGAAGTCTATTCTTAGCTGACCTTTATATGGCAGAAGTAATACCTCTACCAAATTTTGAGTGTTTAAGTATATTTTCGGAGTTTTCGAGATGAGGCTATGAATCTCTGTATTTCTCTAATAGGATACATAGGATTTATTTATTTTATGTATACACTATATTTATATATATATAGATATAGCTAAGAACTCTTTTCGTATAGCAAATGTAAAGCTTACGGACTGCGATCATCATTATTGTATCTAATTTATTACAAGATGAGAATTGATTAAGGATCCGGAAACATTACAAAAATCACTTGAGACTATGTGATACTATTTACCTTGTTGTCCTTGTTTGTTTTGGAGCAGGAAGAGCTTATACAAATAACCTTTGCTGCTATTGCTTTTTAGATAAACTGTTCCATAAAATAATGGGACATTCACATATAAATCATTCGCCTGTTTCAATATCGATAACTTAACTAAGTAATAATAAAATTTAATATAAGTGCCCGTATGTTACCTTTTATCCATAAAAAGAAGATATAGATGAGGTAGCTGTTCTTTAATCGGAAGAGAAATTTGGTTATCTTTCCATAAACTTAATTTAAGCTCGGAACAAGTATTCCCAAACAAGAAGTCATTATTTTCAAATCACCTTTTAAGAGAATCCGTGACCGCCAGTTTCGCAGGAAACTAGTGAAGTTTATTTTCAGAAGTAGGACTTTTTAAAAGTTTTAAACTACTTGATAATTGAATGGGGCCGCCGCTGGATGAGAACGCTTAGGGCGGTTTTATTGCCAACAGGAAATAAGGCCCGTCGAAACAAGTCCTTTAGTTAAGACTTTTCAATGCAGTTCAAATTGAATAATATATTTTTGTTATTGAAATATGCATTTAATGATAACCTTTTACCAATTTATACAGGAGATCTCTAAATAGAGGAAGGTCAGAACACCTGAAGAAGGAAAGGGAATGTCTGGGGAATTATTTATGTGGATATCGGATCATAGAAGCAGCTCCTTCTATGATCCAATAAAAAAGAAAATAGGCGTTCCCCTGATATTAAGTAATAAACCTGATCATTGTATTTACCTGCTGGTGGTAGATCTCTAGTGCTGGATACCATCTAGATAGGTACCATAGCAGCGCTTATTTCTTCCGCCAAACAGTAGGGCCCAAACATCGCTGATTTCCGCTTTGAAGGACGCTGTAGCTAAGTAATTACTAGGGTAACGAGACACAACGTCTTATGTCACAAGGCAACGAGCGCAATGTGGTGCTATATCACTGACCATCAGGTGAATGACCCGTTCGTCTCTTCGCTTCGTACAAAAAAAAATAGGGTTAGAATGTTTACAATGTCGTTGTGCTCGTTGAAGGACAGGAAGTCGTTGTTTGCAATAATTTAACTACCCTCAGCGTACTTTAAATCTACAGTACTGTTGGCGAATAATATTAATATCAGTATTCATCATTACTAGTAGATGATAAACATTATATTTAAGATGATATCAGTTAAAAATTTATATCTTACATTAAAAAGTCGATTCGCGTAAGATGTTGAGATAAGTATATACTTATTTGGTTTACCTAAACAAAGCTGCAATTTTTTTTAAAAAATTTGTTAGTTTCCTTTTTGTTGAATTAACCTTTATATAAAATCGTATTAATCATTGTCAAAAAGGCATCCTTCATTATTTAATCATTAATCATAAACGCCATAGTCGTACTGTTTTTTTTATCTCACAGTTAAATTACTGAGAGTTATTTAATATACTCCTAGCCATTATCCCCTATAGTGATGAAGTCAGCTTTCTTTATCTCCCTCCCCAAATTCGCTCTTTCCTCGACGTCGTCTGTCACTTGGTACTGACGCATGTCTCTTGTCACTATATTTGTCATCTTTCTCTTTCCTCTTCAGAGATATTCAATATACTATCATATTTTTATTGTTTGACACTTTCTGCAAGTCCATGATTTATATAAAAAGCCTTAAAGTATTATATTTAATGTAAGCTTCTTTTTTGAGCTTCTAACATTGGAGCCGTCCATCAGCTACTCACGGAACTCGATAAGGAAGATATAAATTAAATATTATTACTTAAATCTGTACCATAACAAAAAAAAAATATAAAACTTGCTAGTTACCTGTGATCCATAAAACATTAAAGCTTTTATTGTAATAGTCCAGAGAAAAAAACTTCACGAGATATGATCCAAATTTTTGATTATACAAAAACCTTTGGTACTTAAACTTGAAAGAATTCGATAACTTATTTTATGTCTTACAGCTTGTATATAGAAACTAATATACTTTAACGAACATAACGACCTATGTTTATTATAATGAATAATCATTGTTTTTTTTATACGAAATGCTTTTAAGACGGTCTAGATTTATCTTATACAGTAACGTAGCGTTAGTTAATATATTTATTTACACAGCATCCCAATGCGTCTACCGTTTGGCGACAGGAATACTTACTTTTAACCAGATAATTATATTTACATTTAAATAAAGTACTTTACTTTGTTATAATATATACACAATGTTAACTTCTTTTCGGAGAAGTAGTCTAGAAAATTACGTGCAAACATTTTTTTTTATTTACTAGTTCTACGAAAGAGTGCCTTAAAGAATCACCACTTGTTTTTCTAAATAGAAACAAACAATTTCAAGTTATATACTTAAATATACAAGTGTTCAAAATAAATAATCAGCTTTCCACATTCAATTAGATAGAATAAAGAATGATTGATCTTATCACAGATTGAAAAGTAATAAGTAATAGGATCTCCGGTGCCTCAGATAAACATTTTTCTCTTTTTTTATCAAACGTATCGACAACGTTATATAAACCAAATTGTATCTGCAATTTGATATCTTAGCAGTTAAAATAAATGTGGCTGTTATACTTTATAATAGGAGATAATATAATATATAATAAGAGGATTGTTTAGAGAAAAGGATCAAGTTATTGAATGGTTAAATAACCTCCGATGTGTAAAGACTGCGCGAGTCTGTCGATGGAGGAGTCTATGATGGAATTGTCTTAAAACACACAATCACCATCCATCAAGTAGTTCGCTGGTCTATTAGTTAAAGCATGCGGCCTCATTCCAAAGGTCGCGGGTTTAAATCTCGGCATGTACCGATGACTTTAATATTTAAGTTATTTACATTTGTGAACTTAAGTTACAACAGTGGAATACAAACGGTGAAGGAAAACTGACTTAGAATTTATTCTAAGGTGTGTGTAAAGTCACCAATCCGCATTGGGCCCGCGTAGTGACTATGGCCTCATCGCCCTCATAAGGAGGGTAGATCTGTATCCTAGCAGTGGGGAGGTAAATTGACTGTTATGGTATGGTACTTTGAATCACATGATCGATGTAGGATGTTTATCACCGCCATCATATTGTTTATCTACCGCCACAAAAACATCCCTGTCTTCAGTTTGTGCAAAGCGACCAAGTTTTTTAGAAGACATATTTAAGTAATTTAAAAAATTTTCCAGCTATAGCTGAACATTATTTCATCAAAACTGTCTTCTTATCCCCTTTTTATTCATAACAAAAACTATTATATTTTTTTATTGTACATGAAGGAGTTTTATAGGAATTATTTTGACTTAACAAACTTACAATTAAATGTATCTAAGTTTTAGAACTCATACATAAGTAATGAACCTCCGAAATAAAATACTTATATGTATTCACCGAAGCGTCTAACCAAATTATATTTTAAATATCTATTTAAAAGTTAGAATTAACTTCCAACTTTATAAGTAAGAAATGAATATGTTAGGAGGTAGCTTTGAAGTTTTGCAATGTTCAAATACGTATATATATGTATGACCAGGGGATCGTATTAAGACCATATTGTACTTGCTAACGAAGAAAGTAAACGCGGATGATTCCGAGGCAGTCGGCCGACGACGATCCAAAAGAACCTAAAACAAAGGACCTCGGCTAATAAGTACGAAGGAAAGGCATAGGAGGAGATGGAACTCATTACCAAGTCCATTCTAACATCAGTGAAGGAAGTAATAACGAATTTATAAAGTTGTACTTGGCGAATTAATAAAGAGAAATGGATACAGTCCGTCGGTATTAATGAAGAGCTTATTTTTGTTTGGTTAAACAACTTCCGACTTCTAAAATTGTTTTAGACATCGTCGGATTGCTGATGATGGAATTGGATTAAGTAATTTCTAATTGACGAGAAGAGCAATACGTTAATTAATATACAATTACCTTATAAAACACTTCTAAAAAATCTGTTAAAAGTTAACATGAATGTTAAATGTCCGTCTCTCTCATTGTGAGAGAAGGACCAGAGACTCGATAGTTAGAAGATGAAAAAAAAAAAATATTAACAAAATATAATAGATTTTATTAAAAAAAAACGATTAATATTTTGATAATCCTGAATTTATATTTGATATAAAATTAAGATATTTCAGATAGAAATATAAATAGTTTTTTCCTTTCTTTCTCTTTCGTTCTGTAAGCTATTATTTGAAGTAAAGGAATAAAATTTTTTACACCCAAATCCGTTTGTTTCTGTTTTTTTTTTTTTTAAACTTGTCTTATTATTAAACGATTACTAACGTCCTATTCTCACCATTCATCTCTCATCTCTCCACCTTCATCGTCCAGTGTGGTTTATGGTAAGATAGTGTAATTATTGAAAGTTACAATGTCGTTCGCTGTTTCACATTTCGTATATCGACGATACCTAAAACTGCGTGAATCGATTTGTCAGCTCGCCAATTTTTTACGACGCACAATGTGCCAAGTGCCAAGAGCGAGAGCGGCTCTCACTTCGTACTTAAAGTAATAAACATCGCGTGTTAGGGGATACACGAGCGATTCACAGCTTCATTTCTTCTTCTTTAACGACACATCAACATATAAATTGTGAAGAAATAAAACCAACACACACATAAACAAACCGCCGCTGTATTATTTTAATCAAAATAAATCACTCGATCCTTCAGTATAATGATTATATTGATCCTTGTTTTATAGCAGAAATCAAACTTAATTATTTAAACCTTTGAAAGCTAGGTAACACTATAATACACTACAATTACTTTATAACACATTTAACTTATTACTTATCAAAAGCTTCATTAACTTTACTATTATATAATAAACAATATAGTATTTCTATTATTAATGTCAAAATATATACAAATATATGTTTAAAAAATTATTAATGATTATTAATATCAAGACAAAGCCTCAGACTTGGTACAATATTCATATCTATGTATACATATGTCCATATTTGTGGTTATAATCAAATATATACTATCGAAATGAGAGGCACCCCGAAAATGGAGGGATGCGATTGAAACATGCCTTAACCAACCACTCCACTGAACTAATAGCCGCCCCTATAGCCTTTAGACCTCTAATGTTTGAGTTTCATCAGTTACATATACAAGATCTATACACACCGTTGTGTAGGTATAACAACATTTTTTAATTTTAGTACGTAAAAAAAATAGTATAGTTCAATACATTAATTAAAACTAAAAGGAATAGTCGACTAATTCACATATATCTTTAAGTTAAATTAGGTGACAAAGCGATGGAGAGGGCGATGCTTGAAGTATCTCTGCGAGACTAAATCAGAAATGAGGAGATCCGCAGAAGAACTAGTCACTGACATAGCCCTACGAGTCACGAGGCTGAAGTGGCAATGGGTGGAGCACATAGATTGTAGACCCATGGGCGTTGGAGACTTTAAGTGCTGAAATGACGACCCCGCACAGAAAAGCGCAGTATTGGAAGACTCCAGAGACAGAGGACATAAAAAAAATTGGTGGTAGCGAGTGCATTCAAACAGCGCAAGACCATTCTTTGTGGAACACATTACAAGAGACCTATGTCCAACAGTGGATGTCCATCGGTTGACATGATGATGGTGATGAAGTGACAAGAGAATATAAACCTTATAGTAAGTAGGCTCTTTGTTTTGTGTTTATAACAATGTAGTTAGTAAATATAATCACATTGTAGTCATAGCCTTAAGGATCGTAAATTCGCGTTACTTAAGTAATTTCACTAACTACAGCATCCTTCAAACCGGTTCATACAGAAAAAGACTCCTTTGGTCGCAATGATATATGTAAACTCTACTTGACAAACTTTTGGATCCCTACTTTCTTCGTGTCTTCTTGACGCCGTTTTATTAGGTACCTAGATCATTTACAAAGATCTATCGTTTTTTTTATTTAACAAACGAAGCGATGAGATGAGTGGGACGTTCACCTGATGTTGAGTGATACTACTGCACCACATTGTGCTTTTCGCCGTAAGAGGTAAGATATTAAGTCTCGTTACCCCATTGATTTAATTAACTACAATGCCCTTCAAACCGGTATAAAGAAATTTTTGGATACTTTCTTCGTGTCCTAGTGTCTTCTTGTCGTCACTTTAATACCTATTTCTAGATTTATGCCAACAGAGACCTATATACAGTAAAATCAAATTTACCACCAAATACCTATATGATTTGTCAACCAAATATCGGACTGTTGATTTTCTCTATTTTAATGGTTGAGAGGGGTGTAAGGGGCCCCACCACAACAACTCTTGTGACCCAAGCCAACCTCAACTGCTCGTCAACTAGGTTGTGGTTCCCTGGATCCCCGTGGTGGGAAATGGCCCAAATCCCCCCAAATGAACCCCAACACATGACAGGACCTAGTATCCGGCAATATCGTTGTCTATCATCAAGGTTGCGGGAAACCGTTGGATGCGCAGAATCGATCGATGTGGAGATCTTTAGAGGAGACCGACGTCTACCGGCTGAGGATGATGATGAATGCAAAGAATAAAGATGCTGATATTATATTCAAGATTCACCGCGTTGTGATTAAAGATTTAAATATTTGTATCTAGATGATTTTGATTGAAAGTAATACAATTACCAATCTGAACATGAATCATTAAATATGGTAATACTCTTCAAATTTTATTAAGGTCTACCATCTGAAGAGAAATTAATAATAACAATTAAAATAAACTTTATTATAAATGCTAAATCTAGATTTATTTCTAGTATCTATATGTATTAGTAGATTAAATAAGCTAACTGCTTATTTAAATGTTAATGTATATAGTAGCTCCCTGGCCTAATGGTTAGAGCTTGCGTCCTTCATCCCGAAGGTCGCGGGTTCGAATCTCGGCATGTACCCATAACTTTAATATTTAAGTTATGTACATTTGTGAACTTTAGTAACAACAGCGAAATACAAACGGTGAATGGAAACATGGTGAGGAAACCTGCACATGAATTAGAATTTATTCTAAGGTGTGTGTGAAGTCACCAATCCGCATCAGGCCCGCGTGGTGACTATGGCCCAGCGCCCTCATATTGAGGGTTGGCCTGTACCCTAACAGCGGGGACGTAAATTGGCTGTTATGGATTATGGATGGCATATATTAAGTACAGTATCTTTATTTCTGGTAGCCTTGTAGTCTAGCTATTAATAATAGGACTAAGGTAAGCCGTGCCTGCTGTAAAATTTGATTGAAAGTGTTTTCAGGTTCGCGGACTTTGAAGGTGAGGGTCCTCATTGTCCACAAAGCGAGCCCGGGATGACCGACAAGATACCAGGAGGTGTCTTTCTTGCCATATCAAAGCGAGAGTGCTTGAGCTGGGCTACAGTCGTCCCTGGGACGTCCTTTAAGCGCAGTGTCAGAAGGCACCGGCGCCTTCCGTAGGAGATACCTATACATCCTCCAACGCAATGAAGATGACCAACAAGAGGATTTTAATGAGTAAAAATCCCGTATAACCTTGTCCTTCCCCAAAGACAGGCTAGCCAGAGACCGTTCGAGATGAGTACCACCGCTGCATCTATTTCTACAGCCAAACAGTAGTGTGCAAAGATTACTTAGGTTGGGTTTGAAGGGCGTTGTAGCCAGTGTATTTACTGGGGTAACAAGACTCAACATCTTGTCTGAGGCGTCGAGCGCGAAGTGGTGCAGAGTATAACATTCTAAGTTAGAGCCAAGTTGTTGTGAGCAAGCTGTTTACCATGAGGTAAACATCCAGATCGTATCGGCGATTCGTTGAATAAAAAAAAAATCATAGAATAGGTTTTTTTCATAATCTTCTAAACTTTGTACTTAATTTGTATGTTGTCTTGGGATTTAACTGTGAATGTCATTTAGCGCTTCTAAAAGTACTCCTTAATTGGCAGATCTGTGTTCAGCCTTAGGGAACAATAGCTTGAAATCATGTCATCATCATCAGCTGATATACTTCCACTGGACATAGTCTTCCCCCGAAAATTCCCACTCGATCGATTTCGTATGAAAGGATTTGGGCTATTTTCTACCATGCTGGCTCATTGTGGGTTGGAAGGAGCAGAGCAGAGTTGTTGATTAACAGGATACACTATGAGCAATTAAACTTCGTTTGATCCTGTGAGTTATTGCGCGGGAACCATTACAACCCTTGATGAACTTATAAATATAATAAAAAATACTTCTTGTTCCTTGAATTTTATCTTAATGTCGGATGAAGTGAAAAGATTTGTTGTGTTATAAAAGTTGGTATTTTTATAACAGTAATAAGTCTGTATACAAAAAGATATATACATTCAAGAATTTGTATGTATATATAAGAATACCAATTTTATTATTTTCACTATGAATATATATATATATATATATATATATATATATATATATATATATATATATGTATATATATAAATTTTCGTCTTACGACGGTCGCCGATTTTGTTCACGTACTACGCAAATAAGTAAAGTCAAATATTATTTCCTAGCCAAACATTTGTCTCCTACGCAAACAAAATCATAATAGACAAGGGATAAATTGTATAAAAACGGGGGAGGAATAATATGTACTAGTGAGTTAACATATTTCATAATGTTCATATATTACTCAATATCCAAAAAGATATATAGATTTATATACTATTCATCTATGTACAGAGTCGAGATCAGAACATTATTAGGTTTGACTGTTTACAGTGTTTCTTTTATTTGTAATACTCGGTAAGTAATTTTAATGAAACATTTAGAAGAATCTTAATTCTTAGTTGTATTTCTATGGATTTCTGAATAAAAATAAAAAAAATTTGAATATCTATGGATGTAAAATCAACAAATTTTTATGATTTTTTATTCAACGTGGCGCTTGTTAGGATATTAAACACAGCATCACATTATGCTCGTCGCCTTAAGGTATAAAACGTTGTCTCGTTACCATAGTAATTTCATTAGTTACAGCGACGTTCAAACTACAAGACGGTAACGTTTGCACAGTACTGTTTGACGGCAGAAATAGGAGCTACGATGGTAACAAACTAGATGGTTTCCGGCACTAGAGACCTATCACAGTAAGATTACACATATCAGTAAGATTACACACATCAGTAAGATTAAAATTTGGTTAATGTTTATATTTAAAACCAAAGCTAAATTAGTCCTCTGCCGACATATACTGCGGCTCGTTCGTATCTAGTTCATTTACTAGGAAATAATCCAATATGACATTTGTGCCAGCTGACAGTCAAGATGATTAATTATTACTTGTGTAATCCAGTTCCCTGAACATGTCCCAATGGGTATTAGAGGATAACAACTCTTATGTTTCGTTAAACTACCGTCATCATCAACGTCCTCAGCGGATAGAGGTCCGTCCGTTGGTGGACATAGGCCTTCCCCAAAGATCTCCCAACTTCGATCAGTTCTGCGCTGACTGCGTGCAACGGCTTCACGCAACCTTCACTAGTTCGTTGTTCCACTTGGTGATGGTCCTCCCAACATCACCTCTACCGGTACGCAAGAACCAAACTATATATCTATATATTTATAGATAGTATGCGATAATAAGAAACGACTTAACAGCGATTTGTTTCTGGTACAGATTTATATTTAAGCTAGTCTAAGTTCAACGTAATTTTATTTAAAAAACTTTTGTATACATATGCAAATGTTAATATATATTGATCTTTCTATATAGATCAAGATATATAATAAATATATAATATATATATATAAAATAGCTGCTTTAACAATATTAAGTATTAAAGTAGTCGTCGTTAAATATTTCTTTAAGCTAGGAGTTTACTTAGTTGGGTAAATTTATTTTTATTTTTTATTTTATGTAGCCTACTGCTTGAGTACGATCCAACTTAATGAAATGCGGAGATGTAATCCAGGTGGTAAAGCGCATTAGTCTAAAAGAAGCCTATTCACTTTTCTCCTGAAGACTCCCACGTCAATGATCCATCTTCTACAAAGACATAAGATACTAGCTATTGCCCCGCCCGCTTTCCTGGATTTTTAATGAACTCCATTCTTAGCTGACCTATACTCAGCAAAAGGAGTCTTCCTACTAAATTTCAAATCTCCAGGTCTCATGGTTATAGAGATATCGTGATCAGCCTCTACAGAGACGGAGGCCCAAACATCGTTTCTAAATATATGAAATAAATGTTTACATGGAATATTTACACAACAAAAAATATTAAATTGCATTACATATTCTAGTATGTTTTTAAGTTAGGAAGTGATAGGGCAAGCAATTAGTTCACTTGATAGTAAGTGATACGCCGTAACAAGCGGCGCTAGTTAAAATATTACACAGTACAACATTGTGCTCGTCGCCTTAAGACATAAAATGTTAAGTCTCGTTACCTCAATAATTTCACTAGTTTAATTCACTTCAAACCGGAACACAGTAATGTTTGCACACTACTGTTTTGCGGCGGAAATAAGAGCTGCGGTACCTAGATGGTCTCCGTCAACAGAGACCTACTATCAGTGACGAGAGTAATGATTATTATAACTGAAATCAATCTCATCGATAAAAATTAAACAGATTGTAAATTGTAAAAAATTTATTTATAAATAAAATATATTATATATACACTTTAACATAAATTATATATAATTCGTACAGAATATCTTAAGTATATCTAATTTATTGTTATTTACAAATATAACTTATTATGGTCCAAAATATGTTTTCATAGCGGATCCATTATATAGCAAAATGAACTCCAGAATGTGTTTATAAGGAAAAATTAAAAAAAAAAAATAAGCGACCAGACGAGCGGGACGATCACCTGATGGTAAGTGATACGCCCGTCCATAACAATGTGATGTTAATTAAAATAAACACTGCACCACATTGGACTCGTCGCTTGACACATAAGGAGTCTCGTTACCTCAGTGATTGCAGTTGCTACAACGCCCCAAAAACCGGAACACAGTAATGTACCCACACTACTGTTTGTCGGCTGCAATAGGCGCTGCGGTCCCCACTTAGACGGTTTCCAACAACGGAGACCTACCACCAGTAAACTAGTGTTTACTACGAAAACCAGGGTTAGATTTCACTTAACCAAAATATAATGAAAATGTACTATATTCAAGTTTGTTTAAGCTATTTATTTAAGAAATAACATAACTTATATAAAATCACACACACAATAGGGATACTTTGTTAAATTATATTATAGATAACTGTATTTATTATAATTGAAACTTTAATACTGTAAATATATAGAGATAACATTAGTATTATTACTAAAGGTTTTCGATTTAGTGATAATGAAATTTTTACTAACTAATATTTATAACCTCAAAATATTTGTACTAGATTCAAACGGTAAAATTAATATGACTAGATAGAGCCACGAATATACTAGGTAGTATATTAAATATTACATATACTCTCCTGGGTGATATTTTATAAAAATATATAGATATTAAATTTAACTTAAATGAATGATTTTACAGGTATTACCTGAATATTAATTTCTATTAGATTAATCGTCAAAAATCACCCCTTCAGATAAATTATACAATATTTAACTGATACCTTATAACGTAATAATACTTCTAACAAATATTATTATATAATAACATATGTGATGGTTAAGTTTTATTACGATGAAGATAATTTATAAAAATATATTATCTGTATACATATGTAAGTCAAAGGGAAATTAAGAAAACGTTATAAATAAAACAAGTTCTATGAAAACTACTTACTTTATAATACTTACTTTCAATAATATCAATGTTACTTACTTCTATATTAAATAACATATTTGAAGATATATACAATAGTAGTTACATTATAAACAAATTATTTACATTTATGTAATGTTTAAGATGTATGTTAAATAAATATAATTTGAACTTAATTTGTTTGTTAATAAATATTTGTTAAAAATTCCAGTTAAGTGTTAAAAGTAAACTTACAAAATATTTTTCAAGTTAATGTTTATACTTATCTGTATGTACATGATAAATATCTAATGTTTTGCATTTTGCACCCCTGTTTCCATGTTTTCTATAATTATCACTTAAAAGTAAGTCGGCTTATTAAATCTAAGTTGGGGCTTTCTCTATGTGATCATTCAATGTTTTCTTGTTGACAGAATTAGTCCTATTCAACAGGAAATCTAAGTCGTTTGATATTTTACTCAACATCCTGTTTGTCTCCGGAGAGTCGTATGCTTTATTCCACTGCTCGTTCACTTGTTCTATATCGGATTTCACTTTGGGCTCGTCGCACACCACCTCCATGGACGGCAGGGATGTGCTGGATGTGAACTCGTGGTTTTTGCTGTTCTTCTTCAAGCAACTCTTTATAGGCGGCGACGGTATCCTCGAAACGTCCGGATTGGACTGCACGCATATCGAGCAGGACTCTTTTGAGATGTCGAATCTTTTATCGGCGTACGGCTCGAAGTCTACGGAGCAAGTGAGTAAGGGTACCGGGGATTCTCTCGGTGGTGGTGTACCGACGACGCCGAGCTCCAGACAGACACGAGCTATGTAGTCTTTCTGCGGTGGTGACCGGGGTATGAGATCGCAGATCGCGTGTGTGGTGGTGACATGCCGGGTCTCGTACCGATGCGGCGTTAACACCGCATCCTTAAACTCTACGCAACGCACTATATCAGCTCGACTGTCTGGTGTCGATTGTCTTCTGCAATTTTGTTTTTTGTTTACTTTAAATCAACTTGACTTAAACACAGTGATTTTAATGTTAATAACCTAAAAAAAAAATAATATCGATGTAAACTTGAAAATAAAACAAAACTATAGTAAGAAACAAAGAATTAGGATGAAATGAAAATAAAAAAAATTAAAAAACAAATATTTAAGTGATTTTTGTGGGTTATAGGTTATATATATTATTACCTATGCATTGCAGCAGGACTTTCCAGACCCGGTGCTCTCCAGTAGGAGGAAACGGGGGACACCGGTGATGAGGAAGACTCCAAAACACCCACCCCTCCACGACTTTCCACTTCGCCTCCTTGTTTAATGTACACTAAAAGCGTTTAAATGAATTCGTAACTTTATGTCTCACTTATTACATATGTAAGATGTTGAGTATGCGGCAGTCGTACTCCAGATGGTTAAAGATGGCCAACCGGAAGCGCATAGATATCCCTTGATATAAATATCTTCACCATATACATTATATGTGAGAGTGGTAGCCAGGCAACATAGAGGAACTTCGCCACCAACTAAATCCTGCATGCGGCCCTGGAATCGAACCAGGTACGTCTTTGTTGAAAGGGAAAATCATAGCAAAAACTAAAATCTGTAATAACTATTAAGTTTCATATATAAATTGTAAATGATAAGTATTATATTAAATTACATATAAAAATACAAAGCGCCATGATAAATGATTTCGGAGCGTCGAAAGTAGATTTTCATGTCAATGGCATATCAATGGAGTTCATTCAGGGGAAAATGTTGGCAAGCACCATGTAAAATAATTAAATATGGATGCAGTCACTGCCAGGAACCATTTAATATTTGAGGCCAGAATATTAATATATAGTTACTGAAATTACTTCCGTAATTGAAGGTCGTGGGATTTATTTTAATAATCAACGTGGTGCACCCTGCTAATAGGGGTGTAAGGGGTCCCGCATATGAACTTGCGGGTTCCAAGCCAATCTCCGGGCAGGTGAGATGGTGCACCTTGCTAATCGACAAACCAGGCTCTGGCCACCAACCCGTATTGGGTCAGTGTAGTGGAAAATGACCAAAGTCCCCCATTTGAATATCTCCAAACGACTGAAGGTCGCGAGACGCCGCTGGACCGATCGACGTAGATAGCTTTGGGGGAGGCTTATTTCCAGCAATGGAACGTCTATCGGCTGATGATGATGAAGACAGGACCGATCAGTTTATAGATCTTTAAGAGATATATATTTAGAAGTAGACGTCGATCAACTAATGGGAATGATGAATGAATGACGATGATGAATTCTACTAATTCAAAACAGAACGACTAAAACTTCAGTTAATATAATTATGAAGAGATGTGCTCGAAGTTTTGAAAAACTAAAATAAAAATAAAATAAAAATGATGGATTTACTCGAAATTACTGACAGCTCAGTGAGGTGTCACCAGCTGGGGAGCCGTCCCAATCACGATGCGAAGGTAATGAGAGCACCTTCTTCGCAGACTGCAGGCACTCGTCGTCGTGTATCACGTAACACACCAGCATGGCTACACCCTACAATACATTTGATTGTTTACATACAACACTAACATACTTTTGCTCGTTTGTCCATCTACCCTATAAAAAAAAACATGGAATAACACAGGAACTGGACAACATGGAGAACATATATATGTTGGTATATACCTACCACCAGTGAGACTTAGAGACGGCCTACGTCCGATAGTGAACGTCTATAACGCGATGATCTTGAAGAGTACATCTATTTAAACGTTGTATTTAATGTCACTTACAATTGAGTGAATTTGTTGATTGATTAGTGACAACAGTAATAACAAAAAAATAATTATTTATGTTATAGTTTTGATAAGGGCTTGGATTTGTAAAGCGAATGATACTTGCGTTCGCTAGTACGGCCGCGGAGAAAGCGGCGACCTGGGCGATGTGACGCGTACCAGGCTGCACGTACACTACACCAGTCGCCTGAGCTACGGATGTTGTGAACAGCAACGCCAACGTGTGCCTGACGACCCTCCGCCTGTTTAAATAAACAAGTGTTAGATAAGAGCATGTAAAAATACACAATCTTTATATCTACATATACGTAATAAAAATGGGTTATCTTTGATCACCAATCACGTGAAAACTAGTGAAGGTATCGACGTGGGAACAAGTCCATTCGACGCGGAATGATCTGTAGATGGACATAGGATATTTAATTTTTGAATTTCGTAAATCCTTCATCAATTTATCTCTAATTAATTTTTATAAACATTTTCATTTCTGCGGTTGCTATAGTAACGGTTAATCATTTTTGTTAAGTCGCTAATGTGCTGTAAATTTCTACCAATAATAGTATATCTTTATATATTAGTAAAAGTTGACAACTATAAGTATAATTATAGGATTTAATTGTAAGAGAATGAAATGAAAAAGGCTTCGATAAAGTTTCCTTATCCCTTCATCCGCCACCTGTAGTATTCAAAGTGTATTCATCTCATTCTCTTACAAACTGACCAGAATACAGTTTCACTTCAAACACTTGTTTCGCTTTCTCTTTTTTTTTCTTTAAACGGCAGTACTTCAGCATGAAAACCTGAATTAGATCCTCACTAAGTTTAAGCTAAAACACGTGAGAAAACTGATGACAAAATCATCTATATCTGCCTACCAACAACAGACTAAAGCTCTCCAAGATAAAGCCTATATTCCTATTAAATAAAATATAAAGGAGTAGCTATATTAATTGTTTATAACATATAATATGTAACTATATGGATCATATACATATTTTATACAAAAACGATAAGGATATACTACTTACCGATCTTTGAGGTAAGATCGTCTCTCAGGCGGTATCTTATGCGTTATAGTCCTAAGTCGCAGAGATGTACACAGGGCCAATACGAAACACAGTAAAGCGAGTAGAACGCAGCCCGCCGCACACACGACCTGCGCTGCTGACCCTATTTGCAGGGGCGCACCGCCCCAAAGGCGAGCCGTCAGCCAGGCTAACGTGCACACTCCTGCCAATGAATGCTCCACATTAATTCTAAACCGAAATAATTTTAAGATTACACACACATATATAATATCTTCAATTCAAGGACAAAAAGGATTATTTGCTTTTTTTTGATGCAGGTCGACCTGGGCAGACATATTTCGATCAAATCGAAGACGTCCTAAAGAACGGCCGGGTCAAGAGTACTCGCAACCGACGAGCATGCATGAAGACGCTCATGAAAGTGAAGGAAGCGAGAGAGGTGTGCCAGGATCGTAGCAAGTGGAGAGAGGTGGTCTCTGCCTACCGTACTGGGGACGAGGCGTGATGTATATGTATGTATATGTATATATATGTATGCTTTTACTTGACGAAGCGAAGAGACGAGCGAGACGTTCACCGTAAGTTATATGCCCGCCCATAACAATGTAGCGTTACATACAATGATATACACAGCATCACATTTTAGTCGCCTTAAGACATAAGATAGAATGAAGAAGAGACTCTCGTTACTCCGGTAATTTCACTAGCTACAGCGACTTTCAAACCAGAACAGTAATGTTGCACAGTAGTGTTTGGCGGATGCAATAGGAACTGAGGATCTACTTAGACAGTCTCCGGCAACAGAGACAGCATAATCATGGTTATGAAATAATTATATTTTCTAAATAATTAAAAAAAAAAAAAAAAACTTTACTGATACATAGCTACCATGTTGTGAGTAAATTAAACAGTACCGTTTTTCAGTTTGGAAGGAACGACAAGTGCGATTCTGTGTAAATATCCTAGGTAGGCATATAACTTTGAAAGTTGTGTAGAATAAAAAAATATGTATACATCATCATTATCATCATCAGCAATTAGACGTCCACTGCTGGAGACGAGCCTCGTAAATTAACAATATGCTTCTATTAAAAAAATTAAGTAAACGTAATCTGTTAACTTAAACTAAAATATAAGATTTCAATACTAATTACTATTCTTTCCAACTTTTTTCATATTCGCTCAGACAAATGGCGCTTGAATGACAGGGGGCTTTCATAGTGATTTATTACAGACCTCATACTTTTTTTAGTACCTGCGACTAAACCCACAGACGGAGCGCGTTGACCCCTACCAGCTAACTCAGCCTGGAGCATCAACGGCTGGGCGCACAGAGCCGCGCAACCAGCACACCAGCACGCGGCGCACACCCATCCAAGTGCACCAGGACACGCCTCCTCCTTTCATATTTTTTTTTAATAAACTTAAACTTTCGTTTTATAATAATACATAAATTAAATATCTTGTATTAAGTTAAGAAGTTATTGGATTCATTATCTTTCTTAACTGTAAGGGGACAAGATGTCTTATTTAGAGATAATGATAATTGAACTTTGTTCTTATTCAAGCTTTCATCTAAACCCTTAGTTCCCAAAGTGATCCAGGTGAACCCCCAGAGCTCTACGGGAGATTCGAAGATAGTCTACAAAGGTTTTAATCTTCAAATTTTTAGTCGATTTTTGGGAATATGATAGAAGTGTAGCTGCAGAGTAGTCCACCGGAAGAGACGTAAATTTTTAAAGTGGTCCTATGAGAAATAAGTCTGGTAACCTGTGTTATCACTGGTTATCACTATCATCATCACTTCTGTTATCAGAACGAGATGCTTGCAATTATAATATTAGTATTAATTATATAAATAAACGATTTTGCGTATATTAACCTGTCGAGTATCACATTCCAGTAGCGTCAGTATTGCTGCGGAATGTGTGCCTGCTGTTGCGGCTTTCAGCAGAACAGGTAGCCGTGGTTTCCTGCCAGGCACCAACGCCAACAGCTGCAGCGCTGCGGCTGTTAAACACATTGCACCCCCCAGGCCGACGGTGACCTTTACCACACCCCGCAAGTCTTTCTCCACGTCCGTCTGTTGATGGAATATATATTTAACGATCTTCTGAAGTTTCTGTACATTTATTATTCGAGTTATCGATTCGGAGCAATTAATGATAATTTTTTTTAATTATTTCAATATTTATTTACTTATAATATTATTTATTTATAATATTTTTTTATACAAAACTTATTACTGATTGAATCTCAATTTTGTGGAATAACCCTCACATATGGTGTAGGCAATTTTGTCCAATTTTTGCTTAGTTATAAAAGCTATAAAGTTAAACTATAATTAGTTAACCTTTATAAAATAAATAATTGTAAGTTTTGAATAAACAGTTTCCTCCTTTTTTTTATACATAAACACTTCATCGAGGGCGTAGTCCAACAGCTAAATAATAATAAGCTATTGGCTGATGTATGCTTGACAAGTTTTGCAGAACAAGACATGGGAATATTAAAGACGAAGTAGCTCTTAAAAATAATATGTATTTGAATAGAGCTTTATTACTCACTAGTTTTGTTCGTGCTATTGTGAATAGGGCGAAAGTTCCAAGTCCCCGACACCGACACGAGACGAAGCTGGACTCGGGTGTCCGTACATCGCACGCCTTTATATTCCAAGCGCGTGGTTCTTTCGGTGTACGCAATCCACAGGCTAGTTTTGACGCTGTCCAATATAGCGAGAGATCATAGATAAAGGTACATATATCATATTATATAACAGATTTGAAATCGACTTTAACTTGATATCACTTGGTGTTTAGTTGATAAAATGTATATGTGTAATAAATTATAAAATGTCGCGCAGAATACCTTAGCTGTTACATGACCGGAGCACAAAAATTGTTGCTATGACGTCATATTGAGTAAATTCTATAAGAATACTAGATTAATTAAGTTATATAGTTGTGACTACTTAACACTTAGACAACATTAATCAAATATACTATTAAAGGATTCTGATAAAAGATTAAGTTTCCATACATAAATATGGATTCCACTGTACTCATAAAGGTAGATTTATTGCACCAACTTTGATATGCTCATATACACCTTTTTAAAACAAAAAAAAAATTAGATTACTCTTTAAAACCGAAGATGAAATATAAGTGTATAATTATGTACTGGTTTTATTAAGATTTCAAATGTGGGAGGAAAGTTAAGAGAATTCACATCAGTACATTTTCAACGTGTCTAAGCTTCAGTAATCTAATCATCATTATCATTATTAGCTGATAGTTTTAGACTCTGGAATGTGAATCAGGAAAGTGAATTTTAGTAACAACAGCGAAATACAAATGGGGAAGAAAAAAAAAAAAAAAGTCCCCAAAGATTCCCAAAAAGAGGGTTGATGTCAGGCAGGCGGCCGGTCGTAAAAAAAAGTTTAGCCAAAACTATTTACAACATGTTCGGTAATGAAGAACATGTTGTGCCGACCCTACATAAAGTGGGACCAGGACAGGAGAAAGAAGAAGAAGTTTTAGACTCTGGAATACATGGCTGAAATTGTGATGGTATTTTAAATCGTTTCTTACCCACAGCAGTGTAGTTCTTAGAATGTGTGAATAGCAGAGTGACGGAATGTTGGGATGCCTGGTCCACGCCGCTGCCGTATGCTGACACCTGTATTTGCTGCGAGGCCGGAACGTACTCCAGTTCACGAGAATTTCTTGAAAATGAGCGGCTAGAAAATCAAACGGATATCTGTGCTGGAAACTTAATGAGACGACGGCTCCATTTCTTAACTAAATACACTGCTTGTTGCTCCTTTTTAAAACCTCTCCAAGAATATGTATTGTCTTGTAAGGAAACCGCTATGTTCTGACTGGTGGACATCAACCCGTACTTGGCCAACGAGGTAGCCTGAAAGGAAGAGTCTTTTCACCCTACCTCGGTGGCCACAGAGGTTCCCAACGATGATAACAATAAGAGAACATTTTTTTTATTCTGTCCTCGGATACAATACAACGATCAGAAGAATTTCAAAAAAGTTGCTTAAAACTTACTTAAGGTCGATTGATCTTCTCAAAGAAGGCAGTCGAGATGTTAAATCGTTGTATTGCACCACAACAACCGAAGCATTCCCGGACCTTCCCATTAACTCCACACCGGCAGATGTGAGGTCCCATTCATGGGTGCCTAGTTCAGGTGCAAAATTGAAGTGGGCAGCGTCGTCATCTCTCACTGACTTTGTATGCACTGTAAACTCTTGATTTATTATATCCACGTGCTCTTTCATTCCGGCCGTTTCCACCACAGCATCTTGTAGCTCGTATATTTTCTACAAGCATCAAGAATTTTATTTTAACATAACCTAAAGGTTTTATTTAATTAATACATATATTTCGCTATGGATATGATTAAGTTTTGACTCAAATTTAAGTCCTTTTTTTAAAGAAAATATACTAAGTTGGGATTACTCTGTAAAGAATTTGTCGTAGTCTTCAAAAAAAGGTATAACATTTGAGACGATTTTTTTTTCTTGTCGCCAGTCAAAAAGTGTATTGCTTATACATATTTCATTTATAATAAAGGAAATTATGTTATAATTCGTGAATAAGTCGACTGACATACATATCCGATGTTATTTATGTCAGAGTTCACGACAAGCGCCTGCCATAAAAAAATAGTTCCACGCTTTGGTAAAATACTGTGATATATTACATATAAAAAGTTATTATGTAACAAAATATAAATATATATATAGATATATAGTTTTTCAACTAAAAGGAAGTACATGTTACATACATTATTATTTTTTTATTGATAAGGATAACAGCTGTTTGGGTCTGTGGCGGTAAAGCGCATTAACCTAATAGCCTATTCACTAGATTCTAAAGAAATATATTTACTGAACTTTTAATTTTAAGAGCAGTCTGTTAAAGTTATACTGCATATTCAATGTTCTCATTGTCACCATCACAAGATCCTCATATATAATAAGTCAAATTTAAGACAATATTTTTTGACCTTTCAATATAATTCTGTATATATAAGTGACGTTAAACTTTTTATTACATTTGCAAACAATATTAACTATTTTATTCACCTGTTATTGTTATATGACAAACAGAAGTTTACATATTATTTGCATAGACAAAATGTACATATACAATTAAGTAATTAGTTACTATGTTTACAATTAAACACCAATCAACTTAATTAAGTATAACCTCTAAAGTGAACTCTTAATAAACTTTAAATGGGAATTGTAATCATTTTATATTAAGCTTCCATTTAGTAAACGGCCAACCCTATTAAAAGTTTGTAACCTAAACAGCCTTCAAAAACCCAAGATTATGTTAAAGTTTGTTTTTTTTACATTTCGTAAATTTTCACTTATTATACTAACAAGTAATCGACATAAGTCATATTAGTTACAGCTATCTATAATGACAACGACTTTTTAAATGTGATGAATCTTTTAGTAGAGCGTATGGTAGTTCACACAGACACCGCGTTGATAAAATATCACTTATAATCAAGTGGACGTCCTGTTTATTTCATTTCATCACTTCAATGTATAAGAAATTAGAGCAATTATTATAAATTAAAACTGGTAAAGGTTAAACCTGGTACCTTTCTTTCATTAAAAACTTACTTCTTCATCGAGGAATGCGTCCGGGTGTCTCAAAAGCGTGTCATAGATCTTAAGCAAATGCTCGATACTTTCGGCTCTGTCTCTTGGATTACCAGCTGCGGATACAAGGTATTGGACCATATTGCGGGAGTGACGCAGAGGTATTGCACCTTCGCCGGGATGAGCTGGAAGGGATCGCAGTATTGCACCATACTGATGTGCTATATCTGACACATTCGACCATGAGTAACCATACGAGACACGTGTAAACTGAAAAAAAGTTGAATTACTGAATTTTTGTACATTCTTTTTTTCATTGTAATATTATTAATCTGTAACTGTATATCATTTATACTATAATTTTCTACTAATTCCATTAGTAGTTAAGACTTTAGGAATTGCTTAATAAGTCTGTGAAGGCTGTGGCATTCTGTACCAAAGTGAGGGTATGCTAAATAATTGTAATATTTCGTAGGAATTAGTTAATTTAACAATGTTGTAGCAATTCAGTCTACCTGCTCGTAAATGTCTCGTAAAGAATCCGCAATACAAACGGAGAAATCCGGCAGCATCCATTTTACACCGTGTTGTGTTGTTTTTGGTTCGCAAAATCTAAAAAAAAACAATCGTATCTACAAATGCTTAAATAACTATAAATAATTTAATGTAATAGTTATCTTTAAACCTTCTTTTTAATGTTTAATACAAATCATGAGATATTTTTGGATGGAAGTATAGTGTAACACATTGGTTCTCGGAAATGAACTTTAACAGGTAGTTTTATCATACCTTGTTGTTTCTCCCGTATGACCTGGTGGGCAGGATGCGGAAGCATGAGCCCCTGGCGCTGTTTTTGGCCACCGTAAACCATGGGACGCCTCAGCTTCACATGCCTCATCTTTCTCTCCAAGCGCCCACATTGTCACACCTTTGGCATTGGTTCCGGCCACTGATGAAACTTGGCAGCGAAATTCGCTGGATTTCTACAAAATTTTTTGTTTTATGTACCTGACGTTGATGTTTACAAGCTTTCAGTATATGTCTGATGCTCTCGAATCTACCTACTTTTCCTAACTTAACCAATCTTTTCAAATAAAACTGTAAATAATGTTCTAGAGATAACAAACGCAGACTTTATATACATCCTCTCTGCTCGGTATTATCCAAGTTTCTACTCAAGATATCATCAATACTATAGAAAATTCAGAATAAAAATAATATGTCGTTAATGAAAAAATTGTTATTATTCTTACTTGAACATTGTATAATTTTAAAACGCTCCCGGCTGGATATAAATCCTCCCAAACTTCTTTACCGGGAGCAAGTTTAAGCAGAGTTCTCTCCCTTGCCCAGCTAAATCCGAGTGCGCCGTGCACCCGGCCGGCTCCGGCTAAACACGTGATGCTTACGTTGTCACCCTATTAAAAGACAAACATCATTCGAACAGTTCAGAACGACTGGCATCAGCAATAATACAATTGTGCAAAAGTATAGGAACAATAAATATCATCCCACTCTTGAATTTCTTCTTGAAAGCTGCTTAAAATTCCACAAATTTAACATTAAATTGACTAGATACTAATTTTACTTTACAGATGTTTTAAATTTAAAACCTGATTACAAAAGAAATCATTACAATTTCTGTCTTCCAAGGAAATATATTCATCTTATTTCTCCTGCCCTTTTCTCAGCTATGTGGGTTCGATACAGTATGTACTTCTCTCCCATATCCCTCTAATCAGCCGTCATATCTGAATTCATACTCTTTTTACATAAGTCATCGTTTACAGAATTCATTCATATTTTCTTCTGTCTTCCTCTACCCTTATAACCATCCACGTTCATTCTCATTACTTTCTTTGTTATATGTCCTTCATCCCTCCGCATAATATACCCGTACCACGCTAACCTCTTGCTCCTCGACTTCTCTGTCACTGGCGCAACTTTCGGGCTTCCTCTAATATACTCATTCTTAATTTTATCAATCCTCGTCACACCACACATCCATCTTAACATTCGCATCTCGGCCACATGAAAGAAACAAAAAAAAAACAAAACAAAGTAGTATCTATAAGTCAACAAATAATGAGATGCGATTATCATCATCGTAGTACAATCGTTATATTACCGGTAATTAATAGGTAATCCTTATCATCTTAACAATTCTCTAATCATCCTTTAAAGGATCTATGATTAGGTTATAACCTACTTTGTTAACAGTTAACGCAGACGGTGCTAGACGTATGTCAGGCGGTCGCAGTACGACGAGTCTTAGAGCCCTACACCTTCTTCGTCCTGCATCATCAGCTGTACACGACCATCTACCGCTGTCTAGGGTTCTCGCTTCCGATACTCCAAGTACTGACATACGTCTTCCCAAAGCATCCTCTGCTACCGTCCGAGTCCATATATCTCTAAAATGTAAACATTTCACAGAATCATATATCCATTAATGATGATATTAGGAAATATTATAAAGATTTGATTATAAGTAATATTCACAAATATCTTCACAGTTAGTCTTAGTTACTAAATATTAGTTTTTACACGCGGATAATCGATTTAATCAAACGCTTGTTTTTGTACAAAAATAATTATCATACCTGGTGGTGCCGTTGAAATTTATTTTAACACCGTCTTTGTACCATGTAAATTCTATATCAGGTGATCCGTAGGCCATGCAACTTAGGATGAATTCTGAACCCTCCCAAACTTCGGGCCGTTGGTTGACTATTAAAGCCTAAATATTAGAAAATCTTCTAAAGTTGATGTTAGTACAAATAATAGATATCAATTACAATCTTAAGAATACTTCAGATGTTCCTTATGTTATAAACACTAAGACTGAACAATATCTGGATATCTACAATATCACAAAGAAAGTTAGAAATTCATTGTCGCCTTTGAGAATTTATATGCGAGACATCAAGAACAGAAAGTCTACGAACTCATGCGAAGAGGAAGTTATGAAAATTTACAACTTTTTGTACTTAAGTTAACTAACACACAAGATTCTTCGTCCATACTGCCACTGTACCAATGTATTCTTTACCATTTCCGGCCTTGTTATTTAACGCTACGTGTAATTAGCGAAGTGTTAACTAATGGATTAAAAAATTAGTGATTTACGTGTAGACTGAGTGCAGGTTGCATATCGAAGTACAGTGTAGCCGGTAATAGTCTTAGGCGGTCCGTGCGAGCTCGTGTAGCCGCCAGACGAGCAAAAGCAGCCCTCAGTGCACCGGCCTCTCGCCGAGCACTCCAGACCCTCAACCGCACAGTGCGAGCACCATTCGGTTCCACAGAGCTAATACAATAATAAAGAGTTATTATAGCAAAAGCAGGAAAATAAAATAGAACTTTATTCGTCTGTTACAGAAAAACCTGTTGTATATAATACTAAGTATATTTACAGGTAGTATTACAAAGAGAGTTTCCAAGGTTTATATTTACCTTTATCATATATAATAACAGGGGTTTTTTATGTCTATTATATATTATACATATAAAAAAAAAATCAATATTTAATACAAAATGAACTCTTCTATAATAGTGCTATAAAATAACTTAAAATGCTATACTAAGTATACATTCATCTCTTGTAATCTAAGACAATATTAATGAAGGTACCTATTATTTTGTCAGACAATACTATACCTAAAATTTAAACAAAATTAAATAATTTCTTATATATTTGTTAAAAATTAAATAAAAATTTGTATGTACTGTGTTTAAATTGAAAAGTTAACATAGAAATTGAAAAACCCGGTTGCAGCAATTTCCTAAACAATATCAGAGTTAAAAAATACTTCAGCGCTTACCTCACATTTAAAACTTCAATCTCGTCGTCTATGGTTATATTGGAAGCTCTCAAGTAATTGGACACCTGAAAAGATTGCTATGCATTAATGTATTATTTTATTTCAATCAACAAATTTACTGAAACTAAATATAGGCGAAAATCTGTATGAAAACTCCTTTGGTTATTTTTAGTAAGGAGTATACTTGAACACTTTTAACAACGAAAAGATGAGATGAACACAAGTAGTTAACTTGATAAATAATACTATTAAAATCATTGTAATACTACTTAGGATGTTTACACATCACAACCTGTTTGCTTTCTGCTTTTAGACATTAGACTTTAGAACAAGAACACCAATTTGCATACTAATCTAGGTGACAGAAAGGTACTGCGGTGTACCTAAACTCCTGCCACCACTGTTTATTTGTACCGAAATATGTTAACTAAAGCCGTAATAGCTCAATTTGTAAGGTTGTGTTGACTCGATGAAGAGCTGGTTCAATCCTTGTTAAGTTTAAACTTCCGGTAAAAGAGATTTTAGACAAACGGATATGCTTCAACAACAAAAATGTTCGTAAAATTATATATGTCAACCCATACTTAAAAGTATAATGAATAAATAGCCTTGACTTTCGTTTTGTGTTAGAAGGCCACTAGTCCCAGTAGTGGGAACATTAAGTGCTGTATAATAAGGTTACCTGTCTAATGATGTCTTCCGTCACATTGTTACTTCCTTGGTCTACAACCTGTAATTTTGTTTCAAATCGTGCTAGCGCTGAAACAACACAAGCATTATTATTTAAGATCATTGAAGGCTGCTTAAACTTATCATTACATATTTATTGAATTAAACAGTGGTATCACTCCTTAGAGTGGAAGTAGTCTCACCATCACTCTTACAGCATATTTAATCTTGACCTTGGTGATCTTAATCAACATTCTTTCCGAATCACGCTTATAGAGTCCACCTGTTAGTGGAGAAGCTAGTGTTCAGCAGAAAACTTTTACAGGCTGAAATGATGATAATAAACAACTCGTCGTACTCTCTGCGTATTTTCTATGAACGGAAGCATCATAGATACGTAAGGTGCACCCCAAGGGATTTTGAATTCTGTACAAACACCCTAACTTATATTCTCGATACACAATCATTAGTCGAATCATCAGCTAATATTTTAAATCGATTAATTATATTATGAGCAAGTTTTTAGATATTCCAATATTCTTACTTGCATCGTTCTCTCTTGGATTACAGTCGCAGCCATTTGTTCTCTGGCATCCTTGGAAGCACTCCTCGATGCCACATTCTAAAAATTATGATTCTAAGATATCAAAACATAAACATGCCGTTCTCTTAAATACATAGCAATATCTTGAAAACATACATATTGGGTTTTTTTGATTATTAAAGCGGCTAAGAAATGAACGGTTTATAGGACGCTGAGATAATATGCTGTTGCCAAAAATCCTCATAAAACATTAATTAAACGTTTTATTAACATTAGCCGTCTATCAGTTAATTATGATAAAGAGAATAATGAGGAAAAAGTTTTATTAACTAACTGTTATTTTAAACTAAAATAAACAAGTATTTTAAAGACGATAAAAGTTAAATAATATGTTAGAGTAAGAGAGTAAGATACTTATCAGGTTTTAATTTATTACAGTAACTTTAACGTTGAAATCAACAAGTTCAGAAATTTAGAACTTTTACACAGTATCTTATTGAAAATCAATGTAACAAATAAAGTAGGACCTAAGCTATAACTTCTAAGTTATAACTGTAATTAAGGTTTTATTTCTGTTAGATCAAAGGCAGAAGAAAAGAGGAAATGAGTATTTGGGGAATTATTAAAAAAATATAGGTACATACATACCTGGTGCTGCTATTTGCGATTCGCATAGGTCTCCAGTGTACCCTGGAGCACAGATACAGCTCACAGCTGCTTGGCCCATCTGCCTGCGTAATGTGGTACAGTGGAAAATATTTATAATGTAACATTTTAAACTAAAGTGGACATTGAAACAAATTCACCACAGGTTGTCAACGGTTTTTGATAGTATAGTAGCACCGATAAAAAAAAACGTGGCGTATATTCTACCTGCAGGTTCCGCCATTTTTGCACATATTGGAAGTTTTTGGGCATAGAGGTCCGACTCCGCAGTCAACTCCAGTGTAGCCTTCGAAACACGAGCAGAAAAATTCCCTGATAACAATAAACACTAGATTTATAACATATAAACATTTTCACTATAATATATATATTATAATAATAGGGTAGATAGAAGGCCTAGTGGTGAGAGGGTGCAGCCTCCATTCCGAAGGTTGATATGACACGACAATGACTTAGAATTTATTCTAAGGTATGTGTGAAGTTACCAATCTGCATTGGACCCGAGTAGATGATTATGGCCTCTCGCTCTCACACTGAGGGTAGGCCTGTGCCTGAAAAATGGGGACGTAAATTTGGTTGTTTATATTATAAACAATATTTAAAATATACAGAACATTTAATATAATGATTGTTTTCGTTTGTAGAGCCAATTTCCTGTTTACAGAACAATATAATTTTCACCGTAATGGCGGCCGTGTGAGTGGCAATTTACTTGCGCATTGTAATAGTTATGCATATAACCGGAATTAACGTTGCACGAACCATGCCATGAACTACACAGATTTGCTGGAGAATTTCGATGACCAGCAGTGTGCAGATATACTACCTTCATGTTACCTTAGTGGTGATATCTTCGTCATAGCTTTATATTCCATAGACCTGCTTTGATTCCGCGGACGCATAAATATAAGTAGATCATGTTTATATTTCCGTTGCTTGGTTGGTGACTAACTTACCATCTTCATACTGTCTTTATACCATCACAGTATTGTTGTACCCTAGCACTTGTATAAGAACTACAGTGATTTAAGAAATACCGCTTCATTATCTTCAAACTTATTGTCACTTAAGGTAAAGTTGGAGTCGTGTGTTTTAAAGTTACAGTTTTGAAAGTGCCTGAAGCTACTGAAATCCTTGTAGTAGTTTCAATAGCTGCATTGCGGTGCTCTATAAACAATCTCATTACTGGTGGTAAACTTCTATTGCCGGAGACTATCTAGGTGTCGCCGTAGCTGCTTTTTCAGCCGTGAAACAATAATGCGCAGACTACTGTGTTCCGAATTGAAGAACTAGCTAGTGAAATTACTGGGGTAATGGAACAAACCAACGAACACAATGGTACTCCAGTGCATAGCATCCTAATAAGAGCGAACATTAGGTAAATATCTCGCTCGTCTCGTTGCTTCGTAGAATAAAAAAAGAATCATAATGGTCCATCCTATTTATCTTGGCAAAATGTTGAGAAAAGTTTAATATTATTACTTACTTATAGTCGTGACGGGCGTAGCAGTGTCCCAAGAGTCGGCATTCGATTGCGCTGCAGGAAGAAGGTCCCGGTGGATCCTGAGGCTTCTGCACCACATATGTTACGTTGAACCCGAAAACTGAAAGTAGACCGAGCGCCCGCAGTTGGGTTCCTTCTAACCTATCCAAAATCAACTCTACCACCAGGACCGGGCTTTGAACCTACAAATAATAAATTAACGTGATACACAATAATGACTAATACTTAAGTAAGTTACATTTTAAACTTAATATATATATTACTAAGCGATGTGAGCAACGCGGGACCGATCAATGTGATCTTTGGGAAAGACCATGTCCAGCAGTGGACGTCTATCGGCTGATGATATTTTATATGTGATGATGTTCTACCAATTTCACTTCTAAGTATGAAGTTATTTATTTTGTATTTTTTATTTACATCTTATATATATTCATTTGGTATCTAAATGTCTGCTTTACTTTCCTTTTATATGACACTAAATATATGTTAAATACGAAATACTAGTATTGTCGACGTAGTTTACCTGCTGAGAATAAATAGCATTTTTCTAGAAATTAATGCTGTAAATTTTCAGCTGACAGATATGTTAGGAAACCAGTCTAGTAAAATGTAAGCGATTTAAATTTCAAAATTCTGAATTACCATATAATCTGCAGCGAACAAATATTTTCATGACATCATAGGAAACGGATGTAATTGAATTGCAAAGTTATTCGAAATGTTTCTATGAAGTACATCCGAGTATTTTTAAAGTTATAGACAAGTTTAATTTATTCGAATAGAAGGTATATCTTCAGCGTCACATGGAGAAGCATTTATTAAGGAAGAGAACTTTAATCCATGTGAAGGATATAAATTCAGACATAGTGGTGGAATTACAATAGAATCAGGTTACTATGGTTGTTATTCCTAAAATATGATATATTTCGACCAGACGGATATCGAGTCTCCATTCTTATGTTCTGCACATCCTCATTTTGCGAACAAAGAGGTTCAGCTCCTCGTCCTTCATACGAACAGCACAGAACAACAATTTTTCCGTATGTATGTATCCGATGTATCCGTCCAAATACAACGTGGATGTCTTCGAGAAAAAAAATGTGTATAGGCCTTTATTAGGTTAGTGTGCCTTACCAATATAGGCCACTTAACATCAGGTCGGATCATGATTAGCGCTAGCTTAATCAATTTAAAATTGTAGTTTAAAAGTATTAATTAATTATCGGTACTATATCTTAATGACGATAAGGAAGATAAAGTTTAAAAAAGCATATTATGTTGGAGCTTTTATAACGAAGAGGTGTTCGTTTGCAGCCTTGTAGCACGCTTTAGGAAATGGCATCCTTCATCATAAATCACAATGATTAGAAACTATATAAATCGATTGACGAGCTGCGTATGCGCATCCCTTGAAATATGTTAACTGTAGTAATTTTTTACGAAGGATACATTGAAAGTAAATATTTTTAAATTAACTAAGAGAGCTTTGCGTAGGTCATTATGATAGTTTTATTATCAGATAATAGGTGTGGGACTGTATGTCCAGATGTGGGCGTCTGCCAACTCACCCAGCTGATGAAGAAGAATTAATTAATACTTCTATTATAATAGCTGATTGTTTAGTCTTACCTGTAACCATTTAATCTTTGTGATGTTTTGCTCCGTCACTGTCAACGCTCTCCTCTCGCCCAGTTTGTACGTCTCATCGTAATACATGTACTCTGTGAACGTTAGCCCACTAGTGGTGTACTGCTGTGTGAAATATATCGATATGTTGCCGTTCACGACGTCGTGCTCGATGATCCATCGACATTTTATCGGAACGGGAAACGGATTTGGAAAGTTCGGCGTCTGTATCGTGCCGACGTGGCCCCTGAGGTGACCGCCGCATATCTGCGGACCTTGGTGTTCGCGGCTGTTCTGTGCGTATGCGTAGTCGAAAGCGATTGTGACCAGTGTAATGGTCAGCAAATTCAGCATCATCGACCTGTGGACAAAAAATATTTAAAACTCTTTTTATGTAAAAGAAAATTGGTGCTAGTGCTGGTATTATGAAAAATTTAAGACAAAGATCTGACAAACTTTATACTGCAATATAGATTTTTCCGATTTATAATTATAACTAAAAACACCTAGTTTTCATCTTAGCTATGTTGGACTTATCAAACCTAAATTTTTCTTGATAAGTGACTACGAAGTCGAAGATGGTAAAGCGCCCGGAATACTCAAGCTTTTATAAGTTGATAGTGGGATCGTAATGCTGTAATCTATGTATATGTAACTTTAACTTCAGAGCCAAGTTCGAAAAACCCTCCCATAACCCAAACTATCTAGATCCCCAAAATCAAATCGAGGTGTCAGTGTTACGAGGCAAGCGGTTAACCATTGCACCACGGAGGCAATTAGTACTCGTATACTCCACATCGCATAAACGCTGCGATAGCCAGTAAACCTTTTCCTCGTACACAAACTAAGCGATTAAAATAGTCGGTTATTTTTTAATTAACTCAGTTCGTGAACACAGCGGGCCACAAGTGCGTTTTTTTTTTTATTTCAAACATTCAAGGTACCAAGAGGTTGCTCACTTCCAGCGGCATAAAAGCTGCCGGCTTTTTATTCATAGATGTAATTCATACTGAAACGTACGTTATAAAAAAAAACTGAGAATCTGCAAAGCGATTTACTTACTCTCTTTTAATAAATATGAATACTTTTGAAAGACTTTTGATAAAATTAACGCTTTTATATAACACTAACCTCTAGGGTTACGAAGAAATGTCTTTTACTAAGTGAGAATACAGAGATTTATAAAAGAGAGGGTGTACGATATACGTATTTAATCTAAAACTTAGTTAAAAAGAGCTTAATCTAACCAATGTAAATAGTTTTTTTTTAATATAAAAGGTAATTAAACGAAATTATAAATGATCACCATCGTCCATGCTTGTGTATGTCCTAAGATGATTTATTTCTACGAAAAGACGCGATGAGTGATACGTTCATCTGATGGTAAGTCGGTCGCCTATAGCAACGTGGCGCTAGTTAGGATACACTGCACCACATTACGCTAGTCGCCTTGTGACAGTAACTTCATTGGCTACAGTGCCGTTTAAACCGGAACTAAGTATTGTTTGCACACTAATGTTTAACAGTAGAAATAGGCGTTGTGGTGATACGTAGTTAGATGGTTTCCGGCAACACGGACCTACCACCAGCGTATTAGATATTTTACCTTTATCCTCTTCTACGTATATACTTTTACTCGTATGTGCTATAAAACATTGAGATGTTTATATAAAAAATAGGAACAAAAAATTTTAGAGAGTTCACACTGAGATGCCTGGCCAGCTTCCAACTGCAAACAAACTGCTTTTAAAGAAACCTAATAGGTTTTCTAAACTAAATATAAAATTGACAACTAAATATCTATTTTTCATATCGCAATATTTTAGTACCCAAAAGCTCTACTGTCCTCATTTCCACTGACCAACAACCAATCAAAAGAAGTAGCGATGATGATGAGTTATTCGTGTAAATAGTATCTTTTGAGAAAAGGTATATTAGAAAAGTTGAAACAAAACAAATATCTATTGCCGACGCATTTTATAATATCATCGTCATCATCATCAGCCGATAGACATCCATTTCTGGTCATAGCCTCTCCCCCCTTACCAAAATTATCAACTTACAGTCAGCATGGCCTTCGATACCACTGGGCAGTAGGTGCTGTCGTATGTAGGGGTTCATATGGGGGATTAGGGCAATTTCTCACCACGCTGGCCCAATGCGGATTGGCGGGAGCTAGAGCCTCGTTTATTTATTAGCGGGGTGTACCACGAGCAGGTGAAGTTGACTTGGATTCTGTATATTCTTGGGGTCCCCCTTAGCTAATAAACTTTTTAAATAAACATAAGAAGTATCTACCAATATAGAGACTCATCACGATACACTGGAACTATAAGGTTTCAAGATTTAAAATTTGGTACGATTATTTTTTTTTAATGGGGTTTCAGGTATGTTAATAACGGGATAAGTTCGATGAGCAGCGGATTGCTGCCGGACGGAAATATTTCTGACGAATTTCAAGCTTAGATTACAAATATTTACGGCTAGCAAACCGGGCGAGGAACAGGTAGTATTTAAATAAGTTTTATGGAATCTATTCATATGTTAATATATTCATATATACATAATCAAAGACAGGAATTAGAAGCGAAAAAATAACAATTTTTTTTTATTAAATATTAATCGGCACTACTTAAAAGATACAATCAGTTGTCAGATACATCTCTAGATAACTAGTTGAAGTTATTTGCGGCGCACAAGTGGTACTCTATCGCTTGTAAATATTTCCTATGAAAGAGATAACGGATACGCTGTATCATTACCAGTAATTGGATATGTGGCTGTTGCAACGTTTAGATAAATTAACCGATATGTCATCCACTCTTCCGGACGTCTTCATTAGTGTTATAATTTTGACAGACAACCTCATTGCAATGAGGAACACTAACTTTGAACTTAACCGGAAAATACTTTATTATCTATAACTATATATAGATATTCACACTTTCTTCAACTTGTTGTCCGAACCGACGACCCATCCAACAGCGAGATCACAGCAGTGGACGGTAAAGAGTACTCGTCCAGAATCTCTGTCTTTGTATTTTTTTTAAATAGTGTTAAGCACTAACCTGTTATTAACATTACCTTCAAGCAAAAACGGTTACTAATTTACTAACATTCTAAGGCATCTAACACTTAAAGAATTTATTTATTTATTATTATTATTATATGTAAACAGTCGGATATTTTTTAAATAAAAGAAGCAACAATACGAACGGGACGTTCACCTGATATTAAGTGTTACGCCTGTCCACAACAAAGGGACACAGTACTGTTGGTCGGCTGTAATAGGCGTTGTGGTAGTACTTACCTAGATGGTCTCCGGTGACAGACACCTTTTTTTTATGGCAGAGAAGTCTTCTTAAAACCATTAGGGGGATGATGAGGTTATGGTGAGCTTCTATCCACTAAAACCCCCTCGGTGGCCTTTTTCAGTACATTAGGAGGGGCTCCGGCTTACGGAACGCACCGGTTCCCCCCTGCAGTCGGGTTAAATCATCCCACAGAAGGGCAAAGCCCTCCATAGCACCCACGCTAAGGCAAATACAAGACCACCATGCATTTTCCGTCCTTCTAAGGCTCGCTTATTGAGTTCTGAGGACTCCCTATTCTCAAGGCTCATGAACCCGAGGACTCTTGTAGTCGCCTTGTACGACAGGCACGGAATACCTTAGTCCTATTATTAATAGCCCGGGACTACAGGACTGGGCAACAGACATCTACCACCAGTACAGTGGAGGCAGATTTATAATAGGTGGTAGCTACTTAGACGGGTTTGGAGATCGTCCTGTTAAAAGGAAAGACTGTTTAGATCGTTAAGGTTAGTATTAAAAAAAAATCTATATAGAACTATCATTTTTACTTTTACTTGTGATAAGTGTCTGTTGCCGGTGGCCATCGAAGTAGGTACCACTGCATGGCCTATTATAGCCGACTAACAGTAGTGTGAAAACATTACCGTGTTGAAATTTGAAGGGTTCTGAAGCTAGTGAAATAACTGGGGTATCGGGCCAACATCTTATGTCTCACGAGAAATAGATTTTTTTTTTTGTGTAATTAACGAGACGAGCGGCACGTTCACCTGGTGGTAAGCAATACGCCAGCCTATAACAAGGTAGCGCTAGTTGAGGTGAAATGCAGTGTACCACATTGCACTTCTCGCCGGAGACATAAGATATTGAATCTCGTTACTCCAGTAATTATACTAGATACAGCGCCTATCAAACCGGAGCACAGTAGTGTTTGTCGGCAGGTGTAGGCGATGCGGTGGTACCTGCCACCAGTAACCTTTTATTAGTTTCACCGGCTGTGGTGAAACTAACTGCACGTCGTTATGGGCGAGCGTGTTACTATCTGATGAACGTATCGCCCGTGTCATCGCTTTGGTGTATAAAAAAAAATTGTGTTACTGAAAAAAAAAACTACGTTTGTAGCAGTAGATAGAATCGCTTAACGGTTCACTGTAATCACGGATAATGCCTCAATTCGTTCTGTCACCGCGTAACTAATTTATAATGGCCGGCTGCACTCGCTACATAGAACGAAAATAAATAACTGTGACCCAAAACGAAAAGGTTTTATTTACTTCCTTTTATATTCGACAAAGTAACAAAACGTTCAGGACATTCACCTGATGGTAAGTGAAACATGCACATAGCAATGTTACACACACTTGACACTTCACCTCATCTCGCCTTGATACTTGTAGTCATACTCTATATTGGGAGTAGATCTCTGTTGCCGGAGACCGTCTAATTAAGTACCCATTGCACCTCCTATTTCTGCCGTTAAATATAACGTGTTCCGTTTTGAAGGGCGCTGTAGCTAGTGAAATTACTGAGGTAACGAGATTTTACATCTTGTCTGTAGCGACGAGCCACAATGTGATGCATGCCTTGTTATGGAGAGGCGTGTCATCATCAGGTGAATGTCTAGGCTCGATACTTTGTATAATAAAAAAAAAATTGTACGCTACTGTTTGGTGATACAAATATAAACTGTTATATCTACGTAGACAGTCTCCAGCATCAGAGAGTAACCACCATTAAAAAGAAAATGGTAAATATAGCTTGGTTTCATATAGACCCAAGTTTTTACTTTACTTATTCATCTAGGCCATATAACTTATGCTAAGCGTTTATTGTTTTTTTTTTTATTATTATTTCAATAAGTGCTTTAACTTTACATTAATAATGTAAAAGCAAAAGTTTTGAAGGTGTGTTAAAAACAAATCGAATGGCGTACAACATAAGTTATTCAGAGGATTTGTAAAATATTTTAAAGTTATAAGATAAAGACCACATAAATAAGGAAAAACTTTAAGTATAGGTTACAAAGTTAAAATTCTATACACGGAGGCAACGATGACAAACAAGCGATACCAAACGTTTCTATTTAAATTCATGATCTTGCTAAACGATTAAGAAGACCAGCTGCTGTAAAAAAAAGTTAAAGACATATCTATTACTCAGTTAACCATTAACCACGGTTCAAAAGACCATTTAACGTTAGATTAAAACCCCTAATTGGAAACGGGACGGTGACAAATTTTTTTTTCTTTTTACAAAGTTATATACCGTGACAGCAACTGATTCAGAAGCTGTTTATGTATACCGGTAGATGGTCACTGTTGCGTGAATCATCTAAATAGGACTGCAGCTTCTATTTCTGCTGATAAACAGTAGTGTGCAAATATTACTGTGTCCCAGTTTGCATGGTGCTGTAGCTTGTGATATGATGAGTGTGTTAACAACCTCGTCTCAATGCGAGCGCAATGTGGTGCAGTATTTTTGTTTTCGTTTCGAGGGGGAAATCTTCGAAAAGATAATCTGCCTTCTGGGGGGAAGTCAGAGTTACAACAGAGTCACAACCACGGCCTCGCTAACTCTATGCTGCTTCATGCAGACCCTACCAGCCTTGTGAGAGCTACTTCAATCCTCCTCCTCAGGGTCGTTTAAAAGGCGATGAAAACCCCATCCTGACCGCCATCGACTCCAATGGTGTTCAGTACATACTAACAAGCGCCACGTTGTTATGAACAGGCGTATGATTTATCATCAGCTGAATAGCCCGCTCGTCTGCTAGCTTCTTTTAAAAAAATAATAGTTGTAATGAAGAAGACTTTTCTTCCAATAATGGTGCAGACCTGTGATGGAAGGTTTCGTTAAAAAGTTGCACGAAAAACCAGTTTAACGAACGGAGCGCATCGGGCATTGATCTTCGAGCACCAAGGTGTAAAGTCCAAGGCCAGATATAAATCATCTCTTCCTACAATTATAAAGTCGCTCGACATTTTACTCTTGTTCAAGGAAAAAATTCTACAATATAATGTAGATCTTCGATCATCAGCATCAACATTTAGTACATTTTAAATCATATTGTATCAATAAATAATAACACAACAAACAAACCCTCTTAAAGTCTCCACTCCTCCTCTTTCTCACAAGGACAGAATTAAAGGCACATTCACACTGATCTTGTTTAGATTTTTTTTACGCTTTTCCGCAATTGTGTGGTGCTGCCTAGTTCTTTATTTTGTAATTTTTATAACATTTATCAATTTCTATTATATCTTTTCCCACTCATACTCTTTTTCCTCTCCTCTCATCTTTCATACTATTTTCTATCAAACATTTCCTTTCTCCAATCATGCTACATCCTGTTTCCTTTTATACATCTCTCATAAATAAGCACAACACACACTATTTTGTTACCAATATCTCTCTACTTTTACATTTATTTCTATTTCTATATTTCTCTAAAGTATCATAGTAATTTATACTATTACATTTTATTTTTCTTATTCTATTTATACATTTTTGTTTGTTCTTTTCTTTTCTTTCTTATTCTTTTTAAAAATTAATTAATTAAAGTAGCCATCCGCAGGAATTGTTGTTCTTAAAAGAAAACGCTTACTTCGCGATTACTTTCCCTGAAAGCTGAAACTCAGTTAAAAAGAAAACCCCTGCATCTTCCAGATCTGTACCTTGGATGACAGCACTAAACACTAGAACATCACGAACCCATATTATTTTATGATACATAATCTATATAGACCCATTCTTTATTACGATTTCATATGACGATTAACGATGATATAATCTAAAAAGAACTAGTCTTGAAAAACTCTATTCACTCTTCTCTTTCCAAGTCAGACCTGGACAAAGACGCCGGTAATTTATTACATCTCTTCTTTTTTATATTTAAAGAAGTAACAAGACGAGTGGAATGTTCACCTGATGCCCATTGTGGCGTTAGTTAGGATCATTTACACTTCACCATATTGTGTCTCATTACCCCATTATTTCATTAGCTACAACCCCAATCACACCGGAAATCTAATCTTAGCACAATACTATTTGACGGTAGAAATATGGCCCTGAGGTGATACCTACGTAAACGGTTTCCGGCAGCAGAGATCTACCACCGATGAATCTTCGCTAGTGTCATTGTAAAGAACGAAGGCAAATGCTGTATCCTTTAGCAAAATATATTAAATACTAAGTTCTTTAAAGTACTCTTTAGAGGACTATAACATTATAACGAAATTGAAAAAAAATTTACTGCATTCATACTTGTAGTACTGAAAATCTATTACTCTTTGTTGCATAAAAACAAATGGTTTTCTTATTGTTCCGGAATATCGATGGTCTCTTCTCTTGTAAGAGTCAGAGGCATTTATCCACCATCGCCAAGTGCAGGTTGATGTTTGCAACCTTTAGATCCTGGAATATATTCCTCGCAATATTTTCGTTCACCGATTAGTACGGTTGTGTAATGACACCCTTACTTTCAGTGTAAAAGAGTTATTTTAAAATAGAATTTTATATCGAGCTCGCTACACCGCCGACCTTAACGTCAACAGAACGACACTAGCACGCAATAAAGCATGTTTCCGTGATGTATTTGTAAATAAATTATTGCGATGTATGCATATGAATAATGCTTACGTACATATATAAACATATGTGTGGCTTCCGCATTAGAACTTTGTTGCCAAACACGTGTGGTATGTTGCGTGAATATTTTATATCAGACGACAGAGATTTTTTTTATCTGTTAGTATATTTCTTAATTTAAATATTCATTTGTATATACAAAAATTAAAAAAAAATGATTTAATACCAAAGGGCATTCTTCCCTAATCGCGTGGAACAGAGATCAAAGCAAAAGATATTAACGTGTGTGTATATATAACAAAAAATATAACCTATAAAATAACATGCTAGTATAAATAGTAATAGTTTTTGTATATAAAAACAAAACATTTATCGCTTATTTCATCATCATCCGATGGACGTCCACTGCTGGACCTAGGTCTTCTCCAAAAATTACCACATCGATCGGGTGGCGATTCATGTGGGACGATCGGGGCCATTTTCCACCACGCTAACCCAATGCAGATTAGTGGGAGCCAGTTTGTTGATTAGCAGGGTGAGGTTAGCTTGGATCCCGTGATCCATATCGATCATTTGATATATATGTATTCCGTTTATTTCATCGTGGAATAATACTAAAAGACTCATGCATTTTTTCTATACGTCTTCGACTGTGTGTTATTAAAAACACGTTTGTTGTTGCTCAAAGTAAAAATATAAACAGACACGTTATATTTATAACTTTTTACCTATATATGCGACCAGTACATTCTGGCAGTTTAAAAACTAAAAGTCATTGCAGCTAATGACTCTTCCATCTAGCTGACGTTAAAAATATACGGAAACAGAAATAGAACTGCAGTGTAGTTGGTGGCGAAGTAGGGCGAACGTATCTGTGACATAGATTGCGAATTACATAGGTTAAATAACAATAAAATTGGTAGCGCCATAGTTACACGTAATTAACGTGTTGGTAATTAAATTTTGTTTATCTCAAAATATTAATAACTAAGTCTTTAAAGGGAAAATGTTCAGACGAATTACAAACGCGGTACCACACCATTGTAGTACTAAACGATTTCAAATAGGTAGGTAGGTCTCCGTTGCCGGAAACTCTAGTCTTGGTATTCACCGCCGCAGTTCTTATTTCTGTCAGCAAACAGCAGTGTGCAAACTTTACTATAGTCCGGTTTGAAGAACGCTGCAGCTGGTAACCTTATTAAATATGTAAGAGATTTCCACCTGTATAAAGACTTATCACGACATCTTTAGAACCGAAAGACCTAGAGACTTGAAATTTGATAGGAATATTCTTTTTACTGAGTATAGGTCATCTACGAATGGATTTTACGAAATCTTACACACAAAAGGGGTGACAGAGGGAGTAAAGCGGGCGGGGAACTATTAGTAAATATTATTGAGATAACGTGGGTTTCTTGGTAACAGCGTAAGACCGTGCTTTGTGGACCACATTACAAGAAACCTATGTCCAGCAAGTGATCGTCCATCGTGTGAAATAATGATGATGATGAACATGACTAACCAGATTTGACGTCTCGAGTCGAAGATCACTATGCGATGGGAAGCAAACCTCCTTACATCATTTTCAATAGGTAACATTTGATCTCAATTTGAAGTGATAATGAAGCTATACATAGTCAAGCAGGCTCACCCGAAATACAGTAACTTTTTAAACATGATTTTTTTTTTAATTTATATACTAACCCCTTTCCTCTCGTATAGGTCAGAGATATTAGCAATAAAATTATTTTTTCAACATTTCTCATGCATTTCAAGTTTTTTTCGGTAATGATTATTAATTAAATACAAAACTTGATTATAAATCAAAAAGATAAAAATCTTAATTAATATCAAAATTATCATTTATTTACATACAAACGCGTGAATAAACATTGTGTAAATAATCGTTTCGCTTTTGATTCGATATCTTCTAAGCTAATAACTTATTTCTAATTATCTTGTTGCCAATTAATCATTATTAATTATACTCTTTCTTTGTTAAAGATCTCGTTATGATTATAAAAAAAAATTGCTTGTCAATCAGGACGTTCACCTTATGGTAAGTGAAGTAAGTGATATCGTCTGACCATAATGGCGTCATGCTAAGAATTTGTCTAGGCAGCGATTTATTATGCTCATTCGAGATGTCTATATCTATACATCTCTATTTAACTAACACTGATTACGTATTATGAAAAATATTTTGTATACTCTTTTAAAACCACGTTTTTATTGTACCCACGAAGCCTTTTTTCGTTTCGATTCCGGTTCCAAATCTGCTGAAGTTTAGTCAGTGATGAGCTTTGTTCTAATCCGTCTTGATAGCTACAATTTGTATGATACAAATATCTACATACAGATTAACTTTATTTTCACGATCAGTATGTTATTAAAAATGTATTCTGCCTTTTATCTTCAAGTGCTATTCACAAGATCCTCGTCACAGATACCTCAGCAGGTGCCTGCATTCCAAGCTTCCGTTTGTGATCGTTAAAAGAACATCATTTAATAGACCTTAAATCATGAGAACGCAGAAAATAATTTATCTACAGCTTTCAGACATGACATCTACCAAATCTCTCGAAGGCTTCTCTGAGAGAGAGAGAGAGAGAGAATTCCAGTAGAGGGAAAAATTAATCGGGTTGTTTATTTATCAATTTAGAACTAAGCAAACAATTAAATATAAACTTCATCATTTAATGGTGATGGATGTATCTAGATGGAGAGCCTCTAGGTAGGTAACTAATGTAGCTCCTATTTCAGCAGTGTGTAAACATTAAAGTGTTCCAGTTTGAAGGGTGTTGTAGCTAGTGAAATCACCACTGGGTACGGATGTGTACATTGAGTGTATATGATAATTACTATATCATCATGGTGCTGGTGAATCTAAATTTGCATGCTATAAATATATTCTAGTGTATGTAGCTCTAAATTTTAAACAGTTACTGGATAATAACAAATTCAATTTACTATTCAAACGGACAAAATTTTCAATTGGACAGGAAACGGTATTTGGCGGTATACTGCAGCCCGTTCAGGTGTGGATCAAAGCCAGTGATTATATAAACAGGTTGACCCCGATAGAAGTTTAGCGGAGAATTTGCACGAGTCCACACCGGTACTGGAGCTTCCTTTAATTTTTAATTTGTTTTAAACTTACAAATAAATTTCCAAAACGGTTTTAACTACTTTAGAAAGAGCTGTCGGAGCTTTTTATACTTCATTATAAGCTTAAAATATTTTTGCGGAAATCCTGTTACAAGTTTGTAAAAGTACAAAAATATTATTATGCTCCATATTGGTATAATTTGTCATAAAAATAAGATATGTAGTGTAGTAGTATTAATAAACTACTACTACATCATTCATGGGTGGTTTTGGAAGTGAATTTTCTGTTTTGTTGTTTCTTTAAAGTATATACATTAAACTTGTATGTATATAAAAATAAAATATTGCAAGTTATTTCTAATTTTATACATTAGTAAGAGTATAGTTGACGGTTAGTACTTATCAAGTTAAAGCTATAAGACACTCCAATGAGCAGTAATCAAGTATGTCGCATGCTATCACCATATTCCTATAAATGTATACCTTTTAAACGTGGATAATATAAACCAGGTTTTCCAGCAAATGGAGAATGTATACGTCACCAACATTGTCAACAACAAGTGTATTATTATAATTCAAATCAACATTGAACGTAATTGTATACTGGTATAGCGATATATCTGGTAAAGTTACTAGTTTAACTTCACGTCACATATAACTCTAAGATCACATAGTTTGCAGACATTCAACTTAACCCTCATTATTATGGACAGGCGTATTATTTCCAACCAGGTGAACGCCCTCCTCTCGTAGCTTCTTAGTACTAATAATGAACTCGTAGGATAGCGGTCAAATAATTTAATATATACAATAACATTTGTTATTACCAATCAGCGGAAGTACATGTTTAAAGGTGATAAGAAAGGATGCTGATAATTGTAAACATGTTATGCATCGTTCAGTCTGCAAGTATTATTACAACAAAAGGTTTATCGCACGGAAGATCGGAATTTGGGATGGTTAAGCCAACGGCTTGGAGTTTTATGTTTACTCCAGTTAACCTTCAATTTACATAAAGGTTAAACTAATGAAAGTTTATACTTCATTCGTATGTGACAAATTTCCCGTTTAATTTGTTCTAAAATAGTTTATGTTTAAATACATATATTTCAAGAAAATGTTAGACAAATTTTCACTGTAGCTTTTTGGTTTAACACAAACCACGTTTATATTGCTAAAATACTTTGATGCGGTTTTAACTGTTCCGTAAGTTTATAGCCCAAATGAAATTCGGCATTACCTTTTATTAACAGGTTAATCTATTACTTAACTTTAATATTTATTTGATATTTTCTTTGTATATTATATTATTTATATTTATCTATATATATAGAGTTCACTTTACGAAAAATTGGCTAATAGACCTATAGTATAAAACCTCCAATTTATATATCTCTACATCCACTGACAACCGGTACATACAGGGTGGCGCAAAAGTAATCCTCCTATCAGAAAATGCTATAAATTTTGCCTTGATGTAAAAAAAAATAAAAGACCAAATAATAATAATCCACAAGAAAAATCAAAGTTTTTCATTTTTTTTTTAAATTACAGCCAAACAACATCGGAAGGTTATTTTTGCGCCACCTGGTATATATGTATGTACATATATTACCCTGTAGAAATAAATAAAAACTTCGTTGAATTTATATTCAAAGAACCAAACAATTTTGAATCAATCGTTACTGTGATGCGTAATAGCTGCAGGAGTAGAGGGACTCTCGTCAGGGTCAAGAATCGACCAGAGATTAGTTAAGAATAGGACTAATTATATTACTAATTGATCACTAAAAGTGACTATCGTGCTTGTGATGACATCGGAACTGTCACGGAGCCTTCCCAAAATTTTGGTGAGTTTGAAATGTTAGAACCAGTTCAATGTAAAGTTTGACCATTTCATTTGTAGTAAAGTGATGAGAAATTTAATGAAGCAACACCAAAATTTAAAAAGCTACGAACGATCAGATAAATTATAATTGGAGATGTTAAAGCCTATTTCCAGGTGTGAATTAATAAAGGTTTACGATGATATCAGATAAATAAATTTCCAACGATCTTGCAGTGAATCTGAAGACTATAAATCAGCATTAGTAATACTTCGGCCGTTTGTAAATAAATCATAAAATAAATAAAAAAATCCAGCACATATTTTCGAGAAGGCACACCAGCCATTATGATGGTGATGTGTAAAGCATTAGCATAAAGATTTCGTGATACATCGCTGCGATAATTTGCAAATGAGCGCACCAAAAATTGCCATGAGGGAGAATTATTATCAAGCGGCGTATTATTTTTTTTACGAAGCCACGAGACGAGTAAGACGTTCACTTGATGATAAGTGATACGCCCGCTCATAGCAACGTGGCGCTAGTTACAACGATGTACAATGCACCACGTTGCACTCGTTGCATTGATACGTAAAATGTTAAGTCTCGTTACCCCAGTAATTACACCTAGCCACATTTGCACAATACTATTTGGCAGTAGAAATAGGAACTGTGGTGGTACCTACCTAGACGGTCTCCGGCAACAGAGACCTACCACCTATTTTAAACCTAACTTGATTTTATATCAATGTTCCCATAGTTAAAGAACTGGACGAGTAAAATGTTTTTAAAAATTTTAATAATCACTTTGTAGTTAAATATCGTGTTCATCGAAGCCTTCGGGTTAGGGCCCAAGCCTTGGAAGATGGGAGTCTTCATCACGACAAATCGGAAGTGGTGCGTGGGCGTGATAGAAACGGGCTTACTCTTTCTTGAGACGTACTAAATATAGACAGCCACCTACCGTATCTATTTTAAGTGTACACAGCTTTGGCTATGTTGTTTTAACAACAACCTTAAATCATAAATTAAATTACAATAAGTTAATAACATTGATAAAAACAAACAACATTAATCGGTTCTCTACATAAAAAAAAATTATAGACAAGAATTAACTAAACGGATATAGATTTTTTGGGAAGAATGAGCGCCTTGTGAATTTAAGTAAGCCTTCCAAATTCATCTCCGTCTTGCAATCCATTCGAGTTTTCTTTATAAATCGTAATGACTATAAAAACTAAATATTTTGGTTTAAACAATTTCAACTAGTGTAAATACAGAAGTATGAAGTCGCCTTTTTCTGGTTACATTCACGATAAATATACAGTTCCGGTCATTTTAAAGTTACCAGACTCGATTCGATAACGAGTACGGTGACAGATTATTATTAAGCGACGTGGTGCGAAATTATACAGAGGATAAATTGTGACGACACGTCTATGTAAAAAAAAAATATTTTTATCATATCTTACAATATAAATGTTGAGTGAATAAATAGATATACTAAAGTTATAATATTGATAGTTAAAATTAAGTTGAAATATATTAATTATGTCTATTTAATAACAATTTAATGACAACTGCGTGTGAAGTAGCGGCCAATCGTTTTGTTATAATACTGAAGTTTTTGGATCGATTCCTTTGCGCGATCATTATCCTCCACCACGACCTTTTATTGTCACTTCAATACAGTGTGAGATCGAGGTTAAAGTGGAGTAAATGAAAGTAATATTAAAAAAAATTATTGAATATCAAACGAGAAAACATGAATAAAAAGAAAGTACAAGAACTAAAGACTGTTCTAAATGGAGTATAGAGTATGGGTTGAGAGTAAGGGAAAAGAAATTATAAAAAAATATTGTAAATAGTATAAACATAATTAATATATAGTAAGATAAAGTAAATGTAATAAACTGTTATATTTGTGTAGGAAATGTTTTAAATTTTGCTATTTCTATATGCAATGAGGGAAAGAGGAAAGGTAGTGTTTGTTAATCGTGGCATTCAGGTCTTAGGAAAGTCTTTTAACGTCGCCTTATCTAACGACTCTTCTAAGATTTTCTTAACTACACACGAAGGTGCCTGCATATAGAGACGTTCATCTGATGGTAAGTGATACTCTTGAATTTGATGTGTATACTAGTAATGATATTTAGAGTGTGCTTAGTTAGTTGTCATATCTTGAAGAGATAGATCAAGAACATGTATTAATGTACGGCTATTATTTAGCGGGTGTAAGGGGTCCCGCACAACAAATCTCGGGACTCAAGCCAACCTCACCTGCTCGTGGTGTACCTTGCTAATTAACAAACGAGTTTCCGGCATCCACCACTCCGTATTGAACCAGCGTGGTGGGAAATGGTCCAAATCTTCATTTTGGGGGAGGCTTATATCCAACAGTGGACGTCAATTGGCTGATTATGTGATAGCTATTACATTATTTAATTAAAATTTTATAATAGTAAATGATTAATCTGTTACGTAACAGACACTAGCTAGGATAATATACACGCTACTTTGCGACACAAGATGTTAAGTCTGCAATCCCACCTGATGGTAAGCGGCGATGTAGTCTTCAGCTGTAAAGTGCAAATAGCCTATTAACTCTTTATTTAATTAGCCATAGCGCCATTTGAACCAATAAACAGTATGTTTTTACGCTTTATTTATTTTACACGATCTTTGGATAAATTCGAGCGATAATTGTGCTCATCTGCCAAAATTTTCCACACAAAAACTGTAACGTCGAGCAGTCTTTAAAAACCACATTAACTTTTATAAATAACTGGTAATGTACTCACACTACTATTCTATACAATACTTGGCATAGTTAACAATAGATATTATCTGTGTTATCAGGGTTACAAACTAAATCGTAAGGAATAAAGAGAGTTTATGATCTATAACAGATCAGATTTACTTTGAAGATTACAGACAGAATTTAGATCCCAACATACACTTTATTCTCTGATGAAGTGTAGGGCTTCGTAGTCATTTCTACTCTTATAGCTCATCTGATTCTGGACTCGAGGACCCAGGTCTACGACCCGTTGCAACATATACAATACTAGTCTAGCTTAAACATACGAACCGTTATTTTGTGTATTATTAAGATATGTCTGTTCAACCCATTCTAACACATATTTGTGTTAACATTTACTGATGATAGGTCTCTGTTGCTGGAGACCGTCTAGGTAGGTACCACTGCATGACCTATTTCTACCGCCAAAGAGTAATGTAGAAACATTACTATGTTCCAGTTTGAAATGCGAAATAGCTAGTGAAAGTATTGGGACAATACATCTTATGTTTCAAAGTGACGAGTAATGTAGTGATGTGTATCATTCTAACTAGCGCTTATGAGCAAGCAAATCACTTACTATCAGGTGAACGTCCGTCTCGTCTCGTCTCTTAAATTGAACGAAAAAAACAAACTTAGATATTAGTTTAATTATTATAACTTGGCTCTGTTAACTAGTCAGAAATTACTTGCGTGAACATCAGTGCGCTTGAATGGCGGCTCTGTAAATATTTACAAAGACATAAAGAGCTCGAAATTATCGTGGCTGTAATGAAAATTAGCGAAATATGGGAAACTGGAAACGGTTTCCCACGTTACCTCGTCTGAAGCAACAATGAGCCCTTCAGCGTGTTTACAGCGCTCGTTCTACTTTAACGGGCCCACGCTATCGTTTTAATTTACAGCTGAATTTACTCCGTTTAAGTATGTTAAGGTCTTTAAATAGGGTCATAATATGGAAATAGTGGGAATTAAGATCACATCAGCTTTCAGCTTTCATTACCAAGTTTCGAATAGAGATATAAATTTAAACAGTCATCATTTCCAACGTTAATGATCATAGGTTAAGAAGAGCCGCAGTAAAAGTAAGTAAAGTTTTTTCCTTCCGGATTCTGTAAAGCCGGAGTTAGGAAACATAACACACTTAAGATCATACTGCATACACTGGCGAGATGCTAAAGGTCATATATACACAACCTTTTTTCAGTTGTTTACGCTTGTTCATCTTTTAGGAAACGTTTCAAGATATAACGGTTGTCTTATTTCAACCATACGGTGTAAAGGTTCAATCATACATGTTAACGACGAACACATATTAATACATATATTATTAGCTATATAAATTATTTGTTAATAAAGTACGAATACATATATATAGGTGTCCCGTAGCAAATTTAGGATTTGAAATTCGAATATTTTTCTAACGGTTGCGCAGAGGACTGGGGACGGGTAACAGTTTGGCGCGGCATTTGTGCGGATTGGTCAGTCACGATGTCGCAGTGGACTGGTGCCTCTTTCTGTCAATGGAATAATTGGACCGTTTTTCTTTGAAAATTCTCGTGGAGCAACCGTAACTGTTGATGGTGATGTCTATCTACCGAAACTAAGAGAACATCCATCGAACAGCTCTCACACCTGGTTTCAATAAGATGGCGCCACGCCTCACACAGCAAGAGCCACCATGAGCCTCGTCTCTCAGAATACTCTCGAAAGATTCCCCGAGTGTGTACGTCGCGATGGGAAACATTTGAACGGAGTGATTTTCAAAAAATAAAATCCGCATGAAGTTTCTCTACGCGATCGAATCAAAAATGTGGAGATCCATAGAAGAACTAAAGTCACCACCATAGTCCAAAAGATTGCTAGACTTAAGTGGCAGTGGACAGGGCACGTTGCTCGAAGGACCGACGGACGATGGGGCAGTCAGATCCTCGAGTAGCGCTCGCGTACATGTAGACTCAGTGTTAGAAGGCTTCCATAAGGTTGGCCGACGATCTGGTGAGAATCATGGGAACCGACTGGATGCCAGCAGCGCGGTATTGATCGAGGTGGAGATATTTGAAGGAGGTCCATGTCCTGCAGTGGACGTCTATCGGCTGATGATGATGAAAAATGCTGCTGTACTACAATAGTTAGGAACCCACTGATTTTCAGCTACAGTTCAACTAATTTGAATAAGTTAAAAACTAAATCAATGTTACACTACTATAGTTAAGAGTAACGATAAGTTAAGACTTTAACTTATATGTTAAAATTAGTATAAGTTGGAACTAATTTGTTTTTCTAAAAGAAGTTATCTTATTTAATTTTAAAAGATATTATTCAGAAAATTTTGTATGTATACTTGTTTACGAGGGTGGCACATTATACCAGCGCTTCCACGCTGGATGAGGAATGTGATGATAACGATGATGATGTCAGTTCTGCTCTCAAACGAATATGTATAATCAGCTCTTTTAGAACAGGACGATATCTTTTGTTGGGTATTGCACTTAGATTGGTTATCAAACTAAGCATCATCTAAGTAGATACTATATTATGTATTTATAGGCGGTATTTGTAGCTGTTTATTCGACTTTTAGCGCTAATGTAGTAAAAACATAATGTTTTCAATAAGTTTCTTTTAATTTAATACCTTGTAGTTTTGCCCATGGGTTTGATTTATTGATTATTCATCGGAGTGATTATTTTTTTCGTAGAAATATCTGAAACAAAATAGAACAAATGAGATAAACAAGTAAAGTATGACAAGGATCACTAAAGATTTTTTTAAGAAAAACTTTATTACAATGTAAATAATAGAGTAATATTCAATTACGTTATTGAGACGAATTTACTATATTTATTATGTTTTTAGATAGACTTCTTAACTTAAAATACTATATTTATCTGGAAAATTGGCAACCTAATACAAAAAAATATGCGGAGACAAAGTATCACCTAAATTACAAAACGTCTGGCTTGGTATTACGGTTACGCACATTTCTGCCATAGTGTAAACATATAGCGATCCGGTGTGGAGGACACTGTAATTACTTTACTTTGCCTATTACATTTATTATATTAAGTAATGTGCGTAATGGATATATGTAACTAAAGCTAATGGCAAAGTATATTTCGATTAGTATATATCCAGGCATTTGGCATAGGCATTTGGGTATTCTGGATATGTACTGATTTCTACCAAAAAAAAAAACCTAATTTCAATAAAGATGATTGTAGTTTTGGGGTTCCCTGAAGATAAATCAAACATTAAGCATACCTCTAAAAGACTAAGATACAGTTAACTCTTTCCTTGTAGATAGGATTAGTATAGTAGTAATTAGTATAGCTGTAGGTAATGAGACAATGTCTTATATCTGTATGCGACCAGTACAATATGGTGCAGTGTAGATCATCCTAATCAGCGCTATTATTAGCAGACGTTTCACTTACAATACTTATCATAGATAATGTCTCGCGCATCTTGCCGCTTCGTCGTAAAAAAAAATTGTGATAACATGAAATTATTTATGAACGTTATAATGAATTTACGCCTATTCAGTAAAAATTTCCATATTATCCTAAAACTGCTTACTTCATTAAGGGTGAAACAACAGTTGATTTCGGGGTCAAATGTTTAAAGAGGTCAGAAGAATAACCCATTTTCAAAAAGCTACGGCAGCGTTAAAATGCGTATACAAATGAACGATTGCCGCGCTAGAAAAAAAAAGCGTGCTGATTACCCAAAAAAATCGTATTTCCAATCATTTGTATGCAGAAACGTGTGCGATACGCGGCGTCGTGCAAAATGTGATAGCGCTTCATTCCACCCCGCCGAGGGTGAATATATTGCATGGATATATAGATTTCTGACATAATTTTACACTCAACCTCTTTCTACTATATCGAACTTATTATAGTGAAAAGCGATGATGGCTCAATAAGTGTGCTCCTGTAGCTTTACGGGCTGAAGAGGCACGGGTTCGATTCCCCATTGAGATCGAGTTCACAAACAGTCATAAGGAAATCAACTTGTTCTCTGTTCAATAGATTACATGTGATATTCGCCAACCCACACTTTACTAAATTGGTGGGTAATCCACGATTTTTTTTATACGAAAAGCTCTGGCGTCCCAACAGTGGGATCTACTATTAATACATATATAAATTAAGTATAATAATGAACTAACGAAATCTATGTTAAAGAAATAAAGGATACTGTTATAACTCGGTTCGAAAGGCGGTCGTACATACTATACGTTTTGCAGAGGCGCTGGTTCGATTCCCACTGAGCTTGAGCTCGTGATGAAGGAAGGTATTATAAAGAAACTTTCTTGAGGATATATCCACCACTTACTCGCACTTAGCCAGTATGTTAAATAAATAGCTTTGACTCTCTCCTGTTTATTAAGCGAACAAAAGAACAAAATGTTTTACTTATGATATTTGGCTTTAGTAAGGACCATCAAACAGAACCACCTAGTATAGGCCCAGAAAGGTATTAATAATAAAGAACAGGAGAATTTATTAATAACATTATTTTGCACGTGCCTTAAAAACGATTACCTTGAAGAATATAATTGTCCTCGTGTTTCATCAACGCTATCACGACTAGTGTAAAGTTCTTAATTTTATTACATAAAAATAGCATTATATTTGTTAATGGCGGTTAACATATATTTAAATGAAGATTAATAATTACTATCACAAACGTTGTTACAGAAATGTTTGTGTTACACAGCTATTCTATTAAGTCAAACTTAACCTCGTTATGTTTAATTGATTCTTTACAACTCGCATAAGCGTGAATTAGTTAAGTCAATTGAACGTTCTTGCACGGAAAATTTGTCCAGCAGTGGACGTCCATTGGTTGAAATGATGATAGTGATGATAATTCAGCTAGTAATATTTAGTATCGAGCAGGTCATCGTATACTCTACACGGCTTTATTTCATTCCTTTCCTCTCCTATTCTCAGTTTCCTACGTCAAATTATCTTTCACTCTTGTTCCCGTAAATGGAGGAACAAATAAACAAGCAATAGTTTGAAAGCCTTGTAAAAATAAACATGAATTCAAAATAGGCTAAAAAACAAAATATGCTGAAAATTGTGAAAAAGAGAAGGAAAATAAATTACTAAGCGACGATTTTTGGCAAGAGAAGCGATCCATGATAAAAGAAAAGAATAAAATGTAAAAACAGAGGGTTGTTCGCGTAGAATCCGCTAGATGGCGCTTGGTATAAGATAAAACCCGGTTTCATGAGCGGACGGCAGTCTGGCACTGTTCATAAAATAGTCTTAATAATAAATTGGGTTCTCATCAATATAAGGTATTTTCTTTTAACAAATACGACACGTCGTTTGCCTCAAGCGATTTAGAGAACAATAGTGTGGCGTCGAACAATTATAGCGTAAATTATTTTTTATATGAAGTCTTCTCTTATAATATTGTTTTCCAAATTCTATGCATTGATATTTATCAAGAAGATCATTATGTTTATAATGATCTTCTCTTTGACAATAAATACAGATTGAATTATTTGTCTTCGTTGAAAGATTTTGGGTTTCACTATTCGGTTTGATTGTTCTATCATCTCTAGCGCTCTAAATCTCGTTTCTATAAATTATTTTAAGGCATTAAAAAGTGGGAAAATTATTCCTATCCACAATTGATACATGTTGCTCTCATTATTTCTGACTTTCCATGTCTAATTTACAAACAATAAGATAAAATATAAGCACATCTCATTTCCCAGTTGGCAAACAAATATTCTGCAATGAATTGAGACATTCTGCAGTAGTATCTATTAATTGTTTTTTATATAACAAGGACTCAGTTGTGATGATTTTCAAACCAAACAGTCATTTAAAGAGGTAGTCTGAAATATATTTCTTATTTTCGTACCTGTTTTTCAATGTCATCCCAAGCTAACTTGTAATTTTTGCTTGTAACCGAAATACTTTTTAATAATATTTCGACTTCTCCAGACAAACAATACTTTAAATAATGTAACTTCTGTACGTCTTCCAATATTGTTTTTATATGTATAGTTCAATGGATCATGAAACGATGGCCAATCGGTGTATTTGCCAGTAACAGTTGGTATATTAATAGTTGGTAATTTAAGTTCGGTAAAATTTTCGTTTTCAGGCTTCGTGTATGGCTCAGGTATTGGTTGCAGATCATGTGCTTTGCTCTTCAACTCCCTTTATAAGACAGGCAATTTTCTTACATCATAAATTTAGTAAAACAATACTGTACTCATTTTTTCCTTAGTCGCGCTGTTTTGAATGCTTGCTATGTTTTTTCTAAGTTTTTTAACCGCTCATTCACGTATTCTAACGTAACTCTCGCTTCCGGAGACTTGCTGTAATTGCCTTGCACTTTGGTGATTTGTTGATATATAATCATCTTGCAAACTTAATACCTCATTCATATTCTCCATCTTACTTGTTAGTAGACGTGGATTATATACAGGACAAATATAATATCTGTTATTACTGTTATTGTTACGCAATAATAACAGTTACCAATTTCCGTTATTAAATAACAAGCGTTATTTTTTTTGCAATTTGTATTTTTCGCGTTATAACACTCGATGCATCTCCTTTTATTAACATTACATACAATGGGTGTGAGCGAGATAAATTAATCAACGAAATAACAGATAACAGATCTAATTAAGAATTCGCTTTTCAAAGAGGTTTTATTCTTAATAAACGACTTACTATAATTTTGGATTTATTTAAATAAATACTAGATGTGTCTCGTTTTAGCTTATGATAATATTATACAAAAGACAAAGACAAGAATACTTATTTCATTTTTATTGGCTGTTCTGTTATTTCAAGCTATGTTAGTGACCAGCTGTTGTCGAATACTGAAAATGTTGATTGTTGATAGTGGTTGGATAACTTGAGTATAGTGAATTATAAATGATATTTTATAACAGATATAATGACATCACAGAGAACAACTGTTATCTGCGAACACTTGTGATTTATATATGTTATGATTAATACGCCTTACTCCTACTTGTTAGTGTGTTTTTAAATATTCCACACAAATTACACAAAGCACTGCTCTGTTACATTTCATGCAGAATTGAAATATCCGGCTCCAAATACCAATGGCTACATAGATGATTCCGTTCAAAAGAAGACACCTTATATTGAGAAGTAACCGACTTTTATTAAGACTTCTATGCACATTGTCAACACACTGCCGTCCACTCATAACACCGGGTTTTATCCTACCCCCAGCGCCATCTAGCGGACTCTACGCGAAAACCCCTGTTTTTTCATTTTATTCTTTTCTTCTATCATGCATCGCTTTTTTTGCCAAAAGTCGTCGCATAGTAATTTATTTTCCTTCTCTTTTTTCACACTGTTCAGCATTTTCTGTTTTTTAGCACATTTTACAGAAATTTTTGTTTCTAATGATTTCTACTTTCCACTTACTGTTCCCTATTTATTTGTTCCTCTATTTATCTTTACTAATTTTTATTTGCATTTCTTACTTTAATTTCGTGTTCTGTTTCATTTTATTTCTTACGTTAATAACGTCTCCGCCAAATTCAAGAAATATGAGACGTCATCGTCTAAGCTCATCAATATATATACTTTACACTTTGATAGTTTAGACCCAAATTGAAAATGTTAAACAGACTTTCATAGAACCATATCTGCGGTTTACTTTCTGTCAGTAAATTGGCTTCACAGAAAAGATACTAGAAATACTTTGATAGACAACAAATGAAAATAATTTTCATTGAACGTAAATAACTTAACGATCTTATTTCCAATAGTAGCGATTAGGTATTGTTGAGTGTAAAATCTAGACGATAATGAATTGCGGCGCCTGGATGCAATTAGAGCGCGCCTTTTATAACTACGTTAATCAATACCTGTAGTAAAACGCCTACACACTTCACTGACTCCGCATCTGGGCTTTGTCTATGTAGCTTTGAGGATGCGACTTTAATAAATACTTAGTATGTAGAGAATAATGCTAGTTAAGTTATTAAAACTTAAAAACTCTCCCTCTTTTATCTACTAATGACGTAAAAGTTGCATCATCAACAAAATACAGAGATATTAATACTAGTAAGGATGTTCAAAATGTATCCTTAAGAAATATAGTTTTTCAATTGATTAATCATCAGCCGATAGACGTCCACTGCTGGACATTGGCCTCCCATAGAGATCTGCACATCGATCGGTTCACAGTCAGCACGTCCTCCGGTACCCATAAGAGCCCTGTTTTATAAGGCTTCATATGGAGGGATTTGGGCCATTACCCACCACGTTGGCCCATTGTAGGTTGGTGAGGCCAATGCGGATGGAAGGGGATTAGATATAGTTTTCAATTTAACTAAATTAAAAATGCTTTTACTCGCACTTGGCATGGCTGGTGAAGCAAGGGTTTGACTTCCTCCTTAAGAAAGTTATAAATCCCAATAATGAGAGCATTAAGAGGGAATATAAATTATTTGTTTTTATAAAAGGAAATTAATTACATGAAATTATTTCATTTAAAATAGCTGAGTATAGAGACTACATGTTGACGAATTTGTTCTCACTGGACATACGGAATTTTCATACAAAAAAATTGCCGTTATACAGTATGTTAAAAATAACCGCACATGCGTAATAAACCGTCAAAGAATATTAACGAGGAGTAATTTGTAGAAAAAAAAAACGGCTCGCAACAAAAAAAACCCTTGTCAAGTGAATTGTTTTCCGCCTGTGAGCGTGTGTATGTATGTGCCAAATTCATTAGCGCGTAATGCCATTCATCCCCGTATTCAGCGGCATTGGTACACGGATTCCAATTAACTCGTACCCGGTTCATGATGAGGGTGTATCAGATTTTTCTTTGATTGAATCACAATTATTTATCTCACAACACCAAGGAATTTAGGACTCGTTTCAATTAGACAATGAACAAGATAGATCGTACTTGTACTTATTGAAACAATACAGAACACACATAAGATAAACCTTGGGGTTGTGTCACAAAGTTATCTCTGTGCACAGTGTAATGAAATCTTTATAATTGGACAAACAAAAGAAATTATGTTTGTATATGTTATACCTATAATGTAACTTGAAATGTTGAATCTCCGCAAAGGGTAAGAAATATATATACTGTTTTTATGGCGGAAAATTAAATACGTATAAGTATACTATTATCATGTATATAGTTATTTGTCTTTAATTTATTTTTCTTTGACCTACATGCAAATTTTATATTCTCCCCTAGGGTGCCCGACGGAATTTGCATTTGTGCCGGTAGGTCTGCGATTTGTTCCATTAAGGTGTTACATAAAAAATAGATAAATGTTATACAAAGGAGGATCCTACTTTGTATTTACCATTCATAGATGTATCAAAATTCGATCTGTTTATTCCTCTATTTTTTTTTATAATTTTAAAGTCTTTGACCTTAACTTCATAACGCTCAAAAATGCTCGACCAAAATGCGGCACCAGAATCCAACTAATCAACTTCCTGTTACATGACAAGCAGCTACTGCGAAGGTAGATCTACGACATATATAACCTTGGAAAATATTATTGATTAATAATTAACTGAAGCCTTTTTTTTCAATATATTATATTTTAAATTTAATTACGCTTTGTTTGCTTTTTTTGTACTGTATATTTTAATTAAGTTACAGCTTACGTTAATGATATATAGGCAATTTAATATCCGGCACTTGCGATACAGATTTTATAAATCCAGCTTAAGGACAAGTATGATTTGTATATTTATTTTTGTTTAATAAAGACTTTTGTGTTTGTATATAAAAGCGGAAACAGTCTTTATCTACAGTAGTTTACATTTGTCGTCATGAATATTATAAAGTCCGGTAGATGTACAAAAAAATTAAGAATTAAGTATACTATTTTGCCCTCAAAGAAACTCATTTAAGAATACCGGAAACAACAGGTATAATTTATGTATAAAAATCTATCGATTGTTATTGTTTCCGTGTATTTCCAAATTCTCTGTATGGAATAGTACAGAGTATCAATTGCAATTATTCCCCTGTCTAGTTATTGAATATAAATAACTTAAAAGCTTACTTAGATGTGTATATTTTAAAGATATTTATTTACTTTCTTTGTATTAACTTTGTTGAATCAATAGTGAGCTTTGTTATACTTTCCATGCATATATTCTTAATACTAGCACTATGTTATGTACACGTTATTCTACAAGAAACTCCAACAAATTATCTAAAATAAAAAAATCGGAAACGATTAGCTTCCTGGTTAATCTTTACAAATGATTATAATTGACCTTATAATAGCTTTTAAAATTGTTAAGTATGTATTGTGTTTATGTTGCCATATATATAAGGAAGTGAAAGTTTTAAGACCATTGTAACTTATTTAACTCATGGGCTTATTGAAACATATATTTATCTCGGGAGGAATATCCTTAATGTGGTGCTTGATAAATATTTTAATTCCAAGCATTATTTATATTCACCACAACAAACATCCGGTTCCATCATTCTTCTTCAATTTTTTATCTGACAAATGTGATGGTTAGATTAGTGATAGTGATAGTTTTTATTATATACTAGCTGCCCGGACAGATTTCGTTGTATCTGTAAAGGTTTATAGTAAAAATTAAATAATTGTAACGACCATTACTTACAAAAATAAGTTTTCGATTAGAAACTGAAATACTTTATAAGCTTGATGACATTCGTTCTAATGTTTTATAGTATACAAAAGTTTTTGTTTAGTTACTTGACGCGTAAACAAATAAAGCTCACATACAACTGTCCTTGAGAGAAGTATAGGTTTTCTAGATTAACGCCGCAAATGCTTAAAGACTGTCCTGCGATTTATTTAAATATATATATAGAAAGATTACTAGACTTAAGTGGCAGTGGACAGGGCTCATTGCTCGGAAGATTGACGGTTGATGGGGCAGTCAGGTCCTCGATTTGCGCCAACGTACCGGTAGACGTAGTGTTGGGAAGTATTCTACATATATATAGTCAGTCTTCCGAGCAACGTCCCTTTGCCCTGTCCATTGCCACTTAAGTCTAATAATCTTTTGGTCTATATCGGTGACCTTAGTTCTTCTGCGGATCTCCATATTTCTGATTCGATCGCATAGACAAAATACGAGCATAGCCCTCTCCATTACTCTTTGGATAACTTTGAGCCTTTGAGGTGGATCGGCGATCTGGTGAGAATTGAGAGAACCCACTGGACACGAGCAACGCATGACCGATCAATGTAGAGATCGTTGGGCGAGGCCCATGTCCAGCTGTGGACGACTATCGACTATATGTGATGATATATTATGTATTTATATATATAAAGCGATGAACGAACGACACCTAAAAAATCATGATTAGTTCCTTCCTTGCTTTTTTTGTGCGAATATCATAACAATGCCCGCAATCAACTAAGTTCTAAGAATGATTTATCCGACGATCGATCTAATCGAGATGGTACAAACTAATTTTTAAAATTGATGAATACAATAGAAATATTTTATTATAAGTTTTAATCAAATGGTATTCTGTGGCAGTAACATCAAATTTCATGAGCGAGATAAGGTAAGAATCGTTAGCAAAATTGGACGCTGCGAGGCCATTGCTTTCGCTTCAAAGGAAGCCCTTATTGTTTCTAACTTTTATCAGATAATTAATTTTATGTAGTTAACATAAAACAAAACGTTGGGACCATTTTCATGACATCAGGTCCCATTGATCTATATATATAATTATTTCCTTGAAAATTTTTATTTGCTAGTAAGGAAGTTTCAAAACAATGCTTGCATTATTGTTCTTACTATAGGATCTGAGGAAAGTTGTTTTGTTGCTTTAAATCATACTTCTACTTTAATGCTATTAAAAAATCATAAAAAATATTATCGATATATTATACTTTGCCTACCCTTCATCTATTAAGTGAAGAAACTAGTAACAAAATGCCTCGACTTAATTCACATCTTTGCTCATTGTGTCATGTCAACTTTACTTATGTATATATCAGCATTTAAATTCATATAATTTATAAATAAGTAAAATAAGTTACCGATTTATCCCTACAAGGCGTAAAATTGAAATAATGATGCTTTGTGGAACACATTACAAAAGACTTATGTCTGACAGTGGATGTCCGACGATCGAGATGAGGATTATAATTCACATAGATCAGTCCTTACTATTGTCTAGTGATCTGCGAAATTAAATTAACAAGTTAACTTAGCAGATTCTCTCTCAAGGCATTAAGCTATTGATTATAGGGTTGAACAGTTTTTGGTTTGCTGTCGAAATATCTCTATAAACTGTTACATAAACGGAAAGCACAAATGCTTGTATATTTTGCTCGCTGCTATTGCCGTTGGCAATGGTTCACCGTTTGGCTTTCATGCAGATTTATTGCCTCCAGCATACATACTCTTCGATTCAGGAATATTTCATTTGACCCTTTTTAAACGCGTCACCGATTTATTTCCCTTTTGCATTGGTCTTTGCTACTCTATTAAAGTTAACAGTCCGTTTGCTATTGAGGTATACAGTTTCATTTTTTTATTTATGAATACAAAGGTTTTAGAAGCATTCATGAATAAATTCGGACACTTTTTTTTTAATCTTACTTCATTTGAAGTATTCGTTTCAGTTGTCTATTAACAGAGGTAATGACTAGTTGTTCAGAAAACTGAGTATACATTTAACGAAAGTCTTTTGTCTATAATATTTAAAAAAAAATGTAATATATTGATTATACATAGAGTAGTTATTATGAAAAGAAAAAATTCTGCCCAAGATAGACTAACAAAGTTGAAGAATAAAGATGTATCCGAACCAGAGACAGTGTGACAGGTAAGCGGTTAGGCGGTGTACCGAAAGCATTTGATCTTTTTCTTACACGTCATCAATCACTGTCAAACTTTTAAATCATCCTCAATGATATTAAATAAGCCACTGGGATCACTTTGCCTAGATCGGTCTTTTTAAATGGTATCCATTTATAAATTCATACATTTACAAGGTTCGCCAAATTCATGACATCGTTAAGATTTTCTACTCATTTGCAAAGACATTGTTGGTGAAAGAATTATGGGCAATACAACAAAGAAGACATTAGGTAAGTAATCATAAACATTGTAATTAATCATTGTCTAAATTAAAAACGCTTACCTAAGTTATCTTCAACATAATCTTCCGACAAAATGTTCGTTCTGAGGCGGAGGCATAAGCCGTGACTGATGTGTACCGAGGGGTATCTAAGAGCGTTATACGAGTACCTTACATCTGTTTCAACTTAAACATTACTTAGCACGCTTTATGATTCGTTCGCACACCGTGAATTTACTAAAGTGACAAACGGTAAAGATTATGTGTAAAGATATAATGACATTAAGATGAATTGTATGAATTTAATCGTCATCATCCGCCTATGGATCTTCCGCTGAATCTTTTCCTAACTCATACCAAATGATCGATAAATTGATAATTAAATAGATTGATATAATTTTTAAGATACCGTACTAAATATTGTAAATGTTGACCTTAATTTAAAAAAGGATAATCCAGATAATCTTTAGATTGAAAGGTATTGAAAAGTTTGTATTATAATCACAGGTTTAAGAGGAGAAATCTTTAAGAAGACAAGGTTAGGGAGGGAAATTGTTCAAAGAAAGCTACAATTTTTTGTGAAATCTCCGGTTAAAATACTTAGTGAAATACCGATATTAAGTAACAGTTTACTATATACATTCACTCCTAACTTATTTTTGATGTTGCCTGGTTAAATTTAAATTTTCCTAACCTAATCGTATTTGCCATTAAATATCTGAAAGATTTTCCTCTTCTTTAACAAGTAAAAACAATTACAGGACTAAACTTACCTGTTTTTCTGGATCATGTAGATCAACCTTGCCAATTTACGGAAGGGAGAAAGTTAAGACCTTTTGATAAAGTCATAACGTCTGTATTAATATCGGAAAAGCAATAATCTATGAATTACAAGATTATTCTCTCCGTGTTATTGATACTTCAATAATAATAACTTGCAACGAAAGCTTGTTAACTTGATCGTTATTATTTACAACATTTCTTATGAAAATTAATAACAATTAATTGACTTATTAGTTAGTTTTTTTTATGTATTTCGTATACTCCGAAATCATACGATATTGAAAAAAGCAATAGAAAAATCTTAAAAACTCTGTACACTGTTTAACTTATTGAAGATGTTGATGCATTATGAAAATCACAATCTTTTAAAAGTTTCAAGTAGATAAATATTTAAACGATACTTCAGGGGTACAGTAAATAAATTATTCAACGAAACATTCAATGGAACAAGTGTTTTGAAGCCACTTGTTAGCGGGCAACGTTTGTATTAGATGGATCGAAAATAAACAGGCACTATTTGATTCTGTAAGACCTTCAGCCACATTAATAATTCTCGATGGTCCTGTATATTCATAAATAAACCTAATAGGTTGTTAAATCCTTTTTGTGCTGTAAGACGAAAGGCTCTTAGTTCGATTCTTTGCCCATAGTATGAATGATTGTAGGATTTTTAGGTTTGCTATTCTTGTACCCTAAATCCGTCGCCTTGTCAGCATTCCTCTTTCAGGTATTACATGTAAAGGCTAGAGTATTTCGGATGAGCATATGAAGTATATAGATGAACAGAGCGAGCACATTGCACTTCATTGCGTTATTCAATGGATCGATATCTCTGTTGCCCTTTAAGAGAGACGTTAATCTTTAGAAAGGTGGGTATGCAAGGTCGTAATGTAAACCGCAAAGTAAACTTGAGATACAAAGAGCTTTTACAGTTGCATGTTTGTAACGCAGATGACGTTGATGTTTGTTTTTAAATGTATTTTTCAGATCTATATATAGCTCGCCCATTGTAGCACTTAACAGCCTAATATATTGCTTTTGTAACTTCGTTACTCGGAGCTTTCGTAATCACATAAATTTTGATGGTGCTAGGATATTTTGAAACCGTGTCCTTACCTTACGACCCACTATCTATTTATCTTCTTATCTTTTACTATCTTCCGGTCGGAATAAATATAAGGGTCGAAGTACTCTCTATGCTATATCATCTTCTACTGTTAAGTGAATTAAAGTCAAGTATTGTAGATAAAAAAATGTACGATATGGTCGGTGGTTAAAATATTATTTCTTAAAACTAGTACATTCATAAAATTTATTAATAGAGAATAAGTAACCTTAAAGTATTTTGTCAAGGAGAGGCGTGAAGGTAGATGATTAAAACATTCGTATTATCAATTTAAGGATATGTATGTTTATATATAAAATAATAATCATAGTACATTTTCATAGAAATATGTACGAAATGAAAATGTCCTTTAAGTATATATATTGTTATTAATAAGTTGAATGTATCTGGATTCAATTTAGCGACAATTTGTTCTGTTAACGCCCGCCCTTGTAAAGTTTTACAACGATTACATCTGGCAGGGACTTGAAGCGGGCCGAGTGCCAGTACTTGGGTAATTGGATTTGAGGATTCCAAAATACAGCAGACTGTATGCTAAGCATCTAATATCTTTGTTATCTGCGACTACATAAGCTTTGGGATATTGATACTGTTAAGTTCTGTATATACAAGGGTATTGTGTTATATTAGCATTTGCCAGTGATTCCGATCGATTCGAAATCAAGTTGGTACTATCTTCAGTTGTATGTAATCAAGTTAAGTTTTAATTTGTAAAGTTTACTGTATTTTGGTTTGAATGTATTGTCACTGCTATAAATTAGTAGACCTTGCTTAAATATCATAAGTGAAAGATAAGTTAAAGACCGTCATTGTTTTCTAAATATAACCCCCAAATTTCAGTATGAAAAAGCACAACATAATGATTATGATTTCTTGAGAAATTATCAGAAATTAATACGTTATTTCATACTTTTCATATTCAAGTATTGATGTATAAATATTTTAAGTAATACATCATTGTTATTACGGGCGTATGACTTACGACCTGCAAGTAACGTGTAGTTCATATGCAAGACATGCATCGTGTCAAAAGCCAACTATCCGGCTGGTAAAAGTCTAACTAGTGAACCAAGAGTCTATATAGTCCAATAATGGAATCTGCTAGAGGCAGTTGGTGCTTGGAACAGATCTAATTCCAGCTTTGAGGTTGTTATGCGTTTGATATATGTGATGATATATTAGTTGTAAAATTTGATCGGAATTGGAACTTTTAATCACCGATAGTTACCAGACGCCATTTGCTGTTTGTGCTATCGCAATATACATTTATAAAGGTCATTGAACATTTATAATTTATATGAAAACGCTATTGTCACGAAACTATAATAAAATATGTAAAACAGTAAATGTTTTACAATGTTAATAGCACCTAATGAACACGAGACCGTAATGAAACGTTTATTTAAAACGAAGCTATTTACATAAAATCTAAATCGGAAACGATTCTCAGTAAAATTGTTCAGTCGAATATTTCCGTTAGGACACATGTGGCCAAGGCGGGGGTAGGATCGGAACTGGCCAATGGAGTTTGTGTTAGAACCCTCCCGAGTATTCCCCCATTGTGTAATACAAGCTGTCGCATTTAATAAAGTACAAATGGCGGATGTTCACAGACATACAATTATGTATATGAATTTTACCAGATTTAATAAACCATAAATACTTGGAAGAAGAAATTGGAGAACACCAATTTCTATTAAGAATCATGGAGATATAATTCCAACGGCTTAGAATTCCATTATTAACTGGTGGTAGGTCTCTGTTGCCAAAGCCCTGTAGACTCGGGCTAGTAAGAATAGGACTAAGGTAAGCCCTAGCCTGTAAGGTAGAAGGCGACTAAGAGTGTCTAGAAATTTCACGGGCGTTGAAGGTGGGGTCCCTATCGCTCGACAAGCGATCTGCGTGGAGCAGCTTAGTGATGGTGCCTAGGAAGGTTAAGCCTCTCCTCAGAGACGTGTTAACGCAAAGTGTAAAGAGGCATCAGTGCTTTCTATAAGAGATTCCGGACCCTCTTCAAATGCACTGATGCAGAGCAGCAAGGGGGTTTTAAATGAGTAAAAATCTCACATAACCCTAACTTCAGAAGCAGGGTATCTTTTGAAGATCCCCCCTCCCCCGAAACCAATAAAAAATTCTCTATTGTCTAAACTATCTACGTAGGTATCGCCGTAGTTGCTATTTCCGTTGCCAAACAGTAGCGTGCAAACATCACTGTGGTTGGGTTTGAAGGGCGTTGTATCTAATTAAATTTCTAGGGTGTCAAGACAACATCCCACGTCTCAAGGCGATGAGCACAATGTGGTGCAGTGTACGAGTTGAAGTGTGCCGGTAAATATTTCTTAAGATAATATCTTGAGAACATAGCTTTTAATATTCACTTATTAAAGTTAAAAATTACTATAAAATTTTTAATTAATTACTTATACACGATTGTTTTAAATGTTAATTATGAACTTTTGTTTAACTTTGTATTTACCAGTGCATTTCCAACAAGTAGGTCGATGACCGATGCACGTATGCTGGTAATCGATGAAGGCAGAGGATAATTCGATCCGTGCTTACCTGTAATCCTTAATGTGAATTCAGGACCGGAATAATGATAAGAGGCATAAACTGCCGGTACAATTAATTCTATCTAAATTAATTATATAAAACGATAATTTGTTTGATTTGCTTCTCCGTTAAGTCACCTTCAATTTCAATGAGGGTGTAGATGATGAATCTTACTCCCTTATGCTTTCATATCTTGACAGCAACAACACATCAATACAGTTATGACATCAGATTAACAACATAAGATTGGCATCTTGCTAAGCTGGTTTAATAAATCTACCAACGAGCAAACCTAACCTAACCTGATCGGTGAAGACAGAAGTCGCGCCATATTTCTGGAATACGGTAGGGGGGTAATTAGTAATGTAATAAAACGAAATCGGAGTCATTGAAGCCATTGAGTTAGAAAATAAGCTAATTGTAATTAAATATAATAAATAAACAATCAAAAGAAACAAAATAAGGAAAAACAAGAAAGAAGAAAGAAGAGCGAAGAAGGACGAGCATCCTGAAACTATGATACAGGAATGATTGTTTCAGGTCCCTCCCCCCCCCAGAAATATACGGAAGAGGCGTCTCCACTTCAATCATAGAGGATGAGTGAAAGAGGGAATTGGGATGGAGCAAGAAAGATTAGTACAGGAATGAAAGATAAGTAGAGTAAGATAGAAAAGAAAGGATGGAAGAGGAGAATGTGGAAAGTTAATAAAAATAGATGTTAAGTGATCCGGATAATTAGACCCTGACCCAAACTACGCAAGGGAATGCGTAAAAAAGAAACAAAAAAAAAAAAAAACCTAACCTAACCTAACCTAACCAGGTTAACCTCCATGTTTACTTCTAATTGTCTCTCTATTCACCTGATGATAATATTTGGCATAAAAGCCATTAATGTAAAAATATTTTCAGCAAAATTTATCTGCGATTCAACCAGTAATACACTGTTAAGAATTATTACATCCACCACTTAAACCATAGATAAAAACAAATTCTAGATAGAGTATATTTCTAGGTGAAGAGCAGCAGCATTCCTAAAGTTCATTTCCAACCTGCTAGAGAAGCCTATTTTCAGCAGAAGACATCGACAAGTAGAAATGATAAACTTCTATAGTTATCGCAATCTGTATTACTAACAATTACTATCAATGTTATAACAGCTTGTTTCCAACCCCTTTGTTATTGTTATAACAAAAAAAATCATTGTAACTAAATCTGAGACCTAAATTGTTTTATTATTATCGTCTACGTCAAACTATGTGATAAAATAAGCTTCTCTTAAGACCTAAAAGCGCCCCCGGAGGCTACGACTGACGTTTTATTACAGAGAGATTTATTGCTTTAACATATCCTCCACTGAATGGGTCAAAGTTCATTTCTGTACTAATATATTTTAAACAACATATATATCTATATATATTTTATTTATTCTATAGTGATGGTGAACTGGTGACTGATGGTAGGTGATACGCATGCCCATAAAATTGGATGGTAGACACAGCACAACGTTGTCCCTGCCGTAAGATATTAACTCTCATTATCCCAGTAATTACTCTAGCTGCAGTACCATTTAAACGGAACACAGTATTGTTTGCACATTACTCTATGACGGAAGAAATGCGAGCTGTGGTGGTACCTACCTAAACGGTCTTCGGCAGCCGAGATCCACCACCAGTAAATAATATTTCAAACCAAAATTTGGTCAACGAATTTCATAACACCAAAAGTTAAAAAAAAACAATTTCCCGGTTACATAAGCTTTACTAGACGTTTTGTACAATAAGTTGTTCAAATTTGACTTGGGAATCTTAGACTACATGTCTGCTTATCATCTTGTGGAAACTTTGTGAACAAAAAGGTTCAGCTCCTCATTCTTCATAGGAACAACAAAGGAGTGCAACAACTTGCCGGCGCCAGTGTTCCCGCACAAATACGACGTGTCTTCAAAGAAAGGGTGAATAGACCGCTACTAGGTTAGTGCCCCTTACGACTCCAGACCACATCTCCACTTAACATAAGTTGGGATCGTGGTCAAGTGCTAACCTTGTCGATTTAAGAAAAAATGATTTTTTTTTTGATGATGGTAAGTGATACGCCAGCGCATAACAATGTGACGCTAATTAGGATGGTTAATACTGCACCACATTGCGCTCGTCGCCTGAGACACAAGATGTTGATTAATTACCCCAGTAATTACACTAGCTAGATTAAACTGGAACACAGTAATATTAGCACATTACTATTTAGCAGCAGAAATAGGAGTTGCAGTGGTACCTACGTAGGCGGTCGCTGGGAATCAGAGACCTACCGATATTAAAGGGTGTTGTCAATTCTATATAAAAAATAAGTATATGATATATATATATATATATATATATATATATATATATATATATATATTATTATATTCGAATTATAAAGGTTTACTTTTTTAATTACTTTTTAAAGTAAAAGTTAATAAGTTAAAAACAACTGTAGTTATGATTTTCGTCGTTGCTGAAGCAACTGTTGACAGATAAAAGCTTTATTAATTTCTAACACTGCCAAAGTTCAGCGCTTGATTGCTGTGCTATATGAAATTAAAAATCTCTAGTACACCACTAAACTCCACTGCTGACATCACAGCATAGCCCAACTGGCAACACTTTCAAATACCCACCCCGGCATATGTTCGGGTTTCGATGCCAAACGAATGTCAGCGGGATAATTGGATTTGCGAATTTGTAAATTTTGTAGCGCGCCAATGTTTGTTTTGCGACAAGCAATTCCGGAAGTGCAACAAGTATTATGAAAAACTCAAATCGGATATTAACACTGTACTGTTACTGCAGCTCACGTTTCCACCGCCAAATGGAAGTGTGCAAACATTACTGTGTTTCAATTTGAAGGGCGTTGTAGCCAGTAAAATGATTGGGGTGACGAGACTTAACATCTTATGTCTCAAGGCGACGAGCTCAATGTGGTGCAAGTGTATACCACCCATCATCAGGTGAACATCTTGTTCCTTTCTCACTTCGTTGAATAATAAAATTACTGAGTTAACAAAACAACTCATTATTTCCAAGGTCACGAGCGAAACGTTTTGTAGTGTATATCATCCTAACTAGCGCCACATTCTTATGGGCATGGGTTGTCATCAGGTGAATGTCCCACTCGTCTTATCGCTTCGTAGAATTAAAAAAAAAAAACAATTTTTGCCTCTGCAAGCGGAAATTAAAATACAATGACGTAAATCATTGAATGTTTAATTGCGTTTAATCCCCTTTGTTGAAGTTTAATTAAAATGGAGTAATTTCTAAAGGTTTACAATGAACTGACAGCACTGAGGGTAAATTCTTCCATCTGGTTTTAATCCCTGTGGAGTTTTGCTATTATTAAAATTATTTTATTCTTCCTTAGATGTAATTCACAGTTGAATTTCGCATCCGCATCTGCGCCAATTTTCCACAGGAGCGCCGCCCGAAGTAAGAATGGAGTTTGTAAATTTGTTACAATTTAAAACATCCACTAGGTTCACCTTTTTTTACTGACAGGGAAATTTTCAAAAGATACCCCAGGGAGACAGGGTTATTTGGGATTTGTATCCACTAAAACCCCTCGGTGGTACTTAGTGTTTTGCAAGACTATCTTGAATCTCCTGGGGAACACACCGTTGCCTCTCTGCGCTGTACCAAAGCACGTCGCGTGAAGTGGTGTATAACCCTCCCCCAAAACCCTCTCTTTGCTACGACAAGCACGAAACCACCTCGTACTTGTCGTTCACCCCAGATTCGTTTGCGTGGACAATAAGGGCTCTCACCTTCAAAGCCTAGAAACCCGAAAATACTTTTAGTCAGTCGCCTTCTATGACAGGGAGCTTAGTATATATATATATATATATAGTAATTATTAGTTATATTACTGTTGGTACTACTATCACCGAGCAAGCAAGCATATTATTGTATCTATTTAAAGCTATAGCTGTAGTATTAATAACTAATAATAGAATTTAACATTTCAATTCGATAAGCATTTTAAGTGTTGTGTAAACATCTTAATCGTCACTTCATAAACAGGCTATTCACTTATGTCTAGGTGCAACCTTACTGTTGTCATAGCGACGTCCCATAATAAAATTACTTGATATTAACAATGTTTCCTTTAACTGCATCAAACAAGTCCTAGGATTTATTCATTAGAAAAACCCTAAAATAGATGTCAATAAAATTTAATTGCCTTCAGTCTTCTGTAGAATTACCTCTTTATTATTATTTTTGTGATGATAAAGACAAAAACATTTATATCTATGTTGCTATATAGACTGTAAACACATTAATCCTTACTAAGCCTAGTACTTTTCACTACCACTATGTTATCAGTTATATAGTTCTTTATCTATATTATAATATTATTGAATGTGAAATAGCATTGTCTATATAATGTAGAAGATTATACATTAAGTTACATTGACGATGTAAGTATTCACTAGCGAACAATTGGCAGCATCATCCTTGAGATCAGATCATGAGTAATGTTTTCATAAATATCTCGCTGTATACCTTTGACATTATGTTCTAATAATAGAATGATGGATTAATAGATGGTTATAATAATATAACCATCTCTAATTTATTGTATAAAGCCACATTTAATTGTTCTTTTTAACAAGCTTTGACTTTATTAACTTAAAATGTAAAACGTCGGTCAACATAAAGAAAACTTAAAGAATCATACTTATTATGATATAAGGTTTAACAGCTTATTTAACAACCTTAGCATTACGAAAACAATTTTATTAAACTTTAGCACAAATGTACTTTTTTCATTATTGCATTATAAGTTTTTTTTATCTTTACAAACGTAAAATCAAATGTATTTCATTATCTGTGCTCGTAAAAACTCAAGATGACCTGAAGGAGATGTTTGCTTCAAATACATCTTATGGAAAATAAATGTATCAAATCAGGATTTTTCAGATTTTTTTGAGACTAATAAAGCTTATAACACTAAGATTATTTATCTAAGGATTGAATCCTGTATGGTAATTATAGGATTAACTTTTTTTTTTAACCACAATCTTCTAATGTTAATTAACCATTAACATTGTAAAGTCTATATACATGGTGTCCGATATTCACTTAACTCCGACTATATAGTTATCGGTAATTGTTTAGTTAACAAGTGCAGTCAAAGTTTTGTTTTTAATACAGAAATTGTGAGTTCGATTCCTACTGAACTTAAGCTTCTGATGAAGAAAGAAATCGTGAGGAAACCGTCATATTCCAAGATCAGCAAACAATTAGGATGTGCCGTCGATCCGAACTTGACCAATGCAGTGAATTTGCTTTGATATTGGCATTGTAAGAGAAAACTGGGTCCCAGCAGTGGGAAAATTAGACGGACTGTGTAATTAAAGATAGGGTCGTATTTATATGAAAGTTATTGATTTAAATTGATTGCAGATACAGTATACATTATACAATAGAGTTGTTTTAATATTTCAGCGAACAAATGTGTGTACTTGTTTTTCATGTATTTGTTTTTATTAAAAATGGCTATATGTATGTAAATAATGTTTATCTAATAATGTTTTCATTACATTAAGCGTCGTTTTGTCTGTATATGGGTTAACGTCTGTTACATTGTGCGGAACAGAGCAAAAACTAAATTTATTAACACAAGCGCTATCTCTTTAAGCCCTCGGAGCCAGAATTACATTTTTGTGGAGCACTCCCTTCTTGTTCTAGTTTCCTACATTATAAATATAAGATAGTGACTTGTGTGTTATCTATATTAATAAAAACTAATGGTAAAAACAGTTCGTTATGAAGATCATCGGAGAAATGTAATTGTTTTAAAGATAAACTAAGACAACTACTCTTTTTATCATAAGATAGTCTATATTTTTTAATACTTGTTTCCCTTGCAAAATATAAACGAATTCCTTCACGATAGCGTAGAGATCAAGCTACGATCTATAGTTTTGATATACGATAATAAATGTAACATGAATAATGTATGTGACAACAAACAAATAGGAATTTCATACATAAATAGCTCCGAGCAATATCTGGTACATATTATAAATGCGTGAAAGAGACACGCCTTGAATGCAGCCTGTTCGCCCACAGTGCGTAGGCTTTGAAACCTGCAAACATAAACATGTTGCGACGGTGCCAATGACGTTTCAACTTAACGTTTATTTAAGCAAATAAACAAAGTATTAAAACACAGATAAAATTCCTCGTAACTCGAAGTAGAAACTTCGACAGATATCGAACATTCTCGCAACGAGAAGGAGACGGAGGTAGAATTCCTCGACCAGAATTTCTTTGTTGTGGAAAATATTTATACAAAAACTATTACTATCACTTCAACATATTTTTACTGCTTTCATTCTTATCAATACCTAGTATGTCACTAAATACTTTCCAAATAGAACATAATACGCTGTGTCGGGCTATTATTGCGACACTGTTCTCGTTGACACCCCACTTTATATATTTAATGGGGTTTGATGAGAACAAGTATAGTTTTTATAGAAAGCTAAAGCCTATTTATAACACTAATAAAGCCAATTAGTATCATAAATCTATTATAATGATTAAAAATTCGATTTAAAGTTAGGTACTAAATTTATCTCCAGATTAGGTCAACAATTGATTGTATTAGATAATAATTATGTCTTTTAAGTAATTATAAGTGATCAAAAGTTTTAAAACTTTTTTGATAACTTATTCTCGTTATTCATTAACAAACAAACTTTGCATTTTTGTACTTGTAATCTTAAAACTCTTACTTCTTACTTAAACATCGATATGATCAAATAATGAATAGACACAGAGATGGTATTTTGCTTGTAAGATCATTGGGGGTAAACGAAACTTAAAATTTAAGTTCCAACAAGTCGTAACGTGGCGTTGTATAAACATCCTAATTATCACCTGTTCTTTATGCGTTTCTCGAGTATAAAAAAATCGTAACACCGTTTCGATATAATTTCTAAACAACACTTTTTATGACCACCGCCTTCGTTTTAAGGTATCCCAATAAAAAGTAAGCAGATACCCCATTACGGAAACTAAGGTATACCCTTGGGAGCAAAGATCGGATCAAACAGAGGACCGGTTCGTCATGATCGGGCAAACATTTTTTTTTTCATTGTTCAAAATCGTAAAAGGTTGTTCGCACAAAAACATAACTAGTTTAGTTAAGGAGTTATGTACGACGTACATAATGATAAAAAACTCATATTATTTATTTAAATATGATCTATCATAACGAATTATAATGTTTTAGCAACAAAAAAGGATTAGATGTAGCGTTTAAAGGATGTTCATTAAGTTAGAAATCTCTTTATAACTAAGTTATGTGTTCATAAATGTCATTTTAGATACATCGGTTCCCAGCAGGAGCTGTGTAAAGAATTGATGTCAACTCGCAAGGTAGTAATCGATTTTATTTAATCTATGATAATCATGTGTAGACCACTTTATGCTCCTATTGCTGGCGATCGAAGCCGCACCTTCTAACAAGAATCATGGCTGTGATCGATAACGCTGGTTAAATGCAAATTGGTTGATAACATAATTATTTCAAGGCATGCCCGTTTCCTTCGTCGGAAGGTTGAAGTCAGTAGAAATCGAACAGTGACCATTTCAAATAATAAATCATGGTGTTCTTTATGGTGTCCCGTGGCAGATTCAGGATTTGAAATTCGAATATTTTTCTAACTGTTGTGCGGGGGACCGAGGAGTGGTAACAGTTTGGCGCGGCATTTAGTGCGGATTGGTCAGTCACGATGCCGCAGTGGACTGGTGCCTCTTTCTGTCAATGGAATAATTGGACCGTTTTTCTTTGAAAATTCTCGTGGAGCAACCGTAACTGTTGATGGTTATGTCTATCGCCGCATTTTTATACCGAAATTAAGAGAACATCCATCGAACAACTCTCACACGTGGGTTCATCAAGATGGCGCCACGCCTCACATAGCAAGAGCTACCATGAGCTTCGTCTCTCAGAATACTCTCAAAAGATTCCGCGAGTGTGTACGTCGCGATGGAAAACATTTGAACGGAGTGATCTTCAAAAAATAAAATCCGCATGCCCCGTACTTTTTTTATGACAAACATATGTATATTCTAAAATAAAAACATCCTTTAATTTAATTAAGAAATCCTAAATCTGCCACGGGACACCCTGTACCACACTTTCAAGTGGGCAATCACCACTAAATCCATTGCTAAAAAAAATATGTTACAGTCTAAAAACGTAATCTTATCAAAGTTGTAAAGGGATGATATTTATAATCTGTCTGCTCCAATTGTAATACAATATAAAATGATTTGAAATTGTTTCCATACTGAACGTGTTGTTACGAATGCGATGCTAAACCGGATATATTTCCTCCCTTATCCATAAAGAAAACATTACGTTTGCGTTTGTGTCCGGATATATAACACGTATGTGCACCTCCCGAACGTAGCGCCGGCGAAGGCGAATTGAATTTATGATTTTATATCGCGAAATGTGTCAGACGCCTGTCCAGTGCTCTGCTCTTATTGCACGTTGATTTAAAAAGAGACGAGCTCTAAAAATAGATATTGAACAGACACCCACCTATGCCCCTTTACACCAACAACCCTTTAGGCGTACTTTAAACATGGTTAATTAACACTAGTAGGTCTCTCTGTATATCTGCTTTACAACAATAATTATTTGAAAGATTATTTAGCAAGACAAATTACCAGGGTAGCGAGACTTAAAATCTTATGTGTTAAGACAACAAGCACAACTTGGTGCAGTGTATATCATTCTAACTAGCTTATTTTTATGAGCAAATGTATCGCTTACCATTAAGGGAATCGTATCGTTCGTCTCATCGCTCCATAGAGTAAAAAAACTTTGTGAAAGCTTTATTTTCATCAACAGCTAAGTGCTCCTTAAAGCGTAGAAAGGACCCTTTAAATTTTGGGGTACGATCATCGGCTCTGTAACTCACCCTTAAACGACAGTTATTATTTAGTATAATTCGTGCACATGATTGCTCTCTCGCGTTGAAGAGGATATTTCAGGAATTACTAAAATCTTTTGATGCAATTACAGTTATAGAATTAACATATATATACTTATTTAGATGTCTTCGTATTTTCTATGAAAGATTTTGAAAATCATAATTTTATAAGATTTTTCATTAGATACAGATTATCAAAAGTGTGTACTAAACGTCACTTAACTAAAGGTTCATTTATTAGGTACCCTTGAAAATAAATGTAAGTTACATGTCGACTACGCTAAAGGATACTTAGATGACTGTTTAGGTACAGTTAGTGATAACGACCATTATAGCTTTTATCATTAAAATAATTCAGGTGTATTATATACATTGACATGCCTTTGAGTAAGAAAAGGACTAAGCCATACCCTTTCTGTATAAGTTGGAACAAGCTTAGCCAAACCAGATGGGTTCCATCACAATAAGATATCCCTGAGACCTGGTAATAAATGGAAGAAAACCACCGATTTCAGTAGATAGCCCCTTCAGTAGATAAGCCTACAACTCTAAATTCATTTCCGAACCATAATCATCTTAAAGATCGAAGAAGCATCTTAAAGATTTCACATCAGATGAACTGTATAAAAGTAATTTGTTAGTGACTACTACTGCTACTACTAGTTGATAACTTTTGACCTTTTTAAAAAAATATATCAAAATGTGCATATAAAGAGGCTTTAAATTCCGTGATTTTTGGATTGTAATTTTTTTTTATAATAATTTATTAACGGAACTTAAACAAATAGTTCAATTGATGACTCGCTGGCTATATTCGTAGTTTGCTCTGTATTAAACGATTTCTGTTCTATAGAACCAGAGATGAATATACAGTCCATTTATATGTTTGCTCAATATGTTACTCAGTCTTTGAAACCTTTTTGGATTCAGTTAATAAAATTTCATATATATATATACCAGCTATTTTCTTCTCGCTTTTGCTGGGCGTAACACCCTTGCAACTTCGTTTGGGAAAGGAATTTTGTTAAGTCCATTCTTAGGTGGCCTACAATGACAGAAGCAATATCTCCATGAAATTTTGAGTCTTTACGCTTAATAGTTTTAAATCTCGTGATGAGTCAATTGATCTCCAGATATTTCCTATATATATATATATATATATATATATATACATAGGAAAATCCTGACAGTCAACAAAATTGACTGCTGTTCTAGTATCATTTGTTGTGGAAATTGAATAAAATCAGTGAATATTTTGTTCATAAACAATCCTATAATTATTACTAATTATTACGGAAATCAATGAAAATGTATGTGTATATTGAACAGCTGTTTTACATTAAAATCTTCTCATTAGTATAAATTTTAATTGTTATGGAAATTGAATTTAACAATGATAATTGCATGCATGGTATCAGTGTATACGGACTATTTGAATTCCGCGGCAACTTCACTCTATTGGCTGACACTGTTACACAACAAACCAATAAGCTATCGGCGACAAACTGACACACACTTAAGCTGTATATATAAATAAAAACGTTATGAAAAGGAGTACAAATGAAATGAATAATGACACAAATTGTCAGAAAGTTCACAAAAGGCGCAATTAGAAATGCCACAACAGCTTTATTACGTGACAGCACAAATTTTCCTCAGCGTCGGCGTTAATGCGCTTTTCGTAAAAACCTCCATTATGCGCTTAATTACAATAATTATATCCAAAAAGGTCCCATTTAAAGAGTTTTCATAACTAATCGTGGTATAAACGCTGATCCGCAATAATTTTAACTCTAATCTCCAGAGCATGTAGAGTAAAAATGTTGTTGGGTTTTAATTCAGATAAATATGGCATATAACTTATTTTACTTTCTGCTGGTTGGTCTCCCTTGCTGGAGACGGACCTGTGGACACCGCAACACATAAATCTACCACCAAACAGAAGTATACGAATATTACTGTGTTCCGGTTAAAAAAGCCCTGTTGCTAGTTAAATTGTTGAAGTAACATATTACCTACTGGGGACTCAATATTAGTACACTTGCCCATCACATTGATCTCATTGCCTACAGACACAAGATAAATCTCATTACCCTAGTAATTTTACTAGCTACAATGCCATTTAAACCGGAACACAGTATACTTGCACACTACTGTTTGGCAGCGGATAGAGCAGCTGCGGTAGTACCTACCCCGACTCCAGCAGCAAAGACCTTTGGCGAAGAATCAAATGACATTAGTGTACTGGACACTTGAAATATTTTATTTTTGCTTTTCAGTTATCCTCTAAACAACGGTATAATTTTCCTTAAAATTTTTTTAACTAAATAAAGTCGACTATTACACTAAGCTAGCCACTATAAAGGAATAATAAACTTTGTATGGTTTATAAATAATTATACTCTCCGGAAAACTCATATATTTATAACTTTCCACATTAGCCCGAGTGGAGTCGTGTACAATAATAATACATAATAAAAAAAAAACACATTGGCCAACTTCTTTTTGTACCGCAAACAAAAAAGTTCGAACAAATAAACTTTCCAAGGAAAGATCTAGCAACTTCTGCTACAAAGGAATAACGAAACCTTAAGGTTTTTATCCTACCGCAAATAAACTTAAATAGTTCTATTAAAACGATCACTGATACACAGCCTAATATTTTTTTTTTTAAGAAAAATGTCCTAACACTCAATTTCACGTTTAATCAAGTGATAATGAAAACATTATTGACAGAGTTCGCTGAAATCTCCTCAATAATGGCGTCATAGCGAAGGATTTACAGTATGGGAATAGTTACTATACTAGTAAGTTTGAAAATACTTACATCACCTTCCAAATTCCTCGAAATACCATCCATACATATCCTCGGAATCGAATTAAGGACCTTTTAGTTAAGGTAAGCAGTTAACTACGGCGCCATGGAGGCAGTTAAAATTGTGTAACATATGTTAAACTTGACAGATAACTGAAGACGCCGTTGTAGTAGTAAATGATTACCGCATCATTAGGCAAATGTATCACTTATTGCCAGGTGAAAGATTTTTCTATTTAAAAACAAAAAAAAATTGAAGGTAGGTAACAATTTATCTGAATATTTCAATGAGCGACATAGCAAACGCTTCCATACAGATTTCTATAGTAAGAGCGGTAGCGGAGAAACGGCTTTTTCGTTCAGTCGAGTTTTCTTTGAAAATATATCACAATTCATTTTTACTGGTGGTAGGTCTTTGTTGGACACTAGGTATCAGACAGTGTAGAAATATTACTGTGTTCAAATTTTTTAATCTACTATTGGCTATCGAAATTACTTTAGTAACAAACTTCCGTGCCAAAGCAACTTCTGAAATTTGGTGCTGTACGTCATCTTAACCAGCAACTCATTGCTATGAGAGTATTACTTATCTGTAGCACCAGATGACGTATTCGTCATATAAAAAACAATATTAGTCGTGTAAAAACCTGAAGTCTATATATAGCATTGGCAAAAAAAAACTTATTGAAATGTCAAGGTAATTATATATTGCGTTCAATACAGCTCACTGTCTAAACATCAACGTATTACTATATTGTTTATTTAATACTCTTAAAACTTAACTATTTTATTCTTATTTAAGTAATTATGAAAATCGTTAAGATAATCGAATGATACCTTCAATTATATAATAAACAGTTAACTCTTCGTTAAGTACAATAGTGCTAAGTCTCTATTACTTGAGACCGCCTAGTTAGGTACAACCGCTGCTCCTATCATTGCCGCCATACAGCACATTACATTACTGTCTTCCGGTTTGAAGAACGTTATAGCTGTAGCATTACCGTGGTAATAAAATTTAACATATATGTCTCAATGCGACAAGCACATTGTAGTACAGAGTACATCATCCTAACTAGCGCTACGTCAATCCTGCGCATTAGTCACCATCAAGTCACGACCGTCACTATCAAGCGAATATCCCGCTCGCGTTGTCGCTTGATTGAATATAAAAACTGCTTAAAGTTATAAGTAGATAAGTTATTAGCAAACATGTTGATACTATAACATTGCGATTTCATTCATAGTACATATTTATAAAAGATTTTGTTATAGTTATTGTTTTATCATGATCATCATCATCAGCGGTTAGACGTATTTTAACAACTTTTCCTTCGAAGATATATTTTCTCATACGTGATATAGAAGACAGAACAATAATGTATTGTCGAGTTTCTATTGGAAACGTCCATTACGTAACTAGAAGTCCTCATACTCGTATATAGAATAGTCTGACGACTATACGACGACTGAACACCAATAAAAGTACCTATTCCTAAGTAGCTAGATACCAAAGTTTTAATAAAATAGTTAATATATAACAATATCTAAAATACCGTGTAACATAAAAAATATAAATGAAATCCTGTATTAAGATATTTTCATAATTTAGACCATTCTATATAATTTAATTTATTGTTTTCAGCAAAGTAACTTATTTCAAAAAGTCTGAATTCCGTCTATTGAGTGGAAAGTATTTATTATGACGACAGTTCTGTAAGTCCCTAAAGCACATCCGTATATCTTTTCGGACAAATCTGTTTGCCGGATGCTGCTGTAAAAGTTTCGCGAATTGAAACAAATTCATCCCTTGAGCAACCGCGGAAGCTTTTTAAGCCTACTCTGTTTTTAGACAATGAAATAATTAACTTAAATTTGTTATAGTCATGCGACGGTTATTTTAAGTTTTAGATATAAAGTCAAGGTAAGAACGCAACTTATTTAATTTGGAGATATTCATCTTCATTGTTTATTACCAAAGAGCTTATGGTGAGAATACTTTATGCGAGATAATCATAGTGACCTTATGCTTTTGATATAACCTTCCAAAGAACCCTTAGTAAATATCTAAGCTATTTTTATGTATAAATGCTACCAGTCTTACTCAAGTTACTTAAAAGTTTTGAATATTCGAATTTATAAGGTTGAAGGTTATATAACCTTCAAACTCATTCACCTAAAACTTATATAAGCATATATTTCCACTTTATTTAAAGTGCATCGGAATGTACCTATGTCCTACCACTAACAGCTCCACTGATAATGCTCTGACTCACATTCGATTAATACCTTACTGCGTAGTGCTAGAGCGGGCAGTAATAAACTTAATGTAAGAGCATAAAGCGTTTCTAAACACAGATAAACGCAATCGCAAACTACTTACTATATACGCATATTTCAAACTGTAAATACTACGGATCACATTATGATTTCATTAGCCTTGAGATAACAAATCTATTATCTTCTCAAATAGGAAAAACGACCATAACTTTTCAATGTATTACAATGAAGCCGTGGGGTGAAACTTGCAGAATGCTAAGGCTATATGTTATAATCCTGAACACATCAATTCTATTTGGTAGGTCAGCCAAGTTAAGTTAACTTCACAGCATCATAGACAAGTACCAAACTAGGTATTTTCATATTGCAACCGCTTAACAACAACGCCAATGAAGAAAGAAAACTGTAGATTATATAACCTAAAGTAATGGTTCAAGGATATTTAAGACTAAGTTATTCTTTACATCTATTTCTTATTTATGTCATCATCAGCCGATAGACGTCCACTGCTGGACTTAGACCTCCTCCAAAGATCTCGGCATTGATCGGAGAATATTTCTTAATTACGTAAATACTACATATGAGGTTTTATATTATATGTGCATATTTAACAGTTCTCATATTTGATCCTGATAAGCAAAATGGACATTGGAAAGAAAACGTGGTCCTGATCCACGGTGTAATTTTTTTTTTATTTGATGATAAGTGATACGCGTACCCGTTAACAATTTAACGCTAGTTAGAATGATATACATTACACCACATTGTGCTCGTTGTTTTAACATATAAGATATTAAGTCTCGTTACCTCAGTAATTTCACTACGTAACCTTCAAACTGTAACACGGTAATATTTGCACGCTACTCTTTAGCAGATATAAGAGCTGCGGCGGTACTTACCTATATGGTCTCCGGCAACAGAGACATATCACCAGTTAGTGCACCATGTAAAGTAGTGGACTGAGCTTAAATAACATCAAGTTCAGGCCGAAGAAGAATGAGAAAAATAAGATCAGTTTCCACAATGACCATAAATCTGTGTGAAAAAGGTACATCAAGACATTGATTATATAATCAACGTGATTATTATGCCAAAAGTTTTTTAAGGTTAGCAACACAGTTCATTCATAAGGTGTCCTCTTCAAATTGAAGTTTGAAGATCAGATTTAGAAAACCAATTCGATCCTCAGTTAATTTTAAGTGATTGTTTTTAAACCCGGTCCACTCGCTTATGTTGCCAAACCATTTCTTGCGCTGTCTACCAGGTGCACGTTTTCCATGAATTATGATCCTCTTTAAAGGTGTCCGAAAAATGCCACCTTTCTTCGCATGAGGGTTGTCATCAGCCTATATTTGCAGTTAGCTCTCTCAAGGGCGTAAGTAATACAGTTAGGGTTTTTTAACTAATATTTTCGCTTGTCATAGATAATTGTTTTCTGTATTAATGTCATAAATGGCGAACTTCCAAACCGGTCTTTTGGTATTTCAGTTATTAATTTCACCTCTCCTTATTAAAGAACTACTGCGTAATGATTTCGAAGTAAAAAAAAGTTTTGGAGGTCCGCCAACACGAAACGGTGATACATCTAAAATGTGAAACAGAAATCCGCTTAATTATATCGGAATGTATCATCCTACATTACATATCAGTTTCTATGTGATGAATAATATTTATTGCATATGCCGTTTATCAACGTTTATAGTGTCATCGCACACATGGGGGTACTGCCCCTATTCAATGATATATCAACAAGGAAAAAGATAGATATTATAAAGAATATATCTAAACGTAAATCTTACGGAGCCTTCTACATACGAGAGTTTTTATAATTTCAATGATCAATATCTTTTAGACACGTTGAAATACTTTGCTATATCTTCTCCTAAGATAGCTATTGATCAGTCCATTGAAAACGGCGCTTTACATTAGATCATTAAAATGGTACAGGCAAGCAGTAATCGACCTTATTATGCACGCTGTCGCTGTGAATAGGTCACATCCGTTTCGAAATGTGGTAGCATGAAAAATTTCAGTTACAACATTCTGAGTACAATTGGTAGATACCAATTATTCTCGGAATGTTGTTTCCTCGTATGAGAGTATCTACTCACCACCTGATACACCAATTAGGGCGGATACAAGTAGAGGTATACACAAATATCAAAAGAAGGAAACGCATAAAGTTCGATAATACTGTGATGAATATCACGAGCGCAAACACAAAAATGTTCGAGCGCCAGTTAGCGAGGATCAAAGCCATTGGTTACATACTCTAATATGTTCACATCACAGCCACATCTTTGTATGTATTAAACTTTAATATAGTTTTTTTTTACATAAATAATATAACCTTTTACAACGCAGATCTCTAGTATCGACCAAACGAGAAGTTCATTGCCCTCTATGTATATATAGGAGATATCCAGATTCATTAAGTCATCACGAGATCTCCGAAACTATTAGACGTAAAAACTCTAAAATGTCTTAGAGATATTGCTACAGCCGTTTAGAGGTCAGCTAAGAACGGATTTCAAAGGGAATTGCAAGGGTTTTACGGCCAGAAAAGCAGGCAGGGAACAGCTAGTTCCCTTTTGAATCGCACCATCAAAATGAAAAGTGCACTGCTGTCGCTAAACACTGATGCACTGATGCGTTAACCTGAAACTCAATGACTGGTTTTTTTTTTAAAGCTCTCGCCCTGCGTGTTTTGGGTCAGGGCTTTTATTTATCCAATCAATCATTTACCATCATTTATACTGTATCTATTTCTCATTCTCATCATTCATTCTTCCTTCTTTTATTCTCTACTTATCTTCCATACTTTTCCTTCTCTATCATTCTACATACCATTTCCTTCTGTCATTCGTCCTCTCTTCAGATGTGGAGACTCCTGGTGTGTATTTCTGGGGAGAGAGATGAGGGGGGGAACCTGAAAAGAATCATGCCCTGTAGCATGTTTGTCTTCCTTACTTGTTTGTTTACCTTTCTTCTTCTTTTTATTATATTTTACATTGTTTCTAATTACATTATTATTAATTACATTTATTTCCTTACATTTATTACATTTTGGCTCAATGACCGGTTAAAAATCATTTCAATCAGCAGCTTTATATAATCTCATTTGAATAATCTGCAAGTGAGCTTGAAATCAACAGAAGTCCGAGGATGCACGAAAAGACGTCCGATATGCATTATTTAAGGCTACCCGACGAAGACGAGGCTTTAAGAGTGCATGAATATTTCATTATTGGGATTTAAGACGTAGTAACAACTGACTTTACTCCCGTGCTCTCCGGTAAGATGTGATACGTTTTTTTTTTTGTTTTCGGATTCCTCGTTTTATTTGACAGTTTACGAGGGCCAAATTCGGAGGGAACTTTTTACGTTACGAAACCATATGTCACAGACAAGGTGTTTGATACATATTAAAGAGGCGTTTCCTGCGCGAATATGACAGGCTTTCAGACAGTTCAAGAAACCAGTCAGTGTGCCATTTAAAGCTTTCATATTTCTGATAAGAGATGGTAAAATGTACTGAAAATTATACTTATAATAATAACTTATTTCAGGCTAAAGATCCATAGTTATATAACAAACAGCTACCACAAAAATGCTAATAGAATTATCTTCTCTTCTTAAAGTACCTCCCCAACTAGTGAAGGTTGGCGATCAGCGTGGTACAGCCTTTCGATCTCTCTGGTTCAGCGGAACAATTCGGACGCCTCAAATATGCCCGTCCATTGCCTAATATTCCTCAACCATGACGTTTTCCTTCTCCCCACCTTTCGTTTCCCTAATCCTTCATCCATTACAATCAGCCGCAGAAGATCATATCGTTGATGACGGAGTACGTGACCGAGGTAGGAGTTTACGTTTCTAAAACGTATACGTTCATGAGAAACGTACACGTATATGTTGAAGAACACCTGATTTTAAGCGTCACTCTCTTAGTCCAGCTAATGGGCAACATACACCGGAAGCAAATGCCATTCAGTATACTCTACGTACAGTCATAATGTGCAAATTTATAAAAAAAGAATACTTGTTACTGGTCGTAGGTATCTCTCGCTGGAGAAAGTCTAGGTAGGTACCACCCCAGTTCCTATTTCTGCCGCCGAACAGTACTGTGCAAACATTACTGTTTAAAGTTTAAAGACTTAACATTTTATGTATCAAGGAGACCAGCATGAAGTGTTGCTATATATATCATTCTAACTAGCTCTAAATTGTTATGGCCGTACGTACCACTTATCATCAGGTGAACGTTTCGCTCGTAAACTTAACTACATCTTCGATTCGATAATGCTGTTAAGGTTCCAAGAAGACCACGTAATTACCAGCCACGACAGCGCCTATTAATGCTAATTAATTCAGTATACATAAACTATGTAGTTGATAAACGGCGAGTTAAATATTCTATAGTAATAAAACTGATCTTTATAGGATGTAAAGGTTATTTATTCATTGAACAGCAAATGCATTACCATGAAAGAAGCTATCAGCGCAATTCTATACTGATCCTACACAGCGACTCTTAGTTATCAGGTAGGATTACTTTATTCCCCTCCCCTATAATGTAGTCTTATTGCACAAAACAAACGTATATGAATATAAACTACAAGGGTATCATTGCCTCTCTGATGAGTGAAGACGAAAGTCGTGAAGTATTCTTGAAATACTGCAGGAGAGTGGTGGGAAAAGTGTTGGGGAAAAATTAAAAGTAAACAAACAAAAATAAATAAACTATAAGAAAGAAATGTAAGAAACGCAAATTGTAATTTGTAAGTAGTAAATAATAAATGTAAAAATAAAAATAACAAATAATAAAGAAGGCAAATGTCAATAAATATAGATGCAGCAAAAGATGAAGAAAGAAAGTATATGATGCTACAGGGAATGCTCTTTTTCAGGTCCCCCCCCACCCTCTCTTCAGAAGGCGTCTTTACTCCAAGAGGATGGATGGAAGAAGGAAATGGAATGTAGAATGACTGAGAAATGATGTGTGAGTACGAAAGATAAGTATAGAATAAAAGATGAAAGAATGAAAGACGGATAATTAAGGAAATAGAAGTTAAAAATAATGATGGTAAATGAAATAGCGATTAAAAGGCCCTGACCCAAAATACGCAGAGAGAAAGATTTAAAAAAAAAAAAAAAACTACAAGGGTAATTTAATATGTATGTCATGTCTACTTTATCTTCGTTACTCTATACGTAAAACAAGTTTGTAACTCTTCATTGATCACTACCTATCGGAGATATATCCAGTTGGGTAATGTATGGATTGTCAATTGGGAAGAATATCTTACGGGAACGTATTTCAGCAATGGTAGGCACACTCATACGATCACGCTATCCGGAATCGGATGAAACGTTTGCGAGAATATCCGGATAAACTGGAATCTGTTGTTGCGATAAGAACTTTAACTATGCCTGTGGAATATAGTTAAAAATAACTTTGTACCAAATATAATTTAAGATGAATGAGATTTGATCAGTGGATGTTTGAATTTTGTTTTCATTACTTCAATAAACGATAATAATTTCTTACAGTGTCCATCCTGTTAAAAGATTTTCATACAAAATAACTATAACATTTTTTTTTTAATTTAACAACGAGACGAGCTGGACGTACACTTGATGGTAAGAGACACGCCTGACCATAACAACGTGACTAGTATAGGATAGTATATACTACACCACATTGCGCTCGTCGCTTTGAGAGATAAGGTAGTGAGTCTCGATGCCCTAGTAATTATACTAGGCACAGCGCCTTTCAAACCGGAACACAGTTATGTTTGCACAATACAGATAGGCAGGATAAATATGCGTTGCAGTGATACCTCTACTTGGATGGTCAGAGACCTACCACCAGTAAATCTCAATGATGAACTGTTAAATTTAATATTGCATTTTTAATAAACATTACTCTGTAGATATAAAGAAACAGAGATAATTAAAAATAAATTAATTAGAAGTAAATTCATAAATTATTGCTTAAGAATATTTAAGATAGTTAACAATAGAAATAAAGATAAGTAAATATTACTATATATATATATAAACATTCTGTGTATTTCTGTGAATATTAGAAAATAAGTAGCATAAAATAAAAACATAAATTGCCTAAGTTAGTGGTGAATAAGTTGTTAGTAAATGTTGTGAAAATGAAACAATAGGATAAGGTAAATATTGGGGAAAATTGAAAATAAATAAATAGAAAAAATATATATAAATATGTTAAAATTTACGAATACATTACTTCAATATTAAATCAGTTGGTAATTTTTTGAGTATTAATGGTCCATTGTACGGCAGAAAATGTATTCAACCATATGCCCCTTCATTATGATAATATTAAACGCTTTATATTTCCTGATCGATCATGAAACGCTTTTCATTAGCATGAAAATCCTGATAATTGAAGAACATTATTAATAAAAAAAAAATCCTGTTTTAACATATACTTTATAGCTTACATATATTAACGAAACTGTAAAGTTCTGTTTTATTTAAGTGATAAAAGGGTAAGAAACAAACGCATAAATGTAAGAGAACTTTAGGGGTGTTATACCCACGAGGGTGTGAGCAATGTCCTGTTATATTTCTTATCCGATAGTTTTCAACGTCGTATGTCAAGATAAAGCCAAAGGACAGTTTTATGGGAAGCTTTGTTAGAAACAATATTTGATAAAAACTTTCTGTTGGCTTGCTTGGGCATAAGTGAGGGTTCGGTATACATCGGTCACTTAGATTGTAACTCCCGAGGTACTAGCCTCATCGGCTCTTTATCAACTCTATTGAAAATTTCCTGTAGGTTAATTACTACATGAGATATGGACTGTAACAACTCCTCAATCTAACCATGAAGTGTTGATAATGGTCCCAAAATTTTGAGATTTTCTTTATCGCGTGGTAACCTAGAACAAACTAGCATTTCTTGATGACTTGCATAAATTGCAATAGATATAAAAGCTCTTAAAAGTTTTTATGCTTAAAGTTGCGAAGCATTCCTGTTCAAACTTAGTTCAATAGTAAGTTAAGTTCAATAAAGAATTAGTCTCGTTGTTTCTCTACTCAAATACGTTAAGTTTTGTACTGTTACAAGAACAAAGATAAAGCAGAAGAGAGAATATAAATATAAATTTTCCGTACGTTCGATTAACCGGAAATAGATCTATAATGATTCTTAAAAACATTGTTATATAACATAACTATGTTAAATATAAACAGGACCTGTGATTCCTTAATGTAAATTACAACCTTACAGATTTAATTGAATTAAATTGGTAGATTTGATATACGGTTCATTATAGAGGGATGATGATATTTTTTTTATTCTACGAAGGAACTGGCGGGTCTTTCAACCGATGGTAAGTGTTACGCCGGCCCATAATAACGTGGTGTTATTTAGGATGACATAATCCACACCCCATTGTGTTCGTCGTCTTGAGACATAAGATGTTGAATCTCATTAGCCCAGTAATTTCACCCACCGACGCTGCGGTGGTACCTAAGTAGAAGTTTTCCGGTAACAAAAACCTACCCTTAATTTTTACCAGTAAGTTGCTTCTAAACAATTATAGTGGCAAACGAATACTACTATTTTCTTGAGATTCTGTCTCAATATTCTTTTTAATGGCTTCCTTCCCTCATATTGTTATGTTCAGGCTTATCACTTACCACCAGCTGACGTTGAATTACCGTCTTGTATAAAATATATTCGTGAACAATATACGAATGACTAACCCCGTCGATTTATTACTGCCGACATCACCAACACAGCCCCTATTTGATATCTTAAAAACAACTAACGGAACCATCTTAATATGTGGAAGCAGTAAAGTTCCGTTATTTATGCCTCCGACTAACACACACACGGCTGAAGTTAAGCGATTTCTGACTTTATCCTAAAAATATATTTTTTTATGTAAAACTTCTTTTATTCAACTAAACGACGATACGAACGGAGCGATCACTTGATGATAAGTGATTCATCTGCCAATAACAACGTGGCGTCAGTTAAAATGAAATATGCACCGCATTGCGCTCGCCACCTTTAGACATTAGATATTGATTATCCTTACCCCAGAAATTTCACTAGCTTGCAGCGACCTTCAAACCGGAACACAGTAATGTTTGCACACTATTGTTTTAGCCTAGAAACAGGCGCTGCGGTAATACCTACTTAGACTGGTCTGCACCAACAGAGACCTACGACCAGTAAGAGGTTTTAGTTTGACTTTATAAGCTTTAAGTTTCGTTAAGTTTTCTTGAAGAGAATTGTACTTAAATTAGTTGTTAACACATTTCTAAAATAATTAATATTATGACAATCAGCTCTCAGCAACCCGCATTAAGCAAGCGTGGTGGGAAATGGCCCACATCACCCCATATAAACGACGGCTTCTAGTGCTCGGCGATGCGGGCAGCGCAGGTCCGATCGATATGGGGATCTTTGTGGAAGGCCTATGTCCAGCAATGGAAGTCTATCGGCTGATGATGATGAGAATCACACAGTATTATTACACAGATAATAATATATTTGTAAATATTTTTCTCAAAAAATACTTCAGTGCAGTAAGGATCTACTTCGCTAGAATATCATTTAAATTTAGGTATAATATTACTTAATGATCTAGACTTGCTCCGACACTATTAATTCCTAGTATATTCATGTTTCCAATATTTGTTATTGTTATAAATAGCATCTGATACGCAGAATGAGAGGTTTGTGGTTAAGTTACTGCATCGCTAATATTTTATTGTGAAGTAACAGTTATACTTAAGTATTTGTGTAACATTAGAATAATATCTTAATTGTATGTATTCGCTAGTTTATTTATAATATAGATAGATCTAAGTTAACAGGTTTATTAATTTATTTATGATAAAGATCGTTATAATCCATCGTTTGTTAATACTTAATACAGCAACATAGACATTTGTTAGAACTGAATATTTATAAAGGTAGTCCTGCTAAGAAGTTTACAAAGCAGGACACAAAGTTCCTGTCTTCCAAACTCTCTTATTTCCACTGATTAATCTTGAATCATTCTTTCAAAGGATTTAATAATAATAACCATACTTCTCACAATAACTGTCACTACGCCAGAAACCGTCTAAATACCAAGACATCGAATATTTCTACTGCTGACCAGTAGTGTCTAACATTACTGTCTCCCGATTTGAAGAACTAATGAAATTACCGGAGTAAGTCATGGCGTCGAGGCGACGAACGTAGTCTAGTGCGGTGTATATCTTAAGCGCATCACTTAACAACAAGTGAACGCGTGTGTTCTCGTACAAATATGACGCAGGTGTCTCCAAGAAAAGATTGAGGCTGTTACTAATTTAACGTGCTTTACCATCACAGACATGATTACATAACACCATGTGGTATCGAAGTCAAAGCACTAACGTTCTTAATTTAAAAAATAAGTATTAAATTTGATAAATATTCAAATGTATGAATAGCATCTAACTAAATATCTTACGCATTGATATATCATGATCTGTTTTCATCTCGTATAATATCAAAGTCGATTTAGAAATCTCTAAATAGTCGTTCAAGTGGGGACTCACGATTCAGATATTCTGTGTAAATGTCATGTTGCGCCAGATATCTGTCCTGCAAGTTATTAATATTTAACGTGGGCAACGTGGACTAGAGCCAGTGTTTGTCTAAACTGTCTCCACTTCGGTTACACTATGCGATGAGCGCGTACATTGCGAAAACAAGAACATCGAAAGGATCAATAACCGGATGTACCTACAGGCTACGCCATCATGGATCAACGTGAAACGTTTGCTATAAAATCCCTTTAATTATAGTATATCAAAACAATTAAAAACGCTTAAAAAAATCTCTTACTCATTCTTTATAACTATCATCATCATCAGCCTATAGACGTCCATTACTGGTCACATGCCCCCCTGCCTGCATTGATCTATGCACATGTGAGGATTTGGGCCATTTCTCATCGCGCTGGTCTGATGGGGCTGGTGGACGCCAGAGCCTTGTTTGTTGATTAACAGGATGCACCACTAGCAGGTGAGGTTTACTTGGGTCCCGTGAGTTCTTGTGATGGAACACTTACATCCCTTATACCAATATAACTAACAATAATTTTTTTTGATACGTCTTCCTTGCAAAATGTCTATCATCATCAGCTGATAAGCGTCCACAGCTGCACACAGATTAATCCTAAAGATTCCCACATCGATCAGGCAAGGGTTCATATGGAGAGATTTGGGCCATTTCCCGCCATGCTGGCCCAACGCACGTTGGCAAATACATCTATAAACCGACCTTATTTTTTCGTACAGAAGTTTTTTTATCTTTCCTGTCATGACTGTTAACAAAATTCTTCTAAAAGAAATCATTAGAATTGAGAAGGAGAAGAAAGGCATTTTATATTTTTTGATGATGACGACTAAAACGTATTTACAGAGTAATTTATTTATCCGACGGCTCTGATGCACTGGAATTTCACCTACAAGACTGTCCATAATAATGTGGCGCTAGTTATCCACACCACGGCATTATGCTCATCACTTGCAGACTTAACTACGGTAAATGTCATTACTACTGTAATATCATTAACTACAACCGCCTTGAAACCGGAATACTGTAACTTTTGTATATTACTTTTTAACGACAGAAATAAGCGCTCCTGTGGTATCCAAGCTCCTAGACGGTATCCAACAGAAATCTACCACCATTAATATTCATTCCCAATCCCAGTCTTTAATTATAACCATTTAATTATTATTATTGTTACCCCACTACAAAGAACGTTTTCATAATGTAAGGGGTATGTATAAGTCTACAGATAACTTGAACCCTTAGGGTACTTAAAGAGATTGATATATATTATATTAGATCTTTGTCCATTCATGAAAAAAATAACTATTAAAACGTAGCAACAGGTATATATTTTCCAAATTATGAATAAATAAATAAGTAATGGATCGGTAACGAAATTTAAAAATATAACTTTAGCAACTAACAATTCTACTTAATTAAAGTATAAATTTGTAAGTTGAAGCTTTAGCATTCTCTAATGGAATTTTAACAATACAGTTATCCCATAAATTAAGTTGGTAGCAGTAGGCTTTGTCTAACGAATGGGTATCCTGGGAATAGACATAGGCAATGATCTAAGTTGTACCCCATATCTCACCCTGTCGTGATGTGCTTAAATAGAAATATTATAAATATCCAATTTTAAACCTTATCGGTGTTAATAAATATAGAGTAATGGTGATAACGCGAAACGAAGTTTTGGTGTAAGTCTGAAAAAAAACTAACCTTGCACCCCTTACAGAAAGTCTGTAAAAGTTGAAATTCTTCAAGTTATATACTTTAATCATGTTGATGATGGAAAGAAAATTTAAGATATTTTTTATTCGATTAAGCGACGAGACGAGCGGGACGTTTACCTGATGATAAGTGACACACTTGCCCATAACAAAGTGGCGCTAGTTAGGATGATATAAACAGCATCACGTTGCACTCGTCGCCTAAAACATGAGATGTTGAGTCTCGTTATCTCAGTAATTTCGATAGCTACGGCGCCATTCGGGACACAGTAATGTTTACACACTACTGTTTATATTGTCGAATGGTCCTCACAACTCTTTACTAGTCTCTGATAATGTTCTTAGTATAATTTGGTCTACATCTAAAGCCACATGATTTGTTGCCAAGAAATACGTCAACATTTTGTAAAGAGAGCACCGCGACATGGTTCCAAAACTGTAGCCGACGATGAAACATGCCTCTGTCAACACTGTCTATACGGTAAAAAAACAATGTGGGTACAGTAATCAACTGAATTGAGTAAAAAAAAAGTGTAGTTGTGTAACATCCTGAAGAACAGCTTCAATAATTTACTGCCAACAAAGTATATTTAACCTTTTACATATTTCAATTCTTTTGCCGCAGTTCGGAGTGATCTTTTAGTTAATATTCATAATAAATCTGTAGTTATTAAATAAATAAATCTTATAATATTCCCATTGTTGGGACTCCGTTCTACCATCAGGAGAAGATCGAGTCCATCACCCAGGTCAAGAGCGAATTCATGAAAGAAATTTTTGAAACTTCAAGATGGTTTCCTTTAGATGAAGATAAGCGAGAATCGAATCCGCACCTCTGCAGACGTATACAGCATAACTGGACTAAAAAGCTATAGAGTAGCTATTATATTTAACATCAACGTTTTTTTAAAGAACTAAATATTTATTTAACTATAAAACTCAGTCTAAAAATATTCAGTTCCTTTATTGGATAACTCATAATGAACTAAAACTATAGCTTTGATCTATTCTTTGATATCGTCATCTAAATTTGTTGCATTTACTGGTGGTAGGTCTCTGTTGCCGGAGACCATCTAGGTACCAACCATCGCAGCTCCTATCGCAGCCGACAAACGGTAGCTAGTGAAGTTACAGGGGTAACAAGACTTAACATCTTATCTCCCAAGACAACGAACATAATATGGTGCTGTGTTTATAATCTTGGTTTCACATCACATTGTTATGGGTAAGCTTATCACTTATCATCAGGTGAACGTCTCGCTTGTCGGGTCGCTTCGTAAAATAAAAATAATTCCCGTGTCATACAATTGTAAGTTAGTTTCAACTGCCTCCGTGGCACCATCTAAGCACTTACTTTATGCCACGAATATCTCCGGTTCGATTTCGAACCTTCATATTTTGGAGTTTGATTGATGATAGTAGTTTTTGCACCCGTCTGGCTAACTTCCACTCTCGTGTTATAAATCCACCGCTACAACGGCATCACTGTATTCCGGCTGTCAACATATGAGAGACAGGGTATTCCGGACAAACACGCTTCACCATCTACCTTCATTGTTATTTAACATCATTTGAAATTGAGGTCAGTGGTTAGGCCATTGTGGATGAAAATAAATGTAAAATCGGGTGGAAATTTTGGGTTAGAAATTACATGAAAACGAAATAAAAATCGTTTCGGGTTAATTAATTTATTACATTTAAAAGGCTTTAATTACAGGAAGGCTCCATTAAGTTTCCGATTCAGATTAAAATAAATTTTTAAACAAGCGCGCAGCGGTCGCCGGTTTTATGAGCAGAAATAAACGAGACGCTCCTACTTTAACTAGCCTTTTATATTTTAAAACGCCGCTCTCCGCTCGCTTACCGCATAATTATGAAATAAAAATACATTAAAAACGATAATCTTTCAACTTAATATCAATTAAAACTTATTTATCACTTTTTCGATCAAGTTCTATCTTAAGTATTATTGCAATGTTTATTTTTCGATTTCGATAACAATTCTCAAACGTGACTGGATGATAAAAATTAATATGTCATCATCTTTATCATCATCCGATAGATGTCCACTGCTGGACATAGGCCTCCCACATCGATCGATCCTGCGGTGCCTCGGTTTCGACCCCTTGCCAACGTCGGTCACAATCAGCACGATCTCCGGTACCGCCGGGAATAACGAGCCGTCATTTGTACATTCATATCGTTCATACGTGAGGATTTGGACCATTTCCCACCACGCTGACCCAATACGAGTTAGTGGGAGCCAGAGCCTCATTTGTTGATTAGCAGGACGCACCACAAGCAGGTGCGGTTGAATTGAAACCCGTGAGTTTTAGTGTGGGACCCCTTACACCCTATTTATTATTAATATGTAATTTAGCGTAACTACAACATTTTTTTTAATTATCAAAGCTACGATATTAGCGGGACGTTTACTCGATAATAAGTGATACGTGGAACGTAGAGGCAGTAGACGATTATCAGATGAGGAAGTAATACGGCTACTCATAATAATGTGGCGCTAGATAAGATAATATACTCAGCACCACATTATGCTCTGCTGCCTTGAAATTCTGCTCATTACAATCGCCTTTACTATTTTAAACCACTTCTATTTTAAACTTGTTCAGCTCATCTTCAGGAACAACTCAGGCTAACCATATACCAAACCGCAGTTCCTTCTCCTGTCCGCCACGACAAAAAAGGAGCCGGAGTTAGGGAATCTTTTTATTCTTAAACACCTTTCAACCAGAACAGTAAAATGTTTGTATAGCTGGACCTACCAACACAACTAACATTTCTTTATGGTTCAGAAGAAAATCTTCGAAAGATACTTTGCTTCTGGGTGGAAGTCAAGGTTATGTGAGATTATTATGTCAATAAAACACCGACGGTGGTCAGTACATTGAAAGAAGCATCTGTAAGGAAGGGCCAAACCTTCCTAGCTATATCCTTAAGCTACTGCAAAATAGAGTTGCTGTACCTCCCACAGCAATAAGGATCCCGATCGCCAAGGCCCGCAAAACCCGTAGAACCTTCTAGTCGCCTTCTACCTACTACATGCAGAGCTGATTTTAGTTCCATCCTTACTAGGTCGAGGTTATAGGCTGTACTAAGCAACTATCAACCAACCAATAATTCACCAAAAACATAAATATATAAATATGGTCCCAAAGCTTAGCAAAACGTAAAAGTAATGAGGGTATATAATTATTTAAATATACAGTTATAATTAAAACATAGCATTGGCAAAAATTTAAATTTCCTAACTTAATTCCCGGAGCAAAATAAGCTGGGTGTATTCTCCTAAAAATATTATTTTCCACTAACAGTGCTTTGAATTTGCCGAAAGTAAAAAAAAAGTGAAAGCATTCATTCCGCCAACGTTTATGGCGGACAGAAAAGTCGAAAAAATGTAAAAACGACGTAATTAAAAGGCGAAACACAGTTTTGAGAATTAAAGGGCTTTTACAGCGTCCAAACGAATTTCCTTTGGTGCTAACTTTCCACTACTTCGCTTTAAACCTTTATGTTTTATTTCAAATTAATATTTTAAAGGTCACAAGACGAAAATTACTATAATAACGAACATCTAAAAGCGGTTCCTCATCTATATATATATGTATGTATATATAAATATATAAGAGATTTCCACCTAAGTAGAAACTCGTCACGATATCTCTAAGACTATAAGGTTTAGTGACTTGTAATTTGGTAAGAATATTCCTCTTACTAATTATAGGTCACCTAAGAACAGATTTTACAAAATTCCATCCCTAAAGGAAGGTGCAGGGGTATTATACCCCGCCAGTAAAGCAGGCAAGGAACAGTTATTAGCTAACCAATTAATTTAGTATTATGAAACAATTATTAAAAAAAAATACTGAATTTAAGTACTAAGTAACTCAACTTTCTAAGCGATAACTTATATATGTATTTGTTTTTATTATATGAAGCGATGTCGACGTAGCGTTTGGAGACCTTCCCACCAGGTGGCCAGGCGATCTGGTGAGAATCGCGGGAACTCACTGGTTGCGAGCAATGCAGGACCGATCGACGTGAAGTTCTTTGGGGGATGCCTATGTCCAGCAGTCTACCTCTCTCGACTAATCATGATGGAATGAAGCGACGAGTCGAGCGCGACCTTCACCTGATGGTAACAGACACATCTGCCAATATTAAAGTGCGCTAGGATGAAAGGTCCATTTTTTTAAAGTGAATATATCCTAATGAGCGGTCCAGTGTAATTTTTTCTATATAATTAAGCGACGAGAGATGCGACACGTTCCCCTGATGGTAAATGCCCGCCCATAACAACGTGGCGCCAGAGAAGATGGTATTCACAGCATCACATTACGCTCGTCACCTAGAGACATAAGATGTTACGGCTCGTTCAAGTCGGAACACAGCAATGTTTACACACTACTGTTTGGTGGCAGGAATAAGCGCTGTGGTGGTACCTAGACATGGTTCAGCAACGGAGCCTTACCATCAGTAAATATTTATTCTGTAATAAACATATATATTATTTATAGATTTTAGATGAAATTGGACAACCGATACTCCCACAGCCAGCCGCCCGTACTGTAGTATAGTGTTTCAATTTGATGGGCGTTACGGCGACTGAAACTACTCAGTTAACGATCGTTTTACGACTCAAAGCGAACGCAATCTGGTGCTATGCATACATCCTGCACATTGTTACAGGACGTATCACTAAACTTCCTGCTAAACTTTATATATTTAGAAAAGTATATAAATTAATAGACAAACTATATACTTGTTTTTGAAAAGAAATTTTTCGGGAGTAGAACTTTATCTCACTGCTTTATCTGGGTATATCAATATTATGGTAATTAACAGATGTGCGCTTGATTAATAATTATATGTATTTCTCCTTCTTGTTAAGATGCTTCTACGAGTAGCGAAGGTTAGCATTCAGTTACCAGCAGCACCATATGCTCCGTCTCTCGCGAGGCGGAACAATTAGGAGCACTCGCGATCCACTTCCTGATGTTACGCAGCTACGATTTCTCACGACCAACACTCCTTTTACGCGCCACCTTGTCCATCAAGATGAGTTGAAACAGTTCGTATCTCTCGTGCCTAAGCACTTGACCGAGATATGATACTTTTCTCGTCTTGACGGTCTGCAAAAGTTCGCGTTTTTGCATTACCCGTCGTTGGACCTCCTCGTTCGCTACTTTCCGTGTCCTGCTTAGTGATAATATGCCAATAACGCTTCAATATGTTTTCTGAGGTCTTCTTTTATAGTCCCATCCGCACATCCGAAAAGAAGGATGGACCAGATGTAATATTTCAGATATATATGTATTTAGTTATATACAGATTAATATTTCCATAGCTTCATTGAACAGCGAAATGATCAGTTTTAATTTTAGATCCTCTTGTTATTATCGTTATACTGAACTTGGTCTAACTCAGGATGGAACAGCTCAGTGAGCAGGTAATGTAAACTTCCTTGAATTTCACTATGCATAACCGTTCAAACACTTCCGCTTCCTTAAATTGATTAAGAGCACTTGAGTGTTGCGTTAACTATGGCGCGGCTTATAAGACATGCGGAGACTGTAGTTTAGTTAAACATTTTGTTAACTTAAATCAAGGGCGATATAAAAGCTTTATTATGAGACATCATCATCATCCCATCTGCTGCATCACCATCCTTACAGTTGGATACTATGTCTATGTATACTATCATTGAACTAGCCACCTCATCTGTCTTGCTTCAAATCAGAGGCTGTCTTTCATTAGCCGCTTCTTCTGCCAATATGCATATTTTACCCATACTCTAAATAATACAGGATTATTTGACAGTTGATTGATGGAGAAGTATCATCATCAGAATCGATGGACTTCTACTGCTAGACATTTCTCTTATTATATATTCTACAAAACACAATTTTTTTAATCTTCAATTTACGAGACGAAGCATATGTTCAACTGATGGTAACTGATACGCTTGCCTATAAAGACTTGACGATAGTTAGGATGATATACACAACACCACATTGCGATCGTCGTATGTAAGTGTTATGTAGTTACCGTAGAAATTTCACTAGCTACAACGCTCTTCAAACTGAAACACAGTGATGTGTACACACTACTGTTTGGTGGCAGAAGTGGAGCTGTTGTGGTAACTACCTAGACAGTTTCCGGCTACAAACCTACCACCAGTCAGGTAGCAGATATGTTCTTTCACAGATATAGCCAGTGTAGTCATATAGCCTCAGAATAGATACTTCTAGCATATTTCAATCATGTACTTTAGAGATAGAGGATTTTATGGTGAATTTACTTAATATACCATTTCGACTATATGTAGACAAAACCTGATTAACAACACATTATTCGTATATTTCATTAGTTACTAATTTCTAGTAAAAAAAAAATATGTTCAGTCTTGGCTCAGCTAAAACAACATTATTATCGGATGCAAGGATTTCCTTTTGCAAACATTGACTCATACATACGAGTACAAGGTACATTGGCCCGCAATCGGTAATGTTTATTTTTAATATCCTTGAATGATTACTGCGCTTCAAGCATACTTGAATCAGTACAAAAAAAAACAATTGAAACAACAGATACATGTTTTTTGGTACAGAATTATATATAAAATCCCACCATGGGCCAGCGTGATGAGCAATGGCCCAAATCTCCTATATGAACTCCTACAAACGAAAATCGCAGGAATGCAGGCAGCACAGAACAGATCGATGTGGAGATCTTTGAAGGAGGTCCAACAGTGCACGTCTATCAGCATGATGCTGATAGACGTGCACTGCTAATAATTTGATTCATTATCATCATCAGATGAGCGTATAGCGTTTTTCTCATACGCTATAAGATTGCCTTTTACTCAAAGTCAATGCCCGCAGAACCATTTACAAAAACATCTGTAATATTTTCTGAGACTCAAGTTTCAAGAAGACTCCTGGTCCAAGAATCAAGGACTTTCACGTATTTGAGATTTGTCAATTTGCAATGAACTAGTTTATATTATATTTTTTGTATCCTTGTCCTTTTTTTCAAATTCTTAAATATCAACGTTTCCTTCTTTGTGAAGTCATAATTAACGTAACTTAAATATATCTAACACCTATGTGAAAGTGAAATATTGCGAATAACATTAAACGTCGGTAGATATATAACATTTCTAACTAAGCATATCTTAATAATTAATAAGTTTAATTAACCATACAAGAGTTGTTACTTAACATGTATAAATACAAATTAATTGTAATTAATTATTTTGTTACAAGGAAAAGAGCAAACCTAAATTTACAAACAAAAATAACATTTAAGGCGATTCATATAGCTTAAGATAATTTAAAAAAAAAAATACCTAAATTTCACATTAAGTTATCAATGGGGCTAAGTACATTGAAGTGGGCTTTTTTTATTCAATTAAGGGATGTAACGAGCGGAACGTTCACCTGGTGATGAGTAATGTACCTGCTCGTAACATCGTGGCGTTAGTATAATATATACTGCAGCATATTGCGCTCGTCGCATGAAACTTAAGACATCTATTCCCGTTACCCCAATGTAATTACACTAGCTACAGCATCCTTCGAACCGGAACACAGTAATATTTTCACACTACTGTTCGTCGGCAGAAATAGGAGTCGCTATGTGTAATAATGTTTTATAGTTCAAGATGATAGCTAGTCAATTCTTGAATAGTTATCCCTTATCACGGTGATAAATCTTCATAAACCTGCCACCACCCAAACTCATATGGTACTGGAATCGAACTGTCTTACCGCTATGCCACAGAAAGTAAAAAAAATCTTTGCACTTATCTTCTTGATACTTATTGTAACACCCTATAAAGCAATGTTGTTTAAGCTGCTAAACTTGATCTAACAGGCACTACGCAATCTCCGACGTTGTTCTTATGACTAAGAGCTAGATTAGTCATCGAGCAATAATCTGAAAGCTGAAAGATAAAACATATACTCGTCTAGTATTTCTATATCGATATGAAAAGATAACAGAAATTAAAATATGCAAGTTAATAGAAATCAGTAAATAACAAACTTGATAGCGTTAATAGTGTTGAAATAGAATCTGAAACTTTAGATTTACAAAACGTTTTATTGAAAAAAAAAAAAGCTTGTGGTAAAAAAAAACAATAGGTTATAAGTATAGTTGATAAGAGATGCTGAACTTTATATGATGTAATGATTACATATAACCTCTTTTCATTAAAGTTATAATATTTTCCTTTTCGTTATTACAATGATATTATACACATTTTTTGTAGGATGTCCTGCATCCTGTATCCTAATGATACAGAATGCAGGATATGCATAAGACGTGTCGAGAACAGAGCGGTGTGGAGGCTGGTGTTTGACGTGTCATTAGAAGCGTTTCAGGACAAGCACGACGTTCAATCATGAAGTACCTGAAGGAGAAGAATCCAGCTTTCAAACTCTTATACTGTGGAGGTAACCTAAGAGTTATACCAGACTTTTACCAGCTAAAGCTCCACGGTATTCACACAAAGCTTTTGGTTGGAATCACGGGAACGCTTTCATACACAATCGTGGCAAAACTCCTACCGTTGGTGTATCGTCAAAGACGACCATAATCAGGTTAAAGGCAGCCCTATCCTCGGTACTATTTCTTGCGACTGTTGACAGTTCCCAGTGCTTGATAACTTTTTTATTATTCAATTAAGTGACAAGATGAGCGGGTCCTTCACCTGACAGAGTTACCATATACATCTGCCTCAAAAGAACGCTCGTTGCTTTGAGAGATCAAATGTTGAATCTCGTTACCCCTAATAATTACACTAGCTACAGCACCCTTTAATCCGAAACACAGTAATGAAGGAAATAGGTGTTACAGTGGTACCTGAAACTGAGACCTACCACCTGCATGTCTAAGCTTGATAAGTAAAGCAAGTACACTGTTTGCTTTAAACATGAATTGGTTGTAATAACTAAAGTATTATAAGTAATATCAAGTGAACGGTTTTCAAAATATATATTTCCTTGTTATAATGATATAATTAGAGTCATCCGTGAGTTGAAATTTGCAATGACCTCTGATTGGTCTGAAAAAAAAAAATAGACTTTTGAGCGAGCGCGATAAGTATCAAAAATGACGGAAGCAACGTCATTAGCATTCAATGTGAAGGTTACTGTACGCTCGCAAGTTTACAATGCGTGTAAATGAAACAGTAAAATTACAAAGAAAAAAAAAAGAAACCTTCCACAATTACCCCAATCGGGGTAGAAAGAGATAGAAAATCGGTAGCCTTGTTACATTGAACTTTTGTGAACGGAAACATGATAAAATATGCAGCAATGGATAAGTAGTTCCGTTTGTCGCGGACGTTGCATTGGAGGTTAGAGGTTTGATTTAATGTCTCGTGAATACCTATTCATCATCATTATCATCAGCCGATAGGCATCCACTACTGGTCATACCTATTAGCCCAGTGTATATATTTTTTTTATTAAAAAATTTTTTTTTTTAATAACTACAATTGTCTAAATATCAATGTGGTCGATTTAAGTAAATTTCTTCATTGAGTTCAGTATGATTAGAACTTATTTTAAAATGTAGTTTGCTATTGAAAAAATTATACTGTAGAAGTTACTACTAACTTTATTCACTTGTAAGTAAGTGTAACTTACAAGGGGATTGTCGCTTGCATAGTTAAACTGGTGAAGGTCGTTACTTTGTGAACTTTACTACTGTTCATTTACTGACTCCGGCTTTAGTGATAATTTAGACTACTGTAATGAAAAAAATGCTTGTAAATTTTAATTAAATATATTTATTATAAATACAAGAGACCAGGTCTAGCAGTTGTCGTACATTGATTAAAATGATCATGGTGATTTATTATGACATCATCACTACCAGCATCTGAAGCTATTAAATTCATTTTTAAGTTCTCGTTCTATGCTAATGTCTTTGAGTTCTGCGAGCATTTGATAGGCTTTTAAACAGACGGATAGAAACCCTTCAATCTTCGATGATTAGGAAATATCCTGGTCACCAGAACCATCTAATTTTTATAGTCTAGACGAAGTTTGGCTCATTATACATGTAGTCCAACTCGTGTATGTATATCTGTCATTAATAACCAACAGAGACAGCTCCACAGATACATCACTAAAGGCTAAAAATCTTTCTAACTGCAGATCCAGTTTTCAAAGCGTTATATATCACAATTTATGTCATATATATATATATATATATATAAATAAATATAAAAAGGTCGTATTTATAATGTAATGTAATTTTCATAATGTACTTAATCATTTATCATGTAAGTAATTAGTATTACAGTTACTTGTTTGCTTTTTAGTTATAAACGACGTAAAATGTTTACTTTTTACGAGCAATTGTACCTCGCTTCAGCTTAAAAAATATTACACACACGCCGCCGAGCTACCAAACCAACGTTTCGAATATAAAAGAAACGTATACCCTTTTATCCTCTTTAAAAATCCCCTCACAGAAACGGGGAATATTTGCTTCGCGCAACCTTTTTACAAACGCTACAATGAACGTTTCAGCCTTTTGTAATTTTTTCAAGTGTAACTTATTTATTTCTACACAAAAGCAATGAAAGATAACTAGAGATAATATTTGCTAAGCTTTACCATAACAGCCCACTCTAAATTTCCGTTAATGGAACTTCCTCTTGCAGATAATCATGGAGAAAATCCACAATCCAGATGTAGTGTAGATAGCAAGCTATAGGAAGGTATTGTTCTTGGAACAGTTTCATTTTCTCTAAATTTCTTCACCAAAGGTTTAAGTTTAAGCAAACCATTTGTCATTGGAAGCTGTACCTGCATATATATTTCTGATCTATCACCTATGGCTTTAGTGTTTAATATTAACACGATACGTCTCAGTCGAAGTAATCACGAAATATTAGTCGCAAAGCTTTATAACAATCGCAGAAGTTGAACGTAAGAGATGAGACGAAAATGTTAAAAGAAACTTGCAAAACTTAATTTATTAAGAGAATCGGAGGGGGATATATGAAAAAACTTGAGATCATCCGTTTTATTTTATATCATTACCATAAACTTCTTCGTTGGCTTGGTGCTCATATTCGCCGTTTGAGTTTAGTAGATTTTGTTATAACTTCAGTCAAGATAAATAAAAACTGACATTCTGGAGTCTAGCATTTTCTTCTTTCTAGTTTCTAGCATTTGCGCCCTTTTTGTATTATTATAGATTATAACCCTTAAGCTTGTGGTTAAGCCTACGATACTCTAGCCGCCCCCTCCCCTCCCCAATATTTTTACAGTCTTAACAGCTATAATGTTATGGACGTAGTTCTATGAGGCTTGTAGTTAGGCTGGTGGGTACGACAAAACCAAAGCACCAACTAAACTCCTCAGTTGTTAGCGTTGACATCGAACCTGGGACCTCCATGTTATATACCAAGTAAATGGCAATAGTTTGATAATGAAAGTGATTATAGTGATTTAAAATAAAAAAAAAAATTAACTTAATATAGGTAAAGGATGTAATGAAGCGGTGATAACTAAATTTGAAATGCGGTCGTTTACGATGCAGCTTGAGGAAATACCGGAAGCTTAATTTCAATCCTTACTGGAATTAAGCTTCCGGCGAAGGCAGTCATTGGGACGAAACTTATTTTTTTTTATTATACGAAGCGATTAGTCGTGTAAGACCTTCATTTGATGGTAAACGATACACCTGCCAATCACACCTGTTAATGCAGGATTATATACACTGCACCGCGTAGTGTTCGAAGCTTTGAGACTTAAAACGCGAAGTCTCGTTACTCCAGTAAATCCACTAGATGCAACGCCTTTCAAACCGGAAGTAAATAATATTTGCACACCTCTAACCACTAAATGGTCTCCGGTAACATAGACCTACCGCTAATGCATGACATGTTCCTAGATTCAGTAGCTTTTGAGAATCTATCGCATTCGCAGCGATAACAGGAAGTGGACTTTTTATAATTTAAATATATATATATATATATATGTTTTTCTTCTTCTTAAGGAACCTCTCCGAGTAACGGAGGTTAGTGGTCACTTCATCATATTTGGCTCGATTTTTTGCAAGGCGGAACAATTAGTCGGCACTCGTGATCCTAGTCCACTCCTTGATGTTACGCAGTCACGATTTCTGTACATATATATATATATATACAGAACAGATATATATATATATATAGTTTTGTAATAATATATAATTTGCATAATATTAATGTTATTGGCATTACAAACGATAACATGTGAATAAGTGAAAACCATGCGGCGTGTGAGTCAGTTGCTGCGTTTGTGAGTTACTTGCAACAAATTGCAATTTGCATACGTGCAACCGGACAAGGGGACAAATAACGCTCGGACATCTGTGCATACATTATTTTGCACATTTATTGTAAATATATACAAAAGTAAAGTCGTTAAAGCAACAAATATAATTTTGTTTTTGTCTGTTTAACTCTCAATTAGTTTCATTGTTCTGCATGTTTAAGTTGCAAGTATATAGTAGGTATTTATAAATTGTTTACATCAATCATCTCTCAAGGCAGCATCACATTGTCAAGGATGAGCGTGTTACCATCACGACCGTCCTGCATATAACGACGCTTTGTTTATAAACATACTGACCTATACAAACAGAATAAGAATAGTTTAAAATGCTTCTAAGGTAATAAGTGTATACAACAATAATTGTTCATTGTTTTTTTAAGGTTGATAATAAATTCTTTTTTTTATTACAGATACAACTTGCAACTGAAACTGTGAACTTGTTCATTACGGGGACGTCGCGTGCGAGAACAAGTAACACTTGACGCTCCGGCGGCGGCGCGATTACTCCGCCACCGCAATCTGCACTCAGTCATAAAAATAACTTTAATTATTTTTTTTTTCAATGTAAAACAACAAGTTTCCGTCAGAAACCAACATTCAATGCACTTTTGAAAAAAAAATTAACTATTTACACAATACGATAAAATTACGAAGTCGCATCCGGACTAAGTGACATTCTTTAGGAGACGCCTACTCTCCGCAATAAACTGCCACAGACTGAAGAAAATAAAAAATTTTCAAATGATAACCTGCTTCAAGTAAGGAGTCGAAGGTATCATGAGTATGAACCAATAAAAATCCCTTCTTTGGTCTTCTTCTTTGCGTTAGGTGCTCCAAGATCTCTTACGAATTTTGAGCTAAGAAAAGACGATAGAAAAAGGTAGTGCTGGAAGTCCCTCTGTAATATAGAACGTCGATCTAATGAAGGTCGTGGAAAACAGCTGGATGAGGGCAGACTGATCGGTCTTTGGAGGAAGCCTATGACTAACAATGGTCATGTATCATCGACGATGATGGACTATAGTATTTTTATTTTCTGTTTTATATCATGTATATACCGCCTGTATAGCGCTCCTAACATGGCTGCTCTTACATCGTAATCTTCGAATCGGTTATGGGACCACACGTGATGATGCTCGAACAGTTGCATGATTATTCATCCGCCCACTGTCTATTGTTAGAAGTATTGTGATACGACTTCCAACATGTAAAAGCCAACAGTATTCTGGCTACTCATCATCATCTACTCTTTGTTACTTTATATAGTATGAAATTGAGGTCGTCTTATCATAAATATTTTTTTTTGCATCATATTGTACTCCTCGCGTCATTTATGATGTTAAGTCTCGTTACCTCAGTAATTTTACTAGCCGCAACGCCCTTCAAACCGGAACAGTTTTCGCACATTTCTGTTCTACGTCAGAAATAGGAGCTGCGGTGATACCTACTTATATGATCTCTTGCAACAGAGAGCTTTACATAGTGTGTTAGTTAATACATATAGTGTAAAATTGTGGTCAAGTACCATCTACAGATAAAAAATATGTGGTGCAGTCAAACGATCTGTTTTTTCTTTAGTTATTAATAGTCTCGGGAATAATTTCAATCGTAGTCACTGTAGCTTCGCTTTTGTTGTCGCGGCTAATAAATTCCCACCGAGGGCCGTGGTGACACACAAAGGAATTGCTCGTGCCTGTTTATGGTAACCCGTCGCCGCTTTGGCGGTTGGCACTGGAGTCAGCTACTCCATTCGATAACACAGGATAAAGTATTTGACATATTCAAGCCAAACTTCCACATTATAGTCTTACACCTACAGGAGCAACATCGTACTCGGACAGTTTCTCAGTTATGAAAATTCAGGTAAAACTTGAAGTAAATAATTTTATTATAAAGACCCATTTTTAAATTACCTTTTTAATACATATTTATAAAACATAATGTATAACATACAAGTTCATAGGAACAAAGTAAACAAATCAAATATATCTTGAACGTTTCAAACGTAAACATTAGTTTAGCACAAGTTTATTTAGCGTAGGTTTGTTAGAGAAACATTTCGTAGTAACATGGCCCGAGTAAAATCTTAACTGTTATAACACATAACACAAATAAATAAAAATTTGTTGTGTATAAGCTTTTAGATTGGAATAATCTCTCGACTTTCAAAGCTTAGCGAACTTGTTAAACGCTGCGACAAGTGGTAAGTGACATTAATTACAATAGATCTTGTATTCATACATTCATCACATCATAACGTAGTAATGTATTAACTGTATTAAAAACGAATGATAATAATATTCAATTTCATTCCAAATGAAGTACTAAATAAAAAAAAAATGCAATTCAATATCATACAATCGGAATTCTTCACAAGGATCGAATATCAAAAGATTTCATAATAAGTTAAAACGAAAAGGAAAGTGCGACCTTGTAAATAAATACTCTCGAAACGACGCAACGGCTGCGGTCCATTATTTAGTGCAAGTTCGTAAGTATACATTAAGTTGGTAAACATAACATGCACTTATTGTGCAGTTGGGTCCGAATCTCGGTCGAGACTCAGGGCAAAAAGGTTGCTTTACCCTTTTCTGGTTATACAACTTTATAATTTTAACTTTAGCAAAGTAACTTCACGTGACAGTGTTTTAAAGCATCCATATCTCTTTATAATTATCTTATTTATATATAAACAGAAGGTTTTTGTCGAGGTTAAATATCCTTATTAAAAATTTTGTGCATTTGATCATAACCTCTATGAAAACAATAATTTTTTTTTTTGGAAATTTATACTTTAAACCCAATCAATTCGAGACCTCTGTTGCCCGAAACGTACTAGGATAGTAACGCAGGTCCTATTTCTGCCCCAAATAGAGGTGTACAAACATTTATATGTTCCGGTTCAAAGGGGGCTACAACTAACTAAATTACAGGTATACCGAGATTGAACGCTGACTGAAAGCAAAGAGCATAATGTAGTATGTACTATATATTTTTAACTGACGTGATATGGTTATGGGCGCACGTGTTACTTGCCGTCGGATGAGAGTCATGCTCATCTCGTCGCTTTGTGGAATAAAACAGTTCATATACTTTTATTATTATCTTCATCAACCAATAGACTTTCTCCCTAAAATGTCCACACCGATCGATCCTACACTGCAGCAGTTTTCCGCAACCTTCACCAGACCATCGATATAACTTGTTGGAGGCCACGTGGCAGCTTCTCTTCTCTCGCTTTATCGATGACCTTAGTTCCTCTACTAATCTCATTTCTCATTTGAATGGAATTGCGAACATAAACTACTCCATTATACTTTAGATGACTTTGTGGCTTTTTAATCGATATTTATACGATTTTATGATATGAACATCACCATCAACATCAGGATAAATCGATGTTGTGCTTCGATCTATCTAAAACATATAATTTTCCCTTCGATACAATTATAAATATCATTCTCTAGTTTTGTTACGATTTAGTTGGAACTGGATTTAATTACTTTATATTTAATGAATATAGGTAAACATTTGAGAAGATTTAGGATCAAAATGTATTGTTAACGTTAAGTTAAATGTTAAAGTTCTTGAAACAATATGCAAGTAAAAGGTGCGTACAGAACCGATAGAACCTTCCCGATTGTATTTGCTGGTTGAGAAAGTTCTGAGTCACTGGGCTACAAAGAGGGCGATGCTCGATGGGCGATGTTTCTCCGCACGATTTAATAGCAAACGGGTATAGGTACATACCCGTAGCTATAGAACGGAAGCAGCGAAGGAATTATATAAATGTTTAAACTAGAACATAATACATTAAACGCTTTATCCTGTTATTAAATATCAGTTAAACCAACAAGTAAAAACGTACTACAGCATCCTATTTGACTATAGAAGTATTAAAAGAGCAAAATATATCACTTAACCTGTTAAAAAAATACTTTGAACCTTGAAGCCATCGAAAATTGTTTTCTTTCTTTATATAGATAAAAATTTACGAGTTATATTAAATCTGATTACCCCTAATAATAAGTTTTTGGGTTAACAGTGGGGTGACGTAGTAGTTAACGTAAATAATAACGTCCAATACATTTTTATCGTCCGACGCGCAAAGTGTATAAAATTAAATCTTATCACTTTGTTCCGAGTGCTTTGCTACAACCATAGTCATGGGAAGGCTGATTCATGTTCTGAAATCATACTCATCACGGAGCACCCACAACTCTTCCATTATTATATGCAGCCTGATTTACACAGAATGAGCTCGCTGTGTCTTGAAGACTAATGGGATCCCAAGATAGCAGCTACTCCAACATCTCTATTGGAGGAAGTTTTTAATATCTTGACATCCTCGTGAAACATCCTTAGTAGTGACCGGTATTTTTTCAGAAGGATAAGGTACACAATTTTTTTTTTCATGACACAAATTTATCTATTATTATTATATATGTCAATATTAATATAATATAATATTGACTTTCAACGAGTAATTCCCTTCAATAATTATTTTTTTGTCCTTCAAGTCTGTTGACTGCGAATTTATTTGTTATATGAAACATTGAATAATACAATGTTTACCATTCCAAATGAGTTTATTGTTTTTTTTTTTTACTTTTTAACCTTGCAAGTAAATTGTGTGGGAGTTTGTGTTTCGCTTTGTTCTCAATAATTCACTTGATCGGCATTGTCATAGTGTTTTTATTACCTATATATATACTCATAATATATAGAGATATCCAGAGATTCATTGTCTCATCACGTGATCTCTGAAACTATCAGACGTAAAAAACTCATAATTTGGTAGATATATTGCTTCTGCTATTTAGAGGTCAGTTAAGAATAAATTTTACAAAATTCTTTTCCCAATAGGAAGGGATGTTAATAACAGGATGAGGGGATGTGTTACCTCCGAGTCAGAATACTTCTGACAAATTTCAAGCCTGAATTTCAAATCCTATTATATATTGCTGCCAGCAAAGCGAGAGAGGAACAGATAGTTTAACCATATAAGGAGTTATTTCTTATATAATCAATGACAACAGTTTAAACGTTTATTATAATAAAAGTATTTAAATCAGGTTATTGCGGCCATGGCCAGCTGTTCCATTTCAACGTATTATGAAAGCGTTTGAGTATATTGTAAACAAGGTTTTAATTAGTGAATTAAAATATTTCACCGTTCGTAAAAAGTCACTTGACATCGTAACCTGAACGAGCTTACATGAAATAATGATTTTCTCATCAGTTCCCAATTCTCTGATACATTTCGTTTTATTTACGGAAGATCATTATAACTAGGACTGAATAAATTTCGTTGCCTTTGCCTTTGAAATTATATACTCGTAATAATTTTTTTTAACATACCTTTTAACAACAAAATTAACGTTTGTATCGAAACATTAATTAGAAACAGATAGATATATAAATATATGTAAAGTACAACCAAAAAAAAAACATATACCGAATAGTATTGTATTGCATATGTCTTTAAGTATTTTCTTTGCGATTTCGGATTGATATTCAAAAGTAAATTCTTAGTACGTGAAACGGGGTTTATTTAAATTAGCAAAAAAAACATTAAACGATTATTTAAAAATAACTTATTGTTTACTTAATTTAAAACTAAACAAACATATCTCCTTTTTGTCGTACATCTTAACTCATTTCATGTAGATTTTTTATGCTATCAAGTGCATTCCAACATTTTTAATAAAGTCGCATACCGAACACTAAGAGGTAAACAGAAATAACAAGTTTACGTAAAAATTGTAATTTTGAGACGACTAAGGAAACAAAAACAACGTAATCTCAATAAAGTAGTAAAGCTTTAATAGTATATGAAGTCTTTATGTTGGCACATATCGGAATAATTGCAATGCTTATGTATATATGTATAGTGTTATTGAGCCCGAGGATTGCGAGGGTTGTGATAATGAATCGCGGCTTTTACATCTCATCTGAAGGATCTACCTACTTTAGAATTCCGAACAACTTCCCCACAACTACCCACTGCAGAGTTTAGTGAAAGCCGATATATCTCTATATCAATTGTAAGTCTATAGAATACTTTGTAGATTTCAGCATTTTCTTGAATGTAACGGGCACGCGCTTGAGTTTAACTTGAAACGATTTTAAGTGATGGTGATGAAGACGATGAAGAGTACTAGACGGTAGGTCTATAATATATGTGTACGGTGCAGTACAGGTTTTTACTTAGTGCATTATCAGCCGCCATGGCGTACAATCATACAAACATCATCATCAGCCGATAGACGTCCACTGCTGGACATAGGCATCCTTCAAAGATCTCCACATCGAATGGTCCTACGTTACTCGCATCCAGTGGGTTCTCGCAATTCTCACCAGATCGTCGATTCACCTCACAACATTACGTCTACCGGTACGCGGGCGCCACTCAAGGACCTTACTGCCCCTTTGGTCCTTCAAAGTATGTCTTCTGCCCACTGCCATTTAAATCTTATGATCTTTTGTCAACCACACAAACAACATTACAATATTTTCTTTTTTTGTAACAAAGAAGCGTTTTATATATTTATTATAGGTAGTGTGTGAACATCGTATATACTTACGGTTCTTCAAGCCGGATCTGAACCAGGGACTTATAATGCTTAATTTCTGTCTGGCGGTAACCCACCGTCCCCGAGCACCTTCCTTCTACTAACACTCCCGCAACTCCTTTTAAGGAAGTAATTCTGTAAAATCTTTTCTTAATTAATCTGTAAATGGCAGAATCAATATCTGTACCAAACGTGAAGTGTTTACATCAAATCGTTTCCGAGATTTCATGATGAACCAATGAATCTCTGGATATATATAGATAAAAGTCCGATTTGAAAGGCATTGTAGCTAAATCACTTTAAATAGATATTATCGTTGATTTCAAATTGAAGAGTACAGTGCGGCGGTGTGTTGAGAAGCTGTCGCTTAATATTCTCTGGATTATGGAGTTACTGAAACCAGAACAGTAAATGTTCTGATTGTAGCCCTTACTACACACAAAATGGAGATATATATTTAACATCGCATGATATCTAGCGTATTCCCTCTTTCAAATTAAAAGAAAAACTTCCCTAAAAGCCTTCAATACATCTCTACATAACGAAGTGATCCAGCGAGATAAACGTAAAAAATGATAAATGGCAACATCGTACAAGACAAACGAGTATCCGTGTTGCCCTTACTTATACGTCATTTTTTATCGTACATCGGATATTAAGCAGCGAATGTATTACTCAAAAATACTAGATAATATTTTTTTTAAGTAAATATTAAGTTACAAAGGAACCAGTCCTATAATCTTTAGGACATACCTAAAACATATGTAGTTATAATTACGATATTGCTACTAATCTCTTATCCTCTTCTCTTCCCTCCTCTCTTATCCTTTTGTCTCCAAGAAGCACTATCTACAATGGGACACCTGACGAAGAATTTTTTTTAAGTTCTCTTGAACCCTTAAGGATCTTTGGCAAGTTTCAAGCAGTCATGACATGATCTTCTTATTGAAATGTATGTATAGGTGATTTAAAACAAATCGAGTTTAAATCATACGGTTCTAATATATTCTACTTGTTGACTAATTTGTTAATAGAGTTTTTACCTGATGGTAAGTCTTAATTAAATAATGTGGTACAATAATGATGAAGATTACTGAAGAGATCAATGAGATGTCCAATATACAAATCGCTGTTAAATGTAATTTATCATCTTTCACCAAACCTTTAGGGTGTATTCTTCGATTTATACAGCTCCGACTAGACGACCAAAGCGACGAGATAAGCGAGATGTTCTGATGCTGATTCGCCTATCAATAACAAACTGACGCTAGGTAAGATGATGTACAATGCACCATTTTGTGCTCATCAACAAGATGTTAAGTCTCATCACCCTAGCAATTTCACTAGCTACAACACCCTTCAAATCGGAAACCAATAGCGTTACTGTTTAGCAGCAGAATTATATACTGCGGTGGTACATTTTTATTATTTGGGGGGGGGGGTTAAATCTTTGAGAGATATCCTATTTCTGGAGTGAAGTCAGAGTTATGTGAGATACTTACTAAAACCCCTCGGTGGTCTGCATCGGTGCATTCCGAGAGGCTCCGGAATCTCTGACAGAATAAATCGATGCCCTTCTACAATTTTGGGTTACACTACTCTGAGGAGAAGCCTAACCCTCCTAGGCACCATCGCTGACCCATGCACTGTCCCACTGACGTGTTCGTTTATTGAACGATAAGGGCCCCACCCTAACGGCACGCGAAACTCCTAGATCCTTATAGTTGCCTTCTACGACAGGCACGGCTGACCTTACTCCTATTCTTACCAGCCCAGTACTTGCTGCGGTGGTACCTAGACAGTCTCCAACAACAGAGACTTACCACTAAAAAGCACAAATAGATAATTGGTGACAGCAAGTTAATTACATTTCACATCACATCCGTGGTATCCTTTACCTATCATCATCATCCTTTCTTCAGATACCAAACAAGTTGGAATAAGAATAAAAAATTGTTTGCTTTTATTATTGACTGATATCCGGTTTCCTGTTAGTTCTATTTAAAATATATACATTATTACATTAGACGGGGTCATGAATATAACATTAAAAAGATACAATGTTACATCGGCCAAAAAAAAAATACATTGCGCAAAAAAAATCTCAAATAACCAATATTTCTATCATGATCGTCATCAGCCGATTGACGTCCACAGCTGGACATAGGCCTGCCCTAAGGATCTTCAAATTGATCGAGTATGGATTTATATAGACCAGTGATTCCCAAAGTGATCCAGGTGGATCCCCAGGGGTCTAACAGAGACTCGATGGGGGTGTACGTTGGCGTGACAAAGAAATGGGTGTACACAATTAGTAAGGGGGGGTCTATGAAAGTTGGTCTATTTTCGCTAAATCTAATCTTCATATTTTTTGTCGACTTTTGAGAATATTAATAATGAACATGCAGAGGGTCCACCGGAAGTAATAAAATTTTGAAAGGGGTCTATGAGAAAAAAAAATTGGGCACCTCTGGTATAGACGGATTTGGGCCATTTCTCACCACGCTGGCCCAATATGGCGTGGTTGGAGCCAGAACCTCGTTTGTTGATGAGCAGGTGACGTTGACTTGGAACCCGTGTTGTGCGGGAATCCTTACACCCTAGTACAAGTTAAATATATTTATTTAATAATAGGTTCTTTTAAAACGATATTTTCATTACTTATATAAACAAAGATATAAGCATATGTATAAATATAAGGTGAACGTTAAAAAAAGAGCATGATGCGCATTTAGCAGAGGTGCACGGCCTCTGAAGATACGACATGGTTGTGTAAGGTAGTGAGTACAGTGTTTCAAAACCAGTTTGCAGTGTAAGTATGCGTGCAATGCGACTAGACCAAGGATTGTAACCCGCGACCCATTCACCACCATATAACTCGGTTTGTTGTTTAATAAATACCATTAAACTACGCGTTAATTGATCATTAAAAAGCGAAGACGTGAGAGATATTTTTTTTATTCGAGGATACCATGAGACGATTGAAACCATTACCTGATGGTAGTGGAAACGCCTGCTCATAACAACGTGGCGCTAGTTTAGATGATATACACAGCATCACATTGTGCTCGCCGCCCTCAGACATAAGATTGTTAAGTCTCATTACCGCAGTAATTTCACTAACTACAACGCCCTTCAAACCGGATTAAGTTTGTATACTACTGTTTGACGGCAGAAAGAGAAGCTGCGGTGGTACGTATCTAATCGGTCTCTGTTGTCGGAGACTATTTATGTGGGTACCACCACGGCGCACATTTCTACCGTCAAACAGTAGTCTGCAAACATGACTGTGTTCCGGTTTGAGGGGCGCTGTAACTAGTGCAATTACTGGCGTAACGAGACACAACATCTTATAGCTCAGGTGGCAATGTCAATGCGATCTAGTGTTAATTACCCTGACTAACCACCACCTTGTTATAGACAGACGTATCACCTACTATCAGGTGAGCGTTTCGCTCGTCTTGTCGCTGAATAGCTGAATACTGAAGCGCACAATACTCAGGCTCCGATATATTCACATCCGGAACACAGCACTGGTTAGCCAGGGCATTACGAAAGACCTAACCAAATTCAATAACTTTTTGACCTCAAAATCGAACCTAAGACAGTACTACGAGCACTTACCACTGCGCCATGAACAATTAAGTAAGACCAGTATCATCGGCATTGACGATTGAGATGTTTCAATAGAAAAATAATTAATCTGTATTATTTAATAATTTAAATAATACACCATATTAATCCTCCTTTAATCATCAAGTGATTAAAATTATCAATAAAACTTGGATTAAAAAAAAAATGAAAGTTCACATGCGTTGACTGACATTTGCATGAACTCTCCCATGGCCTACGCTGTGTTTTATTTTTAGACTCTACCAACAATATAACTTAGCCAATTATAGTGGTATTATGTTACAATTATAGCAACCAATGATTGGTTCAACGGGTCAATGACCTTTCCACAGCACGGAAGGCAATACGATTCCTGCTCTTTAAATATACTCTAACTCTACATTTGTCTAGTACAGAGATGCATAATGGAAACATATAAAATCTTTTTTTATTTCAAATATTGTGTTAGGTCTCCATTGCAGAAGAACCTCTGGGTAGATATCACCGGATCTGCTAATTCTGCCGCCAAACATTACTGTGTTCCGGTTTGAAGGGCGCTGTAGCTTGTGTAATTACTGGGGTAATGAGACTGAACATCTTATGTCTCAGGCGAAGAGCGCAATATGATGCAGTCCATACCATCTTAACTAGCGCCACGTTGTTACGGGCAGGCGTATCACATACCATCAGGTGAATGTCCCGCTCGTCTCGTCTGTTAATCACATAAAAAAAAAAAAAAAACTTAAGTGTAAAGTTCATATTAAACCTCAGAATTACCATTATTTTTTTTATTAGATGAAGTGTGGGGGCGAGCAAGACGTTCACCTGATAGTAAGTGATAAACTTGCGCATAACAATGTGACGTTACTTACGATGACCTACATTGCACTCGATGCCTTGAGACATGTTAAGTATTTTTATTAGCTTCAACGCCTTTCAAACCGGAACACATTAATGTTTTCACACTACTGTTTGGCGGCACAAATAGGAGATCCAGTGGTACCTACCCAAAGAGTCTCCGACAACAGAGACCTACTACAATACTTCTAATGTTCGTTACGTAAATTACTGGGAATTTCAGTAGGTACAGCGCCTTTCAAACTGGATCACAGTAGCGTTTGCAAACTGCCGTTTGGCGGCAGAAATAAACACTGTGATGGTACTTACACAGTTTCCGGCAACAAAGACCCACCAACAGAAATTTTCTTATTCGGGATTGAAATCCATTAGATAATAATTTTCTTAATTGCTTTTCTACTCAACTAAACTTTGACGTCATCTTTATATCTCAACTTAACAATAATAATATATAACTAGTATTTACTTAATTAAACAAATAAATTAAAAAAAAAACTACTGACGTTTAGGATAAATATTGAACGAAATTTAGTGCAGTATCACCTAAAACCTCTTCACTATACTAAATGCGTGATAATTAATCATTTTTGGTATTCAAGTATCACTTACATCCAGACAAAGATCTCATTCGAGCAGATTTGTTATCCAAAAAAAAACCCTGATCTCCATTCACACAAGTCAACGTATTGTTTATGAATTCTTTTCAAGATGACTTTATTTGTAAGTTAAAAAAAACATATTTGTCCTTTACCGCCGCACCTTAAGGCATGCGAGACAAAACAATGCAGGCTCTAGATTACTCATGACAACATATGCGTACGTAACATACATATGCTATGTTAACTTTCAAATAAACAACAAATTAAGACGGAGAAGAGGACAATTACTGACAATGGTACATTCCATTTCAGTGATATCATGCTGATGCATCTTAATTCAAAGTCGCGAATGAATTGGATGTGAACGTCATTAACAAACCACATTCATTATCTCATTATATTAAAGTATATTATATTTAGATAATATTTCCTACTGAAAATATATAATCTGTGGAATTTACATTTATTCCTTCTAGTAAAAATTTTATAGCCATAAGGATTTGTTTAAGCAAAATTCCTCTCATGAACAAAGACTGGAATAAATAACCGTGATTTATAGAACACATTACAAGAGACACATGTCCAGCATTGGACATGATGATGACGATATAAACAACTAAATATATAAATAATACAGAAAAAATATCATTTTCCCTAAAACTGTGATAATGTATCGCCTTAACACCCAAAAAAGTGCTACCGGAAACATTAAAATTGTTGGTCCTTCACAATGTTAACAGTTCATAAAATAAGTCCTTTCCTTTACTGCATATATAAAATATTTTATATGTTGCATGTTAACCTTAATCATTGAATTTTGTTCGTGATATATTTTATTTATTTTCATCTTTTTTTTCTATTTATCTCTCTTTTTTATTTATTTTTTATATAACGTATTAAGCTTGCCACTGACAGCGTTCTCTCACAGACAGTTAAGTTTTAGTGTTGCAATTGTGTTGTTTAACGTTTGTATCTGTCAAAATATGTAACACTGCCTTTTTTCTAATGTTAAGTAAGAATTTTTTTTTCTTTATTATTTTGTTTTTAATTCACTGTAATTTTCTTATTTTTTATCATTGTTGGTTTGGGTTACTAGTACCGTTGTTATTGATTAAAATATTTTTGCATTTTTTAAATTCTATGTTAGCATTTGATGATACTAACTAGAGCATTAGTTCACTACCTATCTCTTCATCTGATGATTTAGACAGTGATGATAGTGGTGAAAGCGCTTCCCATATAAATTTTGTAAAGAAGTATAAAGTTTGAGAGAAAATAAAATTTTTAATATTGTTCACATAAATTCTCAAAGTATCGATGCGCATTATCCTGATTTACTGACAAGTTTTGATAGCAAACATATACACGCAATACTGGTTTCGGAACCATGCTCAAATCATGTATTGTTTCTAAATCTTATTCTCTTCCAGGTATCCACTTAATAAGAAACTACCATCCTGATAGAGGTGGAGAAGGCGTCGCCATCTATCTTCATTCGCATATGGCTTACGCCATCGTCTCGGCTTCTTCGCCCCATACTGGAAGGGAAGCTGAATTTTTATTTATAAAAATAACCCTCTTCCACACTAAACTCCTTGTTGGAATCTTTTACAGTCCTTCCCTGACCATAAACTATTACTCTGAATTGGAATATCTTTTAGAAAATTTGTCCCTCCCTTATGATCATACAATTATTATTATTAATACTTGTCTATTAAAAAATAATAGTAAGGCTCCTAAACTTATATCCACTATCTAAGCAGCAAATTTGAAACTCATCCCTACTTCTGCTACACATAGTTTTCTTAATTCTGCTCCTTGTTTTCTTGATTTATATTTATGTACTCTCTTGACCATGTTGTAACACGTGGTTAGCTAGCTGCTGATGCTTTCTCCTACTGGTTCAGTGCGCGTTCGTCATCTCCCTGCCAATTGGTTTGATGATAGTATTAAAAAGAAAAATTAAAAAGAAAAATCTTTTAAAATCGAAATACAAAGCGGATCCCTGTGATGACAATCAAGAGAAATATATGTTAATACGGAATCATTGCAACAATATGTATAGAAATGCGCAACGACGTCATATTCATGAATTCGTGCAAGATCCAGATCCTTCAAGGGTTTGGAAATTTCTTAAGTGGGAGTTGTAAAATCAAACTCGAACCTACCATCAAATATCGATTCCAATCTGTTAAATCTGTATTTCTCTTGTTCTCCTTGCTTTGATGAGCACGTTACGCAAACAACACTAAAAATATTTTGGGTAAACCACATATTTTACATATTTGGACACATCCTTTTTTAATTTTAGTCAATTGAACAACTGTGATGTTATGAGGGCAATTTTATCTATCCACTCAGGAGCCGTCGGTGGTGATTGCATTAGTCGTAAAATGATAATTCCCATCCTAGATATCATTTGTCACGACATTACTTCTATCTTTAACAAATCTATCAATACTTCATCCATTCCTTCCCATTGGAAAAAGCCAACATGATTCCTTTCCTGAAAGAGAAAAGCCCTTCTTGCCTGTCTGATTATCGCCTTATTTCTTTACTCCCGTTTCTGTCCAAGGTTCTATAAAGATTAATATCTAACGAGACTTTGTCCATATCTCTTAAAAACAACCTCTTCACCTTACAATCCAGTTTTCATTCTGGCCATACCACTGCATTACTGAAAATCACCAACGACATTCGTCATGGAATGGAAAATCAAAAATTAACAGTACTTTGCTTGATTTTAGTAATGTCATTAACACTGTCGACTTTGATATCATGTTATTCTGCGCACTATTAACATATTTCCGGTTGTTATTGACTGGTTTCATAGTTACTTGTTTTATCGTCAACAGCGCGTCCAAGTACAAAATAATTTCTGCACTTCGTTAAACACCAATGCTGGCGTGCCTCAAGGTGGCGTGTTGTCTCTAATCCTGTGTCCTATTTTCATCAATTCTATAACCCACGACTTATTTTCTTCTTACCACTTGTATGCTGACGATCTCCAAATTTACACTCAAGCTTTTGTTGGTGATCTCTGTCTGCTTGTTTTACGGCTGGTGTAAATTATATGGTCTAAACGTAAACCCTAACAAGACACAATCAGTCGTAATCGGAAGCTCTAGACTACTCTCCAAAATTAACCGGTCCGGTGTACCGCCTATTATTCTTAACGGTAACGTAATTCCTTATAATAGTAAAGTTAAGAATTTAGGTATTTACATTGACTCCTGTCTATCGTAGGCACCGCAAGATAACGAGGAGAGTAGAAAGATGTATGTAGCTATAAGTTCCTTGCGCAGACTCCGCAATTTTCTTCCAACAGCCAAAAAGGTTGCGCTTGCTGATTTTCTTTTTCTGCCTATTCTCGACTATTCCGATGTTTGTTATCTTGACTTAACCGAAGCGCAGCCTGATAAGCTTGAGCGTATTCAAAATTGGTGTATACGATTCATATTTGGGTTACGCAAATACGATCACATATCTCAGTTTCGCAAAAAACTCAAGTGGCTGCCAATCCGTCTTCGCAGGAATACTCACATTCTCTCTGTTCTATACAAGATATTGTTCAATCCTCTAACACCTTCCTACCAAAAAAATCAATTTGAATTTATTTCCGACTGCCATGGTCGTACTCTTCGCTCTTCAATAAACCTTTCCCTTCGCGTCCCCGTGCATTCCTCTTCATATTTCCAAAACTCCTTCTCCGTTACGGCGGTTCGCTTATGGAACTCTTTACCGAACCACATTTATATAGCGAAATCCTTATTTCCTTTCAAAAGACAACTAACTACTATCATGAAATTTAAATTGTAAATTCTATTCAACTGTGCTATTGCTTGCATCTTTCATCAAGTGTTGTAGTTTTTAATTATTTAGTGCAGTACTATCTTTTCTTTGCTTTTAGTTCACGTCTTCCTTACCAATGGGTTGTCTGGAAGAAATCGCTTTTTGAGCAATAAGACTGACCATTATACATTTATGTATATACATAATGTATTCCATGTCTTGTAACTGGTGTACAATATAGGATAAATAAATAACGAAAATTAAAAAAAAAATCTATTGACGTAATCGCAAACTACCGCGTAACAATGTTGTGTATTACTCTGTTCCGTACATAACAATTTATTTTTAATACAATAACCTTTACCATCACAGAAAACGCCCACTGCTGCGTATTGCAATGCACGTTTAATACTCACTCATTATGGAGGGCTTTGTTAGTTTGTTATATTTTAGTGTTAGAGCGTAACATTCATTGTACCTCTGCCAACGAGGAAATTACTATTGACCGTCGTAATAATTGTTCGCTTGCATGGTTGCCTCAAGATCTAACATATGATTGTATGTTATTTACAACGCCCTTTTACATCGCAAAAATATCCTAATTCAATGCAAATATAAATGACAATGTTAGATTAAACAAAACTATATATTTAACTGATACTTTTAACTAAGATTCCCAGTACACGGTAAAGACTAATTGAAGGCGTCTACTTAAGCTAAAAATATATTTCAGTACTCCCGTCAGATAAGAATTTTTTTTACGTCCAGCTGTTTTTTTACGTCTAATGATTGTGCCGATCCGCCAGTGTTGTATATATGTATATTAGCACTATATACATTAAAAAAGATTTTAAAATGTTTTACAAAGTGAAAATGAGAATTATCGCTACCCGCATACATAAAATCGTTTTTCTTTGGTTCATACAAATTATCAGAATTTTTACGATGCAGTAGAAAGACGTCATCGATTAACAAACGTAACAAGATAATTATAGTACGAATATACTAGATATAAATCTTCAAAATGTAACAGAAAGGAACATTATCATCACAATCATCTTATTATTCCATCCTATTGTCTTCTGCTATTGAACATGGTTCCTACCTAGTCCGCAAAGAATATATACCACAATGTTTAACTAGTAAAAAGGTGCATCTATGATTTGTTTTTAAAGTAATAACTTTAAAATATTACTGCAAACAATTCTATAATGTATATATATACGTGCATTAATTAGTTATAATAAAGTTTATTAATTAACTGTCGAGAAAATTAGCAATCTTTGACTAACAATAAACAAATAAACGATTGACATTAAAACAGAAATATGTGAGAGTTTATATATTAACCTGCATAAAACCTGCATCTGTTTCATTTATACCGCCATAGACTATTGATAGTATATCTACCAACGTTTTAAGGGATGTTTAAGAGTTTATTGCAAATTAGCGATGCAAGATACTCCAGCATCTTCTCGTATATTTTTTATTTTATTAAGTCAGACTTCTGTTTGTATAGTAACAGACGGCAGCAATTTATTCGAAATCCCATGTATTCATTCTAAGGGAATAAGTGATATTTTCCTTATAGGACGAATATATACAAAAAAAATAGTATTGCTTATAGTTACTCAGTAATGCAGTATAAACTGCAATCAGAAATTCAATGTGTTATATATATAAATAATTGATAAGAATTTGAGATTTTTTCTCTACCGAGTATAATGAAAGGTATGCATGAAAAAATTTCGGGTGTTTCAATATCCTCCGTTCCTATCAATCATCAGCAGCCTTCAAATCAATAAGCTTATAGTTTGATGTTTATGCATTAATAAAATATAAATAACAGTGTAGTTATTGAAATGTATGGATATGTAAAATTTATTTATCATTGTATTAAAAAGGTTTGGTATTGTAAGGTAGTAATTATGTAACTTTTTAGATGACCTAACATAGGAACAGAATGATGTTACAAATGGTACAGTCAAGATTTAATATAAGCTATGGTAACAATAAACTTCTGTTATAATTATTTAACATTTATTGTTGTATATAAAACTATTATTTCTGTTACTTTTATTTATAACAAAACTATATATATATATATTTATCAACAGCAATACATACTTTGTTCGCAGTAAAACCAGTAAAGTACTTGCTTACTCACATCTATAAAAGGACGGTAACAAAGTTTTGAAGATAACGCAAAACGATTTGTTTTTTTGCAAAATGGGGGAAAAAAAAACTTACTAATTGGATGATCGCCAGTAACGGACTGCAGTTGTATACAATCTTCAGCCAAACTACGAGCACTATATACTAAAATTCACAAAACAAGCACAAAATTAATCACGACACTTAACATCGTAATGTCGTTCCACTCGCGTCACTGAACCGGCGGAACGCGATACGTCCACCTCCGGCCGCGGCTGGTGGGGCACTGGAGCTGCATTCGTCCCATACAGCCAAGTGCGAGCGACCTAAGGACAACTATCTCTTCGTTTTTTTTCCCGCACGCCGACTTTTCGCCACTTTTCACGATAACCACGCGCTGACGACTTCACAGTTTTTTTTACGTCCCGCAGGCTATTGTGGTAATTTTTCTTCTAATATTGAAAAATAATAACTACAACAACAGATTTAATACTATACAAATACTAATATTAAAAAAAACTAACTACAAAATACTAATAATAGTTAGGTCTCTGCTGCGGAGGACCGCCTAGATAGGGCCCAACGCAGTGCCTATTTTTTATTTGACAAAACGATGAGACGAGCAACACATTCACCTGATGGTAAATGATAAGCTTGCCCATAACAATGTGGCGCTAATTAGGATATACACTGCACCACATTGAGCTCGTTATCTTGAGACATAAGATGTAAAGACTTTACCCCAGTAATTAGACTAGCTACAGCGCCCTTCAAACCGGAACAAATTAATGTTGCCACACTACTGTTTCGCAGCGGAAATAAGCGCTGCGGTGGTACCTATCTAGACGTGTCTCCAGCAACAGAGACCTACCACCAGTTAAATACTATTTCTATAGACCAATTTTTGTCGACAAATAGTTGTGTGAAAACATTACTGTGTTCCGGTTCGAAAGGCGCTGTAGCTAGTGTAATTACTGGGGTAACGAGACTTTACATCTTATGTCCCAAGCTGACAAGCGCAATGTGGTGGTATGAATACCATATTAACTAATCCCACGTTGTTATCGACAGGCGTATAATTTACCATCAGGTGAACGTCCAATTTTATTTTTTTACTTCGTTGTATAAAAAAAACGCTCCAGTGTTTATATAGATCAGGTTTTAAATCACATCATAAGAAGGATCCAGCTCGTCGTAAATCACCCCGCCTATTACTTAAGTTACTTAAATGGACATTCAGCTCTTGTTATAGATCTTATGAATTAAAGTATAAATAAGTAATAATAACTTTATTATTAATACATAACAATTTAAGAATATATGACAATATATAAAATTTCTTATATGTCAAACATATTATCTAGGATCTCGTTCTGATTGATTTAAGTCATTAAACCTTAATTATCCTTTTAATAGATTATGTTAGAAAAGTACTCGAGGGTTGTTCAATAATTGACCCTTGGTTCCTAAAGCTAAGGTATGGAAAGCAACAAAACCACTTTGTACATGTGAATAAGTAAAATTCTTAAGTTTAAGTATTATGTGAAAGTGTGACCTCGGATCTCACTTAAGGTATAAAATAAACACTAGTACTAAGTAGTTAGTTTTATTTGATATTGGATTGTTTTACAGTGAGTAGCTCGCTGGCCTAATGGTTAGAGCGTGCGGCCTTCAATCCGAAGGTCGCGGGTTCGAATCTCGGCATGTACCAATGACTTTAATATTTAAGTTATGTACATTTGTGAATTTTAGTAACAACAGCGAAATACAAATGGGCAAGTAAAAAAAAAAAAAAAAAACGTCCCCAAAAATTCCCAAAAAGAGGGTTGATGTCAGACAGGCGGCCGATCGTAAAAAGTTTACCCAAAACTATTTACAACATGTTCAGTAATGAAGAACATGTTGTGCCGACCCTACATAAAGTGCGACCAGGGCAGGAGAAAGAAGCGGAGGATTATCTTACAGTGACACGGGGGAGGACTAATATATGGGGGTGTAAAGGATCCCGCATAACAACTCACGGAATCCAAGTCAACTTCGTCTGCTCGTGGTGCATCCTGCTAATCAACAAACTAAGCTCTGGCTCTGGCCCACCAACCCGCATTCGACCAGCATGGTTGAAAATGGCCTTATTCCCACCCTATAAATACCTACTCCATCGTATAGAAATCTTTGGGGGAGGCTTCTGTCCAACTATGGACGTATATCTATCTGATGATGATGATATATAAAAATGTGTGAACTAAACTGTAGACTGAGTGAACCTGATAAGTTACTGCTGGTAGGTCTCTGTTGCTGCAGACTGTCTGGGTAGGTATCAACGTAGCTTCTATTTCTACCGCCAAACAGCAGTGTGCAAACATTACTGTGTTCCGGATTGAAGGGAGTTGTAGCTAGTGAAAGTAATGGTATGACGAGATTTAACATATTATTTCTCAAGGCGATGAGCGCAATGTGGTGCTGTGTATATCATCCTAACTAGCGCCACATTATTATGGGCGGCGGTATCACTAACTATCAGGTGAAAGTCCCGCTCGTCTCGTCGCTTCCTTGTATAAAAAAAGGAATCGCTGACTTAGACCATCAGCTTTATATAATCGTTAGTGCCCACTCTTACCCTCGCTTTTTTAAGACTCCCGTCAATGTTATCTAAGGTCCTTTGTTAAGTCCATTAATGCCGCTAGAATAATTGATCTCTCCTACATTAAGCTCAGCACATAACATCACTTCGCGAATTAAGTTTAATCTAGTATTTAGAGGTAGTGAGTTCTAAAAGTTTGAGCACGTCTAAGGTGAACGGAAATATTTTTTTTTTCGTTGATCATCACCTTCACGTAAATGATACAGCAGCCAATATCAACTTCGTGTCAGTTGGGATGATGTTAAGTCAGATTAAACCAGTAATTTCAGTAGCTACAACACCATTCAGACTGGAACACAGTAATGCTTGTACATAACGAACAGTCGTAACGGTATTAGACAAAGACCACCAGTTATTTAACTTTTTACCCTAACATTTCCGGTGTGTACGAGAAAGTATTCAAAAATTTCTTGCTGTGTAATTGACGTGACAATACCACTCACACTGCTAAATTACCACCAGGTTTTTTGAAGGGTAACATACGACAAGTGAAGCACCCTCCCCACACTAAGGGCTCCGCTGCGTCCCTGTTTTGTTACCTAAAATCAAGCACTGGCTGAGTGTATGCAGAGGGGTCCTAAAATAGCAGACAGTCACATTAAAACATCTCGCAGTGAATATTTGCTACCCTTATACCTTTGTTTTTTTATTCAATGAAACGACGAGACCAGCGATGGGTTCACTTGATAGTAAGTGATACGCGTTCCCATAACAACGTGGCGATAGTTAGCCACATTGTGCCCGTCACATTGACCCAGGATGATGTCTCTCTATACCGGTAATTTCACTAGCTATAACGCCCATCAAACCGGAATATAGTAATGTTTAAACAATACTGCTTGGCGGAAGAAGTAGCAGCTGCGGTCATAAACTTACTATTATTAAAAGCCTATTTATAGTAAATTTATCAATTTTCAATCGAAATAAAAAAAGTATTTGCTGCACCTTTCAGGATTTGAATAAAAGTCTTCCGATAAGTATATCCAATTTGTGTAACAACCAGTGAAAACTTGAAGTGCCTGTTTCCCTTGTAGGAGCGTGTACAACTTTGGAAATAATAGGCGAAGGCTTTTGTTAAGCACTAATGTTATAAAAAAAATAATTTCATTAACTAAAGGAGAGAAAGAGAAGGAATAGAGAAAAAAGGAATACAACGTGTATTAGCTGAAGGGGTGTTACGGATCCGGCACAGCAACTCACGGGATCCAAGCCAACTTCGCTCGTGGTACACCCAGCTAATTAACAAACGAAACTCTGGCTCTCGTGGTCCGCTTTGGGCCAGCGCGGTGGGAAACTGCCCAAAACCCCCTGTATAAAACCCTACTCGAATTATGAGAATCTTTGGGAGAGACCTATCCTGCAATGGACGTCTGTTGGCTGATGATGTGCATCAGCTGAAATTTCAATTTTACTCCTATATGGATAGTAAAATATACTGATAATATACAGCTCACTTAACACTCCCACAGCTGGGACCATCCACATAGAGTCGAGGCCATTTATCAAGCACACCTACTTAATAGATTAGCGGATATTATATTACCACAATACATACAGGAGGTAGGTCTCCGTTGCCGGAAACTGTATAAATAGACTCCATCGCAACTAATATTCCTGCCAGCAAACAGCCACGTTTAAACCTTACTGTGATTCGGTTTGAAGGGCGTTGTAGCTAGTGAAAATATTGGAGTGACAATACTTAAGATGTTAAGACGCCACTTTGTTAAGAGCAGGCCTATTTCCATCACTTGAAAGGTTCACTCGTCTTATCGAATAAAAAAAAGCTGTATGATATTGATAGGTTTCTTCAAGGTGTTTTCCTGTACCGGAAGTTCACTATAATACAGAATTTCACCGCACCGACAAACGTTTTCAACAACTGTCATCCGTAATAAATAATATAAACAGTAACGCTATCCATCTACTGTCGAGTTAGTTTTTATGTAGCACTTCCGGTGGTAATTGATGCGACATTAGCACGATCATAAATCATTTTTTTTATTACACCACTTATTTCCAGATTTGATAAGGCAAAGATCAATCAATCTGTGACGTATTAAGTAAAGCTAAGTTTAATTTCTTTACGAGAATGTTATTGGTTACGAGGTGCTTAAAATCGTGTAGGTACTCTATTCCCTTTCACTTATTTACTTAATTTATTTATTATTAAGTTACATATTTGATATTTTTTTAAATGAGTTAAATATTTTCTTTTGCGTTTAATTGCGATATTTTCATCAAAAGTAATTAATCGACATTATCTTCTTAGCATTGCGTAATTTAATAAAGGTGGACCGACGATCTGGTGAGTATCGCAGGACCCCCTGGATGTGAGCATCTCTGGACCGATTGTTGTAAACATCTTTGGAGAAGGCTTATGTCCAGCAGTAGACATCTATTGGCTGATGATGAGTAAAATTTTTCTTAGCGTTTATCCCGTCTTATAAATGAGTCTGCTTTCCTACTTTAGACCCTCTATTTTGTTTTCTACTAAAAATTATTCACTTCAAGATCGCTGCTGTTCATGTTGTCGGAGTCAACTTTTCTTTTACTATGAAATAAGCACAGTTTCTGAGATTCCATGATAACTAAAGTAATGCTTGAATATCTCCTATATATATATATATATATATATATATAGGATATATTAGGTATATATATATAGGATATATTAGGTATATATATACCTAATATACATAGGTATATATATAGGTGTATATATATATATATATATACCTAGTCCGGTCATGAGTTCTGTTATAAATGAAAATGCATTTTTTTTAATGAAGTAATGTAATATTATTAAATTTTATATTTATTAGTCTCAACAAAAAATAAAAAAAATATTCTAATCGAAATGGCCCACTTTGAATTTTATACAGGCCTTTAATCTGTTTGGCCACGAATCTATGAATTTACGCACTGTTTCCAAGGGAAATCTCCACCACCGCCACCGCCACTGCTTGCTGCAAAGATTTTTTAAAAGACTCAATGTCGCCGTGTCGTTTAGAGCAGGCCATGTCCTCTAAAACTAACCATAATTTTAAGACTAAAGGGTTAAGGTCTGGGCTACATGAGAGCTAGTCTTCCGCTCTTATGAAGTCCGGAATGTTGGTTACAAGCGAGGTTTGGGTAGTTCGTGCTTTATGACCAAATCCAGAGTCCTGCTGGAAAATCCATGATATATTTTTAAAAAGTGTATTCCTGAGAGGTTTTGCAACATGATCCAAGACTGTATCTTGATACACTTTGGGTCAAATTTTCACTCCTTTCACAAAAATGCAGTTTTGTGACTCCTTGATAAGACACGCCCCACCAAACCATCACTGGCGCAGGATGATGACCACGTTGTATCTTTCCGACCACTTGAGTAGTTTCTTTAGAACTGTGAGTGTATACTTTATCATTTTGCTTATTGTAGTGTTACTCAATCGTGAAAATTTTTCCATCGCTAAAGAGGATCTTTCTGCGCCTTTCACCTGCGTACCGCGACAAAAGGTTTGTTCGTTTTGATCTATCCACTCTCTTTAATTTTAAAGATTGATTTAAGGCATATCCTGTAAAGCTATGGTTGACAGTGAAAGGTCGTGGAGCGCAAATATTAACTTTTGCAAATAGGTGATGTCCCGAAAGGAAGCTGCAGAAAGTCTACAGAGGACTACACGTCACCCTATTCGTATACAGAGAACCGGACGTCGTAGGAGCCCGAACAGGTTTTTACCTTGTCGTGGCAGTGAGGCTCAATAGCCATGGCTTGGTCAGCCACGATCAAAATAAGAGGTACCCAATACCAAATCCGCCGCTGGGGGTCGGGAGAGCTTTCTGTCTTGGCTCCCACTGCCTTTGGTCGACGGATTTAAGTGGATCCATTGCCCAGGTGTCTATAAAAGGTCGAGAGGAGGGCGCGCTGTGTGTTCCAACGCAGCCTTACAGAGGTGAAAAAGAGAGGGCTCTCTTGCCGAGATTGAATTGCGCGGGGCAACCGACGCTGTCGCGATAAAGCGACGACGCTGGAACATCGTCGAGATTTTAGTCGGGGCAAGTCCGACATAACCTGTCCTTGTCCCCGCGAGGGCAGGTATGAGAAGGCATTTCTCCATATTAAAAAAGGGTATCTCTGTATAACGATAAGCACCTCTGTATGACGATAAGCACCGAGCTTCATGACTTGTTTTATAATACGCGACAGAGTCCTAGCTGGAATCTCCATTTCTCGCAATAAGATTTTTTGCTTCCTTAACAGCCTTTGTAGTTCTAACAGCACGCGGCCGCCCCGATCTTTTCTGGTCTACGACAGAGAGAGTGTTGTTGTATCTGTTGATAGTACGATATACGAACATACGGCTGATACCAAGCTTTTGAAGTGGAATATGACCGACGGCTCCATACCCGCTTTGTGCAAGGCGATCGCTGCAATCCTATTTTCTTTAACACCCCATTCCATATTGTAGTTTTATAATGAACACGAAAAATTATGTGAAATGGCGCAAAATCGAAAGAAGTTTTTAAAATAATATACGTGTTCCAAATTCAAAATAATTACAAAGTTGAATAAAAAGAAAAGATTTTATGTAACAGTATTTATAGCCGGACTAGTTATATCAGCATATATATAATTAATATGTTTTTTCTCTAGTAATATATCTCCGTTATAGTATAGGTTCCAAACAATATCTATTCCTGTCGCCAGGTGGTAAGGAATGTTGTAGTTTCCAAATCTTTTTATATGAAGATGACTGTAGGTAGTGTATTACTGAGTTTACTAGACTCAACACCTTTTACTTAAACAAGCACTAGGCAATATAACAATATCCTTAAATGTACCGCAATGTTATGAATAGTGTTATTACTTATCAACACCTGAACATCCGGTCCGTATAGTCGCTTCTCTGAGTAATTATTATTTAGTATATATCAACTTTGGTCAAGAAAATTTATTGCAAGGTGCAGAATTTGAATCACAGAAACATTATTTGGTATTATTATATATTCACACAATTTATAGATCGTAATAAAATAAAAATATTCATTATCAATAGTTTAATAGTTTCTGTAATTAACGATCTCAAAGAACAATTTGATCCTATTCAGAATATACATATACAAACCTTTCCCTATCAATGTTGGCTATATATGTGTGTATATATGTAGTTAATTTGCATGTATTAACTGTAAACGTCAGTTTCGTAGATAATCTGCAAACAGACTGATAGACAAAATTTCTGTATTTTTTTTTTTATCGTGAGCCTTATTAAAGCTTTAGGTACATGAATGATTATCGTCGGTACGACATTACGAGTATAGACTTTTTTATAAAGACTAAAAATAGAAGTAACAAGTATCTCTGCCGTCTCATTTGTTGTGGATCTGTTCACTGATTCTTCGTTCACTCATTTTCTGTAAATTAAAAAGTCCTTTTGAACGATGGAGGCCGTTAAGTGGTTTTATTATGAACGTTAAACAGAGACCTTTGTGGACTGTTCCGAAAGTTTAAAATAAATGACACCTTAAGTACTACCTACTTAAGTCCGATGTGATTGTATTAAACAAAAATATATATTGTTTACATTTAAGTAAATATTATAAACGATTGATAATATAAAGTATATAAATATTATCAAATTGAAACGTTTTACGATGTATGATAAAGTTATGGCAATTCTAACAACTATGGTATATATGATATTTGTTGGTCTAACACAGGAATGTTATTGGATGAGTCTTATGAAGTTTCGAAGCCGTGATAGCTCAGTTCGTAAAGCGGCTGTACACGCTATACATCTCAGAGACACACGAGTTCAATCGCCACTGAGCTTGAGTTTCCGGTAAAGCTAATCATAGTGAGAAAATCGAGATTCAATAACAGCAGCTTTCTTTGATATAAGATTCCTCCCTTTGTGAGAGCAGGTCTTGAGTAGCAGCTGTGGGAACGTTAAACGGACTGTTTATAAATCTTTGTTTTTTTATCAATTTGAGGGTGGTGGTTAAATAGACGAGTAATAGTAAACCTACCAACGAGGAAACTCGAACACTGCCCAGGTAGTTGTTTATAGGATACTAGTAACATTCATAATATAAATGTTTCCATTTTTAAACACTAGTGTTTTGAACGTATTAAGTGAAAATGTGGGGATGAACAGACCGTAATTTAAAAAGAAGTTCCCCATTCACAATCCTGTCCTCTCCACCAGGCGCAACAATGTTTCTGTCCTGTAATACAGACACGTCTTGAAGTTCTCAACTCATTAGTTATAACTAACTTTGTATCCCGCTTGGTTAGTTCTAGGGAATAGAGTAATCTATTTTTGATTAGAAAGAAAATGTTATAGGTTAGCAAAAGTCGATTCTATAATATTTTTAAATAAATACTTGATATAAATGTATTAGGTACATTATTTCCATTATAATCAGTTAACAATTTGATTGTGTTAGGTGACAATAAAGCCGTGGATGTTGAAGTGAGCACGCTCAAAATACACTGGCTCCCATACGTTGACAGCAGGAACAGAGTAATGCTCTGTTGGCAGCAGATCAGACAGGTTTCTAAGTGCCCGAGGACCGGCAAAAATCTACAAATATGTTGTCCCGAAATCGTATCGGAAATGCCCGTGCTGGTTTGTAAAACGTTTAGCTCTGCACCACGGAAACTGGTTAATGTTTAACATATCATTATGCTAACCGCAAGAATTTTGTTAGATTAAATCTAGTTATTATCAAAGTTACTTCCGTATGGCTATGTTAGGCCTTCGCCACATTCCGCTCATCGACAAGAGACAAAGGATGTTAAGTTAATAATATAATTCCGCTAGCAGCCTTCTTCGAAGCGGAAAACAATATTCTCAGCAACTACTGCTAAGTAGAACGTATCTAGTAAATAACATCTACCAGTGCTGTTATGAAGGATAATGCGTATTAATTAAAGTACAAAAAATGTCTAAAAAAACTATATTTATGAAATCACAGGACAATAACAAACGTTAAAGTTTTGAAGAGTATAAAACCGGAAAACACTTGTTAAATTTAAACTACTAAATTGATTTACGATTCAATATCGGCGAAATTCCATATTCTTTATTAAATTTTTTTTCTACAACTGAGGAGACAAACAACTCGTCTTGGTGTGGAGCGGTCACTAGAGGTATCATCAGCTTTAGCAAACACAGAAAAAAACTTCTTCCTTTTAGAAGTCCTTTTTGAGGTGCTCCATGTCATAAATCCTAAGGAAAACATCCGCAAGTAGCTCATTTCTTAACTAGTGTATGTGAATAATGAAATAGCACTAAATTGAGTTTAAGTATACCATAGTTTACGTGTGCTGTTGACAAAACAAAGTTACAGTAAACTATGCAAACACTTTGTCCGCGATAACGCCGGTCATGAATTCGCTGTGAGTTACTGACAGAGTGACTTATCGCATCCTTTGTTATCGGTTCAAAACTTGAGCAATATAGTGTCTAAGAATATCTTTTTATGTGACAAGTGACTAAATCCTGAAGATCCGCTTTATTCCCTGATGTTAAACTCTAATGTTAACTTAACCGTAGAACACAGATTATCGGATACTGAGCTCAGTATCCACACTCCCTAAAGCTGATCTTATACTATCCTAATTTGATTTTCTTTCTCTACATATCTTAATATGTCTAGTTCGAATTTTTTTCTCTTTATTATAAACCCTTACAGCGAGATATACAAAGGGTGGGCTTAATGCCTGCTGGTATGCTCTATCAGCCAACCTTCGGTGAGGTAAGATGTAGTATAACTACTGACTTAAATTTACGTAATATAATAATTAAAATTGAGGTAATTACGTACTAATGTCATGAAATTTTATAAAAAGGATTAAATACTACAAACATATCCTGGATTTTTTATATAAATAGTTTGATATCTTGAATTTCAGTGAACATTTGAGTTATATGACCAAATGAAAGACTTCACTTCGTATAACGGCACACGCATTAAATACAGTTTTTTTATTTTCAGGAAAATAAGCTGTTTTCTACGGCTAAAATAGCAAAGTTCATTACAAAATTAATTAAATTATGTCGACGTTTGATGTGTTACACAATTAATGCAAGTATTACGCTTATTTATGTCAAGGTTGTTACACGTAACGTGTGGATTCAGTCACTACGTAAACGAAAACAAATAGAAATCGATCTCGGTAGTAACAAGCAATGAATACGTTGCGATTATTATAAATTGATAGTAAATTCAATGGCATCTTGTAGACAGATCGTTTTGCAAGAGTCTACGATTGAATTTGCGTCAAGGTCATTATGATTCAATACTTCGAACAATCTAGAAACAACCTACTATCTCAAAGCCTGCTAATTTATCAGACAGTGATTTCATAAATGATTGAAAAGTCATAAAAAAAAGAATGTATCAATAAAAGAGGACTATCAATTATTTAAGAAAGACCGCAATATATAAATTAATGTTTGTACTAAAGATGACCATAGCAACAATAAGACCAAGACTTGCACAATCTTGGTACTGGTCTTGCTCTTATCTATTCCGTCTTGGCCTTAAATACTTCGAGTCTTGGTCTTCCATGTTCAGTCTTATAACATAGTAAATGTTTTGTTTCTAGAAGAAAAGCGTATGTTCAAGTTATAGTAAATATTTTTAATCATAACTTCAAGGAAACTTTTATATTGTCATTTAATAATGCACATTGGGTCTGTTGGTTTTGATCTCGATCATTCGGTCGTGAGTCTTGCTCATATAATATTGGTCTTGGTCTTCCTTTTTCGACAAGATCAAGTCCATGACCAACTTTACTCATCAGTAGTATATACGAACAAGCACAGCTAATGGTGACCACTATACCATTTCAATACTGACAATCTTTTGCTATAACAATATTGTTGTATCCCGATAATCATGTGAGAACACGAAACTGTAGTTTAATATTAGCCCAGTTTAGATAAAAAAAAAAGGAGAAAACAATAATATAACTAATAAAAAGTCTACGATTGAGTATACAGGGTAGAGTGACTAAAACTTGTTATCCTAATGGAAGTTATATTTACTTTGGACTGATTAACAAACAAAAACACGTTGCCGATAATACTATGGATTTTGCGTCCTAGAACCAAGTTTCATTGTTGTTTCCATACGCGATAAAAAAAGATCACAGGTCAAGTTTCAAAACTAAATTTGAGCAGTCATCTAAGCTAACATGACATCAAAGAGATTGGCATCTGAAAGCTTAAACATTACAGCTTTGAGAAAAAAGATTTTACTTCACGGCTCGGTAATGCTTTTAATTTGACCATTGAAATTTTTGTGGAGTCACCATCACTGCGAGGATTTTATTCATTACTAATTGAACCAGCAGTTTTTTGTATATTTTTGATGCCATAGGAAATATTACAGTGTTTCTCACACATACCAATAAATTAAACTAAAACGAAACCCGTTAGTCAATTTCTTCGTTAAGTATATTTTTTATTTTCACTTCTTTAGTTTATTGTGTTATTAGATAAACTTTCACTATATAATTTTTTTTTTCAAATTTATGAAAAAACCAGTTGGACTCTTAACGAGTCTTCTGACAGGAAATACTTAAAGGTGGAAGTATGTCATATGTTTTAATATTAAAATCTTTGAATATCCACTATCTAATATATTATAGAACTTTACAACCATAGAACGGTCTATTTGATGGACACCATATCGGATGGACCTATGATGGAAAAAAAGACTCATGATTCAAGAGATATTTTTGTTTGAACATATGATACATTTTCTAGTAGACCTATAACAAATACACAAAATCATGGTTAACAAAATTGTAACAGTTTAGTAAACGTGATGATCCAAATCTCATAGAGAAGACAATCGCTTCCGGTAACTTGACCAACGTGGATTATGTCCCTGAGTGAGATAAGCCCTGAACTTTCAGTAGTTGGAACATAAATTGAGAATTTTATTCCTTTACAGTAGTGATTCAGATATAAGGTTCCAATTCACTGATATTTAGATCAATATCGAAAAGGGTAGTCCCGTAGTTGAAGTTAGTGACCTGCAGTTTGACAAAATTCCATTCTCCCAAGCAGGTCCCTGGAGCAAGTAGTTATGTCCACACAATGAATAAGACCTTTCTCCCTTTAATTGCTTCATTGTAATTGGTTGTTCCCCACTTGGTTTGCTGGCCGTTATATAAAATTAGACTTGAAATTTCTCTGAAACATACCTTGAGAGTAACCGCAACCGCAAATGACTTTCTATAGCAAACCCTTAAATAATACCAAATGAAAATGCTTACAAAAGTTAATTCGAAATGAAACGTTGAAGAATTTATGAAATTCAAAAGATAAATACCCATAACCTAATCATTCCGCGTCTAATGATCATGTTTCCATTTTCACTATATACAGGGTGAAAGGTAATAGGTGTAAAAGATCTGGAGGGGCTAAAGTATAACTCGTATCCTCTCTATGTATGGAATACCCCATCCAATAACAATGGTTATGGAGTTATTAATTATTTAAATATTTAAAAAAAAAACGGTTTTCAAGGAAAAAATTAGATGATTTTATTTCTTACTTATGTCTACACAAATTTTAATATAATAATTATCGTTTAATCATTGTTTTATTAAATTAAATTAATAATCATCATTGAGAGACTTAACCTTTTAAATTAGGTTCTTTGAAAGTTGTGACAGTAAAAAATAAGGCGTCTTATTTACATGTTTATTTAATCTTAAAACAAAATTTTATTTATAAAAAATACGTATAAAACACGTAAATAAGTACCTCACTTCAATACTTATACAATAAGGTATAAGAAAGTACACAAAGTTTCTAAAGTTTAAATACAAAAACCACTTGTAATAAAATCAAGTACCCTGAAATATCAAACTGTAGAGAAACAATAAACACTGAGGGCCGGCGCGGCGTATACTTTTATGAGTCTAGACTTTTCCCCGCAGTAGACTTTTCGTCACAGTAGACTTACTCACAATTGACTTTTCTTCACAGTAGACTGGCTCACAGTAGATTTTTCCTCGCAGTAGACTTTTCTCCGCTGTGGACTTTTTCTCACAGTAGACTTATGAGCCCTGTGAGCCGTTCTCTTATTTTGTCAGCAGCGACGATGTTGCGTGACTTTAAATCTTCTAACGAGTTAATTGGTGTTGAATACACTAAAGATTTCACGTGACCCCATAAGTAATAATCGCAAAGTGTTAAAGGACCACACAGAAATAAGTAAGAAATAAAATCATCTAATTTTTTTCTACAAAATTGTGAATTTTTTGAAGAATATTTGAAAAATTAATAACTCCAGAACAGTTTTTGGATGGGGTATTTCATACATAGACAGATAGGATACGAGCTATACTTTAGCCCCTCCAGATCTTTTACACCTATTACCTATCACTCTGTATATATAAAAGATAGATATCTTGTATACTTATAGAAGATAGATATATAACAATAAAAAAATTACCAAGTAAAAGAAATTTGCCACAGATAATTAATATGAATACTTTTATTATAATGCCAAACTAGAAAATCTCAAAACAGGGAGAATACGGAACGTGAAAGTCAAGTTAGATTAAAAAATAATACAGTTTCCGGTCACGCAATCCTGGAGATCTGACGCCGAGATGGAGTAATGTAATTATGAATTCGTCAGCAGAAGGTATCAAGTCACCACACTTAATGCGAGGCTAGAACAAATGTAATGGTGTACTATGTACCGACTTTTAATTGTACATTTGCATTACGTAGGGTTACTTTATTATCTCTTTCTGAAGTTAAATTAGGTAGCAATAGCAATCAAACAATAATATTTATACAACCGGAAAAGTAAAAAACACCGTGTTATTAATAGTATTATACAACATTTCGGAAGACAAGTTAAACCTTTATTTTCCAACAGTTGTATAAGAAATTTTAGACTAAGTTATACATTCATGGATACTTTGAATGGACATACTCATACATAGGACTAATTGCAAAGATATTTACATTCAAATTTCTTAACATAATTTGTTATCTAAATAGACTGTTTACAATAACTTCTAATTGTGAATAAAAACTTGCTAAATCCACCCTCTGTTGGGTATAACTGATAATAAACTTTTGTATTTTGACTTCTCTGCTGTACAAATTTATAGCTGTTATTGGCTATCAGTTCGACGTGAAATAATATTTGTTATGATATTTAAATACTACACTTTCGTAGAATACAAAATACTATATATATGGTATTTAATGTCTATAGCAATAAAATGTTTCATATCGCTCAAAATAGACACGAATCCAAGCCGATCACTAGTAATTTCGAGAGACTGAGAAGATGCTGTGAAAGAACTATTCTCAGACAAACGCAGTGACATTGCTGTATAAAATATAATTTCTTCTACATGAATAATTAAAGATTACAGCCTTTGATTTATCAGTACAGTTATAGTGACTTCTAGTTTAGAGCAAAAACCTGAAAAACAAACTCATACCTTTTGTAACTCCGTCATAACCTGATTATATCATCGGCTATCAAAAAAGTTTTTACCTTTTCTTCTATTAACTTTCAATTCAGTGGGGCATTATACTATTCCTTAGACAACGTATAATAAATTGAAATTGATTAAACTCATCCATCAGTATGATTGATGTCTTCAGGGTCGGTATGATCCTCTGTCACCGGCACCTCAGCGATTGGGAACGTTGGAGACGTTATCTGGCGATAGTCGTTTCAAATCCGAGTCGTTGAGAAGAAGTATTGCTCACAAACAGAGTCAACAGCGTAAACTTATAGCTTCGTAACTTAACTAAATAGTAGTAAGTTATTGTAGCAAAGTTAGAATATATCTCAATTCTATAACACTACTACAATTATACCATATTTTCATATGATAAAAACAATGAACCAATTTATTTGGAAACAAAAACTTTACAGTAACATATAGTAGAATTATGTCGCTAACTACAATAGTTAAAATTATAAGTTAGTCTTGGCAGCGCTCGCGTCAATACGCACATAAAGAAAACTGGAGAGTTTAAATTTCTAGTTACAAACACAAAAACTTGACAGTAAACAATATCAATTAAAATTCTTTATAAAGTTTGTCTTTGAAGTGAGAGTCTTAGTTATTTTTAACGGAAGAAAAACGATATCGTAAGGTTTACTTAATATGAACATAACAAGTTTTACGTAAGTTGTAATCGACCATATTATACTACCTCTACTTTGACCAAGTTAATTAAATCATTAATAACTATTGTTTTTTTTATACTGGAGGTATGTATTTGTTCACGGAGACCGTCTAGGTAGTTACCACTGCAGTACCTATTTTTGTCGCCAAACAGTAATGTCTAAATATTACTCTGCTCCAGTTTGAAAGGAGTTGTGGCTATTCAAATTACTGAGGTTATAAGATTTATCATCTTGTATCTAAAGGTTGTGTGCACAATTTGGTGTTGTGTCCGTTCTAACTAGCACCACGTTTTTATAGGCAAGCGTATCACTTTCCATCAGGTGAATGCCTCGTCCATCTCGTCGAATTGTTAAATAAAAAAAGAAGAGTACATATTTGTTGTCGGGGCTAGTAGTTTATGAAACGTTCTCTATAGTTCTGATTGTAAGAATAGAAACACCAATTTCGATTAACTGCTAAGAGTCCGATATAACTCTTCTTTTGCCAGCGTTTTAGAAGACATCTCATCTTATTCATATCCATCTTAAGTGTGTGTCAGTTTGTTGCTGATAACTTATTGGTTTGTTGTGTAACAGTGCCAGCCAACGAAGTGAAGTTGCCGCGGAATTCAAATAGTCCGTATACACAGATACCATGCATGCAAATATCATTATTAAATTCAATTGCCATAACAATTAAAATTACTAATAATTAGAAGATTTTAATGTAACTAGAACAGCAATCATTTCTGTTGACGGTCAGGCTTTTACTAGTTGAGGATATAGCCACGGATCAAGAAGTAAACAAGGGGAATAAAATGCCAAAAATTCATTATTAAAATAAAATTATTCAAACGAAATATGCTACGTACATTAATGAAGGTAGAGACGTGTGACAGCTAACCTCATGAGCCGGCCTTTACGAACATTTCAAATGGAAAATTTTACTTAGATATTTACAGAGAACACTTGTCGGTAACAAATATCTGTCTGCGTGTCTTTGTTATTGTAAATATACGCTTGAAGTATATCTTCATTCAGTTCGTACCAAGTACGTGGTTTTGTTTCTACGTATTAATATCTCTATGCCTGTGTTCATCATTTTTGCATTCATACCGTCTGAAACAAATCACGAGAATGTAAACATGTGATTATTTACACAAAACAAAAAACTTGCTCTCTTTTTAACTACGATATACATTGAAATTGCAATAGAGAGAATATTCTTTCTGAATTTTTTTTTTCGAGATATTTCTTAAGGAATATTATCAGGATGGACTTGTTTCGCGATGACTAGCTTCTGCCTAAGACAGTTGGTAGTTACCAGAGTAGTAGCTATTTATTTTGCCAAAGAGTTATTTATAATTATTACTGTGTAGAGTTTAACGATAGCTATACGTATTTATGTACCACTACCAATCAGGTCAACATGATAGTCATCTCCTCATTTAGTTTAAAAATATCAATTAATTACTGTCGTATGTCTTCACATCTGAATAATCCAGAGAGGTAGTAATATTTTTTAACCTACAGTACAAACCTTTTTTTTGCAGTACAGCGGCAGTACTATTTCTTACTTAAGATTTGGTCTTCACTTAAAACAAACTTTGCTTATCGTCATCATCATCATCAGCCGAAAGACTGCTAGAACAGCCAGTTTACGTCCCCACTGTAGGGGCACAAGCCTACCTTCAATATGAGGGCGATGGGGAACGGTCATCACGCGGGCCCAATGCGGATTGGTGACTTCACACACACCTTAAAATTAATTCTAATTCATGTGCAGGTTTCCTCACGATATTTTCCCTCACCATTTGTGTTTCGCTGTTGTTACTGAAATTCAAAAATGTACATAACTTAAATATTGAAGTCAGTACATGCCCAGATTCGAACCCGCGCCCTTCGGAATGAAGGCCGCACGCTCCAACAATTAGGCCAGCGAACTATTAACATAGACATAGGCCTCTTCTAAAAATTCCCACACGATCGGGTAGGGATTCATATGAGAGCATTTAGGCCATTTTCCACCACTTTGGCCTTATGTGATCATAGGGCCTAGCGATTATAATCTTATAAAGCTATCGACATGCGCAACTTATAAGATATGCTCTTCTTATAAAAACTGCTAAATAACTTAATCGACAATTTGGAGTTACTTGAGCAGTTTTCTTTTAATGTTCCACCTCACTTGTCGCGTCAATCAGGCTCTATTCTCACTCATAAGATGTACAGATCCAACCTGGGTCACCATTTACTAATTCCTAAATTATGCAATCTATTGAAGTATTTCATAAACAAAGTCTTGATATATTCTATGACAAATTACCAACTTTTAAATCTAAAATCGTGAGATTTGATCCCACTGCAATCGCAGACGTCTAATATTCTGTTTCATATTTAGTCCTTGTTGTTTATATCAGTTTCATTTTAATTGTTTTTGTTTTTTTTTTAATATTATACCTTGAAAATTGTTGTTTTCGAGTACTCTGTTCAGTTAATGTCTTTGCGCCTTTACTCAATGTACGCAGCGTTTGTCTGTAATTGAAACGACGTGTTGACTAATATGAAACATTTAGTCTTTTTTGCAATGAAATAAATACAAGTATAAAAATAAATAAACGAATAATCGATTGAACGAATGAACGAGTCAACAAATAAACGAATGATCGATTTAACGCATGAACACATAAACGGCTGAATGTATGAACTAATGATCATGTGAACGAGTGAACGAACGAATAATTAATTAAACGAATGAATGAATTAATAATTAAAGGAGCTAGAGTCTTTTTTGTTTTTTAGCATGGTGTACCACGCCGGTGATGTTGGCTTGGACCCCATAAGTGCGGAAGCCCGTACAACTTTGCTTACATTATCTAAAAATATGTCATAGTTTAAAACAAATCGGAACACTGGTTAAATTTTACTTGTACCCTTCAACCTCCTTCCGGATTCATTAAAGGCAATTAAGGTAAATCCATAACTTTTTTTAAAAATTTAAAATTCTTCTGCAGGCGGATATTAAATCTTCTAGAGCTTTTAATTAAAAAGTTATGAAAACATGTTTTAAAAATTAAGCAACGGAAATGTAAAGCTTAAATGTTGTTCTAAAGTAAAGATTTTTAAAAGACTACATCGCCATGGCAAGATTGTTTATAAATTCGATATGTTTATATAACTATAGAATTTAAAATCTCCTTTTTTCTTCCTTTGATCTATACAAGTAATCTTTACTTTTCTTCTTTCTATATGTTTCTATGAATTAATATATGTGCAATCGCTTGAATCTTGGAAAGTATACGTTCTTTGGATTATGATGGATCCCTTTTGCAAAAAGTCATCTGTTTCTAATTCCGACTTTCCTCGTGATTTCTCCGTTATTAGTACTGCTAAATTTCTAGTGGTAGATCTTTTTTGCCGGAGACTGTTTAGAAGTTATATTGTCGCCGTCAAAAAGTAGTTTGCGAAAGTCAATGTGTGATGATGATGATATATATTGTTAGAATCGATTGTTGGAGTCGATTAATAGAATCGATAGCCGCAAGAAGTTTTTCAACGGGTTCTAACACACCTGCACGTGACCCACGAGACGTGACGCCTGTACCGGACGAAGTGGGTGGCGCCGATGACCAAATAAAACGCGCAAATCTACTTATTCCAGAGTAGTTGGCAAGTAGTTAGCCCGCAGGATTATTGGGAGTCATACGACACTCTTAATTTTGTTAATTAATTGAATTGATTTTTGTTCAGATTAATTATATTTGGTTAAAAAATGAATTTATGTAAATGTCTTGTGAAATTAGAGAATAAAAGTTATTGTTATCAGCCTCGCTTCTCATTTTCTAAATAAAATAATTTTCTATTTATAAAATCAGAAGCGGGATTCGGAAGCCTTTTGCAACCGGATCTTTTAATTTTGATTAGTTTGAATTTAATTCTAATTTAATTGTGCAAAATTCTGAAATACCTTCTGATAAGAGTGATTTAAAAAAAGGAAGGAGACGAAGCACGCGTACACCTTCACCTAATAATAAACTTAAAGAAATTTATAAAATGTTTCAGGACCTGGAGGAACGTTTCCGGACTAGCAGCGGAGTGCCAGCTACCTTAGGTTGGAACACGAGTTGAGCTTGCCGAGCAGGACGCCGGCCTCATCCGTAGCATGTACCGAGGCAGCACTGGGTCCGGCGCATATAAGCAGCGAGAATACTACTACCACCACTTCGAGTACGCCGTTGGCAGTGCGATATAGACAACGCAACCAGGCGGCTCATAGATGCCATAAATTCTATCCCGGTGAAATCCTGCCATTATATTGTATCTGATTTTGACCCTATTGTTCATGATGTCGATAGGTGGTACGACGAAGTAGATAATGCTCGCGATTTCAACAGTTGGGATGACAAAAAAGCCTTGCTCGAGTAAGAAATTGTCTAAAGGGTGAATTTCGTACATGGTTAAACCACTGGACATGTACAACGCGCACTTGATCTTCTTTTAAATCGGAGTTAAAAGCTCTTTGCCCATGCTCCAATATTTATCAAATTTTGTAAAAGGGAGTGTGTCTCAAACTAATAATAGGAGAATTAATGCACACCTAAAACCACGAGCAACAAATACAATACAAAACAAACATAAACCCTTGATCACTATGCTTTAAAATGCTTTACATGTAACGGTTTTGGACATAAGAGTACTACTTGTAGAAAAAAGTTAAAACGTATTACAGAAGCAAATTTAGATAATACCCAAGTGAGAAAGCTAACATCAGTTGAAAGATGTAACTTTTGTAAGAAATTGGATCATTCCGAAAGTATGTGTTTTACAAAAGATCGAGTAGAAAACTCGGAATAAAAAAGCCGTAAATTTTTGTCGTAAAATAGGAGATACATTGAAAAATAATGACATTATTAATAGAGATAGTGTTTCATGCGTTTCATTGTTGTCAACTAACTTAGTAAAAATATTTTCCTTGTCGTATTAGAACAGGATATCTATTGTTGAGTGGTTTAGGAGGAACGGCAGCAGAAGCTCACTCTCTTATAACATTATCGGTAGAATTGAGTGTGTTAAACAGGATAGGTGTTACGTACATACGTACTATAGATTTACAGCATATTATTCATAGCAATTCGCCTGTAAATATTGTTGAACGAGTAGATAAAGATTCGCAGCTAAGTAAAATAAATACGCCCGTCAGAAGAGAACTAAAATATAAATTATTAACTCTCTTGTCTAAATATTCAAATTATTCTCTGTCAGGTACCGCCACTACAACTGTTGACGACAGTCAATCGCAGATTAAATTGACCACTTTATTATCGACCATATAAACTATCTTAGAGGAAAAGTTACGGGTACGCACTATCATAAAGGGTTTACTAGATAAAGGCATAATACGTAAATCAAGTTCGCAGTACGCTAGCTCAGTTTCGCTAGTAAAGAAAAAAGATGGTTCAGATAGACTGGTAGTAGATCACAGAGCGCTTAACCAAATGACTGTAAAGGTTAGACATCCCCTTCCTTTGATTAATGACCATATCGATAGGTTAGGTAGTGCTAAGTGTTTCAGCAGGCTAGATATGATATCGGGTTTTCTTTAATTGCGTGTTATTGATTATTCTATCCACAAGACCGCGTTCATTACGCCAGAAAGACATTACGAGTATTGCAAGATGCCTTATGGTCATGCTAATGCTCCTATTATTTACCAAAAAAACAATTACTAAAACCCTAAAATCTTTTATTAAGGCGGAAAGGTACTAGTTTACATTGATGATGTACTTAGTATTGAAAACTTTAGCCGACGCTGGATTTTCTATTAATTTAAGAAAATGTACATCTCTTAATGATGAAATAGAATATTTAAGACGGGTTATTAGTAAGGGTTAGCTTAGACCGAGCAAGTATAAAATCGAGGCGTTAATAATAAGCCAAATAATGTGAAACAGGTTCGTCAATTTATGGGTTTAGCAGGTTACTTTCGTCGGTATATTAGCGGATATGCAATTAAAACGGCTAGTATAGTTGCTTTAACTAGAAAAGATGTTAAATTTACTTGAACGGATGAAAACGAAAAAACTCGACAAGAAGTCATCGCTGATCTTACTGATCATCCGGTACTATCAATATTCGATCCCAAGTTACCGACGGAATTGCATACCGATGCGAGTTCAATTGGTCATAGCTGTATACTCATCTAGGTGCATAAAGATAATCGTAGACGAGTCGTGACGTATTTCAGTAAACTAACTGCGGGTGTCGAATCTAAATACCATAGCTATGAATTAGAGATCCTGGCTGTAGTCAGATCATCACAACATTTTAGACATTATCTGATAAGATAAACACTTTTAAATCGTGACAGATTGCAACTCCTTGAAAATGACAGAACATAAAAAGGATCTCCAACCCGGAGTCGCTAGGTGGTGTATTTACATGCAAGGTTTTTATCTCAATATTGAGTACCGTAAGGTTTCGTTAATGTCTCATGTAGACTACCGCCACTACTGATCCGCCTCGCTTCTCATTAACTAAATAGAATAATTTTCTATTTATAAAAATATATCTCTTCTTCTTAAGGTGTCTCTCCGACTAGCGTAGGTTAGCGGTCAGCTCACCATATTTCGCCTGATCTCTTGCGAAGGGTTACAGTTGGACGGCACTCGCGATCCCTGGATGGACTCACGATCATATGAATAGAATATTATAACTTTTGCACTATAGTATAATCCTTTGACAAAGTTATCAATCATAGCGATTGATATTATATTACTTTATATCGCTTGCCTTATATGTCACAAGAATAATTTATCACTTATAACTGCACCAATTTACTAAATTGATGTCTACGTTTTAGTTTTTATGTTGTTATAATATTTTATGTTATAGAAGCAAATTAAAAGCTGTCATTCATCATTAGCGCTTAATAGTGTTGTTTACTAGTGGTAGACTTTTGTTTCCGGAAGCCGTCTAGGCACCTACCTATAAAATTTAATAGCTACTGTGATGATACCTACCATCAAAGCAGCTATTTCTGACGCTAAATAGTACAAACATTACTGTGTTCCATTTTAACGAGTCTTGTAGCTAGTTTACGGGGTTCTGTATAACAACTAACAGAATCCAAGCTAACCTTACCTGCTCGTGGTGCACCCTGCTAACCAACAAATGAGACTCTGGCTTCCACCCACCCGCATTGGGCCAACGTGATGGAAACGACCCAAATCCTCTCATTAACCCCTGCAAGCGAGGGCCGCTAGTGCCCGGCGATACCTGACGCCATGCTGACTTTATATCGCGGGAAGCCGATGGATGTAGGCACCGCAGAACCGATCAATGTGGAGATCTTTAGAGGAGGCACATGTCCAGCAGTGGCTGTCTATCGGGTGATGCTTATAGAATTTACTGGCGTATTGAGAACTAATATCTTATGTCTGAATGCGATTAGCGTAATCTGATGTAATGTACATCAACTAACGCCACAATGATATGAACGGACGTACTTACTATTGTGGGAACATCTCGCTACTCTCTTCGCTTCATAGAATAAAAAAATAACAAAGTATTCTCAACCGCCAGTACAAAAACATACAATTTATAATTACTACACTACATTTACAACGGCATTATTTATAACGTTCACTAGTGGTTCATTTTTCTGTCAGATGGCTCTTTTAGTGATATTAAACGTGATGCACCACCACAGCGTCATAACAATTAATATATTGGCTATTACTGATGGTAGATTTCTATTTAGTTCCTTTTAGGTAGGTACCTTCGCAGCTTTTATTTCTGCCGACAAACAGTACTAGGGAGACTGGTTGTACCTAGTCTAATTACTGGGGTTATGAAACTTAACATCTTGTGTCTTACTTAATTAGACGAAAGTAATGACGTGTAGTGTATACCATCTTAAATAACGCTATTTTGTTGTGAGCAGGTGGATAACTTACCATCGTCAATTCGTCTGCCACTCGTCTGCCACTCGTCTCATCGTTTCGCTAAATAAATGAAAATTCTAGAAAGGAGTTTTCCATTAGAAGCTTTTTACTATAGCTAAATATTGTGCACGTTATCATAAAAAGAGCTTTATATTTACATACTCTTTTTTTAAATATAATAAAGGAAAATATGATATTATTAAATTAAACGTATTCAAGAACGAAAGCCACTTATGTTTACGCCTCCATGATATCAGTTTTCACAATTTTAATAAAAGCTAACGTGTTAACACTGGAAAGCTTTTACGTTTCGCACTTGGCGGTTAGCTTAGATGTAAATCGAATTATTTTCCGAGGCGTACCTTCACTTTCTTACGTGCGATACGATAATTAAATATTTTAGGTGCCACCGCAGCTTCTATTTCTACCACCAAATAGTAGTGTGTAAACATTACTGTGTTCCGGTATGAAAGGCGCTGTACCTACTCTACTGGGGCAACGAAACTCAACATCTTATATCACAGGCGACGAGCACAATTTAGTGCAGTGTTTAAGATCCTAACTAGCGCCACGTTATTAAGAGCAGGCGTATTAATTATATGCTTGCTCTTAACAACTTTGTGGCTTAATAGATTTAGGACAAATATCTTGACCTAGATTTATATCACTGAATGATTAAATAGATTTCTAAAGAGAAGAATAAGCCACAGCAAATCAACTCACCCGCCAGCAATAACTCCTAGATCTCTGATGTTGGAGACGGTCTTGGTAAGTACCGCCGCAGCTTCTATTTCTGCTGCCAAACAGTAGTGTACAAACATTACCGTGTTCCGGTTTGAAAGGAGTTGTAGCTAGTGAAATTTAAAGGCTAACAATCCTCACTAGGGCCACGTTGTTATAAGCAAGCGTATAACTTACCATCAAACGAACGTATAGCTCGTCTCCTTGATATCCTGATTATTATTTTAACTTTCCTTTATATTTAAATGATTATGTAAAAGATGCTGTACATAGATTTTTTGTATTCTACGTTAAAAGCGTAACATTATTCGCAAAATAAGTGAAGCATGTTTTCTATGAGAATTTCGTAAAGGTCTAGTTTCTGCACGAGCAACTAACCTAATATACCGAGTAACCTGTTGTTAGGAACAATATCAACAAGCAGCCGGTGTAGGTACAGTTCTCAAACACGGCATGCTCTCATCACGCGATGTTTACACACAACTTTGGATAACGTAAGTTTTACAATGAATTTTCATCTAAAAGTTTCAAAATTTATCATTACAGCGTTTTTCAACACACAAGGAGACAGAGCTTATTATAGTTATATTAAAAACAAGCTTCATATATATAACTAGCTGTTCTCTATGCGCTTTGCCGGCTTCCTATTTGTGATTAAAACCCACGCAACTCTCTTCGGGGAAAGAATTTTGTAAAATCCAGTCTTAGCTGACCTCTAAATGGCAGAATCAATATCTCTACCGAATTTCGAGGCCTTCCCTTTAAGAGTGTCGTCGATCTCGTGACGAATTAATGAATCTCTTGATATCCCTTCTTCTTCTTAGTCGGTATCACTTTTGACAGATTGGTCGTGGTCATGACTTTAGGTGTTGGTCTCAAGCTTAACAACACGTCGCCATTCCTCACTGATGGCCACCTTCCTCGTGCACTCATACAGTGACAACGATAATGAGCTTATGGTGAGCCTTTACGTATATGGATAACCTAAAAATGTGATTAGTTCACTTTTCAGATGACGTAACTCGAAATCATAGGTCATCTCATTAGATAAATGATATAGCTATTGAAATTAGAAGGATAATGAGATTAAAAGATATTATGACTTATGGCGATGGAGACATTATGTTGCTGAGTAAATTTCCTAACTAACGAGATGTGAGGAGCCGAATAAATGCAGGTTGGATGAAATGGCGATAGGTCAGTGGAACGACTTGTGATCCACGAATGCCGCTCAAACTTAAGGGACAAATCTACAAGTCGGTCGTTAGACGTGTCGTATTGTATGGATCTGAGTGTTGGGCCACCAAGGGTTCGGATGAAAAGAGATTACATGTGGTCGAGATGCGAATGTTAAGATGAATGTGTGGTGTGACAAGGATGGATAAAATTGAGAATGAGTATATTAGAGGAAGTTTGAAAGTTGCGCCAGTGACAGAGAAGTTGAGGAGCATGAGGTTAGCGTGGTACGGGCATGTTATGCGGAGGGATAAAGGACATATAACAAAGAACGTAATGAGAATGAATGTGGATGGTTATAAGGGTAGAGGAAGACCGAAGAAAGTGTGGATAGTTTGTGTGAAAGATGACATGTGTAAGAAGAGTGTGAATTTAGATATGGCGGCTTATAGAGAGATGTATATACTGTGGAAGAGAAGTACATACTGAGCCGAGCCTACATAAAATGGGAAAAGGGCAGGAGGAAGAAGAGTAAACATCCTAACTAACACCGTGTTGTAATATAACGTAATGTCACTTATTACCAATCCGCATCTTCATCGGGTACATGATAGAAAATGCTTATAAATATTAAGCTCGATATACGTAAATACTACTGAAGGTTAAGTACAACATGCTTCGAAACTTATATATCATACTATTTACTGGTGAAAGGTCGCTGTTGGTGGAGATGATCTACCACCACTGCTTCTGCTCCACACAGTTGTATGCAAACGTGTTCCAGTTTAAGGAGCATTGTAACTAGAAAAATTACTGGAGCAACGAAACTTAATATCGAATTTACTACTAGGAGAACGTCTCATTCGTCTCGCTGCTTCACAAACGAACTACAAGTGTATTCACTCACACAGTCTCAGTAACATATGAAAGATAGGTAGAAAATAAGATTTAAGTTACAAAAGCTCCAGCGTAGAAGCGAAATTGTATTTTCTTATTCTCGTACAGTTAATAAATTTTCCTTACAACAGCTAGAAAGGAAAATTATAACGGCAACATAAATTCAAACATTGGAATAATATTTATATACATCAAAAATTACTATAACCAGTATCTAGTTTCGAAATAAACTAAACAGAGGTCCGATTTAGTTTTACATTAGATCTGTTGTATCTCTTTAACAAAATATACATCGTAGATATAATTTAATACTCAGCAAATAATAGCCACAAAATCACTTCAGTGATGGCAAATAATTCGTTAATAAGGTTAAACCATCACAAATATTAACAGTAATAATTAACTGAACATTATTTATGCCAACAACAAACAGTTTATCGCATTAAACCATTTCGCAACGTTTGCAAAAACGTTCGGATGTTCCCCGCGACCTTCATGCGTCCTAAAGACATTAACGAGACTCGCAACTTTGTACTTTTCGATTTTTTTTTTTTATTTTACTTTATAAACGAGACAAGTTGTGTACGGGCCCCAAGTTCGATGATAATTTATTTTCAGATCACGCGCCGACAAAAATCCTGCGTCAAAATATTTTAATGCAATTAAGTATTTTTCACGATGAAAAAGGGAAATAGTCCTTGAAGGAGATCGTCTATGTTACAGATCTCTGTTGCCGGAGACTACCAAAGCTCCAAACTCAGTAGTGTGAAAACATTATATTCCTGTTTGACGGGCGTTGTAGGTAGTGAAATTACCGAAGTAACTATACTTAACATCGCTTCATGGAGACGTACTCAATGTGTTACTAATGTATATCATCCTAACTAAAACAATAATTAGTAATTCCACTAAATTACTAGTCTGACGAAAGGAATTGTAATATCCATAAGATTAGCCTGAACACTTACAAACATGTATTGTGAGAAGTAAAATATATTTTTTTTGTTTTATTGTCATATCTTATGTCTCTTTTATAGTAATTTTTTGCTAACAGTGGTTTTATATCGATGTTAATTTTGTATAATTTCTTCTATTCTCTATGAATACATAATTTTTAATTCATGTATTACTTAGAAAATGTGATAATGGTGAAATGCTATAAGCTTTTAGATATGAAAGCTCCAGTTGAAATGGTGGCTGTATAATTATATCGAAAGTACACCTCTCACGTCCCTCGGATGCATACCATCCGCCATTATCGTGCCTGGAATGAATGCATAAATATTTTCTCCGCAAGGAACATGTTCAAGGGGCACAATTATTTTTTGTATTACAGTTTTTTCTTTAATAATTCATATACATTTTTAAGTTATTAGTAGCCATAATATCTTATATAGTATAGATACTACCGAATATTTATTAACAAAAGGAAAAATATGGAAATAATCAAGAACTGAAAAATTTATAGGAATTTATATACTTTTTTCATCTTGAACAATTTGTTAGGATGAGGATGACGAGGATCAGAGTCCTATGATCTAGTTAAGCAGTGATGATAATGATAAAATATACCTTAATATTTTCTTATTATTACAAATAGTCAATACAAGAATTAGCTATAGTGATTGGATTTTTAAATTTGGAGATTATTTGTATTTTTGTCATTGATAGTAAATGAGAATGCAGAATATCATATATATTGATATATGATATTATTATATATAAGTATAATTTTTGATTTATACTTGTAATTATAAATATACTCAACAGAGCATATATTTTTTAAGGATTTATAAAATAAACAATGAAGGGCTACGAACCTGCCAAAGATTGTACTGTGTGTTTCCTAACAATGTATAAAATAGTTCAACACCATTAATTTCATTATTAATTAAACGTTAAATTGTGTAAACATATAATTTTGTATTAAAATGACTACAAAATTCATCGTACATACATTCCGATGAAATACATCGCGGTACACTCATCTCTTTGAAATCACCGCAACGTTTATAAAGATAGTTTAGATTTCATAAAGCTTCAAGCGAAACTTTAAGCATGAAGAAAATGTAACTTAACCGTCCAGCTTTAAGGTTAAAATTCCTTCATCAGCAGTAATACAATATTACATGTCTTGCAATTTTAATCGCATCTCCTAATGAGATCTTGAAAGAGATCCAACTTTGATACAATGAAAACAACAATCCAATTATTTCCAACGCAACAACTTCGTACGAACTGTATGTTTTTTATTATATGTGTGTTGATTTACATTGTCGCAGATATGACAAAAAAAAATCATACCAGTACTCGTAATGCAAGAAATTTATTCCAAAAAATTGTGATTTTAAAAAACATTATCGTGAATTAAACTTCTTAGCCGGTCGAAGAAATCCTTTAAAACTATATTGGGATACAAATATTATAGATCATTATCGTGAGCAATAATTCTTCTTCCTCTCCCACTTTGTCTATTCTATGTGAGGTCGGCACAGTATGTACTTCTCTTCAATATCTCTCTATCAGCCGCCATATCTCAATTCACACTCTTCTTACACATGTCATCTTTCACACAATCCATCCACACTTTCTTCGGTCTTTCTCTACCCTTATAACCATCCACATTCATTCTCATTACTTTCTTTGTTATATGTCCTACATCCCTCCGCATAACATGCCCGTACCACGCTAACCTCTCACTCCTCAACTTCTCTGTCACTGGCGCAACTTTCAAACTTCCTCTAATATACTCATAATAACAATAATTCTAATATAATTATTGTATTAAAAAAATCCCTATCAAGTTAGCCTTGCTTTTATGAAGCCTTGGATATTATTTGAATTTTAGTCAAGTGTTATTGTGAGCTATGTACGCACCTATACGACCCGTAGCATAGGTTCCATTTCCGATTAGATTGAGCTTCCGGTAAAAGTAAACATCGCGAGAATATCGACAACTTCCAAGAACATCGTGGACATGTGATCTTCGTACACGACGCCAGCGTGATGGATAAATGATCTTGTCTCTCTTCACGTGAAAGAAAGCCCCGAATTCTATTATTAGGAAATATAAGAAAAACTCTATATTTGTTATTAAGCAAAGAAGACCGGTGAGTGTGGAGATTTTTAAGGAAGGTATATGATGAGCTGTGGGCGGCTACCAGATGATGTGATATTCAGATAATTTAACAGAGAGAGCTTCATGTTTCTCATTATTTAACACAAACAGTACATATGTCATAATGTACCTCAAAGGTGTAACAATTTGTAATACAAAGCCCACACGATGTTCGTGTAATAAACAGACAATTGTTGAACATTTTGTTAACAATTCAATTTAGCATATCAACCACATCACGAACATCCGCAATTTCGTTTGCAAATTATGTTTTGTTATGACACTGGACGTATTTTCAGACTTCAAATGGAATATCTAACATCCAAACACTGCATTGTTTGAACAACATGAAAAGGTATAGCGAAAAAACCATAAACGGATAAACGGATAAACGGATAACGGAAACATATAATCAAAGATATATTCTTTTGCATGATTAATTCATCATCTACAAAAAATAAAATATTATAAAGATGTAAGTTCAAAAGAAGAAAGGGTTTATTCTAGATAAAAACCTTCCATCTAAACAGGGTGTATGATTTTTCTGACTCGTAACAAACATCTGTGAATATTTTATAACGTTGTTTCTCGGATATTACAATTGACAGTATATTACAATGTAGGAACCCTTACACAAGGGAGAGTTTTAATAACATGAAGAAAGAAACGAGTCTAATTAATAAAGGTCCTTTAGATAACAATGTGAAATTACTTAAAACGTTAGTAGTATATGAAGCACGAAGTTTTAATTATAAAATAGTCTATGAACTCTCTAAGAACTCTACGGGAGGTGGAACACAGTGTCTACTAGCTTTTTGATAAAAATCACTGTAATTATTAACAAGATCACTTATTTTTTTTATTACTTAATTAAATGTTGCAAAGGACTAATCACGTTCTTAATCAATTGTTCATCAATCAGTTTATACTAAATAAACCCAGTAGAAATAAACAATTAAAAAAAGAGAGGATTTTTTCATTTATAACTAGTAGACAGTTACAGGTCGAGTAATTTTTAAAAAAAATTGTCAAATCGTTTATCGTTTCGGAGAATAATGCCATAACATACATTATACTCTTACCTCCGAATCTCTTTGCATCAATGTATAAATAGTTTTCAATAAAATTTTTCACAGACTATCATTCGTAATAAAAAACACCTCAAGAAGGTTAACTTCCGTTAATCCTTCACGCTCACAGCATAACGCGCGTGATTAAAATAGCTCCTTGACTGTTATTATGCTATTAATCTTGATGATACTCCGCAGCGAATGGCTGAATGTAATGCCCTAAACTAAATGAAAATTCTCGACAAGTTTTTACTGAGAGATATAACTCTTATTATATCAAAGAGCATCTTTATATATATATATATAGTCTGCAATAATTTTTACATTAATCGTTGCATCATCATCATCATCATCATTTTAGCTTATTTCTGTCAATTGCTAAACCTCCTTCTCAATCGATATTCAGTGTAATCTATCCGATACCATCTAAGTTATGTATTAAATTAAAATAAATTAAACAATGAGATAATCATTGAAACTATCATTTACTTATATTTTAATGACAGATCTCTAAGATAGAAATAAACCGAAACCGTTCCCTGGTGGCTGGTAAACTCTGGTAATCTTAATGCTAATTATAAAGAACTGGGACAGCGTGGTGGGCTAAGTCTCAATACTAGTCAAGGAACTCTACAATGTGGAGATCTTTGGAGGAGGCCTATGTCCAGTAATGGACGTCTATCGGCTGATGATGACCTCTGACTCGGCACAGGTGTCCCTTTTATGTAATATTTAGAGAATTAAATTATACATGTCGAACCTATTTCTGCATCTTGGATATTTTACTTATTGGAGGTTTCAAAACACCTTCGTTAATCGCCACTAATTGTGAGGACTTACACCCTGAGCTTAAAGTAACCGACCGACTGTTGAACATCACCACACAGTACACCCGATTCTCAAAAATGATGTAACATCATCATGATTAACTTCGTTTACGAAAAACACAACTCTACACTTTCTAAAAAGAACTTGGAACTTTCCTGTACTATAATAATATACCTGTTCTACAAGTAGTTTAAACAGCCATTGTGTGTTTCACCAAAGAAAAGATATGTTAAAAGTTAAACCATTTCCGTTGTATTTATTCTCAAACGCTTGCAAAGTTTCACTTCCGGTAACGCGTTAATCTATTGAACTAGCTTATCGGATCAGAGGTTATTAAGGAGTTCTATATCTGTACAAAGTTTCAAGTTAAAACTTTACCAATTATTAACGTAAACAGTAGATGATTTAATGTATTTTTTTTTCATTATGTACTAGTTTATTCTCACACTCAATTAGCTTACATTTTTGGCTTCATTGGCTTCTGGATAAGATGGCTAGCCATAGGATAAGATGTCAAGAGGAAGGACGTGTTGTATGCTCCAAAGCGCTTTGCTAAAAGAAGAACAGGTGGGATAACTTTTACTGTATAAAAAAACTTTCCCATGACATAGAAAAAAGCATTGTACAGGTTGTAACCATTACAAGTCCAACATAACCTTATCTCGTCTTAGCCCTCAAGGTATCTAGTATACGAAGCCATTATGTCCATCTAAAAGTAGATAAAACTAAAAACAATTTGCATCTTAAAGTGTTTTATGGTGGTTGAGATCCCCCAAAGGAAACATCTCCGTATAATATAATAATGAAGTCCGTGTCAGAATCCATTCCTCAAATTGGAATATTACAAAAAGACGACGATTACGTTTAAATTATCTTCGAGCTATTTCCGTGACGTCGGGCAACTCCGACGGAATTTAAATTGACATCTTCGCTGCCATCATTTCTCCAATTTACTCAGAGTTTTGGAGAAAAATTATGTATAGTGCTAAAATTATTAAATGGCAATTGATTAGATTGATGAAAATCACTCCACACCTAAAAAATCCAATGTAACAGTTCTTTGAGAAAGCTGATTTCCGCGACCATTTCACAAATGATTTGTTCGTTCAATAAGGTTTCATTTATCTGTTTTATAGTCAGCATCCTTTTAATAGCAAATATCTTTACAATAAAAATAATTATACAATTCGGAACTACAACGAAAATATAGATTTTTATATAATAACTGCTCGTAATCATATATTAAGATATGTTCAGTAATACGCGATGAACTATTAACACCTCTCTCTTAAAGTCGAGAATTAAATGATATATAAGAAATAGTATAAAGAAAGAGATTCTCTCTTGTCATCCACTCGCTTATCTAATCGGATGTCGGCAATAACTTTGCGGCAGGATTCAATTGCACTGTCAAACCCGTGTCCTCGGCGAAGAGCGAGATAAAGAACAACTGCTGTAATTCAAATTTCCTTTAGGGCTTGAAATGGGAGCTAAGTCAAGACTTAACTGTCCCAGGGGACAGAAGTGTATATAAATAGAGATTTTTAAATAAAGGTAATGATTATTCTTTAAAAATTCGATTTTATCATAATATTGTGAACACGGTCACAAAAAAGATAAAACCTTCATGAGTTTCTTGTTAGACTATGAGCCGTTGCTAATATTGATAATAAACGTTAGTCATAAGATATTGATCAAATTTAATAAAAAAATTTGATCTAACTTACGCTGAGTATTACTTGAATAAGTAGGTAAAAGATAATAGCCACTAAATAATAATATACATTATTTAATCTTCTCTTTATATAAGTTATTTTCTGAGGATTGAGGGTCCGGTCGTCCTATTTTAACCTGCTCCTTATATATATTATATAGCTTCTTACACCTGATCAGTTTGACGTCTTGGGCTTCGTCCACGCTGCCTCTCATCATTAATATTGCCAGTACTAGCTCTTCTAATATCCTTTTATATGACAATAGCGATTGATAATCTCAAGTTTCCGGCTAAGTTTAGTAGTTAAAGTACGTAATCCGCAAATTATTTGATACGTAACCTTATACTAAATTTCCTTGTGGCCTTATCATGTACAGTTCATTTCTATTCCCAAATATACTCCTGTCTTGATTTTCAACTTAAATTACTTCTACTTTGTGGTGTGACGAATGTACGTACAACGAGTATACAGTTTCTGATTACGAGACCGTGGTTACGTCCACGAAATTGCTTTGACCGAGCAAAGATGAACAGAATTTAATAAATAATAGCTCAATTAAGCAGAGTAACTTGTCATTTAAAGTATGATTTGTAACATTATTTATTAATAAAGGTAAAATAAAATGTAACAAAAACTAAGTAAAGATCTTTGGAACAGGCTTATGTCCAGCTATGGAAGTCCATGGGGTGGTCATGGAGGCGACTTATTCATAGTAAATATACACGGACTCGGATCAAATTGTAGTAAAATTAAACTATAGTAAACGTAAAGCGATTAATTGCTTTTTAAATGAAATTTTATCTCATCTCGGATGTTGGACCTTTAGCAATTATTTCGGACCACTCGATCACAATTAAGTTTGCTTTAAAAGTTGCACTTTGGGAAAATGTCATTTAATTATTTTCTACCCATTTAAGACTTTGTACAATTAATCTGTATGTATTGTAAATAAATATTTAATCAATGTACCGTACTTATTACAGTACATTTTTACAATGAATAAGATGTACGTCAAATCTTAATAACAGCTTTTTACTTTTAATTTACTGGTGGTAGGTCTAGGAAAGGTGGTAGGTCTGGAAACGGTCTAGATAGATACAACCGCAGCGCCTATTTTTGCCGCCAAACAGTAGTGTGCAAACATTACTGTGTTCCTGTTTGAAAGGCGCTGTAGCTAGTGTGATTACTGCGGTAACAAGACTCAACATCTTCTGTCTCAAGCGATGAGCGCAATGTGATGCAGTGCATACCATCCGAACTAGCGCCATGTTGTTATGGGCGGAGATATCACTTACCATCATGTGAATGTCCTGCTCATCTCACCACTTAAATAAATAAAAAAAAATCAAATGAATTCATACACTTTTAACATTTTTAATTATACCACAATACTACAAATATCGTCTAAAACGTTTACAATTAATTAGTCCGAACTTTCGCAAATAACGGGAATAAATTTAGGGTTCCGTATAAACCAATTTAAGCTATTCAAATTAAAAAAAAATTGCGATGCGACTTTAACTACACTTTCATTATCATCAGCTAATGGATCCGGTTTCACACAATCTTCATTAGATCGTCGGCCTATTCTAGTAGATGGCACTAGATAGGTTAGGTTTCCTTTAATATATCGCTTATTATATTAACATATTCAGGAAGTATGTCTGTCGGGTGCAATATAAAGGGAAGTAATTATTTATTGCACATCAGTGGATAGAAGCGGACACGAGGTTTACTCGAAGACGAGCTTCTACCATGCTTGCTTAACAGAAATTGTAAATTGCGCTCGTGTTAGTATGAAGGAGAACAAACTTTGAAATGCAACCGCTTCCTCGTTGCGAATGTGTCTTAAATATATGTCGGATTTAAAGAGATTTGCTAGATTCGAGTAGGTTAGCTAGAACAGCATCAATTGCGAAGTTGCTTATTACACAGACAATTTTTAAAAATATGTCATGATTTCTCCACAGAGTATTACACAACTGTTGTCTTAAACTAAGAGAAAATATATCTAGCATATCCTCACACCGGAGTTCAGAAATGTTCACTAGCACTGTACATGGTAATATACCAGAGAAATAATATTATATTAAGTATACAAACCGCCCATAATATTCTAAATATTTGTTATATACGAAATAATTAGTAATTTCCGTAACAAAGAGTAGTTGGGGTGTCAGCGGACCCGCACCAATCACGGGACCTAAGCCAACCTCACTGCTCGTGGTGCACCCTGCTAATCAACAAACGAGGCACTGGCTCGCACCAACCCGTATTGGGCCAGCGTGGTGCGAAATAGCCCAAATCCTCGCCATATGAAGCCTTACAAACGACGGCGCCTAGAGCATGATAGTTCCGGAGGCCATGCTCGGGAAGCAGCTGGATGCAGGCAGCGCACCGATCCGAGATGACCGAGATGACCGATCGATGTGGAGATCTTTGGAGGAAGCCTATGTCCAGCAGTGGACGTCTATCGGCCAACGTAGTTTTGAAACAATTTATTGAAAGTTTTTAGAAATATTATTCTTTTTATTTTAAGAGACGAGCAAGATGTTCATCTGATGGTGAGTGCCTGCACATAGTAGTATAATGCGCTAATATTAACATAGCGCTAATTAGGAAGTTATACACTGCATCACATTGTGTCGCCTTGAGACAAAATGTCTGTTCCCATTACCCCAGTATTTACACTAGCTATAGTGCCCTTCAAACCGGAACGCAGTAATGATTGCGGTTTGGCAGCAATTCTGGTACTGAAATTTATTTTTATTCTCGTTTCGGGCGTGAAGAAACGTTTTCTTAAAAACTAGCCCTGTTATAAAAAAAATCTTTTCTTAGAATAAGTTTCCACTCAATTTATGGACCAATCGTTTTCTATTCAGGCTGTATGTTTATGGGCCCTTATATGGTCCTTTAACAATAAGACAGGCACGGTCACTTCAAGCTTTTAAGAACCTTTTCAGTAATCATTATCTTTCATTTTAAATATATGTAGCCATTTTAAGTATTCATGTATTAAATATTTTTTTTCAAATTTGTATTGTCATACCTAAAATTTGATTATAATAGCCGGAAGTAAAGCCTATGAGCATTCTGTACCAGTAATCTCAGGAAGTGAAGAGATTCTGTGGTAGATGATGAGGAACATTTATTAATAAATACATATACGAGTAAATACGGATATACTTGTATGTGTATATATAATGTATGTAATTTCTTCTATCAATGTCTATACATATTATATATATACCCACACCAAAATTTATTTATATATAATATGTTCCATATTTTTCATCTAAAGGTTATCTGAAGGAATCGGCTTTTTATGCATTTTTTTTAATGTAATATTTAGTATGCTATAAAGCATTTACTGTTAGTATTTAGTTGTAATAGATGAAAAGTATTAGTAATAGAATAGAAAATAAACTAGAACATTATTTAAATATAATGTAGTCGTACATTTAAATTTCGCAAAGTCGAACTAGTTGAAAGATGACATAAGGAAGGTAGTTACTTTACTCAACATTCCGTATATTCAGTGTAATGTAAACCCTGAAAACGTGTACCAAAGTAGACAAAGTTCGCATGTATGATAGGAGCCACGACGAGGATTTCCGTTGTAAAACTTTTTGGCTTGCCGAATAGCTGAGAAATTAGAAAGTCTCCGAACTGTAAGGGACGCCTATCTACTTTAGTGATTACGCTTTTCGGCAACATTTCGTCTCGTAAAAGCACAGTATTTAGCTATAATATATCTACCTTAAAAACGCTAATACTATACATAGATTCCCCATCATTAATTTCATCTTTACATCTTATATTTTATATATTGTTATTGCTACTACTTTAACAGGTAAAGAATGTCTCTAGACTTCACTGAATACGTTTTATATCCTTTTTCATTTAAGATCATGTTATAAATACTTAAAGAAATCAAAAATCATGTTTAAAACAAGTATATGTGATGACTATAATATAACTTTCTCTTATATCATGTAGTTTAACCCAATTTCAACAGGACATCATCAATTTACCGAACACCCTCTTGGTTAATAGCAACCTAGAGCCTATTTCTGTCGCCAAACAGTAGTGTTCAAAAATTACTCTATTCTCCAGTTTTAACAGCGCTGTAGCTACTGGCATAACGAGAGTCAACATCTTATCTCGAAAGATGACGAGCACAATTTGATGCTGTGTTTATCATTCTAACTAGTGCTATGTCGTTATGGGCAGACGTATCACTTACCCTTAACCGAACATCCCGCTCGTCTCGTCGCTTCGTAGAATAAAAATAATCTACACTAGTGAAGTTACTATGAACATTTAAATATTCTAAATGAGAAAATCTATGGCTTCTTTGATAACTTGTAGAGAAATCGTACTTTCAATATTTTTCCAATTACAACGGGAAATACGGAAGACAGAATCGCGATGTCGATAACAATTTTATCAGCAATGATTTATTTCCGCTTGACGTTCGATCAAATGGGACTGTCCCATCAGCGTCACTCAATGTTTACACAACCATTGATACAGTGTTTTTGCGTTTTATTTCTTGACTGTACGAAATAATGACTGTGGCTCGCTCAAACATGTCAGACCGCATTGGACGTGTACCAGTTTGCTATCCAGTGTTTATTTATGGCGATAACAATGTTTTCTATATATATCAAGGACTTAGACAATCTTTGTACTAAATTCGACCTTCAGAACTGTTTTGGCTCCTAAAAATCAATTAGAGTTTTGTAAAAATATATTAATAACATTAGTTTTTTATCCGACGAATCGTTTTCCAATAATGTGACTCTAGTTAGTATAATATAGAAAGCACTTTCGCTAAAGGAAAATATCTTGACGAAAGCAATCAAGATTCTACAGCTTTTTTATGCGACGACACAAGCGACACTTACACCTGATGGTGGTACGCTTACTCATAACAACTTCGCACTAGTTAGGATGATATACCCTGCACTGTGTTGTTCTCGTAGCCTTGGCTCATAGGTTATTAAGTCTTGTCACTCCAGTAATATCACTAACTAGTGCGAAGTAGAAGACCTTTTAGAAGTAGAAGAAGTAGAAGACCCTTTTAGGCTCATCATTACACTTTTTTGTATGATAGCACAATACTGTTTGGCGGCAGAATTAGGGACTAGGATGGTACCTACCTAGAAGATTTGCAGCGACCAGCCGCCAGTAAAGAACATCCAATGTTGATTACTATAAAAGTAAGTTTAGAATTAGTGATCGGTATGCTGAAATTAAGCTCGACGTTATTACTTAAAAAAAATGCAGTGGTGTCATATTCAACAGTGATATATTCTTTACATAGTCGACGTTCAGCTTTAAGAAGACACGCTTGAAAATATCGTAAGGAACAATTAATTCGCAGCCGGGCCGGGTCACGGGTCACGTCGGTGCCATCAATAGACCTCTTCTGACCCCGTTCACTACGAACATTCACATCATTTCCCTAGATCCACCACAAAAGCGTACGGCTTAAAAATTCATGAAATGTCCCACTTTTCGTACATCTTTTTAAAATCACCGCAACGATATAAAACCTCTTTCAATAACTTCACGGCGAATATCCACTTCAAGTGATATGAAATCGGATCTTACGCACTTCACTTGAGGCTCAAATCCGCATCGCGCTTTGCCATTCGTATATTGCTCTCATTCGTATATTCGCAGTTCACCCCCGGGATGAGACCTCAGCGGCCACTAGACGCTCTTTTTAAGTAAATAGTGGCACAAATATCTCCAGCATGAGACTAGTTAAGAGTCGCCAAAGTGGGACGTAAAAATTGTCTTTTATATACAGAACATTTTATTTTTACTAGGACATAAATGTATATTAACAACTTAGCTAGTTATTAAGTTTGTAGCCTGATTTCCTATAGTTTTATCTATTTGTTTTGTAAATTGTTTATATGTTTTATTATAAATAAAAGAATGTTCCAGATAATGATGTGAGGTGTTCCGTTACCCCATTAACTTAATACAAGCGCTGGAAAGTCAATTTAATAATGAAAACAACTGAATGCTCGGAAATTCCACTTTTTTCAAAGCAAACAGCTTAAAGTGCAATAATTGCAATGAGATGAAAGCCCAAACATCCGCGAGATGTAAGAAAATTACATTCAAACAGTAATTAAAAAACGCCGCGCCATTTATTGAAGTGCTCTCACTTTTGAAATGCTTTACGCTTTCAATCCTTTGTCTTTTGTATCATTTTCAGTACTACACGAAAGGAAATCTAAAATGTATCAGTTTAATTAATCTATTTAAGTATAACTTGTGACTAGAGAATTGACTAATCATGTGTAATTCACTGGTGGTAGGTCTCTGTTGCCAGACGCCATCAAGACAGGTTTGCAGCGCATATTTCCACCGCCAAACAGTAGTGTGTAGGCTTTATTGTGTTCCAATCTGAAGGCCGCTGTAGTTAATGTAATTACTGTGGTAACAAGATTGTAAAAAAACTGTATAACATCAATTTATATAATACTCCTAGGCAGCAATGATTGGTGATCACCGACTTAAGATTGATCTATTACCAGATAAAACACGGCACAATTTTTTTTGTACTTATGTCTCACTCAATGTTTTTATTTATTACAAAGTTTATCAGTACATTAAAAATTAAAAAAATACTTAAGTTTCAGAAACTTAACTTTTTTATTTTAATCGTTAAATGAAATAAGGATCAGTACTCTCTTTATTGTTCTAGATAATAAAGACGCGGCGTATGCCCTGTTAAATTTTACTCATTCATCAAGACATCTTAGGAGTCGCGAATGGATATAACCGACAAAAAGGATACTTAAATTCTTCACCGAAAAGAAAACTCTATTTGTCTAAACGAGCATAATCTTTACAAAAATAGTACTCGCAATCCTCACACGTAACAAGATAATTATGTATAAAGTAGTTATTTAAAAAGCATTACCAGAGATTTTCTTATCGGAGTTACCGGGTTGACTGCGGAAGGGTTGTAAAATTTTATTCTTTGCCATCAGATGTGCTCAAGGGCTTTAATAATGACGCTTGTCATTGGTTCAGGTAGAAGACGAGAAACCATGTTGAGAAGTTAAACATGTCTTTGAAATAAGAGAAAAAGAGAACTTCCATTTCATTTTAGCTTTTATGATTTTTAAAATTCCGTTTGCAAGTTGTCTCTTCAACGAATGATAACAATTTTTCTTATGATAATTCGAAAATTTAAATTATACAGTGTATGTATATGTAGATTATTTAATTGTCTATTGAATATAAAGAATATTCAGAATAGAATATCAAACATCAAAAAAGTTTCGTCTCTTTAACTGTGACACATAATATTAATTTGATGACTAATCTGTTACATGAGAACACGTTATATTATTTTTGTATATCTTTTAGTATGTATATATAAGAAAATAGAAAAAAAATATATGCATACTATTATAGTTAAATTAATTGTATATTATGATTTGTGTGTTTTTTTTAAGTAGTTAAACGACGCCACGTGCGGCACAATTCACCTGATGGTAAGTGATACGCCCGCTCATAACAACGTGGCGCTAGTTAGAATGGTATGCACTGCATCACATTGCGCTCATCGCTTGAGACAGATGTTTAGTCTCGTTACCCCAGTAATTCCATTGGCTACAGCGCCCTTCTAACCGGAACACAGTAATGTTTGCACACTACTGTTTGGCGCTGCGGTGGTACCGATCTAGACGGTGTCCTAGAACAGATTATAAATTTAATATGTAACTTTTGCCTAATCATATTTATTAATATTTTTTACGTGTGTATTCATCTACGTCCTTAATGTCTGATAGATTGGAAGACAATGCCAAAGTCCACTTTCACACAATATATAAAAAATAAAAAAGATATAGGTAATATTTCATAAAATTATCTTAATTTTAAAGAAGAATTAAATTAAAAGATTATGTATTATGTATATCGAATCAACTTTCAAACAAAACGGAAGTAAATTTTATAATATTGGATAAAACCACGTTATACACAGCCACAGAAACTTAGATAATCACGTAATAATGGAGGTTATAAAGATTTGTGAGTCGTGAAACTGAAATAAATTTTTTTTCAAGCTATTGACGATGAGTCAACACATTATGCGGGCTATCTGTAATTACATCACATTATCGGGAGGACCGATTTTCTTCGCGTGACCCGAAATCAAATTGTAATATAAATCGTGAGGACATTCCGCCAATTCATTTTGCCGATGGCCGTGACACCACGCTCACGGCCGCATTAAGATCGCTTATCTAAAAGTCCAGCAAGCAAAAACGTAAATGATTTAACGCAAATAAACTTAGTTTAATTTGAGGATGAGACGCAAACAAGCAAGCACAAACGATGGCAAATAATCAACTTTCCATCATCCTCAGCCAATAGACATCCACTGCTGGACTTAGGCCTCCTCCAAAGATCCCCACGTCGATCGGTCCTGCGCTGCCCGCTTCGCCGGGCACTAGAGGTTGTCGTTTGTAGGGGTTCATATGGAGGGATTTGGGCCATTTACCACCACGCTGGTCTAATATGGGTTCGTGAGAGCCAGGGCCTCGTTTGTTTATTAGCAGGGTACACCACAAGCAGGTGAGATTGACTTAGGTCTCGTGAGTTATTGTGCGGGACCCCTTACATCCCTCTATATATATACCGTTACCAAAATATAAAGAACCCTTTAAATATTTCTTCTGCTTGTGCTTCATCTACGAGAAGAGTCAAGGCTATATATTCATCATGCCAAATGCAGTTTGGAGGATCTCACATATCCATAAAACCTCATGACTTATGTCACAAGCACCATGTTATTTTCATTACGATGTCCTCCGTCAATAGAAGCTCAAGTTCAAAGGAAATCGAATGCGGGACTCTTTGCGAATAACTGTAACAAGTAGGAAAGCAGAAGAAAGCTTTTTTTGAATGTTTATAACTGATACGATAAAATATTAATATTATATAACATATATAATATCACTAATAGATGATGAGCATTAATAGCGTTATATAAAATTGTCAGTTAACTAATAGGAGCTGATATATTTATGAGTTTACTTTAGATAAAGTTGCCCCTATGGGAGAACAGTTAGAGTTTAACACAGGTAGTGTGATATAGTGCGTATCCTCGGCGAGACATAAAAGGTACCTAAAGGAGAAGGAATTCCAGAGGAAGCAGCAGCTATTTCTCTTTACACTTTTACTGAAACAGTACGTTTGTCACACATGCCTCCAGTCCTTGAGGAGAGCTAGGCTGAACAGTTAACATAAACATACTAAAATTATGATGATTGATTTTCTCCTCTCCAGATATCACTTCCATTATATTAATACATATATTAGTTTAAATTAATACATCTAAATGGCTTCTGGATGAATATATCCATAGCTATATTGATTAAGGGGTTGAATTATAGTTCGCTTTAATGATGCATCGCATTCAAGTGTGGCCAAATGTACAGACTAATGAAAACACATACATAAAAATGCATGTATTTTATATTATATACGTATGTTGCCTAAGGCCCCTTTAGGTTGGTATCGCCATAGACCCTATTTCTGCCACTAATTCGTATAATGCAAACATTACTGTATTCCAGTTTGAAAAATTTGCGTCAGAAATAGGAACTGCGGTGGTACCTACTTAGAGGGTAAAACAAAGACTTGCCACCAATAGATGAATGTGTCTAGATGATTAATTAAAAGATAATACTAAAACATAAAAAATTCTTATAGCTGTCTATAAATAATATCTCAACCATTTTTTTTTACATTAACTATCTTCTTGTTAATATAAAAAATTTTCATTCCACTAATGGGTGATACAAAAGAATTGCTCTTAATTCCGCTTAAAATCCTTTCGCACAGTTGTTCGTATCGTTATTTTTCAGCTAACATAATTATACTGATTTTCAGAAACAGCTCTTCCATTAACAATTTTTTGCAAATTATTACATTTATAATACATATCTAAAGAAATTTCTTTAAGTTCTTTGGTTTGATGAATTTGTGAAATTCTGTTTTATAGAGTTATGACTGTTAAACCGATTGGTATATAAAAATAACTTATTTCCTAACTATATAACATAAAGCTTTTTTTATCTACAATGCCCTAATAATTTTCCTCTATTTCACATGGTGTTAAATAACAATCCTGATAGTCATTTAACACTGCACATGGTGAAGCATGTTCGCTCACAATACTTTGGCTCTCATGTGTTAAAAGTCGGAACACAGCAATGATGTTGTAGTGGTATATTTACCAAATGAAAGTGGTAGCTTGCCAGAGAAGGGTGGGCTTTGAAATCTAACCAGGATCACCTTTTGATTGGTTTTTTTTTGTTTCTGGGGGAAATCTTCGAAAAGATACTCTGCTTTATGGGGGAAAGTCGAGAGTTATGTAGAGATTTTTAACCACTAAAGAGGTCACGGGATCTCGATTCAGAACACAACCGCGGCGTCGCTAACGCTACGCTGGGATAGCCCGTCCCGAGGTCTACTTTATGCAGATCCTAACAGCCTCGTAAATACTACTTCAATGACCGGAGACCACGTCCAGCCATTGTCCTCTTCAGGGTCGTTTAGAAGGCGATAAAAACCCCTATCCTCATCGCCAACGACCCCAAAGGTCCCATTATGGTAGGTGAACACGATTCACCGGTGCGATGTGTTGAGGTATGGTAGCGCCACGACGGATTCATCTCCGAGCGGGATTTGTCCTCTCTCGTTACCGCTCGGCCGCCTCCTTTTCTACCATTACAGTTTCACAAAAGGAGGCTTCGCCTCTCTATGCAATGTCTCCTCCCAGCATCGCCGACACGATTACTACGAACGAAAAGTTCCGTCCAATCCGATTTATTAGGATCCGCCGCTCCAGTTCCCACGCCGGGCAAACCGCTAGCATATGCGTTGCGGAATCCTGCTGTCTTCCTCCACAGTGAAAGCAATTCGCCATCGCTTCTCGTCCAATCTTACACAGATAATCGCAGAAATACCCGTGCCCAGTACATACCTGTGTAAGTCTGTAGGAGAGACTTCCTCTGTGTCGTTGCATCCAGGCATCGAAAACCGGCAGGATTGCCCCCACAAAGCGTTTGCGCGCTATACGTCTCTTTCTGAGAACTTAACGTACCACGTTGCAAAAGCCCGACGTCGTTCCTGCCGCCGAGCCGTCTCAAGTACTTTGTCTGGTTCACTCCCACCGCTCTGACGAATATTGCGAATGCGGTCGTACACCCTCGCATCCATATCCGCGAAAATATCCAAAGGTGGAAATCGAGCCAAGACTGTCGCCACCTGGAAGGATATTGTACGGTATCTTCGTACGATCCTAATGGCTATTTTTCGTTGAACGCTGTAGATTTTAGTTCTATAGCGTCAGATAGCTAGGCTCTTAGCCCATACTGGAGCGCCATATAAGGTTACGGATCGTATTACTCCCGCAAAAAGCGGCGAACTTCCTCTACTGGTCCCCCGAGATTAGGGAATAGTCTGTGCATTGCACCTGATATTCCTTCGATCCCGGGTACTAGACGCTTGAAGTGTTGTTCGAAGCCCCAATGACTGTCTAACGTCAGGCCAAGGTACTTCATATAGCGGCCCACTTCCACATCGTACCCACCTACTTAGACAAACCAGTTAGATGGTTCCCTCGACCTCGCCATTTTGTAGAACTATAACGCCCCTGTCTTTTATAACGCTATTTGTAATCCTAACTCGTGTATTTTAGTGACGACGGCTTCCGCCCCAAGCTCAGCGAGTTCCTTGGCCCTTTCAAAGTTGACTGTCGTCTGCATGACAGACGATATTTACCTGTGCGGGGAGACTAACACGCAAAGCTGCGTCATACGCCAGATTCCACAAGAGTGGTCCGAGAACCGACTCTTGTGAACCCCGCGATGAATCTTCTTTCCGATGCTATTTTCGCGTTGATCTATGTGTACGTAATGTACCTGTCAAGCAAGTAGTCCGCGGTCACATCGTGCAAGTAGAGAAACACTTGATGATGGACGAGTGCCTCTTTTATCGTTTCCCATGGCAAAGAGTTAAAGGCGTTGACGATGTCCAAGCTTATTGCCAACGCTACGCGGCTAGATCGGGACGTGCACGCGACAGTTTCCGGTTAAGACGAGCAGCAAGAATCCTTTCGAACAGGTTGCCCGCCTCGTATAACAGGCATATGGGACGGTAAGCAGATGAGAACTGCAATTCTGTCTTCCTTCTTTAAGAGGACGAATCGTGCCTCCTTCCACGGCTTAGCGAACTTGGAGCTACGGAGACAGTTAGTGAATAGTTGTCTCAATCTGTTGCCCAAAGCAGCCATGCACAAGACCAAAACCCGTCCGGAAACTCCGTCGGACCCCGGTGTCATGTTCCGCAATTTTAACCGTCTAACAGCTCGGTCTAACTCTTACTCGGTCACACTCATATTGTCCTCCCATTCCCACAGAGGCGTTAAGGGACAACGGAAAGACATCCGTCTCGGTGGAAAAAGAGTACTAATAACTCTCGCAAGGAAAACCGGATCTAAAGTTTCCGTCAACGGGAAACGAAGATCACCTATGTTAAAGAAGCTTGTAGCTATTGGTCAGCGGAGGCGGATAAATAATGTTTCTACTGAGATATTAAGATGTTAAGTAATTCTGCACCAGTATTTTCTTAATACTATAAATATATGTTTAATTTATTGATTTATAAGGTGTTCGTTTAGTTATATAAAACCTAGAGCACATTCACGCATTTACTGATGGACTACTACAACTTAGTTGTATAATATCTCTTCAGTTTTTATCAGTCTTCATACGACTAAGATCTACGAAATCTTAATGATATTAATTTTTAATTGCAGACTCTATTATACTTGTAGTGTGCATAATCTAAAATTTCCACGCAAATTAAAGATATTTAAAGCATTTTTTAAACAACGGTTGCGTCGCTAAAGTTTAATAAAATCGCGTTGTGCGTAATTTCGCAAATTTGGTATTCGCACGGTTTATTTGTGTTATCTTCGTGGCAGCGTAAACAAATTGTCAACGTAAATTGTACAGTATCATCAGGTCCAGCTGCGCAAATAGATTCTGCGGCGACTGCTACTGTTTTACGTTTACATTTATTAAGCTGATATTTTACTAAAAATGACACTGAAAATTAAGACTTTTTACGGAAAACTAGAGCGTGGAAACGAATCATCTCTAAATACGTCAATTACTATGTTGGTTATATAAATGCGCAAAACCTTTTCACAGACCCCTCCAACGGGTTCTCACCTTGTCGTGGCGGAGAGGCTTAGTAACCGTGGGACGGAACACGGTGAAGCTAAGAGGAACCCACCCGGCCAGCCCGCGGCGAAGGGCCCGCCCGAGGCGGCCGCTCCAGGTTCAAGCTCCGGAGTCCCACCGAAAGCTCACCCGAGCGGCCGGGGACCCCAGGGGCGGCTTCATGCTGCCCTTGCGACCAGGCTGCAGCGGCGGTTTCATACCGCCCTCGCAGCCGAGGTGGGGTCGCGAAGGGAGTACCCTCTGCGGCGCACCCGCGTTCCCGTGACCCTGCCGTCATGGCGATGAGGCGGAACATTGTGGGGGTTTTAGTCGGTGCAAGTCCGACACAACCCGTCCTCGTCCCCGCGAGGACGAGTATGCGTAGGCATTTCCCCCACGTTAAACAAAAAAAAACCTTGTCACAAGAAAAATTTTGCATCTATTTCGGAACTACATAAGTAGTTAAATTTATATGGCAAGATTATTTAAACCAGATCAAACTATCTTATACACAACCTCTTATAGAATTTGTTGCAAGGCATTCATATCACAAACATCATTACACATTTGTTTAAAAAAAACTGCAAATAAACCTGAAAAGAGTTCAGTTACTTATACTAGAAGATTCCGTATGATATGAGGGTCTATGTTTTAAAATTTAAGATTTTGTGGTCCGTATATTCAAAGTTCTAGGAAAAGATAAAGCGCGTATGAATTTTGAAATAACGTTATATTCCAAATTTATGTTCAAAGAGTTTGCTATTTGGAGTCATATAAAAGTTATGGAGCTAGTTTATTTCTAAAACTTTGTAAAGATATTACATATTGTAACAGAACGTTAAATACTTTTTATTTTTATAAGAAACTGTTTTATTAATATTTTTATAAATAATGTCTTCTATAAATAACCCATACAGTAATGTGTAAAAGTTACCTTAACCCAGAATATTGCAGCTACTTTAAAGGTCGGCAAGGCATTTGCGAACCTCTCTGATGTTGTAACTGTCCATAGGCGTCAGTGACCACTTTCCACCGGATGAACTGTTCGCTCATTTGCCCACCCTTCCTATAATAAAAAAAAAACTTGTCAATTCCAGCAACGCCAATAAGTTCACTATCTACAACGTCCTTCAAATTGGAGCACAGCAATATCTGCACACTACTGTTTAGGGGTATGAATAGGAGCTGCAGTAAACCTACCTAGGCGGTCTCCGGTAACAAGGACCTACCACCAGTAAATGCTAATTTAATAATTTTCACATTAGTGTGTGAAGTCTAATATTAGTAAAAATCACAATGGAAATATTAGATTGGGGAAAAAGCTTCTTCGCATTTTTTAAGAAAATTCAAAACATATTTTAATATAGTTCATGTATATTTAACTAAAGTATGTAGGTACCATTTTGTTTGATAACTTTTTGGCATCTTGTAGGTAGGGACATGATCCTATTGCTATAGAAATTTTGGGACTTCTGATCAAAATACCTCGACAAGTGGTTTTGGCAGTCCTCTCGTGATGTTAACCTGATACTGATTAAAGAATTCTGAAGAGGCCGAAACAGGTGGAAATCTAAAGGTGCAAGGTCAGGACTATACGGCGGATGCATTAACACCACCCAGCCAAACTCTCTTAATTTTTGTTGAGTGGCTAAAGATGTGTGAGGTCTAGCGTTATCATGATGAAAAACCACATACCTTCTGTTGATTAATTCCGGCCGCTTGAGAGAACTCAACTTCTTGCTTTAATATCATCGGTTGTTCACAGTAGAGTTCAGAATCAATGGTCCTGCCTTGTGGTAATAGCTCATAATGAATAATGCCCTTCCAATCCTACCACGCTTACAGCATCACTTTGTTGCGAGTTAACCCGGGTTTCGCCACAGTCTGGGAAGCCGGACCGGACTTTGACCACGACTTTTTTCGCATGTTCTTGTCGTACATAATCCACTTTTGATCACCAGTTATCAGCTTCTTCAAAAATGGTTCAGTTTCATTACGTCGTAATAAAGATTCACAAACGAGTACACGGTTCATTATTAGGTTTCTTTCAATCAGCTCGTGAGGTACCCAAAAATATCGAGCTTTTTGTGTGCACAGTTTTTTCCAAATGCGCCAAAACTGTTTTGTGGTCAATTCCCAGTTCTTCAGGTACATCGTAACTACTGATATTGAATCCATTTTATCCGTAATAGGGCGCGACAAGAGCGACGTGCATCTTTGACATCAAAATTTCCGAATTGAAAACACTTAAACCAAATTTGTGCTACTCTCACAAACACTGCATTGCACTGCACTAGCTCCATAAACATGGCAAATTTATTTCGCGGCTTGCGTTTCATTTTCACCTTTTTTGTAGTGAAATTTTAAAATGTATCGAATTTCATCATTAGATTCACTCATCTTGACCGAACGAAAATCAAATGAAAATCACACATTTTCCTAATTTAAATTTGGAATTATGTTCTTTAAAATTTTAACTTTCAATGACACCAAAACCAGCCAGATACAAATAGTATAGCCAAAGAGAATTTATTACAAGTTCATATATATAATGCGTAAAGACTTTTCCCCAATCTAACATTATTACTATTAATTTTTGAACATGTTCGATTATGATCTAAGTGTATTTTTATTCTTTATTGGACCTGGTCAGAGAATCCTAGAATGAACCGTCCGCGTCAGAGATTGATTAGAGAGATCTTTATTCAGCAATAGTCTTCAATGAACTAATACGAATGATAACGTTTATTATTATTATATTATTTATTACTATATATTATAATGTTTAATATTTTTTATGAGTAAATACAACCCATAAACAGTTACTGGTGCTAGATCTCTGTTGCTGGAGACTGTCTAGGTAGATACCATCGCAGCTCCTATTTTCGCGGCCAAACAATGGTGTGCAAGCATTATTGTATTCCGGTTTAAAGGTTTCTTTAGCTTGTGTAATTACTGTGTTAACATGAATTAACTTTTGCCTCTAAATGCGACGAGCACAATATGCTGCAGCGTATACCATCTTAACCAGCACCATGTTGTTATGGCTATATATTAATTCTGAAGATAATTACTTGAAAGAAATTTCTAGAGCTTGATGCATTTTATATGCACAGTGTAACTGTCGCGTAGTTAACAACTTCGGCGTTGCGGCGATGGTCGAGGTCGGAGTCTAAATGTGCAGGTCAAGCTTCCAAATAGTTTGAGAACAAATTCTTTGACGATTCACTCGCAACTTAACTTCACTTTATCCTCTTTTAACTGTTAGTGTTTTTGAGCAACGTAAAGCGACAACAGTTTCGTCACGACAAAAAAGAAATTCAGAATAATATTCTTTACTCTTCGCGCAGGTTTCCTAAATTCTTCATAGTTTCTGTGATTCACTAAAATATGTTGCTTGTTAGTTTCAAATTCCGATTTTTGTATATTTCATGGAAATAGTTGTAGTCACGCTCAAACAAGTGGATTGAGAAACAGTCAAATAATTTAAAGATATCATCTTCTAAATCGTTAGTACCACTTATTTATTATAATTTATTACTTTAACATATAAAATTTGTCATTACTTATTAATATTCTCCAAGTTGAATGAAACGAAAATAACTTCGAATATTCGTTTAAGAAAAAAATTATATATTTTTTTTAATAAATAAAGATAAGCAAAGCGTTTTGAGAGATACCATAAGAGCTATTTCATTAAGTTATGTGTTAATAAGTTACTAAATTAAATTTTAAGTAGTGATGGCCATCATATGAGTAAAAAACAGTTTATTCGGATATATGTATAATAAAACTGAATTATATTAATAATAGTGACACTTCAAAAAATTACTTTACACGGTACTTGTGTAAAATGAAATTTTATAGAAACGCTGACTGAAAGCAAAATAAAATTTGCCGCTTTCAGTGCATCTGAAATTAAAAAATTTCATTAAATAATTTCTCTTATTTTTTTTCTTTTTTTCTCCTTTGATACCAACGTGGAAGCTTTCGTGCTGTAGAACAAAGCTAATTTTTAGACAATAAAATTACTCCAGTTCCTTTTCGAAGAATTAAGTCGATAATGTAATTTTTACTTGAATTTTCTATTTCGAAAAAGCAAAACTAGTAATTTTTAAGGAAGTTTCTTTTGTAATATCATTATTAATTTATGCCTCAACTTATTTTCGTAGATTACATTATTCCATTTCTCTTTAGATTTGTTTGTTCGCCTAGTATAATTATTATCATTCACCAACTTGCTTTATATATGAAGGTAAACACCAACTAATTTATATAGACTTTCTTGACTTGTTTTCGTATTCGATCACAGACGCTGATTTATCATACACCGGAGACCAAGTGTCGATAACGGTAAGATGAGTATCCGTTTTAAAAACATACAAATTGCACCTCATAACATTACTATAATATTACAATGTTTGTGTGACTGAAATTGTAATAAGAGAAGCGATAGAAAATTAATATTTCTCATCGATATTAAAAATTGTTATTAGTCTGAAAGTTTTACTGTTTCATTAATCGAGACCATCCTCCCAATTTGACGATCGTATTCATTGTTTCATGGCCCTTAAAGTTTTACGAAGGGTAGAGTAAACCCGGACGTAATATTAAACTGTGACCCCCTTTCGGTAACAAATAAAACCATTACAGTCTACTGCCCGAATACATAAAACTCTTCGTTAACTTATTTTAGGAATATACTGATAAAGATATCCCATAACAATATCGTTTATATTTGAATCACAGGCGTGACAGAAATGGAGAAGGTGGACAAAAGTGGAAATGTAGAATAAATAGAAATAAAAAGTTCTGGCTCCCAAATTTCATTGAATAGACAACACGACAACAAACAATAGTAATATTTATTACTGATGATGGGTTTCTATTGCCAGAGACTGTCATAGATTGGTACCTTTGCGGAGATTCAGTCTGTTGCCAAACAGTAGTGCGCGTAAATTACTGCGGTAATAACATCCAGGTTTGAAACAGTGTAGCTAGTAAATTACTAAAGTAACGACACCTAAGATCGTATGCCTTAACGCGACGAGCGCAATGTGGTATGCATTTTATGTCATTCTAACCAGCTTCTCATTGTTTTTATCTCATTACAATTATAAATACAACATAAATTGTTTACAATTACCAAGAATAATATTTATAATTAAAAAAAAAGTTTAAATATTATTTTTAACAATGACTCTGGTTAGTTACAGAAATCTTTAACCGGAGCTGTAGTCAACCTGGAAACTAATTATGCAAGAATAATTGAAGTCTGTCCAACAGGTTCCCGCCTTGTCGTGGAGGAGGGGCTTAGTAGCCGTGGCTGGGTCGCCCACGGTGAAGCGAAGAGAAACCTAACCTAACCTAACCTAACCGGCCGGCCCGAGACGGCCGCTCAAGGTTATAGCTCACCTCGGATGCGTGTCGATGGGCTGCAGAGGCGGATTAATACTACACTTTGCAGCCGAAGTAGAGTCGCGAAGTGAAAATACCTTCAGCGACTAAGGGGTGCCGCAACGCTGATGCGGCGGCGGGGAGGCCGGGAGGATGAGTTGCAATGCGCCGCTCTTCCTATCCTACGCGGCCGTATAACGGGTCGCGGCGGAACCCAAAATCGGTTCCCCACAGGGAGCCGGAAGAGTTTTCTCCGTTGGCTGCCAGGACCTCTGGATGACAGATTCGAGGGAATCCGTTGCCCCGACTGCAAGAGTCCGAGGAGGGGATGCACTGTGAGTTCCGGTGTGCCCCTACAGAAGTGTAAAAGGAGGCGGTTCTTCCCTCTCTCCCGAGGTGAGGCTGCGTTATGTCCAGGCGCTGGAGGGGTCGCGGATGTGTACGAAAGCATACCTGTGACCCTGTCATAAAGCGACGAGGAAGAACATCGTGGGAGTTTTAATCGGCAGTTTTTAGGGGACATTTCCCCCACACTAAACCAAAAAAACGATAATTAAAGGCTTCACTTCTTCATTTACTCCGAAATACGGAAACATTCTAGTATCATTTCACCAACTCTTCAACTCGGAGACAAGTATTTCAAAAGCTTCCCAATCAAAAAATATGAGAATTCGTCAATTCTTTTTTGTTCGACTCAATACTTCATACATAATAAGGCACAAAGTATAGCTTAGCACAGAATGATTCCGTTTTGATGATTCTTCTTAGTTTGATTCGATTCCCTCCTCAAAACAATAAAAAGACTGGGGGTAGGTCTCTGTTGCCGAGTTTATCATCTAGGTAGGTACCACCGCATCTCTAATTTCCGCCACCAAGCAATAGTGTGGCAACATTACCTCTTACAAATGTCACGGGGCGACAATGTGGTGGTGTGTATACCATTCTAACTAGCGCTACTTTGTTATGTGCGGGCGTATCACTTACCATCAGGTGAAATCCTGCTCGTCTCGTTGCTTAATTGAAATAAAAAAAAATCAGATATTCGATTTTTACCATTGATAAACTTACTAGTATAACTTAAAATACAGGTTTATATATATAACTGATTTTCATTACGTTCATTTAAAACAAACTTTACAAGTACTCACAAATGTATTGCTGTTTGGCATTTGAATAGAATAAATGTATACATTTTAAATTGCCTGTTATGTAAAAAAAAAACAAATTTTCAGGAGTGCATGCAAATATAACTTGACACAAAATGATGCGAAATGAGTTCCCGCCGCTATTACTGAAAGCACTCCGGTAACGACGTGCCGTTTGCAATCTGTCGTGTAAACGTTTTACTTCTTGATGCATTCTCCGCCGCGCTGAAAACCGCTTCTATCACTTTAATTTTTTTTATGCACTAAAAGGCATCTCGGTGTAGTGCTTGTCTCCACTTAGAAAGCGCATTTAAAATTCAGGCTGTAGTAGTAAATGCGGATATCTTTATTTTTTATTATATCATAAACTAGCTGTTCCCCACCTGACCTAGAGAGCAATCGCAATCGCAAACTTTCAATAACAACCGTTACTATAGCAACGATGAGGAACTATAAAATTAAAATAATAAATAGCCTATAACAATCTACAAATTATCACGCGTCGAATAGTTATGTTCCCATGTGGATACGTTCACCAGTTTCCAGGTGATTGTCGAGCAGATAAAAGTCATTTTCATGTTGTATATACATGAAAGCAGATCACTGGCAAAATCTTTTATTAAGTACAAAGAAAATATTTAAAAAAAACCTTACGATGAAAAGTAAAAAAAATAGGAATATCTGTATAGGTATATCTAAAAGTTTTAAAAGAAAAAATAATAAAAAAAATATATAAATCTATACTTTTCAAAGTTTTAAATGGTTCCTTGGTTTTGTTTTCAGGTTGCTGTAGTCCTTTGAACTGAACATTAAACGTAGGCAGGTCAAAAATCAATTTCCAACACGACGGATCTAATGCTGCTCGCATCCAGTGACTATGATCTTTGTCAGGTCCTCGAACCAACTGTCAGGAGGTTATCCGACAGTGGGCTTGCTATTACATGATCTCCACGAGCTATCTGATCCCATTTTTAAGTACTACATATATCATTTTACTTATAATGTTTATCACATTTTACTTATATGTGGGCAGCTCGCTGGCCTAATGGTTAGAGCGTGCAGCCTTTATTCCGAAGGTCGCAGGTTTGAATCTCGGCATGTTCCGATGACTTTAATATTTAAGTTATGTACATTTGTGAACTTCAGTAACAACAGCGGAATACAAACGGTGAAGAAAAACATCGCGAGGAAACTTGCACATGACTTAGAATTTATTCTAAGGTGTGTGTGAAATCACCAATCCGCATTGGACCCGCGTGGTGACTATGGCCTCATCGCCCTCATAGTGAGGGTAGGCCTGTGCCCCAACAGTGGGAACGTAAATTGGCTGTTAAAGTTTATTACATTACATACTAAACTAGGTAAGATTTAAAGTTGTATATGATTTATAAGCATGAAAACGCTATTGTAAACAAACTTTACAGGTACTAAAAAGACTAAAAAATTATGTAAAGGCAGAAATAAAATGACCTTTTGCCTATTGCAAGGATAAAATCAGAAGACGCAAACTTGCTTCAGAGGAAATTGCGGTGCGCTCATGTTCAAAGCGTTAACGGCTATTTGCTTGACTTTATTAAGTTTAAGCCGACTTCAAAAATGTATTTCCCTTTAAAACATATTTTTCATTATATTGTTATTATTTCAAAACATTATATTCTACAAAAAGAATAGAAAAAGGTAACAGATTGTTAATATACAAAAAGACATAAAGCAATGACTAATAATTATATCCCATCATTATTAGGTTGAACAATACTATATTCTAGTTCAAAAGAAAAGAATTTTTTTTTTATCTAGTGAACCGACTCGACGAGCAGGACATTTACCTGATGGTAAGTGATACGCCTGTCCTTAACATCGCGGCGCTAGTAAGGATAGTATACACAGCACCACATTCCTCTCGTCGCCTTGAGATATAAGATGTCAAGTCTCGTTACCCCAGTAATTTCACAAGCTATAACTCCCTTTAAACCGGAACACAGTAATGTTTGCACACTACTGATTGGCGGCAGATATCTAGTCTCCGGCAACAGAAGACTATCACTATATTTAATCTGTGAATGTTGTTTTTGCCTGTAAATGTCATCTATATCAACTAATGCTTTCTAGATTGAAGAATATGTATACTTTCGGTGTTTCCTGTTAAATAAAACAAAAATATAAAGAATTAAAAAAAAAATACTATAATTTTGAAATGACTCCGTGATCCTTGCACACTTGAACCCGTGACCCTTGATGAAGGTTCAATTTCAGTGGTGGGCTTTTTAGAATATGACACCATGATACCATTGTTATATTCTAATTAACATATAAGAGTATTTTTGACAAGTATGCTTGACCTTCTCCATCTTACTATCACTTAACGGAGATTGAAGACGATGTAAAGCTCGTTGTGGATAAAAATCTGTGTATGCTATATCATAGTTATTTTTTTTACAGATGCTAATTATATTTAATGTAAATTTATAATATCATAACATTATGTTCAATAGATATTAAAAGGTACGCATTTACTCAGATCCCAGGTTCTACACGGAGGTTGATAGATACGGAAATAAAACGTTGTTTTCCAATATTATTGTTGGACATTAAGAAACTTTCAGGTAATTTTATTGTTACGGACTATATATATCGGGAAAACCACTTAACTACCTCATAGATAACCTACAGTTACGTCGCCCCTAGACAAATTGGAGTCAACGTTAAGCGTTTGAGTTTGGAGTAAATATGATATCAAATAAGATGAGATTAAATCAAATTGAGGATGTTTTACATACCATGAAGCGAAGAAACATATTACAACTAGTGATATTTGTTAATTAAGATATATTTATATCATACTTCTTGATGGTAGGTCTCCGTTGCCGAAGAAAAATAAAAGAGATGAGAAGAAGAGAGGCTAGAGAAAAAATAATTCAAAAATAATATTTATAACTCTACAGACTTTAAATACATAAAAAAAATTATTTAATTATCATTGTTAATACTTCGATCGGCTGATGATGATGATGATTAATACTTGCAGTCGGAACATACTTTAAACAAAAAAATAGACTACCACTTAGAACTTATTGGAAAGCTGATATTATACAGACACTTTCTTGTTTAACTTATAAAAGCCTTATTTCTTACAGATGATTAAAAAAAACAGGTTACTTTAAGATTTGTTTATGTACAATGAACTAACACTTAACTTAAACTTCACACTACGTAATTTCTAGATTATACCAAAGGTGGTAAAGATTGCTCGCTCAGAATAATCCAGCTCTTATATTATGAAAGCTGGAACTCGTTAATGCTGTTGAGACAGTAAATTTATAATATGATGTAGTAAATAATTAAGGAGGTTCAAAAAATCTTACCATCCAAACTCCTCGAATATGATCACGATATTGAACATGGGCTATCCGGTTACTCTGCGCTGTGAATTTAATATAATACTTTTAATCATCCTTCTCTTCTCGTTTATTTATTATCAGGCTTCACTGATAGCATTAAAAAAAAATAATATCCCTGGTAAGTAATTTTCAAATGCTTATTAAAGGAAACCTTTACGAATATCACATATAAATGAAAAGCTAATTCACTCCTTAATTTCCCTCGGGAATGTAATCTTTAATTAAAAACCTGATGTTCCATGTTCACCTTGGAAAATTTTGGATCTGTCTTGTGATTGAAAGTCGTGTAATTTTGCCACACGCCACAGCGATTGACTTTAGTGATAGAACATTCGAGAAAAACTAAGAAAGCGATATGCCGTAAGTCAGGTACCACCGACGAGGGATTTAGAATTGAAAATTACTTTAGTGTTAAAAATTGATAGTAGTTAGAAGCTGGGAGGAGGGTTCTGTTGCCGGAGACCGTATAGACCTACCTAGGTAGGTACCACCGCAGCTCCTACATCTGCCGCCAAACAGTACTGTGCAAGCGTTACTATGTGCCGGTTCGAAAGATGTTGTATGTAGAGAAATTACTGGAGTAACGAGAGTTTACATCATATGTCTCAAGGCGACGAGCACAATGTGGTATCATCCTGACTAGCACCACGTTGTTATGGACAGGCGTTTCACTAACCATGAGTTAAACATCATACTTGTCTTGTCGCTTCGTAAAGTTAAAAAAAAATCCGTAATAATTAATCCGTATCGCATCAGAAAAACGAGTTCTCTGGAAATGGAATAGAATTCTCTAGAAACTTCTAGATTGGTAAACGAACGATTGATACAGGCATTAGGTGAGCGGATGATTCATTATCTCTCGTTAATACGTACGGGCAATACGAGCGATATGAGACCTGGTTAACAATTTTTGACTTCTGAAAGGCTTTCTTTATTTGGACCTTCGTTGTCAGGTTGTCAGGTGTCGTTGTCATTTCATTCGATCAAATCAAAATCAGCGAGTATCTGTATAATTAATTTTCAAACATTTTGTTACGATCGGACTTTTGTATTTTTTAATAACACGTCGTCCAACGTATGTAAAGTGACAATAAGGAAGTAAGTGGTAAACAGTCATCGCCTTAACTCTTGCTTTGTATGTTAACAGCCGGAAGTCAGCCATTTTGTTGTGACAGTAAATTTGCAATATGTGGTAGCTAGCCAGATAGCAAGCGGCATCGCAAACTAACAAGGGACCGTCGTGTTAGAAGGCAAACGGTTAGCTGTTGCTCGTAATGTATTGCTATGTAAATCCATTCAAGCACCCCGTTGTTACGTTTGTAGCTTAACACCATGTGAATTTATCGCTCTTTGGGTAGGCTAGTAGTGAACTGAATTGCAAACAGACATATCGTCATTTAAGAATTTTTTATTCTATCTTTTTTGATGAAGCAACGAGAGGAGAGATGCGTTTATCTGACGATAAATGACGTCTGTTAACAAGAAAGTGCCGCTAGTTAAGGTGATAATCACAACCTCATATTGTGCTTATTGCCTTGAGACATAGGATGTTAAGCGCACCTCAGTAATTTCACTAGCTACAGCGCTCTTAAAACTGGATCACAGTAATGTTTGCACACTACTGTTTAACGGCAGAAATCAATGTAGTAGTTTTACCTTCTCAGATGATCTCCATCTACAGAGGCCCACAACCAACAAAATTTTTATTACATAACTATTTTCCTATTTGTTTCACAAAAAAATAAACAAAAAAAAACATTGTTTATGATAATGCAATTTTAGGTAAATTTCTGTACTCTATAATTATTTAATAATGTCTAATTTCACAGTCAAAACTATTGTATAACATTATTAAAACAAAACTTCTGACTCATTGGCCATTTCTCTCAGAATACTTCTCTCCTTACAGAGGAGTAGGTATTCAATTAAATAAATAATCTTTCAGCAGCCAACTCGTTGCAAATAACCTTTCAGCTCTTCCATTACCATTGAAGAGATAGGTAAACGTGCTCGCCGGTGGGTACATACAAACTGTTCAGTCGATACTGTGTACTCGAGTTGCTTCGGAATACTGCGAACTAACTTTGGACATTGATTTATCTTATTCTCTATAAGGATCCGTGATCGCAATACAAAATATCAAATACTAACGCTCGGTGACAATATTACTTAACGAATTTATTCCCAGTGTCACTTATTATCTCAAAGGAAAATATTTATTGCTTTATATGAGGTGCCGGATAAACATCCTACCGATGCGTTATGCGGAGATCTGTCATAATCAGATGAACTTCTTCCTCGTTGCCACGATTACATGAATAAAAAAAGGTATAAACATCGCTTTGTGGAAACTTCGAAATCAAGTAAATGTTTTTCATTATTTTTGTATCTTTATTATAAGGTACCATATTTTCTAGTGGTAAATCTCTGTATTTTTGTAATTATTGGAGTAACAAGACAACGTTTTAAATAGTTAGTGACAGTGTTTATCATTCTAACTAGCACCGTATTCTTTTGGACAGGCATATCATATACCATCAAGTATAAAAAAAATTAGGGTACAATTTATAATTCCTTAGCTACGTATCCCTATTTACTGCGTCCCATAGTGAAACTTCACAAATGCAATAAAAATTGCAACGTCGTCCTCACGGATATGACGCTGTCGCGTTTATAACTTACTTTTACGAGTTCCCTGTGTACGCAGTTCCGTGGCATATTAAAAACCAGGTATGAAAGAAGTAAATAATCTTAAGTTAATACTAAAAACAATTTTAATAACATAATATATATTTTTCATAAGTAGCTATGTAAAATGTAAATCACTGTACGCCATGGATGAAGTGATAATTAAAAATATTTATAAAGTAACTATAGTCCAATTAAAAAATAGGATAGATCTTTTTAAAATCGTTTCCCAAGATCAATCCATCAGTTTACAGTTGCAGTACTCATTAGGAACAGGTCTGGTTAGCTAGGGTCGTAATATTGTGAATCCACTCATAAAGCATATAAATTTGGCCAAAATTCTACCATTAGCAATACCTATGGTCTAGTCTAGCTAGATTAGTTTTTATCCTTTGTTGCAATTTAAATCCAAAGAAAATATACAGAGAACACTTAGTAAATTTATTATTAAATTTACTTAAAGATCAAAAAGAAACCACTGTACGCCATGGAAGAAACTCTGTCACCGGCGAGGCTAGACACGTTTATCTTACGAAGCAGCCTTGCAACTGTAAAATCATTCATCGACTTTACTAAGCATTAAAGCAATTTACAACAAAGTATTATATTTATGAAACAACAATTCTCATCGTAAACTAGTAAAGACCGGAAAAGGTTCAAAAGTTTAAACTATTATTTTTGAAGAAAACCTCTGAAAATTTTTTATGGTAGTTTACCAAAAAAATTATAATTTGAAAAATTTGCTGAATATACAAAGATCAGATCTTGTTCAATCATTTGAGTGAAACGTCTTATTGTCAGTATTCTATTGTATAGTAAACTTTAAAATCTATATTAACTAGTACAAAACTAACCTAACTTGATGATCTACAGCAGTTTACTTGGTCCCAAAGAAATCTTTTCATTTGGGACATCGCTTAAAGATACTGAAAAGGAAATATCAAGAGTCAAAGGATCTACCAAAGTGACGGTACGGTAAGTGGTTCTCATACACTTCATGCAATTCTCCGTTCACGTGTAGCCTTTTACCTGTACCTTGGTAGCTAGCATCGGAAGTTGTTAACTCTCTACGAATACACTTTACGTATTTGCAAAGCTTAAGAATTTAACTTTGATACTCGTGAAGTTTGCGTTTGAAAATCCTTCTAACATTTTCTTATTGTAACACATACAATTATTACTTTGTTGATTTTATAAAATACAATCATCATCTATCAAAGACGCTTTATGTTAGTTATAGGCCTTCCCCAAGTATCACTATAACATTCATGGAGGAAGTATTACCATCATAAATAGCTCAGCTTATGTTCCCATTACTGGGGCACCGGATCTTCTTACATGCGCTAATAAATTTTGTTTTTAAGTAGAAGAGAAATAATAAGTACAAAAACAAGGCAAAAAATCATTCAAATAAAGACAATTATTTCTGAAATAATTTCACTGATAACATATATTGATTTAAGCGACTTAACAACAAGGATTTAATAAATAACGAGATCACTGGAAGATGTCGCAAATCCTGGAAAACAAAACATATTACAATTGTAATATGTCGCCATTCTAATTATGCTTTCATTGACCGGAAGCTCAGACTCAGTTGGGAATGAATCCACACCACTTGCACATGGAAAGTGTATACAAATGAACTATAATAATATATATATAGAGTTTTATGAATTAGGAACATGTCGCTGATTTCTAAGAGATTGGTTAATATCAGAAGTCAAGAGCTCGAAAATTATAAGTAATAATTCTTGTAACGGCTTCACCTTTATTAAGATGCATTTATTATTGAATAATGTTAGTTTATATATTTAATAAATTAAAGTGCACGTTTCTATTGAAACTTTAGAATATAATGTTAGAAATGTTCACATCTATTCAGTATAAAGTTCGATCATTCGGAAGTATCGCGGGGACATTTATTATAATGTACTGGATGGAGAATGGAATGGAAGCGCTTAGCTTTAATCTATTGTGATGCAAACCGGAACCGTAAATTTGTTTGAATCAAATACAAATACACTTTAGTTTAAAGATTATTCTAGATTTAAATAGAAAACTCGAATGAATAAAGTTATGCATGCACTTTATATCTGTTAATTATTAATTGCTTACGTAATGTAGAGATTAATCGTTTTGTAAGGCGGAAGATTACAGTTCAACAACATTCTAAAAAAAGCCACGGCTGAATAAGAGATTCTCGAAAAAAATTTAATTCAATATCGATGACCTTCACCGGATGGTTGAGCCGCCTTGTGGAGACCCTTTCAGCACTACATCAAGCACTCAAACTCTCAACCAACCTTACTTCCCCATCATTACTGGTTACACAACTCACTACACACCTTACGTTCCTATCATTACTGGTTATAGGTCTCTACTACCGGAGACCATCTAGGTAGTTGTCAAAGCAGCTGCTGACAAACAATATCATACTCATACAAACATTATTTTCCGGTGTAAAAAACATTGTAGTTATTAACATTACTGGGGCAACATCTTATGTTTCAAAGCGACGACCACTATCTGGTGCGGTGTGCACCATCCTAACTACCGCCTCGTCGCTGTGGGTGTAAGGTAGTCATATGGTGTAAAAAGAGGAAATGGAGATGCAAAAAATTATATGCAAAGTAAAAGGATCGTCCGATAGGATTATCAGTATTGCGATAGTAAAGAAAATTACGGAGATCTGCAAATTTGTTTGGATCCCAAAGGACAAAGCAATGCCATTCGAAAAGAGCATTTTAGACTGCCAACTCTTGAGGATATTACTCAAAAGTATCTAAGCTTTCGGTGGCAAATATTTCTAGCACGTTAGAAGCCTCGTCTGGCTTTTGACAAGTTATATATGACTACCTTACAGTGGCCAGGGATATCTGTTATTGAAACTTCGCCGCATTAAAGAAAATCATGTTCAGTCCATCGAGGAGTGTAGCCGGTATAAAATATATCGGTGATATAAGCAATCAGGATCAACTGAAAATCTGAGCCCGCAAGGACTTGCATGTATTTATTCATAGATTAAGATATTTATTAGCGCCGTCATGAAATATTCTTTTATTATATAAATCATAAAATTTATACACAATGGTAAAATTTTATTACAAAGCTTTCGACTTAATACTGCTTCATGATACGTTGGCTTTATAGGTTTGCGGTACATAAAACTTTGTACCATATTCATAATCGTGTAAACCGAATGCGATATTTATTCATTTCTTATATTATATACGTATTTATTCACCATTTAACTTTAATTAAAACATATCCATGTTAGTCACTTAAAGTTATAAGAAATTGAGGTTATGTATTAACGTGTCGTAATAAAAGTATTTTCATATGAACCAATTTAAATGCACAGCTCAACCTATCTCTTGGTGAATGATTAAGCAGGAATAGCAATGGATAAGGGTCTCTATGAATTGTAAATAAGTGCTCAAGGGGAAGAAAACTATAGACAAACTATAAAGTGTAACATAGGATACTATAAACTATAAAACTAATGTAATATGTTAATGTTTAAACTACTACGTATAACACGGCCGAATTGAATAGGTTTTTAAGTGAAACTTCTTTTAGATCAGTGTAAATCGGATTTTATGAAACGGAAGAGTGTAATGAAAAAGATGAGAGAATAAAACAATTTCTTTTTTATAAAGCCTATCCTTTGTTTCCTCTATGTGGTACGGTTCTAAGTGTGCTTACCACTCTACTACAGTATACGGACTCTACATACCATGGAGACTATACTGCACTCGGAATATACTTGAAAAATATAAGGAAGAAAGTGGAAGAGAGCAAGACACCTTGAAATCTATAGAACGTAATCTTACTCTTGTTCCCTTTATTTTTCTGTCCTCCATGGTACATTTATCTTAGTCTGTTACAAATTAATCAGAATACAAAGATTTATAGATTCTATATTTTTTATTGTTTCTTTAATTATTTATAAACAAAAAAAACTATAAATCATTTCAATGCAAAACGTGAAGCTTTATCAGTTTTTGGAGACCATCTAAGAGCTGCGATGGTACCTAGGTACGATCGCTGTTCCTATTTCTGCCGCCAAACATTAGTGTGCTAACATTACTGTATTACGGTATGAAGATCATTGTAGTTATTGAAATTATAGAGGTAACGTGACTTAACAGGTATAACCGGACATATGTCTTACCACCGGGTAATCGACACCAGTTTTTACTTTGATTTTTTTTGGGGCCAATTTTAAGGTAACATTCGTTGCGTCAAATAAACTGCTTTCAATCGGACTACAGCATAAAAAGTTGTAGTTGATCATACTTAAGAAAAAATCTGGAAAGTAGCGCAGCCAATTTAGAACTTACTGCCACTAGTCAGCTAAAAATAGTAACTGTAGAATAACTATTATTCTAAGATTCGTGTCAATCGTAAAACTTTTTTACTGCCATTCCCACTACTGATACTACTCTGGCAGAAAGCTATTAAGAGGAACTTCTTTATTATTAAGAGGTATATCTATATATCCGTATGTACGTTTATCTGTATGTATTCAACAACACTATTTTCATTTATATCCATATATTTATTCATTTGCATATGTATTTATATATGTATAGTTTGTATGTACACTTTACTGTTGGTTTCGTTACCAGATAAAGTGTTCCTCCTCACCTACCACAGCATCTCTACTTCCTAAGTTGACTGGTAGAGAATGTCAGTAGGCATTAAGTCATCCCATTGTAACCTAGTATTAGGTTTTCAATAAAGTTTTTAAATATAAACACTACACTGCCAACATAGCTGTATTCCGTTTACATCGAAATACCTCTCGCTCCTGCTTTTTAAGCACAAAAGCGTTACGTTGTGAAAACTGAGCTATTTTAATGGATTTTATTTCCAAAGACACCCTATCTTTTTTCATACGAACCCTTTTAAAGAATCATCTTCTTTTTCTATTGAAAGAATTAAAAGATGTAATTTAAGCACCCTCCAAAAATATTGTTAGCAAAATATTATAACTGCAGTATGATCTTGTGATTTTTCACAAAGAGTTTACAACAAATTAATCAAGCAGAATGAATCGTTAAATTATGAAAAGGTAGTACTTTGAAGAGACTTATTAATTAATATAATTAAAATAAAACTGTTTAGAGTGTAAAAGAAATGTTTTGGTCAGATATTACATGTAATAAACAGGAAGTTCCTTAGTAATGCAAGTTTTTGTAATACCCTCACGTTCCTCCATCTCGGTCCCCGTAAAGCAAGTTCCATGTTATTACAAAACTATGTGGCGACCCTTCATAAAAGGCCCCGTACGGAATTTAGCACCCGCATAATTCCTCAAACTCGGTGATAATAAAAAAAAACTTTGTCTCCACATCCAAAAACCACTAATAAACTGTGAAACAGTATTTTTTGTCAATGAGTGAATTAACGAGTTCAATATAGATTCTAGGTTAAACTCTCTATCTCTGACTTATGAATTATCTACTAAATAATATATATTTCTTTTATTCAAAGAAACGAGGCGAGTGGAACGTTCACCTGATAGTAAGTGATACGCTTACCCATCACAAAGTGGCTCTTATTAGGATAATTTATACCGCACTATATTGCGCTCGTAGTTTGAGATAATATGTTAAGTCTCGTTACCCTAGTAATTACACTAGCTACAACGCCCTTCAAACCGTGTTAAGTTTTAAATTTAATATAAATTAAAATCTGTCTAATGTTGTTTTATTTAATAAAGTTATGGTAAGGTTATAAGTTATATTTAATAATGTTATATTATTTATTTAAAATAATTTATTATTTATATATATATATATATATATCAGTAGTTATTTCCTTTGATGGGGTAAACTGCCTTGATCTCTCTTTTCATTATTATTGTTTATATAAATTTTTTTATTCATCTAAGATGTGTACGCATACGAGTGGTACAATTTCGAAACCAGTACGCTTTTGAAGAAAACGTATTAAGTATAAATTTGCTTGAACAAAAGATTTTTCTATGAACAGATTGGCTTTAAATGAGTAACAAGATAAAGGGGCGAAATCAAATTACAAAACAGATTGGTACAGCACAATGTAACAATGGATGATCAGTAAACATAATTATAGAGCTGGAATTCTTTTACAAATTCCTGTTCAAACATTTTACAAATCAAATTGACTAATTTTTAAAAACTGTGTCTTTACCGACAAGTTTTTATTTACACAGTTAATTATAAACACACTGGTGGTGGTTCTTTGTTGCCGGAGACTTTCCCGGTATGCACCAGCGCAGCGCCTATTTCGGCCGACAAACAGTAGTATGCAAATCTTACTGCATTCTATTGTAATGAGAGTGGTAGCTAGTGAAATAACTCGGATAATGAGACTTAACATCATATGTCTCAAGGAGACGAGGTCTTTCCGGTGTAGTATATAATATCCTAACTAGCACCACGCTCATAAGAGCAGACGTATAACTTACCATCAGGTGAACATCTCGTCGCTTGGTTGAATAAAAATAGAGATCCGTTCCGTATGGTTATTTCCATATCCAAAATGACCTTAATTTATCACATGAATGTTACATACGTGCTTCATACTTACATAAGTTCATAATACAAAATTATATACGGATTTAGTTTAAAAAATTTTAAATACTTTTTTCTTACCTTTTTTTTATTCAATATAAAAAAGGACGTTCACCTGGTGGTAAGTGATATGCGTGTCCGTAACCAACATGGAGCTTGTTAGACGATATGTACTGCAACACATGCGCTCGTCGTCTGAAACCTAAGATGTTGAGTTTTGTTACCCCAGTAATTACACTAGCTACAGCACCATTCATACCGGAAGACAGTGACGTTTGTGCAGTATTGTTTGGCGGCTGCAACAGGCGCTGCGGCGATACCTACCAAGACAGTCTCCTGCAGCGGAGTCCTACCACAAGTATATTGTACAAGACGCAAAAATTCTTTACATGTAATACATTTTCCAAATTCGAAATTAAAACTCTGGAAAGTTTGTCTTTTTTTTTAATCAAAAAGGTTAACACTTCACCACGATCCCACCTGATGTTAAGTTGTCTACGGTGGTAAGGCGCACTAAACTAGTAACAACCGATTCACTGTTTTTTTAAAGACACCTACGTCGTATTTCGATGGGAACACGCCGACGAGCTGTTCCATTCCTTTTTGGTTCTTACGAAGAACGTCTCTTGAAATCTCTTTTTCTGATGATTGAACATTTTAAAAAATATAACCTCAACATTAGCTTCCAACACTTTAGTATCGTTTACTTTAGAGTAAAATCATTCATAAAACCTATTTATTTTCATCTTCTTAAAATGCCTTCCTAACTTGTGAAGGTTGGCGATCAGCGTGGTACAGTCCTGTGTCTCTGGTTCAGCGGAACAATTCAGACGCCCCAGACATGCAAGTCTATTCCCTTATATTCCTCAATCATGATTACAACTATTTATTTTACATTGACCTAATATACTAGGGCATTATATATGCACATTAAAACGTTATAAATGCTATGAGCATTTAATTTTATTACCTTGTTATCTAAAAACTTCATCTTCGTACAGTAGAAACTGAAAAAACTAAATGTTTCAAAAGTAATTTAAGAGACGTAAAATCAACCTTCACAATTTTTCTCGACTCTAACGTTGTATTTTTAGCTTCAATAGATAACAGTACCATCGTGGAGGTTATACTCTACCCAACAAAAACTAATAATGAAAGTTGGACGATAGTGTAAAAAGTTATTACAGTCCAAAATATAGAAGAACTAAAATGTAATGCTTTCAATTAAGAACTTCTTTATTGGAAGATTCTTCTAGATTAAAAAGGATTTTTTGTTATTATAATTTACTCTTTCTTTTGACTTATAGTGACGTCAAGGATATTGAGTATCATACTTATAGCCGTTACATTGGATTAAAAAGGATTAAAGTAAATTTTAATGCATAACACAGTGTCTTAAACCAAGTTTTATTAAAATCAAGCTGAAACTACATATTTAAGTGGAAGCCAAAGTTTTAATTAATTGGTTTAGTTTCCGGGATGAGTTCATACGTCGCAAACCAACCTCGAAACTTCGAGAGTTTCTCTTTTATATTGTTTAGTAGGGTGACCGGGAAGTATAAGGTTTTCGACTAGTCTTGGTGGTATACCCCAAAGTTATCAAATTACATACATTTAACATAAATTTATTATTTCCCTTAAAAAAGTCACATGAGTTAAAGAAACATTAAAAAAAAACCAACAGGATAGTAGGCATGTAATCCATGATAGCTTAGCTGGTTCCATGCCTTTCTTTCCCATAACTTTTCGCTTTAGCTTTCGAGTAAAGATAAACATTGTGAGAAAACCCACGTTTTCAATATCGTCAGCTTTCATGGACATGAGACATAAACCAACTAACACTTGGTCAACGTAGTAAATAATTGGTCTAAACTTGAGAGGAAAGCTTCTGATCTAGTAGTTCCAGTAGTGAAATCATTAGAAGGGCCGTTTATCAAGTTCCAATAATTGATTCAAATACTTTACTTGTTATCAAGCAATTGTCTAAATACCTGTGTTGTATATCTGCCTTAACAAAACAATTACGAACACCTCTCACAGAGAAATTAATGGCTCCATTATTGTTATTCCATCGCCAAGCGATTGTCTGTTATTAAATTACGTAAATAAAGTGAACCCTTTATTCCTGTGAGGTCGTTTCATTGAAATAATAATAATTACTAAACAATACGATGCCTTCCACGGAGAATTCAGAGCAAACTTTTGTGACAAATAAATATATTTTGTTACAGATAACGTTTACAATAAGCCAGTACTCTGCTGTATAATTACAGAGGTACCAGACTTTATTCCCATTCTGTCCAACATTACTGTGTTACATTTCGAAGAGCATAAATTTACTCGACTAATTGGACCGTATTGTGTAATGACGAAGACAACGAGAGCCCTGTTTTGTGCAGATGCACAAAGAGGGTACTACTTTGTTATAGGAGAAGCGTATCACTTACCATTTTTAATTTTACGAAACGACTAGATACGAGTAATACATTCGCCTGGCGATAAATGATACCAATACAACGATAAATACTACACCATATTGATTACGTCTCTTTAAAACTCAAATAATAAATCTCGTTACCCAGTAATTTCATTTGCTACACCGCTCTTCAAACCGGAACATAGCAATGTTTGCCAAACGATATTTTTGCTGAAGAAATATAGTAGTAGGTGCGGTAATATCTAGACGGCGGGGCGAAAAACAAAGCGGCCCAAGTGCTGGGCAAGCTATACCCCCTGCTGTGCATAAAGAGCAAACTCTCTCTCAGAAACAAGCTTCACCTCTACAAGATATGTGTAAGACCTATAATGTCTTACGCCAGCGTAGTCTTCGCCCATTTGTCCGAAGCAGGCCTCAAACCCCTGCAGATTATTCAAAACCGTTTCACCCGCATCGCAACCGGTGCCGAATGGTACCATCGCAATGTGGACCTCCACAGCGACCTCAAACTCCCGACCATCGCGGAACACTTCAGAGAGTGCTCCGAATCATACTACCTAACCCTCTGGTGGCCAAAGCGGCCGACTACGAGCCATCCTCAAATCCGAACACCAATAAGCGCAGATCACGGCATGTGCTAATCCTGTCATCCCCAGGGGTCCCTCACACCACACACAACGAACCCACAGTCACCGACAACACCCACGTCACCACCACACACACTTCGGACACTACCAACACGCTCCGAATTACTGCATCACGCCGGTCTCGCTTCAGAACGCGACGCCACAGGTACTCACACACCGCGTACACTAAGTACACCCGCGATCAGGGGCGGTCCTCAGCGCCCAGAGATTCCGATACAGGCGAAGGTAGTCGGGGAACGGGTCCGCGCCCGCCCTCGACGACCGAATAGATTCGCCAGAGAAACCAATAACTAGACACATAAAACTCCGCCGTCGGATAACTACACTACAAGTAGTACACTTTTTTTGTAAACAGGCTGTGAATCCAGGTCCACGTGCCCAGTGTCAGATAAGGTGTAACAGTCGAATGGTTTGCAGCGCTGACATCATCCAGAATCTTATCTAGACGGTCTTCAGCAACGGAAACCTTTTACCAGTAGTCGACCTACGTCCTTTATGAAGTCCGCCCTTTTCCTGGTGAATGACATATTTACTTTATATATAGGAAGAATAAAGTTATAATAATATTTAACCTATTCATTGTAAATAGAAGTAAAATCAAATATAACCATACATAGGCGCAGTGATTAAATGGCTGGTATTTTAGAACAAATAAGATAACAAAAGTAAAAATCTTTTTGCCACATCTAGCAATTACATATAAAGAGAAAAACAGTTTTTTTTCCAATTATTTCACTAAGAGAATTAACAAGTTCAAGCTAGTTAAAGTCTAAGCGAAAACTTTTATAACTTGCCTACTGTATATGAATGAAATCAAACCAAATTTTTTTGTATAATATTGTGCCGTTTCTGTGTATACATTTATAAATATAAACCAAAGCTTTCTTCATGAAAAATATCACAAATATAATTTTAAATATTTTGATAACTTGCTGTTCCAAAAAACTGATCAGGATTGAAATATGGAGAACAAGTCCTCGATTCACCGAATGTGTTTATAAGGTTCCTTTTTTGTACAAACACTGTGTATAACATTATGATAAATGTACTCCCAAAAAATATTCTACTACTAGTATAAAGAAGAAATACTAATTCTCCTCATGTTAATTTCTGTATAAAAATATCACAGTTACAATATAGATTTTTAAGGAATTTAAAGTGCAAAATGTGCAAAAAACATGTACGATCCTTCTTCGATATTCACAGACAAGTATCTAGATCTAGGTACCCTCAGCCGTCTGAGAAACTCAATCTAGGAGCATATTAATTCTATTGTACTCGTATAACAGTTGATTACATCTATGGGAACTGAATTGTGCTCAACATCGTCATACGAATTCGCTGGCCTCTTACTAAATTGAAATTATGCAAATGAACGGCAATTTGCATGTTATTGGAATAAACAATAGGATTGGATGGATCCAGCGAAAGAATACCGAATTTGTTTGTACCCAAATGTTTTTACCTTACACCATAATAAGATTACTTTGGAATAAAAATATTACCTAACAGGTATTCGTTTAACAAATAACAAGTATAATTTACCAAGTTTCTGAAAGTTGAACAATCCATTTTCAGGCTTTCACTGTTACATGTGATTTATTTTAATAATCTTAAGGTAAAATTATCATCATCATCGTTTTATCTTACAGAAAATAACTATGAACACAAGCTTCTGATGTTAGAAGGTAACTTAGTGTAAGTTAACTGTTGCTGTTTCTGTAAAGTTGTTCCCCCCTCTCAGTGGCTTTTTCGAAAGGCCACAAGATAGCGGTGGAGATGTTCCAATTGGACTCTTTAACAGAACAGAGAAAAATATGGTTGATAATTTAAATGAAATCAGCAGAGCTCACTCTTCACATTGATCCGTCTCATCAAATTATCCGTAATGAGTTGGCTCGTTGAGGGCCAGACGGTAATTACATTACATTATCTCACCGGCGGCAACCTGCCCGGGCGTGATCTGAAATCAGATTATATCCAGACACATTTTAGTACTTTTCTTTTTCATCTCAAATATTGCCAAAGATTTGCTTCATAAATCACCTTTATTTTTGTTCTCTAATACTCCTACAACGTAGCTACGAGACGAACAGGACTCTTGTCGTGATAAACGTTACACCTGCCCATGTACAACAACGGTGTACAATTCAGATATTTTACAGCACCACTTTGAAATCTCTATCATAAGAAGTTAATTAAGTGCCTGTTAGTCTTTAATTTCTTCAGCTGCAGCGCTCTCCTCACATGGAAACAGTAATTGAGAACACATGGAAACAATCGCTTTATAAAGCATATTTCTTCTGAAATAGGCAATGCAAAGGTACCTACCTTAACGATATCTGGTGAGAAAGATTCCGATCTTCTTACACTATGTCATGTATCGTCTATATTATTTTAGACATATCCATATCTTCTTTCATTCAACAATACCATTGGCCCTTATAATTTTTTTATACTAAATAATTTTCTGTAGAACTCTTGACGAATATTTTATTTTCGTATATAAAACAGGAAAGTATACGCCCTTGTTAACATGTTTAAGTAATGATGCATAATTATAGATATAATGTAAAACATTCTATGAAACTATGTACCCTTTTTATTTTCATGTAAAGGAGTAAGTGTGTGATCAAATTTGTCTGTAAATTTAGGTTAATTGATATAACAGCATTTTAATTCATTAAAATCCTTTGTCGTAAACTAATCAAAACGTCCACGTAAGTATAAACGTGTAATTAATATGGAATTTTCTACATAAAAAATTTTCATCAGGACACGTTATTGTATCCCAAAGCGAAATATAAGCTTATAACATTTAATTATTTATTACAGATTCTCAGTAACATTGTAATTATATTATCCTGAAAAACTTTTCTAGTAATAATAGCGTAGTTTTCCATTTTTTAAGTAATTAACACTTCACTGTAAAACTAAGACCTTGAAACTAGAAATTAATTACAAATTCAGTAGTTTAGTAGCAGCTTATTAATTTTTTTTTAATATATGGAAGTCAACAGACTTTGAAATCCTTGCCAATTGCTTTAAAAACAAAAGGATTCTTTTCATATCTCGAACGATATATGTGTTTATGTAATTTTTTATTGAAAACACCTTAATGTACTAATAATAAACTAATGTTATAAAGCAATAAACACTCTGAAAACAAATAAACTCTCGAAGCGAATTATTAAAGAGTAACAAAAAAGCAATGCACGAACTCACACCAAAAAGTGCCATTAATCAAAACTTTTACTTCACGCGTCCCACAAGTTTTCGGTAACCAAATAAATTTCCTTTTGAATTAAATACAAATTTAACCGCGACAAATTCGAAATATTTATAATGAAAATCGTCTATAAAATCAAAAATATTATTTAAAAAAGGTTTTTCATAGTACTATTAATACAGTACTGAGAATAAATCAAAAAGTTTAAGTTCTTTTTTAGGTACATTAAATAATATGTACAAGTAAAGATCTCTCGAAATTTGAAGACTATGTTTCCAAGTTAAACTAACATCTTTTTTATTATTTTTTTGAATAGGTAATGAATATTATATTATACCATTACAGCTATAATCTAAGACAATATTAAGCTTAAGCCTTTAACTTTTATAAGTTTTTTGCAAGTAATCGATTTTAAAGACATAAAACTAATGAAAGTGCTTAGCTAATGAAAGAGCGATGTACTTCTTTATACTTACAGTAACTAATTAAATATTAAGATATAATATAAGGTATATAAGTCACGACTGGCTGCAAGTTAATTATATTTAATGTTACCCTATTAAAAGAAGATACTTTGCTATTTAATTCAGTCAACAATGAGAAACTAACAGGCTCACGACTCACATGATAATAAGTGATCACGTCAATACATCGCAATTTAGATGACATCGACACGTCAATGTTATGGGCAGGAGTATTAATTACCATCAGGTGAACGATGCACTCATCTTATTGCTTTAAATATTGCTTATTAGGATAATAAACATTGCTATTAGAGGAAATCATAGAAGTTGCGAACTTATTATTACAAGTTATTTGAAGAAATAACTAAGTACCGTTTCATTTGTAATAGAGTTAGAATTCGCAAGAAAAATCTAGCTCTAGAAAATGTTTTTGCATTTTTATCCGCTGGAGTCACATCGGGCACTTCTAATCTCGTTATTTAGCTTTCATTTTGCTTCCTCTCTTTATCTTGTTACTCATTTAACGCCAATCTGTGCATCGGCAAAGCTCTCTGCAGAATCGATTGGAGTCTAATTCGTTTACAGTCGGGGCCCCATGCTCTTCAAAACGTTTATTTTGACATAAACATACACAACTAACATCGTTGTTACATCTGTGGAACAACTATATGACCTGTTTTTGAAGATGTGTAAGGCAATTGTGGTAGGTCTCTGTTGCCGGAAGCCATCTAGGTCGGTACTATCGCAGCGCCTATCTCCAACGCCAAACAGCAGTGTGTGTTACACATGTCTATGTTCCGTATTGAAGGGCGTTGTAGCTAGTGTAATAACCGCAGTAACGAAACGTAACATCTTATTGTCTCAAGGTGACGAGCACTACGTGGTGTAGTAGAATCATACTATCGGCTGGTTGTTATGCACAGGTGTATAACTTACCAACAGATGAACGTCCTGCTCGTCTCATCACTACGTTAAATAAAAAAAAATTAAAGTAAAAGAGATTATGTTAAGTTAAAGAAATAACAATTTAAAATCGTCGTAACTTAGTTCAAGTACGGTAAAGTAAGCGCATATGTTATTCTTTCACTAAAATACTACTTCATTTTAAGACATAATCAAGATAGAATAACATTAGCAAATTAATAATATCATAAAAGATGGACAAAGTGAGGAACAGTGTGACGAGGGAGCGGTGCGGCGTGGTTGAAGATGTGGTGACAAGGGTAGAGAAAGGGATGCTTAGATGGTTCGGCTATGTTGAAAGAATGGATGAAAGAAGATTAACGAAAGAGGTATACAAGGTAATAATGATTGGAAATATCGGTGCAGATCGACCTAAGCGGATATATTTCGATCAAATCGAATATGTTCTAAAGAAAAGCCGGGTCGAAAGTACTCGCAACCGACGAGCATGCATGAAGACGCTCATGAAAGTGGTGGAAGCGAGAGAAGTGTGTCAGGATCGTAGCAAGTGAAGAGAGGTGGTCTCTGCCTACCCCACTGGGAACGATGCGTGATATATATGTATGTATAGAAGTAGACAAAAATTTTTAATTCACTTTCAACACAAAATAAAGATGTTTAGATGATTCCCACTGCAAATATTTCTACTGCACTACAGTAGTAGGAAAACACAACTATAATCCTATTTAAAGGGCGTTGTAGCCAGTGTAATTACTGAAGTAACGAGACTTATGTCTCAAAGCAGTATAAATCATCTTAACTACCATCACGTTGTTATGAGAGAGTATATCACTTAGAACGTCTCGCTCATCTCGTCGCTTCATCATAAATAGAAATAATCATACTCTAAAATTATAATGTTAAGTGTTAAGAACGCTTTTGTTGATTTTATTCTTTTTTAAAAAGAATTGTAAAAATTACAGACTTCATACGCTCCGTATTCAGTGGTTATCGCTCCGAAGGGTTGCCACATAATTTCATAATAATTTAGAACTTGTTTTATATGGACCGTGACTATATTACTAAAACTAGCGGAATAAAGGGGAAGTTCGACGTATATTATGACATTAGTAGTCTCCTCTTATACTAAAAACAAACTCTTTTCTGTCGGAATCTCTCGTTGTCGGAGAACATTTACAAATTAATTTGGAAGATAAAACACGAGCTTTCAAAACACAGTATAGTAAAACATATTCATTTGATGAACTTTTTTAGACTTGAAACATTTAATGGCTATTTCATACTAATCATATTCTAATATATTAACAAATTATTATTCATTATACTCACTACAATCAATATTAACCAACTTCTATAATTCTAATAAAATGTGGTTATGCTATTGTTGGTCTGACGAAGTTATTTCATATTACCCGAAACTGAGTTATATAAACAAATACAAATAAAGAAATTATTATAGAATAACGATCATGAAATAAAAAGTTTATACTAATAAACCTCAAATGAATGAGTTAAAATACAAACCCATTTTTGTGCAGTTAACACACAGTTAAATCTATAAAATTCTTCTTCTTATGTATTACAGCAATGAATGATTTTAAATTCTAAAAGTCCATTGATAAGCACCCTCATGAATTTCCCTCCTAGTGGAAGCAAAGCCCTTAATATTTACAAGATAAATAGATCCCTTTCATAGCACCCCGTAGGTACCTTTACGTTTTAATTATACTTGTTTTTGTATAGGATGATTTAGATATTTTTTTCCTACTTGACTATTATACAGTGCCCTTCAAAACGTTACACAATAGATTTAAACATCTAATACTATAAGAGTTTTTTTTGCTTTGTTTCGATTATAAAGACGTATGTAACTATGTTAAATTTATGTAACAAATAACTCTTAACACATTACGCCGAGGTCCAACCCAAGTCTAGTCATAAGCTGAATTATGGCGCTTAACTGCTTACAGCCCTCCCCAACATTTATCACCGGCTAAAATATAGAAGCTGTATTTTTGTTTATTCATTCTAAATACTTCCAATGTGAAACACAAACAAATGCCTTTTTTTATATACAATGAAGCGATCAGATAGACGGGACGTTCACCTTACAGTAAGTGATACGCCCACCCATAACAACGTAGCGCTAGTTAGGATGGTATTCACTGCATCACTTTGCCTCCTTGAGTCATAACATGTTAAGTCTCGGTACCCCTAGTAATTTCACTGGCCACAACTCCCTTCTATCTAGAAAACAGTAATGTTTGCACACTACTGTTTGGTGATAGAAATAAGAGCGGTAGTATCTACCTAGACGGTCTCCGGCAACGAAGACCTACCACCAATAAAATCTATAAAGATGAATAAGGTTTAGATGTCTGCTTGAAATATCAAAATTACTACAAATTTAATTCATTTCAATAATTATACCTTGCTTTTACATGTAATATCCAATTTTTATTGAATTTGTTTTGGACAAATTAGACTGATTTTGCCAGGTTTTATTTATCATAAATTTTGAGGGAAATATACATAAGACATACCGTAGATTTCTCCTAATAATTACTATTACTAAAGCATGATACCTATTAAGGGAACAACCATACTTTTTATTTATATTTCTTATTTTTACAGGCTAGCATCGAAATCCTTCAGCGGCATATTTATTACGGCAATCTCATGTACTTCAGTCATACATCATAGTATTGCGGTTGTTTTTATGCACACCGATTTTTCGTATATAAACTGACCGACATAAATAAACCGAATAAAAATATACCTACCTCACCCTTCATTGGTGAAAAATGGACACCTCTACGGTTAAAACACACTCTTTTAAGTAAAAATATATTTTTTCTACGTTTTTAAATTCTTTACATATTATACAAATTATGTCAGAGTGGAGAAATGTTTCAAACTTAATTGGATAAAATAAAACCCGTTAAAACATGTTTAGAATAAGTTCTTAGGAGAATACATTCATATAGGATTTGATATAAAAGTAATAATTTATATTTAACTTACTGCACCACCTTCAACAAAGAAAAGATGCTAACAAATATCATTACTTCTAGCATGATACAGCTACCTCTAGTTGTCGGTATACCACATACATAACCCGATATTAAGATCACGTGTTGAAAAACAGTAGTAGTTCCTTCTTAATATTTTACAAGAACTATTTCCCAGTTATATATTTCAGGCATTGCTTTAAAATTCATAGAATAGACCCATTGCTATTTTGAATAACTTAGTAAGATCGAAACATAAATTTAGACAAAAGCCAGCTCTTTAATTAAAACGTTGGTAAATGTTAACTTGGCGTAAAATTACAATCGTAATTATTTTGTTGTAATAAATAAACTGTAGAAATTGTGGACCACGGTGAGCTCTACATAAAATATTTATTAATCTTCTTTTCAAAGATTAAATTACAAATGGCTCTATAGTAAGGATGAAGGACTTGGAAATATTTTGGGTTATACGCGAGAAACTAGTTCGCTACTCGATAAAGATAGAATACAGGAAAATCATTTTTTTTATTCAATTAAGCGAGGAGACGAGCGCGAACTTTCACCTGATGGTAAGTAATACGCCGGCCCATAACAATGTGACGATAATTAGGATGTGGTGCAGCATTGCACTCGTCGCCTGAGACATAAGATATCCAGTCCCGTTACCCATGTAATTACACTTACTAAAACGCCTTTCAAACCGGAACACAGTAATGTTTGCACACTCATGTTTAGCTGTAGAAATAGGCGCTGCAATGGTACTTACTTGACAACCTCCGGCAAGAGAGAAGTATTAATAGTAACCAGATTAAAATTAATATTTTTTTTTAAATTAGTTAATTAAACTATTCTTCAGTAATTCAAACTGATAATCGTATCAAATACGCCAAGTTAATACACTGAGGTCGAATCTGAATTTATCACCTGACTGCGGCGGTGTTTTTAATGAAATCACCTGATATTTTATGGAGAATCGGAACCAATGCTCTTCGTATAAATATTTTACTGCATTGCGGAGCACTACTGAACAAATTAACACTGTGCACCAATTTTTACTAATTAACACCACACTATGACTAAAAAACAAGTCGTTTTTGGAATTTAGAAATCTTGTCTAAGACCCTTATAACTCACTTTTGTTTGGTCAATGGTTAAGCGGATAATGGGGGCATTAATTAGCATTAATATTGAAAACAAAATATTTGTATGTTTAATACAACCATAGCTTTCATCGCAATGGGAACTGTAATAAAAGCTATATTCTATAAAAAAAATTCTTTCAATATAGATATTAACTTGACGAACAAAGGGTCGTCATAGAAAATCATTTATTTTCCTATAATAACCTCCATTGACAATACTCTCGATATCTTACAAAAATGAAAACTTCAGAAATTACAATGTTAATATGAAACGAAATATTATTATATAAATTCATGAAGTCGAACAATTGATTTGAAGTTAAACCGTATTTGATTCGAGGATAGGAAATAAGTGCTGGATGGTAGAAAAATATTCTCCAGAAGCGCATGCAATATGGAGCTTAAAAATAAATCGTGAGAGCGCCGTGAAAGAAAAAAAAACTGTAATGTTCCATTTCTCTTTCTGGTTATTGTTTGTAGCCACCCTCCTTGATATTTATATCAAAAGTATTATTTAATACCTGATTACAATTAGGCGACAAGATGGTTACAATTTGACACCTATTTTTTTATTTTTCTTCACACAAACAATTTTTTAATTTCCCTAACAGACAGAATGTTCACCTGATAATGATAAACACTCCACCAAATTGTGTCATCTAATTGGCTCATAAAATGGAAATTCTCGTTACCACAGTAATTTAACTAGGTACAAAGCCCTTCAATCTGGAACACAGTAACGTTTGCACACCACTGTTTAGCGGTGGAAATAGGAGCTCAGGTGGGGGCCATGAAGTTAGACGGTCTCGGCAACAGAGACCTGTCACGACTTTCTGTTTACAAATTTTACTTCATAAAAATAAATAAAACTTATGAATGGAAAAATAAATTAAACTGTTTTTTTTTATCGATCCTATACATCATCAATTTAATTATTCGTTTATTGTTGTTGCTTGTTTATTTGTTTTTGAACTATAAGTCATATTTAACTTATATATTTATAGAACTATCACAATAAACCTTTCACTGAAACCTCATTAGTATTAGGATTGAAAAGAATCTAAAAGGTGATTTAAGTAATTCAATACTGTTACTTTGTGAACAGCTAATGGGGGGCTCCTTCTCAGATCGGATGCTTTGATGTCGGAAGCACAGGTTGTCTTTATATTTCTCCGTTAAGTAAAAACCTGTATTATTTTTAGACATTGTTTAGTGAGAGAAATATGTGCTACTGTACAGTATACAACTAAATGGTCTTTGGAACTAAGGAATACCATATACGTTTAGATTATATAATTAAAGGATCCGGATCCGTAGGATTTTGTTTCTTAAAATCGTCTAGGCAGGTATCATCGCAGATGCGATTTTTGGCGCCTGAGAATAGTGTGCAAACATAGTTTTATGTAGCGTTATAGCTAGTATAATTACTGGGGTAACGAGTCCTAGGATATTGTGTTTCAAAGCGGCGACCAATATGCGGGAAAAATATATATTTCAAAGTAACGCTACATGAACAAGAGTATTATTTACCAGTAAGTAGTATATGTGATAATATACAAAATTGGGGTTTAAGGGTTCCTGTATAACAACTCACGAGACCTAAGCCAACCTCCCCTGCTCGTGGTGCACACTGCTAATCAACAAACGAGGCTCTGGCTCCCACCAATCCGCATTCGGCCAGCGTAGTGGGAAATGGTTCAAATCCTTCCGTATGAATCCGTAGAAGCAGACCCTAGTGCCTGGCGATACCAGAGGCCGTACTAACTGTTGAAGATCGCGGGCGGCACAGGACCGAACTATGTGGAGATTTTTGGGTAGACCTATTTCCAGCGGTGGACGTCTATGGGCGATGACGATGATCATACAAAATTAAAATAATAACCCTTCAATTATAAACCTCTTCTATGCCTATGTTAAAAAATAATATATATGTCGTAAATGTTTTGTAGCATAGTCGTGTAGCTATGTATGTCGCATTGTAACTTGTTGCTTGCATGAGAGATTTAACAAGCGCTCGTCCAAGGCAGTGCACCTGCTGCGAGCGCTTTCTGAAGATTAAACTCGACGTATTTTTAAAATTCTTCCATAGTTTCAGATATTATATCCTGTAACGTCGTCGACACTATACCTTCACGTCGAAGAAATTGTTATTAAATTTCGATGTTATGTATTGAATCTTTTACCATTTTCTTTAGCCATTTGACTTAGATTTTCTTAGATTATAAAAGTGAATTATTAAAATTAGATATAATTCAACTAGCCGGTTTCTTCCCACTTTGTTGACCGTAGTATAAAATTAAATTTATTTATTATTAAAAAAAATTGTTCGAATTATCCATTAACACCCCCGTAACTCCCTTTGGAGAACGAATTTTGAAAAATCTATTGTCATCTGACAGTATCGGAGGTTTAGGAGTACATATATACAATTTTTAAAAACTGCTTTAACGTATTTATATGAATATTAAATAAATTTAAATATTAAAGGGGGTGAACCCATAAATATCTCTCGACTTATGACTTCTCCCAAACCGATATTTCCGAATTTGTATAGACGATGTTGATTCTATAAATAAATACAGTTTTGAAAGATTCCTAACAATTTTTTTATTTCATATCTCTTACTACCATTTTGTTTGCAAACTACACAAACACATTTGGAATTACGTTTTCAGTTACTCAAATAATATCGATATTACGAAAACGAGACATATTAACGATCATTTCAACAAAAAATTCGACTACAGGTTCAACCCGGTACATTACGTTTTAATAAACTGTGTGAAATATATCTTTATAGGATTTTTATTTCCAATTCCAAAATATTATAACGTATATGAAACGTCTTTTAATTTGTACTAATATATTTATATAATGAAAGAGAGCGAGCTACTCTACAATCATCCATCCAAATGACGCAAGACAGAAATGGCTGGAAAGAAATGGTGGTCAGGGCATCGCACCATAGTCACGTCTCTCAGTCATGACGTTACAACAAAGAAGAATAAATTCCCGTAATTGTAACAACCTTGTTTTGTAATTAACAACTTTAATTAAGGACCCTACAAATTATGGAATTTAAGTTTAACAGTGAAGAAGTTTCGCAATATCTGTTATGGTTGCACCGGATGTATTCGATGCGAGCCACGACTACTCACTACAGCCAGCTACTTTGCAAAGCATAACTGAAGTTTTAATTTTTTATTTATTTAATAAGCTATAGAATTGTATTAGTTAAAGCCTAGACCGTCTAGACGAATAACAATAAAATGTGCAAATGAGTCCCTGATTAACGAGGTGCTTCACAGGGATTACAATCGAGATAAAACTTTAAATCTGATATAAAATAACATTTGTTACTTCACCTAGTTTACTGTGAATATAACTCGATTTAGATCATAGTACTTTTTTGATCGTGGTACAAACTTATTGCCTTCAACCAGAGGTTACTAGTTAGTTTTCATTTTATTCCCACGATGCACATGATCAAAGGCGTTCTGGAAAATCTCATGAATCACGAAACTCCGTGGAGCTCTCAAGTTTAATCATATTTTTCACCATTAGAGCTCACTACAAATCATAAAATGAGATAACGTGGTGAACTGCACGTTGAAATAATATTTCAGCGAATACTTCTCAAGAAGCAACATAAAATGATTTATTAACATTTCGTGAGTTGTAAATTTTATTGATTGTAATTGCGTTTTTATTTTTCAAATAACCTTTGAATAATCGATAACCTTTTACATCAACAGGAATACAGGCTTTATTGTTGAAAGAGATTGGTATGAGTTTATTCTTGTAAGAGGCTGTAGTGGCGTAAAGCAATCGCCAAATTAAAACTTGCAAAATTGGACAACGTATATTAGAAGATTTGTGTGTTACAGTAATGGCTGCGCGAGTGTATGCAAGTGTTGTGCTCCTCTCTTGCGGTTCTTCCGTGGAACCGTGAACGAATGTTAGAATATATGACGAAAGAATGAAGAATGCATACGCCGCGTGACTCTGTGTGGATGTCGTACATCTTCGAATGCCAGCATAAACATGCCCTGGCAAATCTACTATAATCGAAAGTGGATAAATCTTGGAGAATGATCTTCGTACAACTCTCAAAGCTGTCCTGACGTCTGCAACGCGGGTGATACCATCCTTGCATAGAACCATAGATATGATGCAACCCAGGTTCCATTTGAGCGGCGGTAAATTGTGATCCTAGATAAGAATTAACGTATTTGGTTTGATGTCAGCTTTACTTTCATTCCATTTGCTTCTTTTTTGATTTTCTGAAAATTATTCCTTGGCCCAACGCGATCAGAAATCTTGTCGAACTTGTTCTACCATCTGATAGCGCTTGAGCCTCACTATAGGGACGTTAGAGAGGTCAGCGCTTGCAGACATAGTCAATGGTCGTCCAATCAAGAAATGACCAGGACTTAAAGGCTTGTGGTCGTGTGGATCAACGGATATTGGACGAAGGGGAAGTGAGTAGAGAATGGCCTCAATTTGCGCGAGTGAAGTGTTCAGTTTATCAATGGTAAGATGCGTGTTACCCACTGATCGCAATAAATGATGCTTACATGATTTTACTCCAGCTTCCCATAGGCCACCAAAATGGTGTGAATAAGGTGGAATGAATTTAAATTGAATGTTTGAACTAGTTGTAGTCGTTGTCATATTCAATAATCTGTTCAGAACAAATCGAAGGAAATCGTGCAAAACCTGACATAAACCTCCGAAAATTCCTTCCGTTATCAGAAAATATGTAGATTATCAGAAAATATCAGACCTAGTAAATACACCTTTTTAGAGAGATCACTGACTAGTTCAAGATAAACAGCACGTGTAACAAAGCAAATGAACAGACAAACATAACCTTTAACAAGTTTGGTACCTCTACCCTTGCGGGTCAAGATGAGCACGGGACCGGTGTAATCGGCACCACAACGTAGAAATGGAAATCTAGGTGTAACTCTTTCTTGCGACAAATTACTCATAATAAGACTAAGTGTGTTACCTCGTAACCTGCGGCAAGCGACGCATTCGTGTACCACTCACCTGGCGAGATTCCTGCCATCCATCGGCCAGTACAGCTCACGTACGCTGTAAAGAAGCGCTTGAGGTCCCGCGTGCAGTAACTCCATTGATAATGTTTTAATAGTCAACAAAAATATTGCCTTCCATTTAATTTCTAGTAGATTTAATTCATCTGTCGTTTGCGTGACCGGATTCGAATCAAATACGCTGCCATTGAAATTACAGTCGTGAAGAAAAGACCCTTGCAACCAGATCATAGAAGAATTTTCCAAATTAAATAAAATTCATCTCTAAGGTTATACCAACCCAGACCCAAAAGTTTTGACATTAATATTTTCGCCTAACGTTAATTTTTTTATTAATTGACTTATGTTTTACCCTTGTGGTGCCACAAACAAAGTTAGAAATGCCATTTGCCTAACGGGAAACAACCTGATTGCAGCACCTCAGTAATTAATGCGCAATTTCTTAATAACATATTTTTGACATCATGCCCCGTAATCATATCATCATCATAGAATCATACCATCTACATAAAAATCTTCGTTTATAATTCGCTCGAAAGAGGGATCCGTACTTACTGATGATGATTTCTTAAGACTCGCATCAAATACCACTCGTAATTTAGTGGTGGTGCTGTGTTCGGAAAGTACAATGTTGTGCAAGAAAATAGTGAGGTGTGCCATAATTCTTAATAGAAGTCATAAGATTAATATATTCTTGAATAAATTAAAAATACAACTTTTGTTAAGTAGGATTTCGCATTAAGCGCTTTCCAAAAATTACCTTTGCTTATACAAAATGACTCACCTAACCTATCCGGTGTAAATTTGAATACTTATTATTTAATAATTTTGATACGTACACAGAATCTTCCAACATCAGCTCACATCCTGGTGCTAACGAAATAGGCCTCGCAAGTACGATCCTTGTTAGTGCATTTAACGTCGCTTGGAGTTGGAAGTTCTTCTAACTACCAAAATTTACGCAATTGTGCATCAATTGACTGTGACAAGTTACAACGAATGGAATTATTATGAGAATTAAATTTATTTGGACCGGATATAATCCAACCTAATAACGTGTCTTGGAAGTTGAACTTTGAAATTGGTCCGCTGGCAACCTAATTCTGTCCGTTTTTAATAAATCCCAAAACATATCTGCGCCTAATAAAGTGTCAATGTTGTGGGAGTGCGCGTCGGCCAGCTGGATGCCGTCGGGTGTGCGCATGCGCGTACGTTGCTTCGGCAGCGCCGGCGTCGTCGGCGTAATGTTTAGTAGGACGAGACATTGTAAACACGTAGTTTGTTTCCCACTTCACATAAGTTTGTCATATGTGTGATCGAATCTCTATCGCCTCTTATTTCATGAGTGGACTGTAATATTAGTAAATTAAGTTTTTCGCGTAACGATTTCTTTATAAAATTTCGCTGTCTACCGCTGTCCAACAAGGCATACGGGAAATGATAATTGTTGCGCGAAGCAGCTGTTTCTATTAACGCCAATGATATCAAAATCACATGAGCATGTTGGTCGTCTAGGTGCGCGTTGTTAACGTGGACCGGCGAGGCGCGCTCACCCGTGCAGCTCGTTTACGAATGTAGCGCGGTGCATAGTTGGCGGAAATAGGGTTGATCGGGCTCACTGCTATGAATGAGTGAATTATGTTTTTTTCATATAACATGCATGTGCCCTACCTGTTGTTTTCTACGAAATGTAAATAATTAATACACAACTTATCGTTTTTAACTAATGATACCCTCTAATTAAAATCGTACAGTGGGTAGATCTAAACCGTGTCGTAGTGCTAGAAGCATGGCAGTGAATTTTATTACTTTCAGCGTTATATTTATTGCTATTCGGTTTAATGTGCGATACTTGCAATGCTTCTACATGTCCGCTCTTCTCATCAAAAAATTAAAAATGTCTTCAACCTTAAGCTTATAGTCGCTTGCGTTGAAATATAATGTACCTTTGTATTGTTCCCACTCCCCCTCGATAATTTGATCTAGTTTGGAAACAATAATATATATAAAAAAGGAAAGCCTGTGCTCTGTTGGCTCACTGAGGGTTTTTAGCAGTCATACATTTTTAAGCACGTTATTAATTAGCGTTCTTAAAGATACCGGCGATTCTTTACTCAGCGTCTACATATTAAATAATGATTTTAAGTGATTCTGAATTAGCAACCGATTATTGTCATATCGATTTAATAAAAGTTCCCATGCGACTTCATAATTTTGACTAGAAATTTGTAACTAATTTATTACTATTAAGGCACTTCTTTTAAGGGACGATTTTAAGTAATAATATTTTAGTATGTCGCTAAATATTTATAATTATGAACCAAAGAAATGTAATTGTCGCGAAACTCAAGCCAGTGCTCATAAGTACTGTCAAAGTTGGGCATATCGATAGTAGGTAATTTTATCAACGCGCTTGCTCGTTTGATTAACAATATTTTTATATATGCGCTAATATCCATATATATATGCGCTAATAACTTATAATAACAATCTTCAAATGCTTCTCTTTGCGACAACTGTTCATCTATACCGTATTCAGATATACCATCTTCTCATTTTGTTTGTATAATATTTAATCTGAATATATTTGTAGCGCTTTGAATGGCGAACTTCAAGTCGACACGTTTTTGACCATTTAAATTGTCATCTCAATTGTATTTAAGTAATTTCAAAACTTTGACAATCTACCTTTGATAATAGAACGTTTCTGACGTAATCGCGGATTAATGTAGCATGCATTACAATAGTCTTTATTCGAAGATCTATCGCATAATCTACCTGTGCTTTGTAAGGTGTCGGGACAACCTCATTTTGGCATCGAATGAAAAGTGCAGTACTGACATTGGATTTTGTATACGTGAGTCTGGAAATTAGTAGGAATACATAGCTGGATTTTTTAAGGCAAACTCAGCATCTAATTCATCATGCAATGTGCACATTTACAATGAATATAAATATTATTTTTGTTCATATTGTCACCAACTTAGCTTTCGTCTTTATTAATCAAATGAATGTATGTTTAAATCTATTAAATGTGTTTTCAATAAGTATCCGACTAAGTCTTGGTCTAAAACAGGTTGATATTTAACATGTTTAGTGAACGTAATCGCTTTTTGCCTTAACATTATGTTAAAGGGCAACCTTAATTAGCAATACGTATTTAAAATATTATAAAACTTAACTGAAACAGTCAATAACTGCTAATCTCGAATGTTTAATAGCAAAGATACATGAAACACGTGATACCCATTATAGGGCCCGCATGAAATAACAAAAATTGTCCCGTTTGAATGAAACGTAGCAGAATAAATAAAAGTCAAGCGTTTCTAACCCGCCTTACAGTTGGCACAGAATAAACGCTCTCGGATAATTCCAACTGATTGAAATTTATTACTTAATATACTAAAGATTATTTCATCGTTGTACAACAGAAATTATGTTATATACTATTTAAAAAAAGAAACGAATTTCTGTAAAAATTTTAAACTATGTAAGCTCACCAAAACTTTGATTTGGAAAAGCAAAGTAAAATCGCTTGTGATATTCCTTTTTAGTTATAATGATACAATCGTATGTAAAATTTATAACTTAAGAATTCTGTAAACGTATTCAATCCCTTTCCAAATGATATATTCCAACACTGAAATCCTTTAAACGCATACCCGTATCCCTAAAATATATTTTATTACAGTTACGTTCCCTTTAACTGTAGCAATTTATGTCCAAATATGGGTTCATGTATACCCCAGTTGGGAGGGAAAGGTTGTGACACCAAAATATTACCCGTTTTCTAATATGAATTCCCAATTTTCTTTTAAATAAAATTTATTTATTGTTTACAGCAGTAAGTCATCATCAGCCGACAGACGTAGGTCATAGGCCTCCCCTAAATATCTCCACATCGTTGTTAAAGTTCATTGAGTGGAACTGGACCGTGACCCACCACGCTGGCCCAATGCCGGTTGCTTGGTTGGTACGTCAGTTAGTATTGATGCTTAATTAATAATAATTGGCAAAAGAGTTATCGCTGCATCAATTATTCATTAATAAAACGTAAAACCAGCGCATCCCTCTTTCGAGCAATGATAAATTTTAATTCGGGTGAGAATCCAAAATGAAAACTTTCAGCTAGGAACTATAGTTAAAAATTCAAAACAAAAATCTCAATTCTATAAAATTTAATAATAATACATTTATCTATTCATTCCGAGCAGATCAATATTTTTTTAATAGAATGGGTCGCCTGTACTGTCAGCAGCATCAGTCGTGGCTATTGTTGTAGCTTTTGTTGAAGTAAATATGGAGGTCGAAGGCGTTGTACTAACTGCAGAGGTAGTACTCGAAGTAAGTAATTTTGATACATCTAATATAGTTTCTGAAGTTGTCGTTGAACTTCTAAAAACAGTGGTATCTGGCGTACTGGCAGTAGTTTCTAAAGTGCTGACCTTCTTTGTCGCTTCACTTACCTTCTTATCTATATAATTTGTAGGAGTTAATGTAACTGAGGTTTCCATGGGAGCCTCAGTTGTATGTGTTGTGTCTATATCGTAAATTTTAGAGGTACCAAAACTAGCAGTACTCTCTGTAAATACAGTAGTATATTTTTGCTCTATGTTTACTGTTGTTTCAGACGTTGTATCTTTATCTTTTATACTTTCTTTTTCATCTTTATTTATTTTATTGGGATCTACTCCGTTATTCTTCGCAGTAAATTTTAAATCATCTGTAGGCAATGTGATTGCTATCGTGGATAACTTTGGTTGATCCTGTTTTTACTAATGTATTACCCGAATTAATTTTATTATGGTAAATCTTAGCGTCAGTAGTCATTGCAGTAGTTTTTTTCTTTTTTATAAAATTTGTTAAATGTTTTAGAACAATTTTATTAGGTGTGGTTACATAATTTGATGGGGATACTCTCATTTCGATTACTCTCTTGATAACGCTTAGTGGCACCCAATGGCTGGGTAAGCCAGCTTCGATTGGATTGTTTACGTATATAACGTCGTCTCCCTGAGCTGTCATCATTAAACATGTTACTAAATTACAGTAACTTATTATCTGTAGTATAAATAAAAATATGCGCACTGAAAAACAATACTGGTAACATTAAAAAAACGTAACTTTAACTTAAGTGTAACTCAAGCACGCAATACTCACTTTCAAGTTATAGAAATGAACAGCATTTTTAAATTTCCGGAACGACTGTTTTAAAACCACTCTTCGATAAGCTACATTGATGAAAATAACTAAAGGCCCTGTAAGTGCAAAAATTTCCTGAGAAAGTATTTTTGTAAGTAATCAAGCATGAAAATCAATTTTACTGTCGAATGGCTTTATGGTTAAATATAACATTAAAAATGATAAGAGTAAGCACATGTAGAGCTTATTACAGAACAAAGTTAAAATGGATTTTATTACTTTCTACGGAGAGCAATTTATATTAATATTTATAGAAAAGGGTGACGAAAAAGATAAGATAATTACTTGCCTGTGCACAAATAATATATATATTTTTAAAATTTCTATCTTCTCTTCTCTATAAATACGAGTAGATTATTTTTAGCAGAGAAAGTAGGTTTTAATGATGAGAAAATTTAAAGTTTTGCGGCTTGAAGGGACTCGTAACTAGTGAAAATATTGGAATAACGAGATCTCATATCTCATGTCTCAAAGCAACGAGTTCAATGTGGCGCAGTGTATACCATCCCATACAGCGCCACTTACCATTAGATGATCATCTCGGTCGTCTCATCGATTGGTCGAATAAAGACAAAAAACATACATCATCTATAAATATTTTATTTTAACAATCTAACATACAAACAAACTTATAAATGACAGAAAATTAATTATTCCACTTTTTGGAGACATCGACGTATTCGCCGTCGGGTGATTCGTAGTTCTTGATCGGTGGCGTCGCGACCGGCCCGTTTATAGAATACGGTATCAACTGTAGATCCGGCTATAATCAAAGAATATTCTTTAAGACTTCACAAGATGAATGAAACGTTGCTAGAAAAAATTACTGGGGTAACGAGACTTAACATCTTATATCTTAAGGCGACGAGCAGAATATAGTGTAGTGAATATCACCCTAACTGGCACCACAGACTAGCCTATTACTTACCATCAGTTGAACATCTCGGTAGATAAATTAAAAAATATTGCATCAAGATTATTATTTGCATCTACATAATTCATCAACGCCGTTGTTGAAATATGTTGATTATGTAAACATCCCCAACTCATGCGGCGCGTGCAACAAATTATGCTCACTATAATATTGAAACATTAATATCCAACGTGACTAAAATGACAATTGAATTACCAGCGAACATTGCAACAGTTGGAGTACTATTTACAATATGTTTTAAATAATATTTAATCCAATTGTATTCATTGTTGAACAACCAAATTATTTATAAGCCATTAATTATACCGGTAATAAATTTTAATTTCAAAATCAATTTATAAAATGTGAAAACCTAACATATATAAAAACTTAAAATAATCAGAACAAAAATTTCTATTCTCAAAATACTGAAACAAGGTGAGCTGAATTTGGTGTTTCACTTAATATTCATAAAGGTACATTGCATTCATCCTAAGACATGATGAATGTTACTATATTCTCCAGTAATATCTTAACTACTTTTTAACTGCAATCAAGTAATACTTCCATAATGCTGCTCATCAGCAGACATTGCCTCAGCACTTCCACTGTATAAATAACACGTATATTTATGTACCTTGGTAATTTCTAACAAAAACCTAACACCAATAAAATCTTGTGATCAATTTGGATTTAATCAACAGCAAAGATTATTAGACATTTATTATGTAATATTTATACTGTATATATTTATTTTCACAGAGGTAAACAAAACCAGATAATATAAAAAATTGTCAATTATAGAAGCTGCAAAGGTCTTTGTAATAAAGTTAGGTTGCTAATAATCATCCGAATTCTTGATTTCAAGATGTACTTGACATCAAGAATTAGATCTCAAGCCCAAAAGACATGTTAAGAAAATTTTAAACATTTTAAAATCCGCATATAGAATTACTCATTACCTAAAATTCACATAATAATAACTATGACACAGAAGATGATAAAGCACGCTCATCGAAAATAGCTCTAATACATTGACCATGAAAACAGACCAGTGCTATTATGGCGACAGATTTATAATATAAGAGTGGTAGCCAGTATTGGATTTTATGTTACTTTATCATAATCCAAACTCCATAAAATACAGCACCAGAACTGAACCAGGCAGATGTTACAATAAAAATTAATGTCACTAGTATATACCTATTAAGATGCATGATACAAGAGTAAAATAACAAATAACAAACAAATAAAAATAAAATCCTGATACATATTAATGTTTAATTTAGTCTTCATAGCCCCGACTGCTGCTTTGATACTAAACTATTTGTAAAACATTGCTTACCATTACAGCCTCATTATACAATTCTTCAGACTCTTCATATAGCATGTCCAGTGCCCGTTTTTGTGCTGCCATGATTCTATCAATCTGAGTAACATTTGCCATATATTCATCACGCTTATATCGACTCCACTCCTTTTGTAACATTGCATTGGCCTCCACTTTCTCAGCAGTCAATTGTACAGAAGGTCTTTTTCGTTTTCTTTAAAAAACATTACAAATTAAAACATGATATAGGTAAGACAACCAACAATAATACTCACTATAGTCTTGATGCTAAATATGGCACCCACCATCTGCGATCATTCATACATTTTCAAACTTTAAAAATACAATAATGATGGAACTCAACAATGAGTAACCACATTTCCTTACTTCAAAATTTTTAAGATTCCTTTACTTATATCAATTGATTTTTTAAATTGATATCTAAAAAATAAGGATGTTCTCTTGATGGTAGGTGTGACATCTATTCAAACTAAGGCCCTTGTTTTAATATTTAGATTACACCACACTGTGCTAGATGCATTTACTGCAACCTAGATATTTCCAGCAACAGAAATTTACTACAAGAAAAACTTACACCAAATATTGAAAAAAATTTTGTTACACTATTTCTTAACAATTTAATCCATTTGTACTAACTTGTATTATATAATAATTTCAATTTAAAAATACTTTTAAGCAACTAATAAACACATTATATTAATTCCAAACTTTCTATATATAGAATAAAGAGAAAGTTTGAAACCAAAATAAAGAAGTTCTAACCATATAAATCAATATAATATATTTACGCCATTTGATCCAAAAAATGTAATGGAATCTCAAGTTCATCTATAGGCTTTAATTGTCTTGCATTCTTTTCAAGCCGTCTTATTTGTTTTTCTAATTTTTTACGACGCCTATCTTCACGAGCTTTAATAATTGCTGGATCCACCTTCTTCTTTTTCTTTAAAGGCTCCGCACTAATAATAACACAGAATAATACATAAAATACAACGCATCTCATAAGATATGTTATTAGTTACATTGAGGTCTTACCATAATTGATTAGTGACTTTAAATTGTAAAGAAGTTGCAGTAAAAATATTTCTGTTTATAGATACTGCCAAAGATGAAGACACTGTTAATCTGCAAAATATCCCACAATATTACGTATAAATAAAGACCGTTATTAAGGTTATATAGGAATTCAAAATATATTACCTGGAAAATTGTTTTAATATTGACAAACTAAACATTGTGATTACGATATAAGATATATATCTTGATTTATTTAAACTTATGACTAATTCACATAAAGTTTTTCAACTTTTAAACATATACTAATTCACTGAAAATAAATTCTGACAATGACATAAACGTCACACTGACAGTTAGTGACAACAAACAAAGACCATAGTGCAAAAAGATTTATTAAAAGCAAAATAATTTTACTAATTTAATTTATTTATAGTCAATAAAAATATAATTTTATTGTAGACCATTTTTAATTGTTTATATTATTGTTTTAATACAGTGTATTATCTAATTGTCTTACCTAAACATAAGATATCTAAAGATTTTGTTATTACCTAGAAACAAGATAGTAGAAAGAATTATACATTTTTTAATCTAGAAAACACAATTTAATAATACATTTGCCATTACTACGACATTTATTTATATATACATATATAGACAATAAAATACGTGACGGTAATTATACCAACCTCATTACAATAACTTTTACAACTGATTCAAGTGCTTTTTTTTAGTAGTAATGCGGAAAAACTTTACTACTTTCAGATGTAGCATAGTTAGAGAACTGTGGCCCGAAGACCGTGTTATAATACTCTGTATTACAAGACCAAGTCAATGCACACACAAATCTAATATAAATGATTATTTTATTATTAAAAAAAATATGATTATTATCAAAATCACTCTTCTGCCAAAATGTGATAATTTTTTTAGGTATTACAGTAGATAACATAAAAATTCTATAATGAATAAGAATCATTACATAAGCGATACACGTATACAAAGTAATTAACTTTTAAGAGTTTTGTCATACAACTTTTTTGCAACATGGTATATAATAAAGAATACATGTGACTTTTTTGTAACACAATACCCCTTTTGTACTTTCATGTCCCTATAAACTAAGCGACTAAAATTTGTATTCAAGTCGACGCACTAAGCCCATATCGTCAAAATAATTGGCAATAACTCATTCGCTGTGTAAACACTGAAGCTAGTACAGCAGCGATAAGTGGTTCAGTACTTTTTAGATAGACATTTATTGAAAAACTTCTAGAGATCTTTTCGCTTCTTCGTCCTCCTGCCCTTTTCCCATTCTACATGGGGTCAGCACAGTAATTGATTTACACAAAACTATTAATTTTCAAACCTAAATGTATTGAGGTTTTTGTGAAATATTAAGAAAATTACTAACAAAAGCAAGGCATATCCGTGCGGGCTCAATACTATTTGAAATACGGTAGTATACCATAGGAATCTTTTAATTGCGACTAGAGAGGCCGTAAGAGTGCATCATAAGCATTTTAACAACTCCACAACGAAGGGATATCTATAATGGAAATCCTCATGAAAAAAAAAGTCCAATTATTACGTTATAGTGACACAAATCTTTCATGCTGAAATAGCTGTTAGCCAACCACATATTAACGCCGGCATATGGAGGTAAACAGAAGTTCACTGAAACCTTTAGACAAACTCAATAACATTCAGTGGATTGACATAATAAATGAGATGAGATTAAGGTGATGATAATAAACGGGAAAAAATAAAAGACGTTGCTACTATCATTTAACTTTGCATTATGAAAAAATAGGCCAACAGTTCGCTTACGTAATAGGAAAATTATTAGTATAGTCGTATAAATCATTAAAATTATTGAAAATAACAATGAAAAAATGTAAAATTTAAATTATTTTAGTTAATAATAATACTGTTGAAAATATAATTGTAAATAATAATGAAATTATTAAACATTTCACATCTACTATTTGTACTTCCCTCTTTAATTAAAAAAAAAAACAAGCAAGTTTATGTTTTGTGAATAACATAAGAATTAAAAGTTATTTTAATTGTTATTTATTAGATTTGTTTAGTTTATGAAGGTATTAGTATGCGATGAATAATACAAAATCTAAAGTAGCAATCTCTTACTAGCAAATGCAAGTTGAGCAATGTGTCCCCCAGAGACAGCCAATGTGAATAATTAGATAGATAAAAGTATTTAACTTGGGACCACATAAGTTTTTAATATTGTGTGGAACCAATACGATAATGTGAAAAAACCGGTCTGGGACTTTATACAAATTGTGTATTGTGTACTAATATAATACATGGAATAAACCTGAACAGTTATATTCTTCGGGAAAACGTTTGGTAACTTTTATTTATCATTTACATGACTTCGATAACTTATGCGATAGTTAATAATCGAACATTTTAAAACAGTGTTCTAGTTGGTTTATATTTCAATTAGATGTAATCTACAATGCCAACCGTGTCATACCTCATCTTTAGATTCTGATAGCCATCCAAGGAACTATAAATATGTAAATCACCTCATTATAATAAACAAAACTCAAGCATTTAGCATTATCCTCATGATGCGCAATGTTTGACATCCTCTCATTCTTTACTGAGAACCGATTGTATTGACATGCGCTACACTATACGTGCGTTCGTTTTTAATGATTTATTAAAACTTTACAAAACTTGATTTTCGTGCGTACTTACTTCGGCCGTAGTAACTTAACAATAATGAGTTACAATCATACGGGTACTACTTTTGTGACACAAGTGGCAAATTATCTAAGTGCAAATGTTACTAATTATATTAACAACAGTGATGTTACAAAGACAAATTTGTTCGATTTGTATGAAGCGTACAGAACCAAGGAAAGAGAGACATTGGGTGCCTACAGATCCGCTGCTTATGTCTTCGGCGCTGTTATATTCCTCAGTAACCTGACAGTCGTCGTGTCGAGCGGGCTTATAATTAAAAAAGGTTAATATATTTATAAGCTTACTATTCTATACTAAAACATTTGTATAATGATTAATCTAGAATAATTGCACGATTATTGTCATGAATAGAATCCACCCGAAAGAACATGTAGCGGTCGTGAGGTCAAATCACAACCTACTGTACGTGTGTTGAAGAAATTGAACTTATGGGACAATTGTACTTTAAATATTAAAAACGAATAGTATTTTCAAGTATAATTTTATATATATTTAATAATAATTTATCAAATTACATCCAATACTTTAAAACTCACAAATATTTATGTTTTAGCAAACGCTATGACGAAGTTTTTAAATGACTACGGAATCATTTTTGATAATCAATTTACATTAGAAAAATATAACTTAAACATATAAAAATCAATAATAACAACTCCATAAATCATACATTCAATTTCCTTAAAAAACCAAATGTTTTTTTTAATTATATATTTTTAATTGTTGATTTATTGATCATTTGATTTTCTTATTATCGTTGTCTGTACCTATAACACAAGACCTTCGTTTACAGTTAGATTTATGTGTGAATGTTCAATTGGAACGTGTGGTTTTTTTCTATTAATGACAAATTTTACCTTGAACAGTCGAAGCACTATTTATCTTGCTTTTTTGATTATAAATATATTGAAATAATTCAAAAGCTGATGGTAGGTGTGACCTAGACGGTGACCGGCAAGAAACATTAGATATATCCACCAAACAGGAGTGTACAAACATTAGTGTGTTACGGTTTTGAAGGCGTTGTAACTAATGAAATTACTAAGGTAACGAGACATCTCATGCCTCGATGCCGGAGACCCTCTAAATACCACCATGACGCCTATATTTGCTGTTAAACAGCAAATTGCAAACATCAATGTTTAACAGCGCTCTTTTAAACAAACATTCGCGCTCCATTAGAATTACTTAACATCTTGTTTAAAGGTGACGAGTATGATATGGTACATTATAATTACTTCATACTAAATACTAATTGCTTCAAAGTTTTATTTTTAATTATATTTTAGTACCCTTCTATACTTTGCTTAGAAGTGATCATTGCTCTGTAAGTGCGGTCAAAATACTAAGACACTTGGGTTCCACCTTCAATGAACGGACTTTTCATTCGAAATCAAGGCTATATACTGCTACTGGTATCAATGTCAACTAAAACCTTGGCTTTTACATTAATAAAGCAATTTATTAAAAATTAGGAACTTTAGAGCGTTTGTAATATCATTCTGGACAGTAGCAATAGTGCCAACAACTTTCTCATTAGCAGCTAAAATACTTTACTGGCAAGGCCCATAACCGATACAACTCTATTATTTAGCATGGATCAAAATATGAATACATGCCAAATAAATTAGTATTAGCAAACATTAGTTAGCTATGAACAAATCTTCTTCACAGAAAATTGTTTAAATACCTATTACCACAGTACTCGTTTTAATATAAAATAATAGTTTATAAATAGTATTATTTACTAGAATTTGTTATGGTTTCAAAATTCTAATACATAATTCATACGTAGCGATTGCCACCTACATTGTTTTGTGATCTGAATCAAATATAACATTCATCAATAATCATACCTTCATGTATATTTATAAGTTCTCGACTCAAGGATGCTTAAAAAGACTGCCGGTAGGAACATCTTAATAATTTAACAATAAAACAACCACATTCATAAATTATTTGTTTATTTTAACTTGAATTACAGAACGTTCACTTGATCGTAATAATGAAGCATTTGAAATATTGTGTATACAGCACATAAATGCACTCGTTACCTTGAGGCTTAAAATGTAAAGTTCCCTCACTTTAATAATTTCTGCTGCATAGAGTATTACCTGAAAACAGAAATAGAACTGAATTAGCACCTACCTAGATTATCTTCATTAAGCAGGGTCGTACGCTCTAGACAGACATATAAGCACCACTTTCCCTGGCTCCCTAAACCTACCTACTCAAATAAACTACTCAATCTCCTAGATTACTCAAAAGGTACATAATTATGCTTTGAATATTGCTATATTGACTAAATTGCTAATTTAACTTTTCAAGTATAAATAAGCACAGAGATTTCGGTTGTGGTTCGCAAACCTTACTCGAAATTAATGTGTGCCGCAAAGGATACCTATATTTTGTGAGATATATATTATATATATTTCTGATTATTGATAATAACAGACAAAATAAAAAATAAGAATATAGATCAACTTTAACTACTTTTTGGATGTTTTTTTAAACAAATATGTTCGTATTGATTTATCAAAACTTTTTAATCTATGATCAAAGATATGTATTTTGAATAATAAATTCATGAACAATTTAGCAGTAGTGTGAAACTAATCTAAAGAGGTTAACGAGAAGTGTATTTATAATATCGCAATCACATTCAGTCGTCAACTAATCATATTCAGTTAAGAATATAAAAGACGCCTATTATAAAAATTAAAACTAGAAATAACAAATAAGCTTAACCACTAATGTCGACTCTTGCCCACACACAATAATTATTACTTATATATAATATATAGGAAACCTCCAACAGGTGAAAGTACTTCTCATAGAGACTTGAAACTTGCTATGAATATTCCTTTTACCGAATATAGATCAGTTATGAACGGATTTTACAATTTTTTTTCCTCAAAGGGATATCCAGGGGTGTTACAAGCAAAGCGGGCAGGGTACAGCTAGGTATTTATAAAATAATTAATAACTGTTGTGCAGTAACGAACAAAGGAGAGATACAAATACTTATTTTAGAACTAAAATATTTTGTTATAATTTTAATATTATACCTTAATTTTTATTTATACTTATAAAATAAAAACAAAAATAAATTAAATTATAATGTAGTAAGAGTATGGGATATTATTCAGTTTACAGTGATTAAGGTGTTCCGCATAAATATTGACAAGTTGTTTGTACGGAAAACACTTAAATTTGCTAATGGAACATGTAATGTAGAGAGATCTAATATGCTTAAGCGATTACACAAGTGCAGTATAAGTGAATATGAAAAACAAAATAATAAATGTTTCTATAATACTGATCGTTTTAAATGGGATGTACATACCTAGTCCGGTTAGAGTTTCTGTTAAAAATTAAAATGATTTTTTTTATGAAGTAATTTAATATATTTAAAATTCATACCTACATATTCATTACTCTCAGTAAAAAATAACCTATTCGAAATGGCCACTTTTGGCTTTTATACAGGCCTTTAATCTGTCTGGCCACGAATCTATGGATTTACGCACTGTTTCCAAGGGAAATCTCCACCACCGCCACTGCTTGCTCCAAAGATTTTTTAAGACTCAATCTTGCCGTATCGTTTAGAGCCGCCCATGTCCTCTAAAACTGACAACAATTTGAAATCTAAAGGGTTGAGCTCTGGGCTAGATGAAGGCCAGTTTTCAGCTCTTATAAAGACCGAAACGTTGGTTTTAAGCCAGGCTTGGGTAGTTCGTATCTTGTGACCGGGTGCAGAGTCCTGCTGGAAAGTCCACGGTATATTTTTAAAGATTTTCCGTGGACCGTATATCCAAAACTGTATCTTAATACACTTTGGCTGAAGCTTTCACTCCTTTTTCACAAAAATGTAGTTTTGTGACTCCTTGATAAGACGCTCCACAAAACCATCACTGACGCGGGACGATGACCACGTTGTACCTTTCCGACCATTTGAGTAGCTTCCTTAGAACTGTGAGCATACACTTTATCATTTTTCTTATTGTAGTATTCCTCAATCGTAAAAATTTTCATCAATCAAAATGATATTTCAGTGCCTTTCACCTGCGTATCGCGACAAAAGGTTTGTTCATTTTGATCGATCCACTACATTCATCTTTAGTTGTAAAAATTGATTTAGGGCATGTCCTATATATCGACGATAAGCACAGAGCACCGAGCTTCAGGTCTTGTTTTGTAATACGCGACAGAGTCCTAACGGGAATTTTTATTTCTCGCAATAAGATTTTTTACTTTCTAACAGGGTTTCAACGAATTCTGGCTTTAACAGCATTAACAGCCTTTGTAGTTCTAACAGCACGCAGCCGTTCCAATCTTTTCTGTTCTTCGACAGAGGAAGTGTTGTTGAATATGTTGATAGTACGATATACGGACATATGGCTGATACCAAGCTTTCGAAGTGTCTGGAATATGACCGACGGCTCCATATCCAATTTGTGCAAGGCGATCGCTGCAATCCTATTTTCTTTAACACCCCATTCCATATTGTAATTTAATAATGAACACGAAAAAATATGTGAAATGGCGCAAAATCTAAAGAAGTTTTTAAAATAATATACGTGTTCCAAATTCAAAATAATTAAAATGTTGAAAAAAAAAACAGAAAAGTTTTTATGTAACAGTATTTATGGCTATAGTTATATGGATGCAACAATGTATTAAAGTAATCGACAATAAAAATACGATATAATAATTTAGTACATTAAAAATTTATGAAAAAATTTAGTATTTATTAAACATCGATAAAGGTAGGTTAACTTATTTGTCGACACTTTTGAACCTGTGGATCTAGAATTTTAGTCCCAACCTTTCCGGAAACAAAAGGAAGACAATTTTGTCATCATCATTTCAACCGTTGAACATCGACCACATAATGTTATAATTAAATTGTATTAAAATCACTTATTAATAATATTAAGAGTTTGACGGAATTCTGAACTAGAATGCTTCATCATTGGCCTCTTTTTATCCAAATATTGTATGAAATTGAGATTAAATGTCCATTAAGACATCAAAAAAATTATTAAATTATACCGGTAGACGTAGTGTTGGCAGGCCCCCCACCAGGTGTTCAGATGATCTGGTGAAGGTTGAGGGAAGCATCTGAATGCGGGCAACGCAGGATAGATCGATGTGAAGATCTTTGGTGGAGGTCTATGTGTAGCAGTGGACGTCTATTGGCTGAAATTATACATAATCACTACGAAATAATTTTTCTTTTATTGTTGTAGGTCAACAACCAAAAAGCACATATCTTCTCCTTGGAAACGTCTCCCTCGCCGACACCATCGTCGGTATCTCAATAATATTCGGAACTAGCGTGGAGAATTCCACCAGTTTCAATCCATTATGTATTTTTCAAATAGGTAAGTAATCTGCAGAAGAAAAACAATAATAATTAATATTAACATAATACTAAATTACTATAACATTTCTTCTTCTTTCTTCTGCCCTGGTCCCACTTTATGTAGGGTCGGCACAACATGTTCTTCTCTTCCAGTCTCGCCTATCAGCCGTCATCTCATCGGTTACCCCTTTCTTACTCATGTCATCCTTCACGCAATCCATCCATCTTTTCTTAGGTCTACCTCGACCCACATATCCCTCCACATTCATATCTAACATTCTTCTTGTTATATGACATTCATCCCTTCGCATAATATGTCCATACCACGCTAATCTATTACTTCTCAACTTATCCGTCACCGGCGCTACTTTTAAACTACCTAACTAAATTACTATAACATTTATTAAGAAATATTTCAATATAATTATATATATAGTTTTTATACAGATTTAGTCTACATCCTTGCTTAAGAAAGAAATATTTGTCTTTGCGTTGAAATTTCATGAGTCCAATTTTTTTTTAAAACAGGCATGCTAGTTTGTCCAGCGATGGTCTCCATCTTCAGCGTTGGAATGATCGCCGTGGACCGTTACATCTACATATTGCACGGGTTATATTACCAAAGATGGTGTAATACCACCAAAGTGAGGATCAGTATTGTGTGCATGTGGATGATAGGTAAGTACACATACGGCATATTGCTTCATTTGCAAAGTAAACGTTGTGTCTAACACGCTTCGTGTTGTCGATAACCAATGTGCACCTTATTTATATCACGTTACAGGTATCACACTTGGATTTATGCCCGCGACCGGATGGGTCAACAACGAACTTGTTAATTCTAAGTGCGCCTACGTTTCTCTATTCCCTGGAATGTTAATTTTAATAAATTCTCTTCTAAGTATAGTACCTATTGTAATCGTTGTAGTTTTGTATACCATTATTCTTGTTAAAGCTCTTAAAAACGCGAATGAAATAAAAACAACCTTGAAATCAGTCAGATTAAACACATTGGACAATTCTAACAAAATGAGAGTATATCGCGGAAACGGTAACAAATCATCAGCCCAATCAGTTAAATTTACACGAAAGATTAACAACGATACGATCAAGAGAAGCGCATCCTTCCACACAACAGATATTTTAAAACCAACACAACCTGATCCACAGAGAAGCAAATCTGTAAGCACAGATAACATTAATAATCATCACACAGAAAATAAAGGTCCTAAGGTAAAAAAACATGTATCTGACACAAGTGTATTCACAATCAGCAATTCCTCGATTCTTAGTGAGTCTGTTTCTGATATACAACAATCACCAAATAAAACCTCTAAGAGTATAAATATTTGTAAAACCCGTTATAAAGATAAAATTAAAGAACCGAACAAATGGAGGGCAGTTATAATAGTAATGTTGACTACAGGTAGTTTTATATTCACATGGCTACCGTTTTTCATAATTGTTATTTTTTTTGTATTTTGCGAGGAGAAATTAGTGAATCCGAATTGCATTGATATGCGAATAATGCTAAGGGGCCCAATAGGAGCTTTAGCGTTTTGTAACAGTATATTAAATCCTTTGATCTATGCGTGGTGGCATAAAGGGTTTCAACGCACAGTGAGAACTTATTTCCAAAAATATATCAACAATGTTTTCAAAACATCTTACCACATGAATTAATGCTAATTACAGCATTATTGATAAAATTTTGTAAAATTATATAGTCCAGGAGTTTATTATAAAATTGAGTTAAATATAAATACTTTTCTGGTAATTCCAAAAGGTTGTCCACTGATCTGTTGAAAGTCGTTGGAAACCGATTGATGGGGGCAGGGACCCGATTTGAGGATCTTTCAGCCATATGTCCATCAGCGTATACCCATCGGATGATGATGATGATTATATAATTTAAAGGGATATAAGAACAGTTTGGAAAATGAACAAAAAAAATTTATTATTTATAAATATTCTCAACTAATTATATATTTATATTCTAAGAATGATATTATTTAATCTACTTTAATTTTACCTTCAAAACACGCTTGCACGCGCTGTGTTTAATTTTTATATTATCTGTAAATTTGTAATAACAATAACTATTTTTATTATTATAAGTTTTAAGCCAAATATTTCTGCATGACTTCCGCACAAATACCTTACATAAGATAAAGCACTTCCGCTATTTTGCCACTACAAAGTGCACCTAAATGTTGGAATCTCTAAACATCAAACCATAGTGTTATGGTATGTATTATTATTGATATATTAAATGTATTTCTTTTGTAATTAAAATAGGTTTCTTTCATAGATGATAAGTTTACCTTTGACCTTAATTTCACATAATATCTAATGACAATAAGGCCGATAGACATAGTGCTGGGGCACCGGTGCGTTACATAAGAGATCCCGGAGCATCTCCGGATGCACTGATGTAGACCACAGAGAGGGTTTTAGTGAGTAAGAATCTCATAAAACCCTGATTTCCCCCAGAAGCAGGATATCTTTAGAGGATATCCGCCTCGAAACCAAAAAAAAAATACAGTGCTGGCAGGCTCCACACGGTAACCTGACAATCTGGTAAAGGACGCCGCTGGATGCGGACAGCGTAGGTCAAATCGCTGTAGAGATCTTTGGGGGAGGCCTATGTCTAGCACTGGATGTCTATCGGCTAATGATAATGATGATGATGATTAAGGCCGCAGATGGCGAAGCGTACTGGCCCAGCATATTCGGCTCTCATATGTTGGCAGCTACCCCTCAAATTGTTCAGAGTACAAATTTAAAATATATACACGTGGCATCGGAACCACCACCACAACCAAGCAAGCAGTTAACTGCTGTACCTCTGTTGCAGTTATTTAATTAATAGAATCATGAACCATCGTGATCGTTTTTAATGTTTAAAACATTTACAACCACAAAAAGATTGTTGATATAAAAAATATACGGTAAAAACTTATAAAGTTGAATATAAAAATCTAAATCGACTCTTGGTATTACTCGATTTTTGTGGATACTTTTAAAGCCCAATTATCTGTGACACTAAATCCAGGAACTCTGACAAACTAATAACAAGCTTGTCAGCGATCGTATACGCATCGTATATGGTTTTCATAGTGAACAAAAATCGCGCTTTACGACTAGAGAAACTAATTTTTTTCTATAGCACTAACAGATACCTACACCTACAATATGGCGGCAGATAGATTTGCATGTATATATTTTATGATGTCCTTCCAATTTGTGGGGAATTGACGAGTGTATAAGCAATAGACAACAGACTAGACATGTCTTTCACCATTAATTACAGTCAAAAATTGTATCATTTTTTTTTTCAAACATTTTCAGGATTATTCGTTGCAAGTTTGCCGGCTATGGGTTGGACCGGAAACACTTTCAGAGACTACAGATGCTGGTACATTGCAGTTTTTCCACCGCCTCTCCTTATCATCATCTCAGTTATGGTGTTATCAGTGATCATAATGGTGTGCGTCCTATATATTATTATCCTTCACAATGCTGTGAAAACAGTCGATAGGATCAGAGGGCTTCAAGAGTTACATACAATATCTTACATCAATCAAGCGTTCAACCTCGACGAGCGTGCAATTTCATCCGATCACAAAACTTCAACAACAACAATCACAATAACTATATCATCGCAGACTATTACAGAAATATCCAAAAAACCTAAAGACACATACGAAGTAGCTGTTTTAAATAGGGACGAGCCAGTTGTCGAGAAGAAAATGAAAAGGAAGTTTCTCAAAGTCACTGGTTACCTTAGTAAAGCTAGGGCCGTTAATCATCCTAGTAAAATTAAAGCTGTAAAGACGGTGTTTCTCATTTTATTGTGTTTCGTAGGCACTTGGACTCCGTATTACGTAGCAATAATACTTTACGTCAAATGTGACATAACGAAAAACGGTTACGACTGTGTACCTCTGGAGGTATTGACATTGGGGCCACTTTACATTTTGGCCGTCAGCAACAGTATATGCGACCCAATAATTTACGCCTGGAGGCATTCGGGTTTCAAAAGAACTTTATGGAGAATTTATTACAAATTTATATGGAATATGAAACTGTAAATATAAAAATTATTTCGGCATGTGAAATATCAATGTGACGATGTCAAGGAGTGAACCAGGCTTAAATAGCATCAGTTGAAGATTTTAGTAATGATAAAATAACTTAACAGTAAATCGCTTCAAAATTTTTAAGTGAAAACAATGATTTCTACTCTATTTATCAAGTTACATAAAAAAAAAGTGACAGTTGGTACCTAATAATATAAATAATTCATTGTTTTACACTTTTAGCAAAAGGTACATTTATTCTGTTTTACCTAAATCATTTTACTTGATCATAATATCTGATATCGATTAACTTTCTTGTAGTGAATTTATATTATATGTCCTGAAAAAGAATATTGATTTGTTTTAATTAAAATACAAATTTAAACAAATAACATAATATCTCTAAAACCATCAATTATTTAATTATTTTTTTACTCATATTCCTAATATTTAAATTTTTCTTTTTACGAATATGCGAACTTTATTATATTATAATTTATACGTAAATTTGTTAGGACAACGAGAATACATTCCTCATTAATGATGTTATATATAATAAAAGCAATTATCGAGCAAACGTTCCAAAAAAATGTTATTCTCTTACGGAACAAATTACTTCGGTTGTCGTAATAATATTATAATAATAAATCACGGTTATTAGGTACTCTCTTAGGTATCTTCTCTCCAAGGTAACCGTTGCTAAGTATTATAACGTACCGTGTTGTCCAAAATTATAATATTTATATCTTTTCACAGTTAATCGACATTGTTTTCTTGTTTTATCTTTTATTAATTATATATTATTATTATTATGAAATATAAACTATAATCTTAGGCGTAAATATTACTTATTATTTTTAAATCGAAAACAAGTCACTAAGCACACAACATACAAGATTAAAGAAATGTACTTACAACAATCTTATAATAAATAAATTTATTTTAGTAAATCTCTGTAATATTGTATCTTTATGTATTACTTTGTTAATTGACCTTAATAGATTAAAAAAGAGTTCTGATGAATCTGACTACAAAATAACAATGTAACATTCTCATTTCATCTTAAATTCCTATGCAATGTCACTTAGTTGAGTTGGTACTACCACAGAGTATCACCTGCTGCTACCAATAGTGTTTTTTTTATTAAAAAGCACTAACGTAGCACCACACAACGCATACCACTAACATAGTTCAGAATTTTTATTTAGACCATGAATTATTATACGTCATTAACCATTTCTTATGCTTATATCTTTTTGCTTAACAAACAATAGTTTTTAAGTTTTACTGTGTTCAGTTCGAAGGTCTCTAATATTGTTAGTGGGCTATAGAAATATCTATTACAAGGTAAAAGTGTGTCAAGATTTTTTTATGAAATTAATTGTCTTATGAGTGAACATAAAAATATGTGATATATAGACTTCGCCCGAAATCGCATTGTCTCTTAGAAAATACCACAAAAAAATTACACGCGAAATATATTCGATTGTTCTCATGTTGAGATAATGTACGTTGTATCATTAATCTCTGTGCTTAGTATAATACATCAAGCGAAACTATTGTTTTCACTAAAGTTGATAAGAAAAAACCATGTTGTTTTTGGATAAGACATGCCGACCTATCACCAATTTCATATAATTTTATCAATTTGGATATTATGATAATCTTTTCATAAACAAATTTATATTACATCTTATCCAAGGATATACGCGATACCTACTTTTGAAATATATATAAATTATATTAAAGTCTTTTTTGTTGTTGCATATATCGTAATCACGAGTTTTATTCATGCAACTAGATAAAATTTAATGTTTTTTAAAAACAAAACATATTGATAAAATTATAAATCTTTATTAATAAACATTTTGTCTGATTAATAACTCATTAAACGTCTTTCTTACCGCTTCTTCTAACACCAGGTAAAGAGATCACAATCTTCATCTGAATAAAATTACAACATAAAGTATCTACAGTATAATCATATATTATAAATTGTATAATCAATGTTTCAATTTTAATATTAATATTATAAATTAAGTTTACATATATTAAACATATAATGATGATTTCCTTTCATGTATATACATATGAAGAAATTATACATACTTTTATTTAAACACTGATTTAGATTTACTTAATGGTTTACTTAAATAGAAGACATTGCTTCAAATGTGAAATCAATTTAATTGTATCAATAAGAAAAAATAAATATTGCATAATAAAAGTAATATACTCTTAATACTCCAAAAAGACCTTGGTAAAGTAGATCTGCATACATTTCTATTTTATTCATCGAAGCAACGAAACAAGTTCAATGATACGCCTCCGTTAATAACGGGTCGCTAGTTAGGATTATATACACTGCACATTGTGTTGGTCACCTTGATATTAAGTGTCGTTAATCTCGTAATTTCACTGACTACCGTGCTTTTTAAACCGGAAAACAGTAATTTTGGTATACTACTTTTACGGCGGAAAGAGGCGTCACAGTGATACATACATAGAGCATCTCCAGCCACAAAGACTCCTCCAGTTTTCAAGATTCCTCCAGTAAGACATGTAAGCATAGCCGCAAGCATAACCTAGTCAAAAAGAATATTTCTTTAATACAGTAATAATAAAAAGTTGTCGAGCGATACATCAAAGACAAACATTTTTTTTTATCATAGAATCAATACAATAAAGATACGAAGGATTACCGCAGAATATCCTGACTTAAAAGTAAGGTATCGGATTATGGGTAAGTGCTCAGTTTGGAAAATGGCGGGTTCGATTGTATTTGTGCTGTTGCTTGCTGTTGCTTTTGTCCACGGTCATCACGAAAAATATGAAGGGTGAGAAACGTCCAATTCTTTTTTAACGTCTCAAAGTAGCCTATCAGATATACCTCTGACCACAACGAAGAAACAATTTCAAAGGAAGATCTCAAATTGTCCTTACCAGGTTTATGGGTAACGTTTTTATAAGTGAATATATTTTTATCGTGGTTTGAGAAAAACTGTACGAACATACTTCATATACAATATTAAAATTAAGCAATAATTGCTTAATAAAAAAACAACTTGTGTTTTCCGCTGTGACATGATATTACTTTAGTTACGTGTATAGATGATTTTTTTTTTAATTCCAATGATCACGCATTCTTTTCTCGTTAGTATAAATAATAGTCATAAAAGAATTGACGAAACTAAATAAAAAGACATGTCGCCACCTTGGCCCTAAGGGCTTCTAATAAGCAGTCCTAACGTTGTTTACTGTAGTCGTAACGAGACCTTCCGGAATAAATTTCCTTCTGTAAATCAGTTTTGTTCCATTTTCCTCGTAGGCCACGTATCGCGCATGTGTAAACATTCCACAATAGCCTAGAAGAGCCTACATGTTTCGGTTTACGATCAACAATATAACATAACAATTAAATATAATACTCACATGGAAAGTTGTAGAAGGATCTCAACTCAGGATTTCCCCAATGGATAATAAAATTTACTGAGGACGTCTACGAAGCTCAGAGACGTGGAAAATAGTTTTATTTAATGGTATAACATAAACAGTTTTTTTAAAATTATCTACAGCATAGTCAATTCAAATGTGAATATATTTAAATTCATGATGATGAACTCATATCGAGTTTTTATCTAAACAACGTTTCGTGTAACTTAAAACCATTTTAGCACAAAATCTTATGGGGATAGAAAATTTTTTTACTTTTCTTTGTAAGCTTTATATTTTTTTAATTTGTCTAAGCAATGAAACGGGCAAAACATATTTCTGATGGTAAATTTATATAGATCAAAACGTGACGCCTGTTAGGATGATACACATAGAACCAATCTGTGCTCATCATCTTAAGAAATAGGACTCCAATAATTTCGTTAGCTGCAACGCCGTTCAAACTGGAACACAGTAACGTTAGCACCGTACTGTCCAAAGGTAGAAATTCGGTTGTACCTATTCAGACAGTCTCCGGCAACAGAGATCTACCATCAATAATATCCATCTTTTTAAAACTAACGTTGTATTGTATTATCTGAATTATCTAAGCCATAAAGGGCCACAGAACATTAATTGAGCAAACTTAACTTGGTACAGTGCCAAGAGGCTAGGTTTAGTGTTCGTACTATACATGTAGTTAACACAGCACTGGACCAAGTTTAATATTAGTTATGAAGGCAAATTGAATATAAATTATACAACACCACTCCATAACTCCCGCTCCTTGCTTGGACCATTTCTACCGGCGTTTGTAAACTTAGAGACTTAATGGAAGTCAGTATTTCCAGTAAAACTTTATTGGCTAATCCAAATGCATTTCTATGAAAAATAGTTTGTACTAAATTTTTAATTTCTGTTAAATTTAGTGTTTTCAGTTTTTATCATCCGCCTCATGAATCATTAAAATATATAATATAGTCCTCATATTTAATAAACTTACAATATTTCATCAAAGACATCAATTATATCGAGTGGCGGGATCATCGGAAGAAATCGGCGCATTAGAAGCCAACCTTGACATCATATCGGCGACTCCAGCCGCCCGATCCGCATCCGGTAAACTGGAGGCCCTAGTGAGGCTATCGCCAGAAGATAGACAAAAATGGCTGCAATACTTCGACCAAAAACAAATGACATACACCAAGATAGTCGACAACCTTGCCGAGTAAGTAAGAAAAATATACTTTATTTCAGACTCGTTAAATGAAGACTTGCGTTAAAATAATTGTTAAGCTAACTATATTTGAAAGTTATTGTGAAAGGAGAATTGGAGTAATATTACAAAAGCTTGTTTATTATTTATATTGTTATGTTTACTAAATTAAATAATTCCCAAATATAATAAAGAATCAATTCTCAAAATTCCAAATCTGATGCCAAGCTATTCCATATCCTCCTCATATATCATTCCAAGTCTATATTCGCCGCAATGTAAATAATAAACTTCAAACTCACTACTTAAAAATTTCTGGACAGTTCTTTGTGGTTAGTTTTAAACCGGTAATAAAATGTAGACTCATGGAAGGAGAACTAAAACTTTTAATAAAAATGTTTCGAATTCAACGGCTTGAGTTGAATATTCAATATAATACGTAATAAACTTACTTTCTTACTTTTTAAAATATAAATTAAACTAGTTATTTTTCTTAATAATCTAACATGGTTTCTGTTGTGATGTTTAAATATTTTTTTTATGATGCACTTTAATCATCACCATGTACACTTTTCATTAGTAATTTTTAACATAATACAATCAATTTACTTTAGTATTCTTCGTGATGAAGAAACTAAAATAAAGAGGGCAAAATACGCTGCGAAGAAAAACGGTAGATCGATCAGCTGGGATACATACTATAATTACGAAGAGGTAATAAACAAACTATTTGTCGCTCAGTGGTCTGTCCACAACCACCGACGCTAAAAAGTTTTTTATCTTTTATAGATTAATCAGTACCTAGACCAATTGGGGAAGGACTATCCCGACTTAGTGACGGTTATCAACCCAGCGCTTAGCTACGAAGGTCGTCAGATCAAATATGTGAGGATCTCCACCACGCGATTCGAAGATCCAAGGAAGCCTGTCATAATTATTGATGCTGGTGTCCACGCTCGCGAGTGGGTCACATCACCTGTCGCGCTCTACATCATCCATCAACTCGTTGTCGATATTGTTGACAGTAATCTAACAGACAGACTCGATTGGGTGATCATACCGCTGGCGAACCCGGACGGCTACGAGTACTCTATCGAAGAGGTATGAAAAATTGAAATTTTATCTATATGTATTACTTTATAATTTCTCCCTGGGGTTAAGTGGAAAGAAGACTGTGGATCTTGTCATTATCTTCCTCTCCAACATATAAGAGCGGAAATATGGTATTAGATTTATAATGTGAAGGTGTAATTAGCAACAAAATTCCACAAGTCTCCTGGAATCGATATAAGCACCCCTATATTATGAGACAAGTCCTTAGCCCTGCTGTTAAAGGGATCTATATAATGGAAACAATATTTTTTAAGACAGGAGGGTTATGTGATATAAAATGTTTTATGGTTAGTTATTGCGTACGAATACTAAGGTATCATATATTTTAAATCTTTTATTATATTTCCTACCTATAACTTATAAACTTTATCTATAAAAAAACCTAACTGTGCTGAAAAATTATACATAGGTACTAAATACTTCTTTATAGCTTTCGCTTCATTGTTATCACTAACAACAGAGGTAAACTAGCATTTTGCAATACTTTGTGATAAGATTATATATCGTTATTAAAGCAATTTACAACCTGGTAGCTTATCTTAATAGATTTTATTTTTCTTGGAATGTAAATAACAACCCGGCAAAGATTCTAGTCAAATCTTTCCTGACAAACAAACTTTCATAATAGAGTAATAAAAGGGGTTGTGAAAATTATACCACTTATTAAATTAATTTGAACTTAAATTCAACAAATCTCTTTTTAAAAAACATTCATACATTTCTTTTCATAATTTCATCATAAATGTAAAGATTTCATTCATAATATATAAACGTACCATTTTAGGTATTGACTCAGACAAAAAAAAACAAATAAAGACTAAACTAACTTTGAGAACTCGAAATCTACTTCAACCGATTTTCTTTTGCGCTTATAGTGTCTTTATGTTATAAACTTCCTCCAGTTTAGATACAGAGTAGTATTTTTTTCAATGCAGGATAGTAGTCACTGAGTTAGAGGTCATCAACGTTATTTGACCTCTGAGAAAAATCAACAAAAACTTATATTTTAAAACAGCTTTTATATATGGCCGCTATAGCTAAAGAAGGACACTTGAAATTATCAAACGTAGTACTCAGTGACCCAGAACATAGATCAATAATCTAAACTTTATGATACAGTAAAATAATAATAACCAATACTGTTGTTATATTCAAATAGCTTTTATTCTAATTCTAGTATTTCGTTTATTAGTCCCCTAACAGGCCCAGGACTAGTACACGTAAAGTAATAACTATACAAATGACCTTTAATATAACTGGGGAAAACTGCCTACCTCCTTACGTGACTGATTTCCCTCACACGAACTACAGACGCGTCGTTAAATAATGATTTACTGTCGTCAGAAGGCATTTCGTGAGTGAAATCCGGATTGAGACTGTAAATACGAAATATGACAGCGCATATAATTAGCTATTTATAGAACATACAAGTTATTTAAGCAAGCACATATTTTTGATTTTAGAAAACTTAAATGAATTATTACGTTAATACAATAGTATTATCGAAGCTTAAAGAATTAGCAATAATCCAGATACCAATTTCAATAATATGTAATAACTGGTTATTGTCCCACAATTATAGATTCCGTACAATTAAATGATATGGTGTTTATTGAATTGATAACTTTTTTTTTACTTAACGAAGTGACGAGTCGAGCGGGACAATTACCTTTGTAAGTGATACGCCTGCCCGTATCAACGTGGCACTAGGTAGAATGGAATACACTACACCATTTTGCACTCGTCATCTTGAGTCATAGAATGTTGCAGTCCTGTTACCTTTCAATTTGGACCACAGAATTGTTTCCACACTACCGTTTGGCAGTTATGGATACATAAATATTATAACATACGATTCATACGAGTAATACCTGAATATTATAACTTTAGCAATATATGAGTCACATCTATTAACTCTAATGTATATTCTAAAAGAAATTGGCACTACTTCTTATCTGAATTAATAATTGCCCACTAATCAAATAAGTGCAAAAAAGAACGTCTGCGATTTTGTGGATATAGAGGAGGAGCTACAATATGAGAGAAAATCATCTGAAATATCAATATGAACGAATCGAACCTAAGATTATTTTTTAATAATTTGTTACATATAGTACTTGTAGTAAGTGGATCACTAGAAAAAGGTAGTCTGCAGGTTTTAGGTTACCAAGGTTTATCTGATATTTATGTATAAATTACGTTAAATATAATAAAAATGGTCGTAAATAACAAGATAAATACAAAAATATTTCAACTGAAATTATCAACGTTATCTAATATACGTAGGACCGGATGTGGCGTAAAACTCGCTCCAAAGCGCACGAAGGTGCTGAAGAATGTCCAGGAGTTGACGGCAACCGCAACTTTGCCCATTACTGGGGTACCAGCGCAGCAAGCGCTGATCCATGCAGCATTATATACGAAGGACCCGCCCCCTTCTCTGAGCCTGAGATCCGCGTAATCCGAGACGTTGTCCTGCAGAACTTAAACCGCGCCGCTTTGTACATATCTGTGCATAGTTTTGGAAATATGTTTTTATATGCTTGGGGTAGTAATGGTAAGTGTTTTATTATTTTGTTTTATTCATCATCATTTCAGCCGATAGACGTCCACTGCAGGATATAGGTCTCTAATAATATGTTTCACAAAACACGGTCTTACGCTGTTTGAGTCCAGAGGTTCCCAGCGATTCTTTTCACATCATCTATATGTTTGTTTGTTTTATTATCTCCATTTGATTTTGGTTAGACGAGCAGGAAGTGCGAGTAATGGTATGTGAAACAGCTATAACACTGTGACGGTGGTTAAAATGTTTACTTTTCACCATTTTGTACTTGTCACCACTTTAAGACGTAGGATACCAATTACCTTTACTTCAGTTATTTTACCAGCAACAGCGCTCTTAATAATGGTATTTAGACGGTGTGCGACAATAAAAAGCTTCAATCAGAAATTGTTCATCATAACAAATTTATGACTTATAGGAACGCTGCCATCAAACGGCTTGGTACTTCACGTGGCAGGAGTAAGAATGGCGACGGCTATCGACGAGCTAGCCCTAGACAAAGCTAATCCTTACGTTGTGGGTAACGCAGCCCACGTATTGTACTACACTACCGGGACTTCACGGGACTGGACGCGTGCTGTGGGTATCCCTCTTACTTATACCCTGGAACTTCCTGGCTACGAGTACGGATTCCTAGTACCACCTGAATACGTGGAACAGATTGTCACAGAAACTTGGGAAGGAATCGCTGCTGGAGCTCACTACGTCCTATCTACCAATTGATTTATGTTATGAGTCACATTGAAATTAAACAGCATTAAATGTTCCAATGTCTTTATTATCTAAACATCAATCACATAAATATCTAAACACCGGTTTTCGTTATATTTCAAACTACATGTATAAGTTTATATTCCTGATATTGTTAACTAGATTAATCTAAAATTAAATAGTTATCATCAAAAGAAAACTCATCACGGACTCCATCCATGCTACCTTCCCATCGTAATTTTTTTTATAAGAAATCTTTAAATTCTATATTCAGCCTATAGACGCTAACTGTTGGGCACAGGCTACCCTCGATATTTAATATTTAGGAACTCGCCGGTAATAATAGCAGAGTTCGAGTGCTCGAACAACTTTTACTTCTTGAGGCTAGAGTTAAGCTAAATGTTAAGTTTGATAAACATGCTAACACTTCAATTGTAACATTAAAAAACAAGGAAGTACAATACCCTGTAAACGTCTTCGAGCGCGTAAATCTAGCCGCTAACCCGCAGGCTATATTTAAGCGAAAGTAAGAAATGTTTCGTAATTACATTACACGCTCATTTAACACTTCGTAAACTTCTTCTTAAGTGGATTATTGGATTACGGTCTCCAAATTTTATTTAATGTTCAACGCTCCGCTATTTTCTTTATTAGAAAAGATCACGGCGAGAACGTTCTATATTTTCGGACAAACGTCTACTCAGAAACTTGTTTACTGTCTTAATATTGCCCTACTTTAGCGTGCAGTTAACTATGTTGAATTCTTGATTCATGCTCTCTATCCACACCAAAAACAATTATGTGCTAACCTCACATACACAGTTAAGTTGCAGTTACAATATTCTTTTTAAGTCGATATGATGTCTGCATGATGAAGTATGAATAATATGGGTTTAAATTGATAACATCGTAATAGCAAAGCAAACGATTTAACACAACCAAATTACCTGAAGTCGTCTGCAATGAAATTGTAGACGACATCTTAATTTAAAAGAAATACATTTAATACGTATGCACGACAATCATAATTCTAACGAATATTTCTATTACAAAACATCCGAATGAGATTTGAATTCACGACCACAATGTACACAATCTGAAAATTATATACTAAAGATAGAAATTTACAAAACCAGTAAATAATGCATGCGTATCATTTTCTTTTCTTCTTCTTTCTCTTGCCGTGGTCCCACTTTATGTAGGGTCGGCACAACATGTTCTTCTCTTCCAGTCTCGCCTATCAGCCGTCATCTCATCGGTTACCCCTTTCTTACTCATGTCATCCTTCACGCAATCCATCCATCTTTTCTTAGGTCTACCTCGACCCACATATCCCTCCACATTCATATCTAACATTCTTCTTGTTATATGACATTCATCCCTTCGCATAATATGTCCATACCACACTAATCTATTACTTCTCAACTTATCCGTCACCGGCGCTACTTTTAAACTTTCTCTGAAATAATTGTTTCGTATCTTATCACTTCTTGTCACTCCACACATCCATCTCAACATTCGCATCTCCATCGCATGTACTCTCTTTTCATCCATCTCTTTGATTGCCCAACACTCAGAACCATACATTACGACAGATCTTATGACGGTTTTGTATATTTTCCCTTTAATTTTAAGAGGCATTCATGGGTCACAAGTTGTTCCTGTGACCTGTCGCCATTTTATCCATCCCGCATTTATTCTATTTTGCACGTCTCGGTCTATATTACCATCGTTTTGAATCAATGATCCGAGGTACCGGAAATTGGAGCAAACTGGAAGGGGTACAACGTCTAAGGCAATAGGAGAAAAACCGGATGTGCCACCAAAGTCGCAGAACAGATGCTCGGTTTTGGTTCTGCTAATCTTTAGTCCGACACTCTCCAGTCTATCCTGCCATTTTTCCAGCCTACTCTGGACCTCAAAAACATCTTCTCCAACAAGAACAATGTCGAACAAAATCTATTATTTCCAGTACAGTCTAAATGGCTTATATGAAATACTAAGAATTAAAATGCAGTGAAGTAACTGATTTTTGAATCATGACGATATTCTTTTTCATTTTAATTTATTTTAAGCCATACACCTTATAAGTTTACCCGGCTGATATTCTATCTTATTCCATTTATTCCGCCCACAAATGTGAAATACCAAAAAACACAACTGCCATTACTGGCGAGTAAAATTAATTTAAAACTTTTAACTGTTGTATTAACGTTTTAACTTTAGCTTTCTAAACTTTATTATGGGCTTTGTTTAGGGTCAAGTAATATTAAAGTTACTAAATTTAGCCATTTTATAATCCTCTTAAAAATCAACAAAGGGATAATTATTGATGAAGTACACACAGCAAAAAAGGGTTAAATTACAACACAATTTTTTATAATTAAATAGACTTGAGAATTATTTAAATGTATTATAAAATTAGAAAAACGTACTGTCAATGGACCTGAATGTATTTTCTTAACTTATCCATTTCTTTAGATCTCTTAAAGGAAACTTTAACTACCCGTTTATCATATTACGAAAGTAAATGAAATTCACATTTACGTTAAACAGTAACATATTAATAAAAATGCTTTATTTTGTTTTACTATATATGAAAAGATAAATCGCTTATGTATAAAAAAAAATAAGGCATAAAAGTTCAAACTAACCCGGGTATTCAAACATTTGGTACAGCCTTTGTCCTTAGTACCTTCCATGTGGGACTCTTAAGCTTCAAAATTTTATAAAACAATATTAAAAGCAGAAACTTTGATTAATTAAAAATTGACTAATAAGTCTTCATTTACGGAGATTGTCTAGGTGACACCAAAGCGTCTATTTTCGGCACCAAGCAGAAGTGTACAACCGTGTAATCATCTAGAACTATAATATATCAACTACATTTTTATGAAACATTGTTGCTAATATAAAGTAAATTATATAAATTTCTTTTACAATAATTATATCTTTAAATTACTCTTCGCTTTACGTAAAATGGCAACATTTGCGAATCTTCTTCATCAGTCTTGTTTTCGATTGTATCCTTACTACATGTATATATTGTCATAGTGTAAAAAGTTGTTGCTAAATTTGTAGGTAGAAATAGCGTCGCTGCAAATTCATAAGCACCCACACCATTTTTTGAATAAGCTTGGCAAGCCGTATCGTTAATAACAAGTCTTAACTCGACACACGATACCTTAATATTGTCTGGAAAAAATATGAATATCATTTAATAAAACACATAAATTAACCTATAGTTTAATTAAGAAATATTAATTATTAGATACATTACACTTAATTATGTACTAAACTGCATTTTAATAATTTTGGACAAAACCACTTTGTAAAAATTTTACGTTTACGGAAAAGACATTTCTGAAGTATTAAAACTACATTGAGTTACTTACAATTGTTACTTTTGTAATAAATATCAAATACTCGGTTCATTCGAATTTGCCGCCATATCCTCTTTTCAAAATACAGTATATTTTCTATAAAAAAAATTAAAAACTTATGCTGTCATGTTTATATAGGCATAAATATAATATCGCTAAAATTTCATGAAAAATTTCACCTTTGCAATTACCTATACTTAATAACATCTTATAATACTGAATTCCAACAGCTTCAATGTTTCTAAAAAATATAAACTGTTTAGAATTATCGATTACACTTGTAAAAACAAGAAAAATTGAAAAGCACCAATATAAACGCATTGCTTATCACTTATAGTGTGAAGTATAAGCAAGACTTGAGGCAAAACTAAATTCAAAATTTCATTAAGTTTCTTGATACAATCTATTGTTTCAATACGAAGAACCGGTTACAAAGCTTGTTGTGTATAGACGATATCGATAGGATTTCAAATTACTTTATTTGATGGTGATATGTTACCATACCTAGTAAGTAATGCAAGAATTGAACAGAACGTTACTTATTTTTTAAGTTACTAATTCATTATTGTCAATTGCATACTTACGACATGCGTTTCTTTGTTTCGATTACCGTTTAGTGTCATCTCGATTTTTAAATATTGAAATTAAACTTTAAAGTTAGTAAAATAAATATGTTTAAAGTTAAATTAATACAAGACTATCAAAAAGAAAAGAAAATCATCGCCAATTTTTTTACACTTGCTAAATTGATATATATTTCTATTTAAATTTTGTGGCCGATTAGTGGATACCTGTTCATGACTATAATTAACACCTGTTTCAACATGCTCTGCGAAAAAACCATCTACAATTTTTCTAGATTATTATTTTTATATTATCGGGGTAAATTAAAAGAAATTGGGGACTCAATTACCAAAACAAGATAAAACCGAAATATTATTTTAAATTATTGACGAAAAAAACGATCGGGCATAAATATTTATTATCTGTATTTATAATGAAGGATCAGTCAATTGATATTTGAAACGGAACGCTATGTTTATTTACGTGCTTAAGTCAGTCACACGCAAATCACAATAGTCATTACGCACAAAAGTAAAAATTCATAGTGTAATGATCATTAAAATAATTTAAAAAAATGTTGTGGTATCTGCCATGGTCAGAGAGTATCAAAAAAAGAGCATGCAGGTATCTATTACAGCGTTATCTTGGAAACTTCCTTGAAGAAAAACTGACTTTAGATCAGCTGAGTGTCGATCTATACAATGGAACTGGAACGGTGTGCGATGTCAGCCTTGACTGCGAGGTAATATTATTACATATATTATATCTATAATTTACTTATCTACCAAACTATATATATAATGCAGTTCTTTAAACTTAGCTACCCTTTGGAATCCAAAATAAAGTGCGCATTTATTTTTATCACCACGTGTGAATATTTTGCCTATGAAACAAAGGAAACTTTAAATATGTAGTATTAATGTATATTTTCTTATTATATTTATTCTATATTTTCTATGAAACAAAATATAATGTAAAATTAAAATTTTGATCTACCTTCACATTCTCGTTTTTTCAATGTATTATTTTTGACTCACAATTTCTTGATGTATTTTAATCATACAATGATATTTAATTAGTTTTATTAAGAATTAATTGTTTTTTTTAATTTTTTATAAGGATTTATAAACTTTCTATGATAATCGATTAACTCTAAGTTGTTATCTTTTACAGTAGATGATATTTTGTTTATGAATAAAAATATTCAAATGTTAGTAATGCTTTATTATTTTTAAATCATGTAAATCACAAAATATGTATTGAAGAAAGTGTAGAACTAAGATTTGTAAAGTGAAGGTAGATAAAAATTATTAATTATTACATTAAAAGTTATTTTATCTCAATATTTTAGTGAATGCTATAGTTTATTACATCACACATGTTTTATCTTAATAATGTAAACGAGATTTGAGATTATTTTAATCCAAACCATATAGATGTATATAAATGCTTTTGATAATATTTTAATCTTTTGTATATTGTACATAAACATTATGAAATAAAGTCTGTTTTACTATCATTAAGTGTAATAAGTGCCCATTAATGAAATGGATAATTTATGGAGTAATGTTATCTAAATGAGCAAACTAATTACTGTCTAAATAACCACATTTGGGGGAGTGCAGTTGTATAATAATATTCCTAAAAATTTGAATTTGTATCTAAACCTCATCCAATAATACAGTCAACTCTCCTATAACTCGGTGAGTGCATACAGCATTACATGGAAAATGCGCTATAAGAAACTCTGTTTTAATGTATGAACCAGACTAATTCATAGCCTGTTGTACGGAAATCATTTACTGTGTTGTATGGAAACATGCAATTAGAAATTCAGAATTAGTACAAATCACATTATTCATACTGCATTATATGGAGACCAATAAATACAAAAGACCTGATAAATTATAAATTATTTTTATTGAATTAAAGAGTTTATATTATAAAATGATAAAATTAAATGAAACAAAAGCTTAAGCAAAAAACAGTATTCCAGAAAAAAAGAAAACAATTTTGTAAAAATATGTAACCAACTTGTCTTCTATTAATGAATAAAATATCTTCTCACTTCATCTTCAGTGATTTTTGATTGTAGCCATTTTTCTAACTCCACTAAAACCTCTCTATAGAGAGCTAAGCAATTTCTTAACTCTCCTTTAAACCTTGTGCTTCTTCGCTGAAGTTCAAATAATGCCAGCAACAAAATTTTAGAAAGAATAGTCACCAACGAAACATACTGTGAAAGAGCCTTAAAACCACTGAAACCAATGTTGTAAACTGTAAATAGATAAGTTTGAATGTATATATAAATATATCTAGTTAAAATCATTCATTGAGTGCACGGAAATAACTGATAGGACATTATTGAATGGAAACCGCGCCCTATAAAAGTATCGCGTTATAAGAGGGCCGTCGCAATTTTAGCTCCGCGTTATATGAAAATCGCTTTATGAAAGTACTGCGTTATAGGAGAGTTGACTGTATAACATTATTTTAAATCTACCTTCACCTCTTTATTTATAGTGTACATTTTACTTGTTATTCTCATGTAAATAACAAGCCATAAGTCCACTTGGCACGCATTTTTCCATAATTGCATTAAATTTTACATGTCACTAATGTTCATTTTAAGGCTCTTAATGAACTGGGTGACTCACAAAATTGGCCATTGGAAATTGTTGATGGTCACATGCAAGAAATTACAGTGACCATACCTTGGTCAACATTATTAAAAGATGATTCTATTGTCGAAGTTAATGGACTATCACTTACAGTACAACCAAAGGTGGGAGTTGAGCCAGGTAATAAAATTCATATAAAAACATATAAGAAATATAAAATTTTGCTATTGAATTATCAACTGAAGTTATTGATATTCTCATCACATCATGGACCTTGTTTATTAATAGTATGATATTTATAACTCATTTACTAGTAAAAACTTAGGGAAAGAATATGTTTTTACTTTTGGTTTTACTTTGAATGATCATTTCATTAGTACCATCAATGCTGGAGTCAATGTGGTCATCAATGTCATCATCAATGCAACTGGCTGCCGAATGTCTAAAAGAAGATGCAGGACCAAGAGAACCCAATCCAGTTGAGGGTATTGAAATGTTTGCACATGCTATTGATTCAGGTAATTTTTTCGCGAATACCCCTAGTTGAGTAATTAAAAGTAAAACTTCAGTTTTCAAGAATGTTGTAAGACATTGAGGCTAAAGATGGCACAGCTTGAAGAGAAATCTAGCTCTCTTAAATGTTAACAGAAACTTCTTGCAAGAAGAAGCTTTTGCAAATTTGTGAACTTGCTTTATTAGTGCTCTATACTTACATTTCTTTTTTCAGTTTTGAGCAGAGTAAAAGTGAAATTTGTCAACACCAAAATTAGAATTGAACATGTTCCCAAAAATGGTATCAAAGGCATTGCTTTAGAAGTCCACATTCAAAAGTAAGTTTCATGGTGGATTTATAAACAATTTATTAATTGTTTGCTGTAATGAACGTAGCCATATAGCCTTATTTAACCAATTTGTGATACTTTACAGCATTGACTACTATGATGAAGCTGGTTCAGAACCTATTCCAGAATCTACAGACCCTGGCATATCCAAAACATATATTGTAGCGACATACACTAACAAAAAAATTAAATTTGATGGTGTTACATTATACATAGATGAATTTCCATCAAAACTACGGACTATGGCGAGAAGTCTAACCATGGAAAAATCTATGTCTTCCCAAGCTGATAAATCAGACACACCTGTTGCAACTCCAGATGCCAACTATCAAAGCACAGTATCTGATGTATTTTATGAAACAAGAAGTGTCACCTCAACCATTGAAACTGATCCCATTAAAGAAATTATTGATGAAGACTCTAATCAAAGACAATTCAGAGAACCTACTCCTGAAGAAAAATCTAATCAGCCAGAGCCTGTTGTGTTTGCCAAGCTAACTGGTCAACAAGAATTGACACTTAAACTAAAATATTCTGAAGAAGTTGAAGGACCCAAGATTGAAGTTAAGGTGTTGTTAGGATCTTTGATTGTATTTCTGACACCAAGACAGTTACATACTCTAGTAGAGCTAGTTGACGCTTTAAATCAACCTGATTTAGAAGATACAAGGTAAGAAATATGTAATTATAGTGTAAGTAATGACTGGTTGATTTAGTTGCCTAATTTATTGACAAAAGCGAAAAAAAATCTTTTAAACACCACCATGGTCATTGTCTAAAGACTTGTTTTTTTAACACGTCTTGTTTTTGTAATAGCTTATCGTTATTAGCGCGACAAGTACGACTCACCCACCACCTACATCGACCGTATCTAAGCTTAAAAACCACTCACCGACTCACCACATTTCGATGCGCGGCTTCCGCCGCTGGTTGAATCGTCCGGAATGCTACCATGCGCGTACATAAGTCTCACACCTCTGCCTGGGCGGACTTCACCGCCCTCGGCCTGCGACACAGGCGAAGGTGATCAGAGAACGGGCCTGTATCCTCCTCCAATGACCCTATGGTCCTCGCCTCCATAATTCTCTTTTCACTTATTTGCTTTTCTTTTTTATTTATCTCGTGGATATCTGATGCGCGAGCCCAAATATCGATGAAGCTGCTTTAAGCGGCCAAAAAATACTAGCAGCACAAACTTCATCATATAAAAATTACCAACAGTAAGGTTTTTTCTAACCCACCTGGCTGGTTACCACTCTCATAGTATAAATCTACCCACATAACACCATTGCTGTTTGGATGTTACCATATGTGGGGGATATTATAGGTTAACACTCTTCACTATCGTTTGGCTACTACACTAGGCTTTGCTCGCTCTTGAACTTCACATCAAATTCATCGTCATCATCGCCACACCAATAGACGTCCACTGCTGAACATAGGCCTCTACTAAAGATTTCGAAAACGGGTAGTGATTCAAATGGGGGATTCCACTATGTCAAATTAAGGTTATATATATTAAAAATGATCTACCAATAACATATACATAAAAATTGGCTTTTTGGATAAAATTAGCTTATAGAATCATATAATACATAGAAATTAACATTATTAAATATTATCATTGAATGTTGGTCGTATATAGTTAAACGTAGTTCTAGAAGGTCCTCCGCAATACGGACCGGCAATTTGGTGAAGATTGTGGAAAACCACTAAATGCGAGCAGCTCAAAATCGAACGACTTGGAGATCTTTGGAGGAGGGTTATTTCCAGAAGGGCACGTCTGTCGGCTGATGATAGTTTAAAATGCCTCTAAATACTTTTTTTTTTTTATAAATTTACATAATTTTTTTTTATTCATAGTAATTTACCACTTCGGTCGATCGGTGTAAATATGCAATGCAAGCCTATGAAGCAAGCCGATTTTCAGCTAATAGAAGCTCAGCTGCTGGGCAACATGGAGAAGCATAATAAACCAACACACATGTACGGCTGGTCGGGACCAAACTTTGGTATGATTGATTTTATCTATGCTGCATATACTGCAATATTAACAACATTATAACGTGTTACCTTTAGTTTTTCTCATTGATTTCATTGAATTATAGATGACAGTGATGCGGAAAGTGAAAAGTTCTACCCAATGACATCTCAAAACCATATGACGGAGAGCTTTACATCATCTGTTAGCTCTATGAGTGCTAGTATGACCTCCAGTGTCAACATGCCTTCAGCGGAGCCAAGGATTAGGAGAAACAAAAAAGGTAAATATATGTTAAATAAGTATAATAATAATACTTTTAATGCTAATTAATTAAAGAAGTTTTAATTATAACGTGAAACAAGCATTTGAAATATAATTTCTTGACAATCCTTTTAAAATGTACTGCATTGTTGTTACAAATATTTTTTTTAACTTAAGATGCCAATTGGCCTACGAGACGTTCACTTGATGGTAAGTGATACTCCTGCCCAAAACAATGTAGCGCTTATTAAAGTAATATATATTGCACCAGACTGCTCGTCGCCCTGAGAAACAAGATTTATAGACCCCGGTTATTTCACTAAATGCAACGCCTTTTATTCTGGAACACTGCTCTGTTTGCACACTAGCGTTTGGTGGCAGAAATAGATGTTGCGAATTTATCCACAGAAAGAAACCTAAGAGAGAACCAGATTGAAAGGACGACTACAATCTGGTTCTCATCTTATATCGTGATGGAAGTGCTCAGTAGCGATGTAGGTTCATCTGCGAAGTGTACGAAAACTTTTTCGCATGTTAGTCCATAACCTATTTTTACCCCTACAAGATCAAGTAAAGTATGTCCCTAGAGTTAAAAAATAGCAATTTCAGATTTTCTTTTAATTAACAATTGATTTTTTTTTATAATTACCATAATGATAAATTTTGGCATGTGTACTATAGCGATTTCGCTTTACCATACAGTTCCACATATCGATGGTGATCCCACAGCGGAAGTGTCGCACATCAGTTTAAGAATGACTTCATTCTCTTGCATTCTGCTTCACAAGGTAATAACAAGACCACGATACTCATACAATTTCTTAGCTTTAGTCTATTGATCAGATGTTTATTTCTATAGCTACAATACATTTGACACATATCGTTATTTGCGCATATATCTAGCGTATGGTGTGTGAACAATTTGTTAGAGTAAGAGAAAAGATTATTATATTTAGCGATTGCACAGTAGTCGCTCGAACATCGTTAAGGCAGTTTTGCGATAATATTAACGAATCCGGCCTTGACAGTTTCCTTGTGGGAGAAGGCTCCGACTCTTCTCAGTGATAAGACGAAGTGGGTTGTTCATAAAATATTTAATATAAATATATTGCGCGTTGGAAGCAGGCAGTGCAAGATTGATTAGTGTGGTGAACTTCAGGGATGACCTATGTCTCGTTATATGTTCACTTGATTTGCTATTTATGACGATGAAATGTAGTTTTTATGTTATTCGTTATTATTTGATGTGTACACCTTAATATTTTCTAGGATATTCTTGCACCCGCGCCAATGGGTACAGATTATATATCTCCTGCATCCATGCTCAAAATGCAACAAGCATCTAGAGAGTTCTTTGATAGTGTGGAGAACTTTTCCCGGAGTGAGGATCGGAGAGAAACCCACAGAGTTAATGATGCTTTGGATAAGGCTACCAAAAGAAATCATTTAAGGTAAGAAATACTTTATAACACTTGGTTTAAAATAATGAAGTGTTATTAGTTCAGTTTGTAACGGGATCATGTGCCTCGAAGCTGAGCTTGATATTCAGTGCACGTTACTAGATTAGTTGCAAATTTAGTTCATATTAAATATTGCGAAATTTCAGTTATTAAAAAATTGTCTTTTTCAGAATACTCACAACGGAAATGACTTTAGATGGAAGCGAAAAGGTAACTTCGCACGGGAGTCAAACGATATGCGAGGCGGCCATACAAAATGCACTTGTTCGGGAGTGTTTATACTTTCAACAAGAACCTCAGGACAATGGCAAACCTCAAAGTTTTGATTTAATAAGATTCGAAAATAAAGGTTATTGACTTGAAAGAAGTTCTTGGCTTTTGAAAAATAAAATACGCTTAAAATATTATTCAAAGTGAGGTGAACAGGACTTCACTTAAAAGAATAAATACTCACCAAGTTAACGTAATTGCAGGCGATGCAGATAGTGGTGGTGCTATATCAACACCAAATATAAAAATCAACTTTAAACAAACATCCAAATATATGAGGGTATCTGGCGAAAAGAAACTGACCTCTCCAACTACAGATATTATGTACGAAAATTAAATTAATTTTAATTTCTAAAACATTCATGCTTTAAAAGTAAATTGATAAGCAAATAAACAAGCGGCTCAAGTGATCTTTGTCCCCCATGGACCTAGACTATCAAAGAAAGACCTACCACCAGAAAAATTAGGATTTTTTTGCGATCGTCGCTTTGAGACATGGATGATATATCTTAACACCTTAGTAATATCACAGTTCTTTTCAAAATAAACCCAAAAGGTTTATTTATCCACATTAAAATGTTTTTCTTTATATAACGTTTAAATACATTTAAATTTCAGAGTAAAATGCACACCATTCTACGTGGACGTGGAACTGACGTTGATAGAGCGGATGTCGGCAACTTTCTTCCCACCAAAGAGCTCCACCACAGTAAACGTTTCCACGCCTCAGAACCACGTTAGCTTCGCGCTGAACTGCCCGCAACTCAACGTGATACTTAGGTAAATATTACTAGACATATATAATAGTATGTCTCTGTTATCGGAGAATGTCTATGTAGGTACCATATCAGCACTTATTTCTGCCTCCAAAAAGTAATAATACCATTACTGATTACTAATATAAAATTAGAAATAGTTAGTTAAACCTTTACTGTGTTCCAGTTTGTACAGCGCTTTTTGTAACTAGTGAATTTAATGTCTCAAGCCGACGAGCACAATGTGGTGATAAGTGAACAACCTACTAGCGTCTATTAGGGAAAAGCGTATCGGTTCCAACGTTTGGGAGCGTTTCCGTACGGCGGCCCAAAAACATATCCATCCATAGGGACACCGCAGATGTTTAGCACGTAAGAGTTCGGCATAACTCTTCAGAGGTCCCCATAACAAATTAAAGAAAAAAAAGGGTATCGCCTACGACAGGTGATCGTTGAGTTCGTCTCGTTGTTTAGTTGTATAAATTAATATATTTATCAGACATTAGACTCTAAATAAGGAAAATGAAACTAAGTACTATTTATTTATCTATCTTATCAGGGTAAATTACCAAAATTAATAGTATAAACAGTGTTAGAAAATAAATGGAAAAAAACAATAATCGTTTATGTATCTTTTTGATATTATAGCACTAATGTTATGTCACCATTAGGTTCCCAATAGCGGACCTAAGGGCTGGTGTTAACTACGAGGCGCGCCGCGTCCGTCCCGACCACCTGCTGTTCCAGTTTCATGCGGCCGCAGCGGGCTGGCAGCGGACCGCCAGCGTGCGCGCCATGCCCACCACGCTCACACTGAAGGCCACCACCCTCCAATTATATTACTGCGTAAGTTTTTTCACAATATCATTCACAGTTTTTACGCTTTTTATTTTAAATCGAGTATTCTTTTTATAGGAAAATGAACATTTACCGCCGACTCACGTTGCTCAATCAACAATGGATATCGCCTCGTTTGAAGGTAACTTATTGAAGGGAAACAATACCACTCCACTACCTATGTGAGTACAACAAGAAAAAATATATCTAAATTTAACTTTACCAACTATAACACTGTTTTTTTTAGCTGTTTGGAAATTATATTTCTTGTCAATTCCTTCTACTGCAGCTAGCATTATGATTTCAAACAAGAGTTAAAAAGTATTTCTTTCATCTTTTTCAGGATATCATTAACATTCCAACCGCAAGAAACTAACCGATGTCCCTTTGATTCGTTGCATGACGAGCTGCACTTCGAACCTAAAGTTTCTAATCCGATGACAACCTCCATGTATATAATGAATAACTTAAAGAGCACATCGCCCAGTCCTTTTAGCGGAAAAAAGATGGCGCACCAGGGCATACCTAAAGAAGAAAACCAGCAAGGTAACTTGTTGTTTATTACTTAAATATTAAACAAATTCATATCATAAAAGACAACTAAATGGAAACAATTGCATGCAATAGGCAGAAATACCCACAAAATTATGGTTATGTACAGCACTCTCATATACTGCAAATATTTTACGAGCTTGTGCACACTACTACACTTCCTTCCTACAAAAAATACAATTCATATTAAAAGAACGTGACAACCAAGAAAGTTTAAACTGTGATTAAAATTCAATAACATGAACAGTCACACCAGTGCCTAAAACTTCATAAATGACCTTATTCTGAATTGCACGTAATATTTATGTAAACGACTATATTTTTTTCATTATCTCTATTTCAGCACACGAAGAAGATCTTGTAGTGCCCGGCACTGCAGAGGAAATGGCAGAATTCACTAATAGTTCTGTAGAGAATTCAGCCATACACCTGAATTTTAACCTGCCTATACTCAGTTTACAACTGGAGTAAGTGTCATTTTTTTTCTGTCAATACAGCAAAGAACGGTGATTAGTACGATCCCCTGGTTGTAAGCGATACTTCTACCTATAACAACGTTGTACCAGTTAGGATACTGATAACAACACTACATTGAGCTTGTCACTTAACTACTTGTCCTTACCCTGAGCGACAAAAAATAATCTCTAACCTGTTTATTACGGTTCTTTGGAGTTACACGAAAATCCCATTTCTTCTGTAAAATTTCTACCTATTTTATCTTCTTATTCTTTTATACCTTTATACTATAACTTTTCATATCATTATATACATATTTTAGATCAAAACAATTATACGAGATTATCTACAATCGCATAAATTCTGATCTGCTGCTGTGGGAGCCGCATATTGTGGATCAGTTCGAGATCAGCCCGCACATGTGCGGTAACATCTACCCCGCCTTTGGAATGTGCAAAGGCGCCGGATACGGTCAGTAAAGCTATTAATAAAGAAGTAACACTGACAACGAGCCCTTTAACAACGCTTTTCATATTTGTATTTCAATACTATTCAAGACAATAAGAAAATAAATAATCAATACTATATATGTTATCTGCCAATCCACACTTTACCAGCGCAATAAATGAATGGACTATGTCTTTATGACGTTATGACTTAATATCTTTATATAAGTGAGAGCTTACTAATTCTAACATATAAATTTTTGGTAATATAGTATTATTTGCTATAATTTTATAAATGATATGAAAAAAATTCTTGCGATTTTAATTCGCAGATTCGGACACCGATAGTACATCATCGGAAGAAGACAATCTCTATTATTCAACATACGACAACAAACTGAAGAAGGGAATCGGTAACACCAAACCTTTGCCGGAAAATAAAGACAATGAGAGTCATAACTTCTGTCTTACTCTTAAAGTCGGCAAAGGCTTGATGACAATCTTTGCACCAGTTAGAGTAAGTACACTTTTATTGTATGATGTTCAGTATTAGGCTTAAAAATTATATGTAATATTATTCATATTCCACGAAGAGACGAGACGTGGTGGACATTAACCAAGGGATCATGTTAACACATTAATTTCACTAACTGTAGCGCACTTCAAATCGAAACATAGAATTATTTTCAAAGTACTGTTTGTGACAGTAAGGAACTGCAGAAGCGCCTATGCTCTGACAACAATCTTCTTTGACCAGTTATAAAAAAAACTATATATATAAATGTAAAGGCAGGATTCAAGTACATAAAATACTAATCATGTATCAGTTTCTAGTTAACTTTAAGTTATAAACGTTGTATACATATTGTCAAATATTTACACGATAAATACTTGTGATCCCAGTACATACTTATTACATGAATTAAAAAAAGACACTTAAAACGATAAAGTAATACAAAATAACATCACAAAATAATATGAAGATTATCTCTGTGGAGCAGCAGCTGGTGGCTATCTTTTTATAATTCAGAGGTCCTAGATTGACAGTGGACCATGTATAGTGGAGTTTGGATGGTGATGGGGTTATTCGAACCTGACAGACTATATAAAACTTTTTCATATTGTAAATCTAGCTTCATATAAGCTACAATGAGCGAGAAAACTTCACCTCTTTCGTCTTTTGAATTAAAATAAAACTTTATTTTCTAAGGACACTAACAAACGCGTTGTGCCTGGTCAAATGGGGGAACTTGTGCTTGAGGCGCACAAGCTGAGCATGTGCCAAGTGAGTGGGCTCCAGGGGCGCGCTAAGACCGCACAGCTTTGTCTAAGATCTGGCAAGGTCACCTTGTATCATGAACGTAAGTCATTTAACTCAAATATAGTCTCTTACCCATCCATTATCAATAGCCTGAAATGATGTTAGATCATATTCCATATTGGGTTGGTCAATGACTCACATTGAAAGGATATTTAGTGATATCATATCTAATCTATATAAAAACCAGTCATACCTTAACTTCACGAGATCCTCTGTATGATCAAGTGACTTTGTTTCTATCTCTACTTTATTTTCACGAAACTGTAATTTAAAAAAAATATAAGTTATTCAATATTGTCCTATTTAGTATCTTGGATAATAACTAATTAAGTTACATTGTTTATAACTTTATTAATATACTTAATATGGCTTAGTTATTAAAATGTGTATAATCTCTTCTATCTACATGTATATATATAATGAAAAAGTGAATTTGTTGATGGTTATAGGCTGACTTTATAAATTTCACAGATCTTTCATCATTTTATTTCTAATTAACTTTATAAACACTTTCATTACGTATTATTTATGCGGTTGCTATAGAAGCGGTCTAATGTTATATTACCACCAGCAAAGGGGCACGGAACAGCTGGTTAACTTATATAAACCTCTTAAAATTCTATAAAACATATATTTTTAGTTAACTTTCGTTACACATATTTAATTTTTATTAATCTGTTAATACATTAACTTGTTGTTTATAACATAAAACATATTTTTTTAGCTCTCCTCACTATACCATCAGAAAAGCCACCCCTACGTCTCTACGGCACATCTCTACCACTGCACTTAAAGAGTACTATTTATCCTTCCAATAAAGGAATTATTATTAAGGACCGTCTTGAACCTAAAGACATGTTCTCCCTCGCTTTGAAGACTGAACCTGATAGTGAAACTCCAAATCTGAAAGTAAGAAATAAACCAGCTTATCACTTATTTCGTTTGTAACCACTGTCTTTATAAAGAGTACAGATAACTCACTGTTGAATAATTAACTTAACCATTTGGATTTGTTTCGGATTCTTCATACTGTCAGGAATGTCATGAAGTTTTAATCTTAATATTTTAGACTATATGCATAGCTCTGGGTATTGAGCAAGCGACTCTTCGCCATCGCGGTGACAAAGGCATCGCTTGGCTGAGCCAATTAATGGATGTTCTGGACGTGTTGGACTACCCGGTTCCGGGATACACGCCATCAACTGTACTGTCAGAGCTCCATGTCCACGTGTGGGATTGTGCGATTGACTACAGGTAATAATTACAAAAAACATTATTTAAGCATCAAACTACCTGCATTTGCATTTACGCTATCAGTACAGTTACCATAAATCAAACTTTGTTTTCTTTTTATGATCCATCTTAGATTCATTTATTTAACTTTTGTGATAAAAAAGTTTGTTAACAAAAGTTAATTACAAAAATATAAAAACACATTCTTTGTACTTTGTCTATAATTAATTGTAAGCGCGTCTCAAGAAAGTTTAACTTACTACTTGAACGAAAAAATCAAGACTATCAACCACTCTAGCTAAAAGCGAGTTATTGAAGGTCACATGTCCACGATAGCTGGTATTATTGGAAGAAATCTGTTTCTTCCTTATATTTTCATTCAATGGAAATGCAATGTTGCATTACAAAATGAGCTGTCACAACTTAGATAATAATAAAGCAAATGCCTTATTTCTATCTATACATTAATACAAACTCCTTTGTTTTGATAAATACAGACCTCTCTACTTGCCAATACGGACAGTCCTCACGCTCGGTAGCTTCAGCGTCTCTAGCAACATAATACCGGAAACCAACACGTCTTACTTGAGATTCCTGGCACAGGAGTGCACTTTGTTTCTGTCGCATTTAATTGGTGCTAAGTCCAACGCGCCGGTGCCCCTCGACGACGATAAACATCCCGATGTTCAGAGAGACTACGTTTGCGTTGTTGACGTCGGCCTGTTTGAACTATCCCTCAGGACGGAGGACAAATCCGCTGGTGTGAGTATAAATCACTTTTAAAATAATATCTAATTTGGTTTTTTTTTGTTAATTTCCAAGATTATACTTTTTAAAATCTATATTTGATATTCCTTTACCAAATTAAATGACAGTAAACCGTATCACTAATATATTGACATCCGGAATACAGAATTGCTTTTATGGCAGATTTACAATATCAGCGTAGCAGTCGCCTAGGAGGGTTTGAAAAAACCCTACAACGTGTGAAGCCGAAATCGAACCAGAGACATACCGTTTTACAAATGAAATGGTTTACTATACCACCACGGAGGCAGTTAATTAAACTTTTAGTAATGCCCACAGCTTAATCAACTCTGTTCGTTTTTGCCAAGAGACATACCATAAAAGCTGCTTATTCGCGCTTCCTTCTATCGCGTTTACACTATTCGCGGATTTAAAAAAATACTACCCTATTCCTATATTCGCGGGTCTAATAAGTACATAGATAACAATAAAAGGATTCCAATAGGTATCCAACCCAATATCCTTTGTCAATGTTGTAAAATGCACTAATAAAAAAGTATATTCCGTATTAACGGTTCCTGTATTCGCGGCATAGTTATGGAACCTATGTGCCGCGAATAATAAGCTTTTACTGTATAAAAAATAAACTTAAAGAGAATAATTCGATCTGTGCTTGAGGTATTGCACGAATTATTTTAACACATGGTTAACAATTGGTTTCTTAGTGTCTTTTATTTGTATTGAATAAGAATAAGATATTATTAACAATTAATCTGTTACATATCAGGGTGAATAATGTATGAAGTTTTTTTATTTAAAATTGCGAATACCTATAGTGCAGTTTCGATTAATTAAATTATGATATTTTCCAGTCGGGCGAGCAGCCGCAAGTGGAGCTGACTGCGAGCAACAATCAAGTGAGCGTTCACACGTGCTGGGACTCCGCGTCCGCTCTGTGCCGGCTGTTAACATACGCCGCGGCCGACGGGGACTCGCAACCACCCGCACAGCGGTCACCACGCCACAGCCTTTGCTCCGAGCCGCCACTCGAACAGCTAGTCGGTGAGTGGATTTTGAAAGCTTAAAAGTAAAAGCACTAACAGAAATGATAAAGAATAATCGATTGGCATCGCATGGGGGGAGGTACGTAATGTGGGCGAAGGAAATCATGTTACTAGAACAATGATAGTTATGCGGATAGGCAGAAGAGTAAAGAAAGGCTAAAGTAGAAGATGGGTGTATGAAAGAAGCAAAGCATGTAAAAAGAGTTAATTTTCGAGTTATCGGTTCATCATCATTTGTCAGACGTCCACTGCTGGACATATGCCTCCCCCAAAGATTAGATCGATCGATTCTGCGCTGCCCGCATCCAGCTGTTTCCCGCAACCTTCACCAGAACGTCGGACCACCTGTTGGGGAGCCTGCCAACACTACGTCTACGAGTTGACGGTTAACAAAAATAATAGGATCAAAAAATATGTTATGACGATCTCACCTAAATAGAAAACAAAACCGGGAGGTGATAATAATGAGGGTGTAAGAGGTACCGCACAATAACTCACAGGACCCAAGCCAACCTCATCTAGTGTTGCCGGTTAATCAAACGAGGCTCCGGCTCCCTCGAATCCGTGTGGAAATTGAAAATGAGAGGTCTCATTAATACTTTTATAACCTCGCAGCTCCCAATGAATAATCCAAATTTTTAACAGGACATTAAAGAATTTCAATTTTTTTCAATCGTTTTTTTTTGTCAGCATTGTTTTATATTTTTAAATATTATCACGTTACTAAAAACTATTAAGTGAAATAGTTTCTAACAATAAAAAAATATATTTATGCGTAAATACTACCGTCCCCATGTCCCGTCGACCGTGAGCGGTTAAAACTGACCGTTGGGTATTAATCGTAACTATATTTACGTTGTATATGGACTAATATTATTTTTTTTGTTTATGTTTGTAATGTTTTTATAACAAAATTGTCAATTTTTTAAACACAGTTACAGTAATGTTAAAAATATAAGAAAATTTTGTGATAACTTAATGGGCAAAGCGGTACGCTCGGGTTCTCTCAAAGACGGGTAGTTTCGTACTTCACTGAGGTTGAGTTGAGTTTCTAGTGAAGGAAAACATCATGAGTAAATCGACATGTACCGTAAATAACTTTCGCTTTCGTGAACATGTAAGAACCACCAACATGTACTTGGTCAGAATGGTGTATAAATAGCCATGACTTTCCTTCTAGGAAAAGGCCCTGACTCGAAGTAGTCGAAACCAATAAGATGTCTGTTAATTTTATTATAGTAACTTTTTTATTATAACACCATTTTCATGATATAGGTCTAGACGATCGACCTATAGAAGAAATAAGGGAGCTCTCTCCGAGTGAAATACAACAAGTCAATGATCTAATGGCTGAAGCAATGAAGGAGAGTCCAAATAATACACGTAAGTCTTGACTTTATAATATTTGAAGTAATATCTGGTTGGTACGCTCTTCAGTAAATAGCTTTTAAAATACAATTAGATGGTAAAAGGTTGCACGTCGCATTTATGGTTTAACCTTACTACGGCGGAGTCCTTTGGTTAAAAACACTGAAGTGCAAAATCCCAATTAAAAGCCTTTTATTAGTGGCTTTGGATTTCGATAAGTCTACATTTTGGCTGGTGGCATATTTTCGAAATCGCTTGACTAGCATCTACCGTCATATTGTAAATCTGCTTCCATAACAATATTACATTGTTTGACTTGACACCTCAAAACCAGATATTCTGACCTTGCATACTTACATCTACGGCCTGATTGTCAATTATTAATATTATACACGGAAACTATTTGAAATATTTAAATTGGAATACAACTATCTAATTATATTTTTTTAATATTACAGTTGGTGAAGAAGAACTAAATGCTTCTATGGAGAAGGAGGGAGTGGAAATATTCTTCTTTCCCGATGAGTCTAATATGAATGCAAGACAAGCTTCTACGGAGGCTATAGACGTCGATATAGAACAGAAATCTCTGGAAGAAGACGCACAATCTTTACCATCTGAAGAAGTCGCAGATTCCACACCAACATTATTACAATCGACTAAAGACATCACTGATCCACCGACCACACCTAAGAGTACACCGAAAAAGCCGAAAAGAAAAAAGGTAAATGTATATATAATCAGCATTTTACAAATTAATATGCCGTCTTACAGTTCAGACAACATTGTGTATATATATGGAATGGGACGTGATGTAAAGAAATTACTGGAGTAATGAAACAGTTACCACCACACTATCCTGCTACCATTACAATTAGCAGTAATTAACACTACTTGGCATGTTTTAGCTCCACTTATTATCGGTGACTAAAAACCATTGCTTCGCCTCTAATAAATAAAAGTAGCACTGAGCTATGATCTTTTGCAGCATCACAGTGGAAACCCTTACTTTTATATTTATCTCATTTTTGTCGATGCATCCGATGCTGCGTTCCCTTGAATCTGCATCTTTATATTTATAATAAAAATCATTTTTATATGTGATCCCATAGATGAATTCCGGTGGCGACGGTAGCAACACAGACGACGAATATTGCATAGTAGACAACAGCAGCTGCGGGCATGATAGCGAAATGGACGAGCCAATCGTCAGGTGGTTGGTACCGGGGCCGGTTTACATGATAGACAACCATTTCACAGTGCCCGCTGCCAGAACAGATGTACTAGCGGCACCCAAAAGTTTCCCTGTGCCCGTGTTAAGGTAAACCTAACATCAGTCGTTTTTCAATCAGTCTTGACAAACTTGTCGTGGTCATGAAATAATCGTTGCCGTTCCATTACGTGTACCTTTTTCCTGACTGCTACTTTTAGAAATCAGTTTTTTTTAAAAAAATTATATTGATAATTACCGTTATGGAGGCATATTTATAAAATATGTGAGGTAACTACCCAGTTGAATTCGAAAAATCCTTTCATCAGCGCAACTTGATGACAAATTACGACAGAATGTAACTCGCTACCTCCGACTAAGAAAGAATGTGCTTAGCCACTGCATCACGAAGGGAGTTACAAGCTCCTACAAAAATGACCAAACAATTATTACATTGTATTATATATATATATAAAATCAACTAGTGCCACAAATTGTTCTTGTCATAATATCATTTTACTGTCACTTCAATTTAAAATATGAAGAAAAGTTTTAGCTTATTATTATGCTAGTAATTCCAACTTAATAGTAATTCATAATGATTAAATAATAATGGACGTTGAAATATTTTCAGGTATACACTACGTGAGATGAGTCTAACATGGAACATGTACGGCGGTTACGACTTCAGTTCTGCCGTTGAAACGAATGCTGCTAAGAAAACCGTAACCATTGAAGGCGATAACCGAAAACAGGGCTCGCCTGTTATCTCCAAGTATGTTGAAACAGATTAAACAAGCATACAAAAAAAACTATCTCAATTTTATTAAGGTCATGTATTCTTCAAAATATATGAATGAATATAGATTAATAAAAAAACGGTACGAAAGCATGGAAGTATATACGATAAATGAAATGTTTTGTGTTAGAGGAAGGAATTTAAAATAAAAGAGAGATTTTAAAAGAAAAATTGGTGGAGTTGAGCCTGAATTTTCATTTTAGTATAAAGAGTGGTGGTGGTGGAGGTGGTACATCAAATTTTGTTAACTTAAGGTTTAAAAGAAACCTTTTAACTCCTCTTAAAGATCATGCCCGGTAACCCCAAAAATTTCTTGATTGCCGTAAAGGATGTGAAAATTAATTATGACTCAATTATACAGGATACATTGTGATACTTGAATAGAATAACTTTTTCACTGGTGTCAAGTCTTTATTATCATAGACTAAATAGGTACACCACCAGAGCGCACGTTTCTTCCGCTCAATAGAAGCTTTACTAGCTTACGTAATTACTACGTATACGAGTTTCAAAACCTTGTTTCTCTAGGTGGTGAGTGCAATGTAGTAGAGTATTTATCTACTTTACCAGCGCTACTTTGTCATAGGTCAGCCTATCACTGACACACAAGATGTTCATCGGAGGCATTTCATTTTATTTCTTATCCATGTACAGAAGAAGCAAAGACTATGAACCGTACGACAGCGGACACGGCTTGGCAGAGACGTACCGGCACGGCGTCAGCTGGGCCGCCGGCATGGAGCGCGTGCGCGCCGCGCAGCCCCCGCCGCAGCGTGACCTGCGCATGCGTGGCGGCCGCCACCGCGACCACAACACGTGCGTCAAGCTGCGCCTTGCTAAGGTCATTATCCCGAATCATCATAATACTCTCGACTAACATTTAATATTATGTCATAAAAAATTTCACCTGGCGATAATTTTAAATAATTGTCTTCGCAACAAAATATTTATTTGCTATTTACTATTGAAATTGCACGAATTGAATCTGAAGATAGCGTTATTCAATAATATGGCCCTAGCTTAAGTAAAAAAGATGATGGACTTAAACTAAGGGCATAGGAGGAAGAATTTTGTTTATTTTATAGACGGTGTCCATATATAAAATAAATAAAACTAATTGGGAAGCCCATTCATGATAATTTTATTTTACAGGTGAAATTTGTCCACGAAGTTTACCCAGCGGGCGCGACACAAGCTTCCCGGCAGACCCTTGCCATCTCAAAAGTGGAGGTGCTGGACCGGCTGGTATGTAGTGACATCAACAAGCTGCTAAGCCAGTACAAGCTCAAGGATGAGCCGGAGAGAAAGAATGCACATATGGTAAAATTATTTATACCTTATAGTTTGTTTTAAAAATCTTTTACACGTAAAGGAGTAACAGGAATGTTCTTAATCTATAAACATTTCCTCCTGTAAAGACTCATCACAATATCTCTGAAACCATAAGACTTAGTCTTGAAATTTGGTAGCAACATTGGTTTTACCGAGTATAGGTCAGATAAGAACAGATGTTACGACATTCCTTCTACAGTTGCGGCTTGTTATGGCCAGTAAAACTTGCGGGGAACAGATAGTAATAAATATATCAATGGGCATATACAAGTGCAAAGAAGATCAGCTGATGCTAAATAATATATCATTACCAATCAGTTGACAATGACGTTCCACTTATGATAAGGAAATAAATGCATACTCGTAACAATGTGGTGCTAGCTAGGATGATATACACTGAAATACATTGTATTCGTTTTCTTGAAACACAGGATGTTAAGTCTCGGTATATCAATAATTTCTCTAGCACCAACGCCCTTAGGTCTAGAACCCAGTAATGTTTAATCATTACTATTTGGCGGCAGAAATAAGCGTTGCGATGGTCCTTATCTAGATGATCTCTGGCAACGGAGACTTATTACCATACAGATATATATATATATATATATATCACGCCTAGTTTCCTGTGGGATAAGCAGAGACTACCTCTCTTCACTTGCTACAATCCTGGCACACCTCGCTCGCTTCCTCCACTTTTATGAGCGTCTTCATGCGTGCTCGTCGGTTGCGAGTACTCTTGACCCGGCCTCTCTTTAGGACATCTTCGATTTGATCGGAATATGTCCGCTCAGTACAACCTGCACCGATTTACCTTCTTACCTTGTATACCTTTTTCGTTAATCTTCTTTCATCCATTCTTTCAACATGGTCGAACCATCTAAGTATCCCTTTCTCTGTCTTTGCCACTACATCTTTTACCACGCTGCACCGCGCAAGTAAAATATATATAGAAAAGGTAAGAGACAATAAACGGAAACTCTTATTAAACAAAGTTTTAGCGCTGCTCCCCAAAATTTCCTTCATCAACTTGAGACGTAAGACGATATGTTTCGTTATTTTAACAGTTGGTGGTGAAAGCGGTACATCTACGTCCGGACCCGGCGGTTAGCGCTCAAGAGTGCTGTCTTAAAGTGTCTCTGCTGCCGCTGCGTTTCAATCTGGATCAAGATACTCTTGCCTTCCTAGTCGGTTTTTTCTCAAAACTTGGCTCTGACGAAGCTAGTGGTTAGTAACATTAGTAGTGAATTATGATCATTAGTCATATTATAATAACATTAAATTTTACATTGTTTTCTTTTTCGGAAGAAATCATGCTTGGCATACAGTTAACATCCAAAACATCCAAATAATATAAACTTCTAGACGAGGACACAAAAAGTGTGAGCGGTCTGTCAACGGACTCGGGCGGGTCTCGCCAAACCACGCCCACCCACCGACCACCGGTCATGAGCATCGCCAGCCATTTGCGCGACCCACCACCTACGCCCACCTCCATCGGAGATGCAGACTCTTTGTCGCTAAACGAAACAGGTCAATATAATTTTAGACATTTTCTTACTGATAAATATAATTAGTTTTATGATTAACCATATTAACTTTATTTGAATCATCAATCTTTAATCGCCATCGCCTTCATATTGAGGGTAGGCCTGTGCGCCAACAGTGGAGACGTAAATTGTCTGTTAAAAAAAAAATTAATTCCGTGAACAATACGTTCTATTGATAAATCCAAAAATTGATTATAAAAATATATAAAAATAACGTATGTTAATGTATAAAAGAATAATTAATATTTACTGCACCAACCCGCACTTAGCTAGCGTTATCTATGACACTGTCCAGAGATGAGTTCCATTACAGGAACATTGAGAGACGACTGTTTATAATAATATTTGTCTGATATTGTTTAAATTTAGTGATGCGTGATGATGAACCGCTCATGGAGACATACGAAGCTGAACGTCTGGTGTCAGAGAATCTCATTCAGTTGGAGGAGGACTTCCAGAAACTCGGCCTCAATCAGGAGAAACCAACTACAAAGCTGCCAGTTGAGACCGAGACGGTCAACGACTCGCCCATATATTTTAGGTATTTATTCATATCATGATCATAAATCATATATTAATTTCTATTTTGTGGTCAATGTTACAGTTTTATTGGTTTTATAGACGCGTAGTATTCTCGCCCGAAGTACCCATCCGTCTTGATTACGTGGGCAAGCGCGTGGACCTGTCGGCCGGGCCCGTGGCCGGTCTGCTCATGGGACTCGGCCAACTCAACTGCTCTGAGCTGACTCTTAAGAGGCTTGACCACAGGTTAGATGGCATTTATTTAATTAATTAATATTGTATGAACTCTAAATCGAAAAAAACGAATGGTTTCTCATGACATGACATTTACTGGTGGTAAGTGTTCTCTGGTTTCAAGTTAAATTACAGGAGTTACGGGACATATCATCTCATGTCGCCTAACTCATCATCATCGCCAGGAGATAGACACCCATTGTTGAACATAGGCCTTCCCCAAATTCCCACAAGATCGGAGAGTGACTATGGGGGGGGGGACTTGGCCCATTTCCCACCACGTTGGCCCAATGCGGGTTGGTGGAAGCCAGAGCCTCGTTTGTTAATTAGCAGGGTGCACCACGATCAGGTGGATTGGCTTGTACCCCGTGCGTTGTACGGGATCCCTTCCACCCCTTGTCTGTTGCCTAATTAATACCTCTTTATTACAGACACAACATCCTTTTGTCTTGACGCTTCAACGCATAAAAAATGTGAACCACTTAAAGATTAATTAGGGACGTGTTTGTTTACATGAGTACTAAGGTTATATCCCTGCTTAGTTTGGAAGTTCAAATGGTCGAAAGCTCAAAGGTTATGGGAAACATTGAAAGAAAACTGATATATACCAAGAACAACAATTTTCTTGGACACGTGACATTCATCAACACTCATTTTGTTGGCAGGGTAGATAAATCTCTCCTTGTGAGAGAAGACCTCTCCAAGCTCTAATAATAGAAACATTTAAGAGGGCTATTTATTTATTTATATTACAAGGAATAATATTATATTTACTGCCTTTTAAAATTTCGTAACAGGTAAAATGGTCTAAATGTTGCTGAACACCTTTTACAGATTAGGTTTATTGGGTCTTGAAAAACTGGTCCAATGGGCTTTGCACGAATGGTTGTCAGACATCAAACGCCATCAACTGCCCGGGCTGCTCAGTGGCATTGGTCCAATGCACTCACTTCTCCAACTCAGTAAGTACATCGATAATATTAGCATCTCCCTTTTTTTATTATGTCGCTCACTTTTCCCGATTGTAGACAGTTTTTAGGTACGGCAGTAACCTAACAATCCCTATTAACATCAGACCGACTTCTTACAGGACATTTTTTTGGTGGATCATATTACCTTTTGTAACATGTACATGAAAGATCCTATCGTTATTATCAGCCTATAGATGTCCGCTACTGGACCTAGGCTTCTACCGAAGATCTCTACTTCGACATATATCATAAAAGTAATAAGCTTCTCTAATTATGTTTCCGTACATTTTCTTTTATTTTATGTTATCCTCATTTTTAAGGCATTTTTGATGATTGTGATCGAAATTCACTATTGATGTCCCGCAATCTTACTATGGCTGTAGCCATCGTTACCAACAAGAACTATAATGGTGTGCCAACATGAAAGACCTGTAGTGTGACATATTTTGCAAGAGCTCGCTATTAGCCGCCGTGGTTCATGGTTCGATTCCGAGGCCATAGGTGGGTGATTTAGCTGGTAATGCAGTTTTCAGAACCTGCCTCGCTAAATACCGCCCTAATGATGTATATCTGCAGCTTTGGTGTTTTCTAACCTATAACATACACCTGCATTCTGGGCGAAGACGATTCACAATCGTCCATCACTAAACATCATTTGAAAATATTAGCCCATGGTCGTTAAAAATATATTATTCGCAGTAACTGGCATACGCGACTTGGTGTGGCTGCCGGTGGAGCAGTGGCGCCGCGACGGGCGGCTCGTGCACGGACTGCGCCGTGGCGCTGCCTCCTTCACCGCACGCACCGCGGTTGCAGCGCTCGATATCACCACGCGCCTACTGCACCTTATACAGGTACATATGTTGATAGGGTCAGCTTAACCCATTTTCCAAAACTACCAAAACAACCTGATAAAATACTAATTAAATATTTCTATTCAATTTGGTGTTTATCTCATTTATTTTATATATTTGGTGAGTTTGGTATTATAAAGACCCATTGAGAGTATTTAAATGTTTTTAGAAATTTTTGCTATATTATCTATAAAATTTTTGTAATTACCATTTCCCTGATAGGCGACGGCGGAAACGGCGCTGGACATGCTGACCCCGGCGCCGGCACTCGCGCTGCCTGCGGCCGCGTCTCGTCGCGAGCGCAGGCGCAGGCGTGACTCCGCCCGCCACCCCGCCGACATAAGAGAAGGCGTGACCAGCGCTTACAACACTGTGCGAGAGGTTGGTTGGTACATGTGAAATCTTCTGGAGAAAAGTACTAAGAAATGAAAATCGTAAAACATAACTCTTATTATTTACGTTTGTATTTATGTCATCGGGATAGTCCGATATTAATTTGATGCAATGAATCCAAAATATTTCTATAATTTTATCACTTGGATTACCAGGGATTCGCGGAGACAGCCGCGTCGATGTCGCTAGCGGCGCGCTCGTCCCGTGTTGGTGTGCTGCGGCAGCTGCCCGGCGCCGCGGTGGCGCCGCTCGCGCTCGCAGCCGCCGGCGCTGCGGACGTGCTCGGCGGGGTGCGCGCCGCCCTTGCGCCCCACACGCACCGGGACCACGCGGACAAGTGGCGGCATACAGGTACAGACCATAATACATGGTTTTTCTTTTCGAAATGCGCGCCACCAAAGACCGATCAATATGGAGATATTCAAGTCGATATCCAGCAGTTTACCTTCATTATGATAATAATGATTTTTAATACTGAGAATCAAAACAATCATCTTGTCCAAAATGTCATACCAACTCCTTTTAACTCCTCTACAAATATATGGTACTACTCATACTTATGACTTAGGTGATGGGTCCACATAATATTTTACTTAAGCTTTTTACGGCAACCGTAGTGGGATTGGTTAAAAGTTTAATTTTTGATAGGGTTTATTTAAACCACCTGACTGGCTACCTCCTTTATAAATTCGTCGCCATTATAGCAACGCCGTGTTCCGGCTGACAACAAGCCAGAACTAAGCGACCACGCTTCACTATCCACGGCCTCACTGTCAGTTACCACCATGTGAAATTAAGGTTGTGTTATCTAATTGCAGATAAAAAGCAACTATGTGTGCACGCACATAAATTATTTCAATTCTCTCTCTCTCTCTCTCCTCAGCTATTATCCCATTTGGTGGTGAAGTCAGCTTTCCTTATTTTTCCTCGCCACATAAATTATTTCAAATCAAATAATTATATTGTTACAGATTCAGCAATGGAATAAATAAGAAACACTCTTGTACTCGATCTCGCTGGTAGTAAGAAATAGGTTAAGTATTTCACAAACAAAGACAGACTCATCGTCTACAGATAACATGAGCGATATGATATTTTGTAATTTTCCTAAAAAAAAAATAGAAAGGAATGGGGGATCGAAATAGTTATAATGCGTTTAATAAAACTAAATATAATCTTGATCCGATGTGTCAATCTCTTTTTTAATCATTACTGACGTGCTCACTCTCCCCACCGAAAGTGAACATGTATGGGCCAATTTTCCAAATGCTTTTGCCCTGGTCCTTTGTCACCATAGGGCCTGTAAGCAGTAATACATTAAATTTAGTTTCATTAAATGTATAATATTTGCGTAATTAATAAGAAATCATTAATTTTAATGCATCTGTAATATTTTCTTTATGATCGTATGTTTAAAATCCCTCCATCCTCTCATTTTTTAAAGAATTAGTATTTTTTTATTTTATCAATTTAATTACTGTTTCAATATTTTTATTCCTTTAATATTAAAGTATTAAAAAACTTAAGATTTTATCGTCACAATATTAATTTAGATATTACATTCAAGTCTTAAGTAGAATGAGGCTGAATTCCACATATTCATATCAATGAAGTCTGTTGTTCACCAGACGAAGATTTTTCTATTTTATATATTGATTACAATTATATCGATATTGTATTAATATCGATACAACACTATATTTAGTAAAAAAACGTATTTTAAGTTTTTATGACATTGTCGAACACAGACACGAGTATCAACATGTTGATGATTAAGAATTTTTAACCTTTAGTCATGCCAAAAAAATATTAAAAGACATATTTTTTTATATAATGTTGCCACATACATTTCGAAATTATTAATATTATATCTGTATACAATTACTAAAACGTATTATTCAAAAATACTTCAATTCGGAGGCAATGTCTCGTATTCAAATTTGCCTTTGCTTTAACTGCCTCCGTGATGCTAAAACTAACAGCTTGCCAAATGAGAAGGTCCCCAGTTCGATCCCAGGTCACATGTCGAGGTGGTTGTTGGTAGAGTTTTTACGATCGCCCTTAGTCTTCTATTGTAGGTCAGCCGCCATATACATATAAGTATTTGTAGTTTAAAAAAATTTATTGCAGCAAAATTTTATTTTGATATTAACGTAAACATTTTAACGTCCGTTTGCACCGGTCGTTTTTTATTTGGCTAAAATAAAATTAACAATTTGTATCACGCAAGGTCATGACCAGCAGTGGACCTCTGTCGGCTGATTATGACCGCGGAGTGAGGTTTAGTCATTAGTCATGTTCACTCACCATCGCCAAGTGTGAGCGGTATATTTTATTACTTAGCTTATCGTATGAACACAATGGTGCTTGAATAAAATCATTTTAGCATTTTAGAGCATTTAACTGCTTAAAGCTGATATGTATAGATGTAAATATTCTTTTTTTATTAATCAATGTACAATTGGATATGGGGTGCCATGACAAGCGTGAAAGTGTTGCTACAAAAAAAAACTGTGGTATTTAGATTTTTTTTTTTTAATTGTAGCCTTCAACAATATGAAGCATGTGATCATATTTAGGTAATTCTCGTGTCTATGGACATTTAATTTTTATGAGTGATATTCTTATTAGAATTTTAATTGTATTTAGGATACGGATCAACAAATTTGACAATTGCATCGCAATAAACAATTTTACTCCAATCAAATTTATAACAATAAATGATTTTGAAATTTACAATGTTTAATTTTTCACCTTTTTTGCATACAGCGCTGGTTTAACAGACAATGCGATTTTAAAGGAGGGGGGGGTCATTTTTTATTTACAATGAGGCTAATATTTGACCTCAACATTACATGGAGTTCAGTGGCAAAGAAACCGAAAGTTAGAGCATCTCTGGTTCTCATGTATTACAAGTCTGAACACACTGTTGGTAGGTCTCTGTTGCTGGAAACCGTCTAGGTAGAGGCCACCACAGCACCTATTTCTACCGCTAAGCATTATTGTGCTAACATTACTGTGTACCAGTTTGAAGGGCGTTGTCGCTAGTGTTAATTACACTGGGGTACCGTGACTCAACATCTTGTCTCAGGCAACGACCTCAATGTAGTCCCAGTATATATCATCCTAACCAAGGCCACGTTGCCATGGGCAGGCGTATATATAGCCTACTTATTGTAGAGCTAGGTGAAAGTCCATCTGGTCGCATCGCTTAATAAAAAAAAAAACAGCAACATATGCAAAATATGTGATTGAATAGATTTGCCAGGCTAATTTGAGAAAACTCCACTAAAAGCGGACTATGTTTTGAATCCAATAATCTCCAGGTTACAAGAAAAACAGCCCTGGTGCACCTTCTAGGTATCCATGACAGATTTATTTAAAGGCAGTCTTGGAAGAAATAGAAGTCCTGTTCTAATTCATTATGCATAAGTTCTGTTTGCTTTCAATGTTAGCTGTCATTGAAGGTAAGAAAAAGGCAATGTAATATTATACAATTTCTATATTAAATCTAAAGAACTTAAACACACCATTTATTTTTCTTTCTCAACATTCTCCTCAGGATACTTGTCATTCAGAAAACTTTTTATTTTGCCATATTCAATTTTGAGATTTTGTCGAATTTTCTCATGATTTCTGTATCTCTCAAATTTCTTCAGGTAAATATCATAATGTGGCATAGTCTCGTAAAACCTGGGGAACTTTTTCCTTTTTAGAATGACTTTGTCGTTCATAACATATTGTATGAAATCCAAGGTTTCATCTTTAGATATTTCTTCTTTAGTCCTTACTACGCTGGGACTGGCTACTACAGTTGGATAGTATTCATTTTCAGCTCTATACTCTACGAGATGGAGTTTTTTCTCTTCTGCCAACTGTTGGTGAGTTCTCTGAAATTTTAAAATTCAATGTAAAAAATTCTAATGCTGTAAAATCCAGTAAACAGTGCTAAATGCTATTATGGGGAAATAGAAAAAACTTTCAACATATTTTAATTATGTCTGTAACTAATACTAGACAAGATATTATCTAGTGCTTTAATAAATGGACTTCATTTACTGTTGGTCTTTCTATTTTGCAATAATATCTAGATAGATACCATGATAGCACCTATGGCTGCTGCCAATAGTATTGTAAAAATTGTGTTGTAAGTTACAAATGGGTGAGAAAGCTAGAGATCAATTTATGTCTCAAGGAGAGAAGTGTTAAGTGATACAGTATCACAATATAACAGATAAATGTCCTACACATCCCATTGCTTTGTTGAATTGAGTAAATATGTATCTATCAAAAGTAATACATGACTCTCTCAAAGAAACACATCAATATAAAATTTATGATAATGAGCAACGTCATATACCTTCGCCCAGCCCCAGATGAACATATTTCCTAATGCTTGTGGTCTATAGTTTTTTATTTAATAAAATTTTAACAGTTAGAAAATATTCTAGCTTATAATTAAGTTTTCCTACTGTACCTGTTGAAGAAGTCCAATGAAAAAAGCTTTAACAAGGTGCTGCAAATTATTAGATCCTTCTAATTTTGCACGAATATCTTTTATACCAATCGCTTGACAAATTTCCTTAATAGCTTGATGGCAACTTAACCCATAGCCTTCATTCTTCTTCTGTACGAAAATCTTAGTTTTTCCAAAAGCAGTGTAGAAATCATGATAAACTGAAAATAATAAAGAACAACATTGTTTCAACAAACTATGAACTATCGACTTATACAAGGCATTAAAATTTTATTAATAAATAGTACTTATGAATTTTACCTCTAAACATACTGAAGATAAAGTTAAAAAGAAATATGTAAAAAATAAAAGATTGAAGATGCAAAATAAAAGATAGATTATATAAAGTATGTTGTCATTAATTTTATAACTAACTTGTGTGCCCATTGTAAATATCAAAATGCATTAATTTCTTGCCGGCTCTATTTTTGGCTTTCCTTAATGCAGCTGCTGCTTCTTTAGCTTTGCCGATGCCAAAGCCAGCAAGCCCCTGACCATTACCTGTTACAACCTGTAATACAGAAGACAATAGGAATAAATGTTATATTTTTATAATAAATAAAATTTAACAGGTTAAGGCAAAAAGAATTCTTTCAACTTACCATTGCCTGGAAGTTCCTTGTTCTGCCCAATGTGCCTTTCATTATAAGTAATGATCTAAGTTGTAATACCTTTGTATCAAACCCAATAAACTCCTCTATAAAATAATAATATTAAATTATTAAATATTATGTACTTTGTTTTTGTTATACCACATCTGATTTTTTGGAGCAAGTGTAATTATTAATAAATCTTAATCATAAAAATTATTTTAAAATATCACTTAAATTAAAGGCAATGTTAACACTTATTTAATTTTATTTATCAGACTAATTCTGAAAAATAAGCTTTTAGTTTATAACTGGAAGATTAACTTTTTTTACTGAAAACAAATATTACCATCAGCAACTGGATCAGGGGGACCAATGCTTCGTCCAGGCATTTTAGGTCCCGACCAACCTCTTTCAATAGGACTAACCTTCAACCTTCGAAATTTGGTCATTGAATCTCGTAACTTTATCAGTTTCTCCATTCTACAGAAATTTAATGACATTGCAATTATAAAGGAAGTACATAAAACTTATTTAATTTTATTTTTTAACATTCACCTTTCAGGATCATCAGGAAGGCGTTGTTGTTTTAATAGTTCTCTACCTCTAATGACAGGTGCAGATAATCCTGGCCATAGCATATTAAGTTTTCCTACTCCAATCACTTGTCCTCTGTTCAAATCACGTATCCTAATGCGTCCAGCTCCTCTACCACGGCCTTTTTTCGCTCCCGCATTACTTACAGATGTTACAGATTTCCACAACTTTTCAGCAGGTACTACAATATTTATACACATATATTAGGCATATCCAATAAGCAGTGACAACAGATTTATATTGTCTACTTACACTTATTGAAGAAATTTACACAAGTTGTCGATGATGTACTGAAATTTGTAAGGTTATGAACAATATTATTTTGATAAACAGAAGCCCGATTGAAAACAACATTTAACGGCTTTTTAACTAAATGTCCAAGGGAAAATAATTTAAGGGCCATGTTTTAAGCAGAGAGGAATCTCTGCTTTTTATCAGGCACTATCGTGATGGTATACAATGACCATTAACAGAGCTGTGATTAATTGACGTCAACTACCTAATATGTCAAAATCGCGTATATAAACACATCGATGAATTATTCATATAAAATTCCTTTTTATATAAAATACTACTACATATAAATTTTTGTATATGAATCAGCATTATTCTAAAATAAAATGTTATTCTTGTTAACTAATTAAAAACGCAATTTTTTTTTCTGAACGTATTGACAGCATCTTGACAAAATGACATACAATTTACGTGGCTGACAGCTTGATACCAAACCATGTATTGTAGTTTCGTATGATACATTTAATTTATTAATACGGTAATTTATTCCGAAAATTTTAAAATTACACATATTAATCAACTATAATGGGTCTCTGCAAATGCCCGAAAAGAAGAGTTACCAATCAGTTTTGTTTTGAACACAGAGTCAATGTTTGTGAAAACTGTATGGTAACAAACCATCCAAAGGTAAAAATTAATAACTAATTTAATCAGTGAAAGTATGTGTTCATTTATTAATCGGAATTTTTTCCTCTGCAGTGCATAATACAATCATATCTTCAATGGCTACAAGATAGTGATTACAATCCCATTTGTGAGATTTGCACAAAAAGTTTGTCTGAAGGAGAATGTATTCGCCTTACATGCTATCGTAAGTATAATTATTTAGTTGTAATAAAGATTTTATCACTTTTGTTAATTTATTAGAATTTTTTGTTTTAAAAATACAACCAATAATAAGAAGTTAAACATACCCCTACACAATGAAATATACTCACTCTATATGAAACACTTGTTTTTCAATTGTGTTTAGCTGTCAAATATGGTTATCAAGTTTCTGCTTCATAACATAGTTAGTGAACAAAAAGAATAATGTATTTCCTGTCTTAATATTACAACCACTGTTATTTATTTCAGATGTTTTTCATTGGGAATGTGCAGAGTCTCGCTATAGAGCACTGCCACGAACTACAGCACCAGCAGGCTATCAATGTCCCTCCTGCGCTACTCCTGTTTTTCCACCCCCTAATTTAGTTTCCCCTGTTGCTGATGTTTTACGTGAAAAACTGGCTGGAGTGAATTGGGCTAGAGCTGGTCTTGGATTACCATTGGTAAAAATTTATTAATTAAAATTTATGTTACTTTAAAAAAACTTTCATTGCCAAATCAAACAATATAAATACCTGTAAATTAATATTTCAGCTTTCAGATGATCAAGATATGAAAGGTGCTGCAAGTAGAAGAAGTCAATCTCCAATAGATAAATTTCAGTATTCTAACCACATAATGGACAGCCAACGTGGGACACCGGTTGGAGCGAGTGATGATGAATCTACAAACCGTTCTGCAACAAGTACACCACATTCCATAGTTCAGATTCCTGAGGAACCTGTCAATATATATGATGGTACATCCAAAAGGAATGACAGCTTACAAAGTATGTATTGCAAACAAATATATGCAGATAAACCAATTGCTGTTTTAGCAACAAGTTTTCATTATTGCTAACTTGATCTCTATGAACATATTCTCTGTCTCTCATTTTCCTTTAGCAATCACCATAATTAATCAGATGGTTAAAAATTACAGTTGGACAAGCACCGAGAAAAGGGTTTAAGCCAATAGATGACATAAGCTTAGAAACAAATTTTGACCATGATGAAAATAAGTACAAACAAAAATCAACATTTGCGTGGATTAACAGATGGTGGAAGTGAGTACATTTCTACTCCTTTCTTTTATATTTTTAACTTAAAATTACTAATGGTAGGTCTCTGTTTCTGAAGATGTTCAACATAGACTACTGTTACAGCAATTGTTAGTGTTCCAGTTTGAAAGGTGTTATAGCTAGTGTAATCACCGAGATAATGAGACTTAATATCTTGTCTCATTGCAATGACCATTGTGTTTAGGTACACCAATTACAGTTAAGTGTGTTCAGTGAACGATAATCCTACCTAGCACCAGTGTTATGGGCAAACATACCATCAATCGAGTCTCATTCGTCTTGTTGGTTAAAAAATTCTTAAAGCAGTAACATTTTAAATGAATTTGTTTTATTTTTTAATACTATATGCTCTGATAAAAATTTTCAGGAACACACTTCCCTCATCACGTGTTCGAAGAACTGGCAGCATTTACAGACGCTATTGGATTATCTTATTTGTTATAATAGCAGTTATAATAATCGGATTTTTGCTAGGTCACCGCAACATTGATGAGGAAAATCCATTCGGTTTAATCCATGATGAAGACAGAAGAATATTGCAAAAAAATTAATTATTAATATTTATACCTACAATAAAATCAAGCAATTTTCAAAGTGATATCTGTATTAAGTTTAATTATATGAATAATTATTTGTTGTAATGTCCTCAAGATGTACAATTTATAGAAAATAAATTGATTTAACAAATTACTATTTTAAATATTTATTTTACATATATCTTACACATTTACACTTTACAGGTATAAATAAAGCACATAATGAAATTTAATACAAACATTACATTACAAAACACGCAATAATCTTAAACAGTTTAAATTTTATTGACTAGTAATAATTAAAGCAATAATAAATATTCTTGTCACATAAATGGTGGTTTTAAAGTATCTTTGTGCAAGTACCAACATCTCTATTTAAAAACAATACCGAAAATATATCATTGTAAAAGTCAGGGTAATATACACAAGCACGGTGACAATCAGGCATCCAATTGATTTCCAAAAGCTTAGGTTGCATTGCCTTTTTATTCGTGTCCCAGCTTAACATTAGATCAGCAGCATACACGGCCCGGGACTGTGGACTCTTGCCAATACCTAATGGAGGCTCTTTAGAAGTAGCAGCATTAAACAATTCAGCAAACATTTTAAATATTGATTTCTCAACTTCATCCCAGTTGTAGTTACTGTACTGTTTATGCCATGCCTTTTTAAAATCTGCACACAGCATCCTAAACAGTGTTACTCCATCAGTATAATTCATTACAGTAAAATGTTGCTCATAATCGTCAAAGTTGTCGAGAGCAAATGCCTTATTTGCAAATCTAAGAAAGAAATTATTATACACATAAAGTTGTACAGGGTTCACAGATTTCAACAAAATAATATAACGAATGTCAAATTTCACTAAACCTACATCAGGCCTTTCAAATAAAATAGGATTATGTATATATTTTTGGGCTATTTTAGGACCAGTTAAAGGGAGTCTACATAAAAAGCTTAAGTTATTAGAAATGTAAGTATCCAAGCCTCTAGCTAAATTATAAGGCTTGCATATCCAATAATTGTCCAACCCACACCTTTTTCGTTGCATGTAGCATGCAACAAGTTTAGAAAGTTCAGTTTTCATGTTAAATGTAATTGGCAGCCATGCAGGTAAAGCACCAAGTTTTACATCAGATTTATTATCTTGTACAACACATCTTCGTGATATAATAGCCAAAAGATCTTTTACAGTAATGACATATTCAAAAGGAAACTGATTTACAAATTTGTGTGGAGTGGCTACACTTAACTCTTCATAACTTTTAAAGTGGCTTGTTAACCAAAGTATATCAGCTTCTTCTTCATTGCCAACTATTTCAAAGTCTGATGCTGTCAAAGTTTCATTAATTAGAGAGTATTCAGAGAAAACCTTAAACTTTTTTGTTATAATTTGATTTTGTTTTAACACTTCTAAATTAGGCAGGGATTCAATAATATGACCTTCCTTGAAGTAATTTTCATTGGGCTCTTCCTGAGTAAAATCTTCATCAAAGTAATCATAATGCTTCCATGGTATTAACATTGCTTCTTTTTGAAGTGGATCAGAATAATAACCCTCCACAAAGTCTCTTGTGATTGTATCACCTTCTTGTACATCTTCAATAGGAAAGAGTAAAGTATATGTCAACTGATCAGGTACATTGATAAAAGGAATTGCACGAAAGTTTGGATTATCAGAATGTATAATGCCAGAACCCAACTCGTCCAAAACATACCACACTGGTAGCCTGTCTTCCACTGAAAATTCATTGCCTGCAATGGCGTAACTGTGGGCATATTGCCAGACATTATGAGATACTTCCTCTATTTGTTCTTCTGTATCTTCACTTGTTATTTGCATTAGATTACACATCCTTTCTAAAAGGCCCGGTACATTTCTAAGATTATTTTTTACGTTATTTGCTTTGAAAGTCCACGCATGATCTATGAGATATATGTGATCAGGGTGCGATTTGTTGATATCTCGTATAGCAATTACACTCCACACAGGTTCATAAGGCATTTTAATTTCATCTTCGTAATCTATTTGCACCAATTGAAACGCAAACCCCGAATCGAAAATTTGGTCTCGCAACTTCTTGCTTAATGTTTGCCAAAAATATTCTGGTACACCTGAAGAAACCAATTGTGGTTTGTGAAGGGCTATAAAAGCATTATAACTTGTGATTCCGTCCATATTGCTCACAATATCTTAAATTTAAAGGAGTTTGATATAGATTAGCTTTTTTTAAATGACAAATAAAACCCTACTAGTAACGGCTAAGGTGCCGGCAAACTGACACTGGCACTTGATTGCCTAACATAATAATGTTGCAATCAAAATCAATTTTTATGTCACACAGATATTAAATCGTTAGAAATATTTTCCTTCTGTTACATTTTATCTACATTATGGACAATACAGAAATAAAAAAGTATAATTGGCTAGCTATTGGATTCTTTTCCCATACATCTTCAGGTATAACAATAATTTTTTATATATAAAAATAAAACTTAAAAAAACTGTTTAAAGAGTAATGTCTGGTTATCCCGTTCTTGTAATCAATGCTGTCGACTTAAAGCGTAATAACCATAAATTTTTTAAAGAAAAAAAACTGAACTTAAACGTCTTGAATAATAAACTCAATCTTCTTGTTGATCCATTTTTATCTTAAATTAATATAAAAATTCAAATGAATTTTAGGTAAGAAAGCAGCAGAGGGAATATTTAATAAAATTTAAGACAAAGTTTATTCCAATGTATTTGTCCAGAATGGATCGTAAATCTAACAACCATTACAGGAAACAGTAATGTTCCTTACAAACTAATTAAGTTACAATATAATAATAGATCACATATATATATATATTATTCGTACATATTAAACCACGCGACAAGCGGAATTAGGACCTCCTGTAACACGACATTTTCTGAGATCGCACCAAAACATCACATGAAATAAAAAACGTTGATAATATAAGACTAGTCGTTTGTAGGTATATAAATTGGAAAAATGTGCTCAAAGGAGGCCTAACACAAAAAGTATATCTAAAACGCCTTAAATTTGTAACAACAAAGTACAAATCCTTAAATAGTCGCCGCTTACAGGGCTACATGACAATTATGGAATAGGATTTTGTATTTATGCGACAAAGCGAATTGACGGGCAAATCGTTCACGGTCAATGGTAATTGATACGTTTGCTCAAACAATGTGACACTGGTTATATACTTCACCATGTTATATTCGTTGCCTTGAGACATAAAATATTAAATCTCGTTACCCCTTCAAACCTTAACACAATAATAGTTGCACATTACTGATTGTAGCATAAACAGGCGCTGCGGTAGTACCTACACAGACAGCCGCTGGCAACTGAAGCCTACCTGAACATTAATTACCTATCTATAGATATTTCAATTTGAATCTGAATCTAAGTGTTTTCTGTAGTTACGCCGTGCTTTTTTGACGCGCTGACGGAATTTCATCGCTTGATATTCTGGATCATCAGAGACGTCTTCCCTTAATTGAGAGTTTCTTGTACTGCTGCCCGCGACGGTGCCTACACCGCTGTCGGGCGTGGCCACAGCCTCCGGTGGGAGCCACATGCTGCCTTCCGTACTACAACTACTCTCGAGTTCACTCTCATTTGTCTCGTTCATAAGCCTCGCGATTGACCTGTTGTATTTCGGTGTCAGTGCATCCACTGACGTCGTCGGTCTATCTGTTTGATCTTTGGGTGGTGGTGACTCACTGGAGTCGGAACGATGAATACTGACGCGACCGTTTCGTCTCACTCTCCTTAACGTCATCCGAAGACGAGTTTCTGGTGGTGTGTAGTGATTGTTCTCGGTTTGAGTAGTTTCTGCTCGAAGGGAATCGCCCAACGAGTCCCGTGACCCGTTAATCGGGGTAGGGATAATGCTGATGAGATTGTTGGGAATGTTGTGGTTGCCGTTTTGTATACCCGGCGATATCGGGCGGCTGCTTACCGATTGATCGTCATCGGAGTCCACTTCCGCTATCCGGAACAAAGCTGAACTTTGACCTCTATAACCTGTGTTGACATGAAGAAAAAACCATTAATTTATTATCAGTGAATTACAATTCAGTGAAGATCTAGAATTTGCTGGAGTTAAGATCTACGAATAGCGGCCAAGTGCTGGAATGAAACAAGCTGGACTGACGACCTAGTCAATATTATAAGATACCACTAGATGTGAGCAGCACAGTTCTGATTGGTGTGAAGTTCTTTGTACGAAGCATGTATCCAGCTGAGGATGCCTTTCGGCTGGTGATAATGATAAATTACAATATATTGATTTTGTTATCAGAATTTATGAAGTGTTGTTACCTGTACTAGTACTTGGCAGTGCTAAAGTATCTTCGTGATTGAAATTATGAAAACTGTTATCACTATTATCCTCGGCCAAAGTACCTGTGGGTATGACAAAAAGTATAAATGTATGAAAAGAAAAGCGTGAATAAAATATTTGTTCATTAGTTACAATACTTAACTCACCGTTGGTCTTTAAACTCATTATTTTCCTATAACTAGTGACTTTAGTTTTCCGCTTTGCAGATCTAGTCAGGTTTATCCGCCTCCGCAATGGCCGTAGTATCTGTAAACATGTCAACGCTTAATAAATTGTAATTAAACATGGAATTTCGTAGAAAGAGGGCGAAATTTAGTAATAAACATTTTCGTAATTTTACGTACATTATAGCATTATAGCTATAAAGTTTTCTTTTATGTTACGGCGGTGATTTTATTGGAAGGAGAGAAATACCTTTTTTCTTGTTTCAAAAAATATAAATAAAAAAATGTTGGAACTGTCTATATAAATGAAATAAATTTTTAATATACACGCAATAAATAAAAAAGACGTACGCGCGCGCGCATACAAATCAACGATTCGATCCCCGCCAAGGATTATTTATCATTCACTCACTCGGCCAGAATTTCTGTACAGACATGTCGTGGGCTCGTCCGAGTCTGTTCGCTCGCTAGATGGTGTTGATAAAGTAGTGCGGGTGGTTGGTAGTGGTGCGCGAAGAGAGGGTACGGGGCGAGTCGCGCGAGGGTTCGGCCGGCGTGGGCCGCGTGCGCGTCTCGCCGATGCCCGCTTGCCCTTCGCACCCCCAGCAGCGCCTGAACTTTTCCTGCTCGATTTGGTTACACAGGATCGTGTCTGCTTGTTACGTCTGTGAATCAAGTTAGAAATGGATTTTTAAAATGGTTAATTATTCATTTAAAAATATTGACAAAAAAAATAGTTCCAAAAAATCATTTTTAGAAAGAAGTATGATGTGAACTAGCACCTTACCTTTGCGGGCCTCTTTTCTGTGAGCGCGAACTCTTGGGATACCGCGAGGAGACTAGACGGGCCAATCTGTTCGGACATCGCTGACTTCGGTTGCCGTTTAGATTAACTGTAAATATATAACTAATATTATATTGCTTCATCGCCAAACGTCGATACGAGATCACCTCACCTAGAAATAAATTTCTAGATGATACTTCCCACGACCGTAGGATACTACTAAAGTGCCATATTGCGCTCCTGTCTTGGAACATTATTATACCATAAAAAAAATTGTTGCTATATATACTTAATTTTTTTACACGATTGACGAAAAAGACGGGTATAATATATAAGCTCTATATAAGCCTAGAATGTACATCATAGATGGACTTTCGGATGGAAAGAATAAAATAATAACATTTTGTTCCACTTATGGCGTACCTCGTTTGGATTGCATGGGCAAGTAATCCGCGACCACGCGGTCCGAGTCATCAGAGTCGTCATTAGCTGGAGGCGAGGCAGAACTGGAAGCATCTAGCGAGTCCGTCTCCTCTGCCAGGCACTCCAGCTCGCGCTGCACCAGCGAATCGAAGAACGCCATCATACGCTGGTCCTCGCGTGTCGACTGCTCAGCGTAGTTGTGCGATATATACTACATAATAGTAAAATAAGTATTTTTATTTTGCTTGCTATACTCGCGCCGTGACTTATAGGTTTTAGACAAAACAAAAAATAGTCAATGTTAATGCTAAAGAAATTTTTTTTTTCATAGTTACACAAGCTCCGTTCATCTTCGCTCAACGTTAAATTTGACCGGCAGACAATGACATTTAGCAAAAGGCCACTCTTACGCCTATAAAATTGTAAAAATTCAGTGTATTTATTTACCACTAAATTAAGGAACCAACCTGTCCGCTGTGGTGCACGAGCGATACGTAGTCCTCGTGGCTGTAGATCTCGCGTGGGTTGTCCGAGCCCTGGGCCTCTTCGAGCAGCGCACCGCGCATTTGCGGGTACTCTAAAGCCGACCAGACCTGTATACCACAAACATACCATGTCTTGAAGCCAACTAGTTATAATTATTTACAATAAAATTATGACACAACGAGGTAAGTAGGCCTTTCACCTAGACAAGTTATTGGGACATGGGATTGGTTAGTGGTAAGTTTATCTCAAAATCCCTGCCTTCTACTTAAATTTAAATCTGCTGTCATAATATGTATGTAGATATGTTCTGGCTGTCAACCTATGAAATCCAGAGTATTCTGGGCAAGCTTCCTTACCTTGCACGGCTTCGTTATCACTCAACACTGATCAACTAAATCAAGTGTAAGCGCATTGTAGAATAAATAAATAATATATCTAAATATGTAAATACTATAAAAAACCCCAAATAAACAATTTTCATTTAAAATAGTAAAAACAAATTAGAACGGTACAAATTAAAAAAAGTTATTTTGTGAACATTGAACCGACGACTGCTCAATCGTAAGTGCCGTGGCAGTACACTTTGTAAGTATCCAAGAAGCACAGGTTACCACTCCATTACACTCCAGCTTCCGATGAAGGATAACGTGAGGTAACTGACGCGGACCAAGAACGGCTTTCGCGGAAATGTCACATGCATTGTCAATCCGTACTTTGCCAGCGTGGTAGATAATTGGCCTTGTCTCTTCTTGTGAGAGAAGGTGCGTACCTTTATTATTTTCTCCACTCCGGAAGAAGCAATCAAACAGTAGTGGGGGTTGTACCGCACTTGATTCACTATGGACCTGTGCCCATAAAGTACTATATGCGGTGGCTCCACCACCATATCTGCAAACAAATTATTAGTTTACACTTGTACTTTAACCTGGATGTAGTATCTCAAAGCGAAGACTACAATGAAGCGTAATGATCATCATCCTAACTTACGCGACGTTGTTACGGCTAATAGGACTTACCATCAAGTGACCGTCCAGGACTTCTTGCCGCTTCGTGGAATGTATAAAAATTATTACTTTACTTCGAATATTTTTCAAAATCATTACAAATAAAAAAACAAAAATAAAGAACTAAATAAATAAAAGTGAAGCTTTTTAAGGAAAAAATTCTGTTGCCTCTTGCAGTCATAATTTTTTTGTTTATGAAGAATACGTAATGGAATTCGTTATTACATTATTTGGTGATTCATGCAACTTACCAAAACTATCACCAACATCTGGAATCTTCCACATATATAGATTAAAGTCATCAGACCCGGAGAGTACAAACTGGTCACCCTTCCCGGCAAAGCAACAGCTCTTCATTGTACAGGAATTGTAGTAGTCCTGGTGATAGAATTCGGCCACGGGCTCCGGGGAATGTACCGCGTAGAGGACCGGCGCCAGGCGACGTCGCAGGGCGAGGATATGTGTGCCAGCCGAATTGAACCGAACGCTCATACTGTTCTGGCATGATCCATCATTTCCCATGTACCGAAGGGCTGGGCTATTGAGGAATATTTAAAAAAATATATATCTTTAATAGTTATTGTGAAATATTTTTCTGTAAACACACTACACAAAGCATAAAGAAGCGAATCAAATACGACATATCAACTAAAAAGCGTGATGTAGTCACAAAAAATATTAACTTGACTTGACTAAAAATCGGATTAAGTGTACTTTTTTTTTCAATCTTAATACTTCGTAGAAAGCCATGACAGTACTATTATATATTAATGTTTCCAAGAAAACCACAATATTTAATAAGAGATGTGACGTCATACTTTCCGTCTAATTCTCGGCACCAAATCGATTCTGGGATCCATGGTGTGAAATATGCTACCTTGCACTTCATGCGGACCACCAGATGTTGAGTAAAAACTATACTACTAATGTTTATTTTAGAATTCTTTTTGTACAATTCCTCGCTTATATTATAAATGCAAAAGTCTGTCTGCATACTACTTTTATTTTCGCGCATAAGCCTAATTTATTAAATTTTAATATACTGGGTGTTAGAAGACCGCTTCCGAAAACGAAGATAAACGATAGTGCTAATGATACCTTTGATGATTAGACGAAAAAAAAACGATGCTGTTAATATAGCTAAATGAAACGAGTCTTATAAAAAATACATTACTTTACTAAAAATAAACCAACAATGACACATAAAATCAAAAACAGCTGATGTTCGGATCAACGAACGCCCGGGCGCGCAATCTAAATGCTCCGTGGCCCTATGAGATAAGGTTCAAATTGAAACCAAATACATCTCCAGTTCCCGCCGCGCCCGTGGCGAATACTCGTGGCTAATTCGTTTTAAAAATATATTTTTTTATCGAAGATCAAAGGTGTCTTATAAGTTAGTAGTTTATTAGTAATATCATCTGTCTTCGTTTTCGGAATCGGTCTCCTAATACCCAGTATAAAAATAAAACTTGAAGTGGATAATAACATACGAGGATCAAATACTGTGACATATAAAGATAATATCATGTATACAAAAAATCACCATATCAATATTTTTAAAAAGAAATAAAAGACATTTAGTGAAAATTCTTTCTCTATCTAAATTTTCTACTTTCTATGCAAAGCACAGATTAAAAATTCTTCAATATCTTACGTGATCATAATTGTATATCCATCTCATAATTTCAATAACATTATGACAAGAAACTCACTGTTTGGGCGAGCGTAGATCCCACATTGCGACTCCATCCCTCGCGTTTGCTGACACCAGAACACCCAATTGTTGTGGGTGGAACATCACGCCGTGAAAAGCCCTACGGCTTCGGGATAAAACCAGGGACTCTGTACGACAGACATGTTACATCATTACGTAATCATTCACATCTGAAACCGAGATAAAGAGTCAGAAGTCCAGCAGACCGAGTCTCTATCAAAGTCTGCAGAAAAGGCAACAGCTTCTGTACGTATACATATATTCCAATAAAGTTTATTTCACTATAGTCAGGACGAAGGTATACAGCACCATATTGTACCTGTCGCCTTCATAGATATAAAACGTTTCGTTGCCCCAGTTATATCACTAGCTATAAACGCCCTTCAAACCGGAACTCTGTAATATTTGCATAATACTATTTAGCGGCAGTAATAGGAGTTGCGATAGTACCTACCCTATTTATTGTCGACCGGAAAATTTTCGAAAAAAGATACAGTACTACTAGGGCGAAAGACAGGGTTATGTGGGATTTCTATCCACTTCAACCCCGTCGGTGTTCATCTTTAGTACTTTGCAAGAGGCCCCGGGATCTCTGACGGAATACACCCGTGCTTCTGTACTGCACATAAGCCCGTCCCGGGGAGTGCCATACCTCTTCCCAGAATCCTCCCTTTGCGACGACAAGCACGAGACAACCTCGTATTTGTCGTTCACCCCGGATTCGCTTAGTGGGCAATGAGGGACCCCCAACTTAAAAGCCCACCAACCCGAAATTTGAAAATTCTTTTAGTCGCCTTCAACGACAGGCAAGGCTTACCTTAGACCTATTCGTAATAGCCAGAGAATACAGAGCAGGCGGTGGTACCTACCTAAACGGTCTTCAACAACAAACACCTATCACCAATACTTTTACATTCGTTTATATATTTCGTATTTTGTTCTTTCACTAGTAAAGAAAAACATCAATATATTCTGTTGTTATTCATGTGTGCAACGTTGAATATGAAACACGAATACTGAGATAATACAAAAGGTCAATTTGCGGTTTGCCTTCTGAGTACAGGGCAAAAAAGTAACACAATATTGATAGGTGATTTCAACCTACCTAACATAAAATGGATTCAAGAAGGTGGTCTTAAATATGTTAATCCTGTTAGCTATAACAATCAGACGGGTGAGTATCTCATATATTCCATGGCAGAAAAACGACTGCTTCAGTTTAACCATGTTCGTAATGTTTTCAATAGGAATCTTGATTTAGTTTTAAGTAACATTGAAAATACATTTGTTGTTGATACAATTGAGAGCTCCAAAACCTTAAGCATAATAGACCGACATCATCCAAGCCTTGAAATCAACGTTTAAATAGCCACGATCACCCATTAGACGCAAACGTAAATAGCAAAAATAATTTTTATAAAGCCGATTATAATATTATAAACAGAGAATTAACGAATACATTTTGGAATGAAATATTTAAAACAAGTAAAAACGTCAATGAAATGATCGACGATTTTTATTGCAAGCTATATGGAATTATAGATCTTCACGTTAAGAAACATAAAAAAAGAAATAACAAGTATCCATCTTAATTCAAAGAGATTTAATAAATGAATAAAAAAAAAAGAATAGAAAGTTTTATATAAAAAATATAGAAATCCACTTGACAACATTTCTTATAAGTTGCTAAGTGAAACACGTGATCATTTAATAAAAACTTGTTATAAAAATTATATAACAAATACAGAATAAAACATTAAGAACCCAAAACGTTTCCGGTCTTATCTGAAGCAAATACGTAATAACAAATGTTCACTTGGATAAAAATGAACAAATTCATATTATAGGTGATATTAGTAGAAACTAAATATTATCTAGTATAAGTATCACGGAAGAAGTTAAACTAAAACTTAATAAGATTGTTAGTAACAAAGGAGCTGGACCAATGACCTATCTCCTATTTTCCGGAAAAATTGTGCTGTCTCGGGCAAAACCTTTATGTCGCATATTTAACACTTTCCTGGCAGAAGTATTATTTTCAAGTACATGGAAAGAAGCTAGAGTAGTGCCAATTTTTAATCGGTAACAAGAGCGATATAACAAAATATAGGTCTATATCTATATTATCTACTTTTCCTAAGGTATTAGAGGCTATAGTTTGTCCATTTATAATTTGGCACATGAAATCAATGCTTACCGAAAGGCAGCATGGATTTTTAAGGGGAAGATCAACTACCTCAAATGTTACTGAATTCGTCGACAATCTGTGTACTTCGATGGATAAAAAAGTTCAGGTCGATGCAATTTATACGGACTTCTCCAAAGCGTTCGATGTTATAGATCAATCGATACTAATAAAAAAATTTGAGTGTTACGAATTTCATAGTTCTCTCTTAAAATGGTTTTCTTTTTATTTACTAAACAGAATGCTGAAAGTAGTACTAAATGGATTCCAATAAGAGTCGTTTAAAGCAAAATCTGGTGTGCCACAGGGATCTCATTTGCGGCCAATCCTAAACAAGATCTTTATTAACGATATAATAAATTGTTTCAAGAATAGTGATATGCTCCTTTTTGCAGATGACCTAAAAGTTTATAAAGTAATTACAATAACTGAAGACAGTCATTTACTACAAGAAGACATTGACGAGTTAGTCAAATGGTGGAAATTAAATAATGTGATTTTAAATCACGATAAATGTGACCAAATATCGTTCAACAAAAAAACAAACCCGTTACGTACAAAATATGAAATTAATGGCAATCAGATAAAAAACGTAAATATTATACGTGACTTGGCGTTTTGATAGAGAACAGACTAAGCTTTATTGGACACATGGACCACATTATCAAAAATTCCTTAAACCTGTTCGATTTATTAAAAGTAACCAAACCCTTTAAAAACACAAAAACTAAACAAATTCTTTTTAATGCATTATCAAATGCAAATCATAAGTAAAATGGAATATTGTTCCACCATTTGGAATCCACACTATCAGGTACACATATAGGGCTGAAAGAGTCCAAAAGAAATTCATAAGACATATCTGTTTCAATGACATAATACCAAAAAAATTATCAATGTACAAACACGGATTGACTCATTACAGGATGATGTTGTTAGCTGACAGAAGAACACTTTTTAATTTGTGCTTATCACATAAAATTGTACACGGTAAATTGAACTCCACAGAACTTGTAAACAAAGTATCTTATGTCATTCCTTATTGTTAATTGTTTTTAAATTACTTTAACGGATTTATTTAATTGATATACCTTTGTGTATCTAAATCTATTTTATTATAATTATATTGTCATTATATTTTAATGTACATATCATGTTAGCTTTCTATCAAATGAATAAATAAATAAGTAACTGCATATTTCTTTCAGCATTACACCTCACATATGAGGACTTTTATTAATTTAAATAAGAACACTAAAGCTAAAATGTTTACTTATTGCCAACCTTGTCAACGTTTTTTGCGTGATTATAGTTTTTTCTATTTAGATACTAAATTACGAAGATATTTACTGTTATAAGAACATATATTAATACCACACTGGTAATAACATTCCAGTTGAAAATGCATGTTATAAAAGGAAAATTTGTATTGTATTAATGTATGATAATAACGGCGAAAGGCATCTATTATCTGGTGACCGTGAAAATTTCAGTGTATGTGAATGTCTTTTAAATGATATTAAACATCTCAGTGCTCTTTTTTTAGTTCATGAAAGAGCAAGCCCATAATCGTATTTTCATAATTATTCATATTATATTTTCATACATTCATACTGAATATTAATTTCAACTATACATTTTTAGTGTCAGCATACAGATAGAATATAATATTTTTTAAATACCTTCCATAAACTATCGTGCATTTAAAACAGTTACACTTATTGTCTACTCTATAATTATAACTGTTTTTATAGATCTAGATACACAGAAAATAAAAAAAATCTTACCATGAACAGACTGTCTCGTGTCAAATATTAGAAGTCGCCCATCATTACCAGCCGTAGCTACAACTTTATGGTTGAATGGGTCTATGCTGAGACTGCACACTGCCCTCTGATGCTGGAGTACCTCCAAAGGGCATTTGCTTTCAAGATCATGAACTATTACCTATGGGATATATACATCGCAATGTTAATTAAGTGTAATAATACTACTATGTGTAAAGCCAATTTGCCAGTGAAATTACTAGGATAATAGGGCCATTCACACCTCAAATCTGTAAATGCTACACGGTGCTCTTTAAACATGATAACTATCTGCTTGCAGTAATGCGTCTGCATATTATTCTTAGCTGGACAACTTGTTCATTTTATCATGTCATCACAAAAAAAAATATAAATATTAATATATCTTTTAATAATAATAGATTCCAAATAATACAATCTTGTCTAATGAGTTGCAAGCTAATTGTAGTAACAAATAAATTTATTATGATCCAAAAAGAGTAATATCTAAATTTGCAATAAATGGAATAAGTTACAATTATGTTGAATACATACACCTGTATATAACACTATACAGAAAGCATCAAATAGAAGTTATTGGTGTAACATCACTAAGACCAGGTTATTGATAATGAGTCACAACCCTCAGCATTGAGGAACTGACTTAAAGAGAGAGAGAGAGAGAGAGATGGTGAAATTGTATATTTTGAGAAAATACTTACAATATCATCATTTCCTCCTGAATAAATTTTCTGATGATCATTTGTAATTCCAAGGCAAAAAATATTAGACTGATGTACAGCTTTCATAGGTTCTGGTTTGCCATGATCAAGGATTGCCTGTCCAAATTGCCATAACATTACCCTTCTATCATCTCCGCCTAAAAAAAAACTATTATTACTACTACTATTAAGGTGAGCAAGGTGTTCACCTGATGTTAGTGATACACCCGTTCATAACAATGTGAAGCTAGACGGATATACATTGCACCATTGTGCTTGTCACCTTGAGACATACAATGTTAAGCCCTCTGATGTTGTAATAGTAATTAAATAAATACTGGCATGACAATGATTGTTGTTTTTATCACATGTATTGAAATTAATGGCATGTGTTTAAAAATTCAAACACTAAAACCATTACAGTGATAGTTATAAAAAAACATTAATGTATTTGTGTTTATCGAGAATGGTTTCATTTCTCTTTTTGTAAAATGTACAATAGAATCACAAAAATCTATGTGGTCAAACATTTATTGTCAATTAATACTAAAATGTCAAAACTTATTTTGATATTCAAGTTGGACATGAATGACAATTTACAAATAAGGCATCTTGAGTTTCACAAAAAGAAATAAGTCTTGCAATTGTGTAAATATTAGTACTTGAAGATTTACATAAAATAAACACTGAATTTAAAATCCAAACCACTAAATTGTCAACCTTAACATAATCCTATTAAATCCATTTAATGTTTTCTGTCATTATCTACTTGGGAAAATTGGCATATTGAAGGCATAGCAGCAATAAATTTAAATTTTATTCACCATTTTTTCTGTACTACATTTATGGAAAAGTAAAACTAAATTAAAAATTACTTTTAATAATAGAACCGATTAAAACTTTTAATCAATATATTATTTGAAAATAAGTAGGCATATAATAAGTAGATCGCAATTTAAAATATTATGATTAATAAAATATTCATATTTTTAATAACACACTCATCGAGTGTCGTTATCAAAACATAAATATTTCAGTTCTATACGGCACAAATTTCTTATCAATACGTATGTTTTTCTGATAATGAACAATAATAAGGCTTTCAATTGGAAGACAAGTATGCATTTAACATGCTTTAAGTTAATAAAAATTTAAGTATTCATAAATAAATGATAATAAAAATAATATTATCACCAAAAGTATTATCTCGTTTACCTGATACAAGCAATTCGCCATTGCTGGAAAACTCGATAGCGTTTACACATCCGAAATGGCACACTAAGTCTCGCCGATACAAATTTTTCGCAGCATTGAGCCGTTTACTGAAGAATTGTGATTTAATATCAGGTATAATTCCGTATTCTCTTTTAGTTATATATGGCAAAGGATTTGCAATATTCGCCATGTTTAGACGATTACCACCATTTTCCACAGTATCAAACACACAGTACACTTCATTCACATTTGACGATCAGCTGTATTTTATTTTTAAAAACATTTAACGTTCCTTTCTAAGTTTGTTGATATTACCCATTATGAATAAAATTACAAACCTAATAATAGTTTAAAAATAACCAATCGCAAAAATATAGTATAATTAAAGTCGACTGTATTTAATGGTTAGGTATTGTATAATTTTATTACAGCAGTTGTTCATGTGTATACTAATCTGTCTAGTTGTTCATTTCTCTACACACGTTATCATTACTTATTGTCAAATCGCACGGGGTTGTCAATTTGATAAACACGTGTTTGTGTTTTGATTCTTAACTTATTTTGTATCTTATTATTTTACTGTTATCAGACAACTATAAGTTAATTCATATAATTAAAGAAACGTTATGGTTAGTTCTACAATGAAAAAACCAGCCGTTAAAATTACAGGTAACTCTGTCATATAATAAACTAAATAAAAAAAAATTATACTTAAATTTATGCTAAAAAAATGTATAGTTACAGATTCTAATGCTGAGAGTGAAAATGAAGAATCAGAATATAGCGGCGACGAACAGACCTCACCTAAAGAATCTGACGATGAAAGTGGTGAGGAAGATGTAATTATGGCAAATGAAGGGTGGGCCGATTCAGTAGCAAAGATTTTAAGTTCGAGTAAACCTAAAAATAAGAAAACTTTAGTACTGTCTAGAGCTAAAAAACATTCAGAAATAAAACAAGAAAAAGAAGAGAAACCAGCATTTGAAGTAGTTGGAGAAAACAAAGAAGATAGAAATGAGAAAAAAACAGTCGAAATAGCTTCAGCAGAGCCTCCTATAAAGAAAAAGGTTGGAATTTTTATTAATTAGCTTGTCGATAATCTTCATTCAGTTGTTAATACAAAATTTAGACAAATACTTACAAAAACTTTACATTTGGTTTCATTCTATGTAATGAAAATAGTAGCTGATACACATTAATATTTTAACAAATAATTATTTTATTTTAATTTTTAGAAACAAGAGAAACCAACATTTCGAGTAAAACCCAACATTTTAGAAAAAGATAGGGAAAGAACACTAGCAAAAATTGCTACAAAAGGTGTGGTGCAGTTGTTTAATGCAGTGAGAAATCAACAGAAAACAATTGAGAAAGAACTAGATAAAGATTTAACTGAAGCAAAAAAAGAGAAGATATTGAAAAAGTTTGATAAACGGGCCTTTTTAGATACACTTATGGGCCAAACTAAATCAATAATTGTTGATGAACAGACAAAGACCTTAAAAAATGAAGTCAAACCAGAAGAAGAGAAACCTAAGTGGAATGCACTGAGGTATTATTAATGTTTTTTTCTTATTTAAAATTGTCTTTTTATTCTATAAATTAAGTCTGCGAACATTTTGGTGTCAACTTATAACCATGTGTAAAATTAGAGTTACAGCTTCATTACGTTTATGTTTAAATAATAATTTTTTTTTCAGGGATGATTTTATGATGGGTGCAAATATGAAAGACTGGGATAAAGAACCAACTGATGATTGATATAAATTAGTATATTTAATTTAATTAAATCTATGTACAAATGTTTCAATATTATTAAAATTTATTTTAGCTTACTGTAGTCTAATTTAATCATTATTTTACTTAACGCATAAAGTATAAGCATCACTGCCTAGAGAATGCTGCGTAATCTGCTTGGGTAGTGTAGAGTAAATTTTTACTGGTAAATTCCAAACCATAGTTTCTATTGGCACATTTAGTGGAGCTTTCCAATCTTTTTCTTCCATATTTGGAGCAAGATTCTCATTGGTAGTTACAAACTCAAAATGAAGACGCCATTTTAAGGAAACTGTAAGAAATGTGTTATTGTAATAAAAATATCTAATCAACAAAAGATGTATGCAGTGATAACAAATTTAAGTTTTAGCAATATGTGGAATGAAAATTTCTTAACAAATATACTATAAAGTTAAAAATTATTATATAGGAAATTTATATCCAACATGTAAACATGAGATCATAATTTTTTCACAAATTTCGATTGATGTGGATGTCTTTGGGGAAGGCCTATGTCCAGCAGTGTACAACTGTCGGCCAATAACAATGATGATGAGCTACATGCCTGCCATAACCATTGTAGAGCAAGTTAGAATATTAATATTATATATCATTGTTCTTATTCTCTGGAAACATAAGATGTTCAATGTCATTTCTCAAACAATTACTATATACTATAGGTAAGGTTTACTACATGTACTAGGTAAGATCTTTGTCGGAGACCAGTATGTGGATGAGTGGATGTCTATTTGCTGATGATGAGGAAGGTACATACACTACCATTTTATTGAAAGGGTATCTAGACTGTCTGGCAGCAGATATATACCACCAGTAGACATGTAAATATAGAATTTTTAATAAGATTACCTTCTTTTACATCAAATGCTGGAGTGATATGCAGAGGTATTGGGAGTATGAGTTGGGAATGTGTTAATCCTAGAGTTACTTCATGATACCGAGCAACTGTCATTGATCTGCTGCAGGAATCTTGTTTATTTATATTTTTTGCTGGTGTCCTGGATTTAACTATTTCTTCTGGTTGCAGTGAAACAGATACCTGTAAAATTTGTTCCAAGTACTAGATGATTATTATCTATACATAATTTTACTTATGCAAATATAAGTTGTATAATGTTACATATACAATTATATTATCAATATTTTATTTTACTTCATAAATATTTTCCCAAATGCAAGCAATTCATTTTTAAAAAATTGTGACAGTACAGACATTTCAAAAGGCTTAGTTGTCAAATCATATGTGATTTAAAGATCTAAATAGACAAAGACCTTTTTATTTTTTTAGTATATAATTATAGCTTCATTGGAGCTATAGTGTTTGCTACTATGTCTGTCTACATGCCCCAATTAGCGACCACTTTAAGTGGCTGTAATGGTTGGCGATCACAAATTGTTCAAAATACTTTTAAATGTTCACATGTTTTTGCAATAATATTAAAGTGAAAATATTTCTGTAACTAAATTTCATGTATTTATAAAATACAAGAGTGGAAATATTACTAAAAAGATCTGTATGTACCTACCTGCATACAAGTTACAGTGCCCACAGAAAAATCAAATGTTCCAACTATGTCCTCTCCTAGCTTGTAAGCAGATTTAAATAAACAAAATCTACCAACTTTCCCTCTGGTATTGGTTATCATATATGAGTTAGGACTTCTTCTTGCTGTCAGATTCTATAATGAAATAAAAAAAAATACAGATTAACATGCTGAAAAAAATAACAAACAAGAATAATAACATAAAATTATAATCATTTTATTAATTTCTTTTTAAACATTACTAAGTAATATTGTTAATGGCGTTTAATACAAGTAATAAACCACAATAAAAACATAATACTACTAATAACTGTACAATTGATCAATTCTATAGAATCAATTGTCTATAAAATTATTATCAATATTTATGTTTACAAGGTATTCTGTTTTAAGAATGTAGTATTGATTTTTATTAGAAAATTATAAAAAAAAATTGTGGACAAATTGCTCATAAGCTTAATAAACTAAATTTTGTATTGTACCTGCAGAACTTGTAGTGCCATTGTCAATGGTGTCTCTACTTTTCTTTCCTCTGAAAATGGATTGGTTGGCTGCAATTCTTCAGTTGTCTCATTACCACAGAGTGCCGCTAAGTCCTGCATATTCATGATAGGACTTATTGGCAAAACTCTAAATGGTATCCTCACCATCTTTATGTGTGAACCTACTTTCTGTGTTGCAATGGTTATTTTATATGAATATTTGACTGATGTGCCTCTATATGATGGAGCAGCTTCGATAGGAAGAGATTCTCTATACCAGACTGCAAAAAAGACATAAATTTTGAAGATCTTCTATTAAACAACAATAAATAGTATTATTGTCTTTATATAAAGAATTAAGATACTGGTAGAATGTTGGAGTAAAAATCTAAAAATTTTTAATAATATTTTTAGCTATCTATTAGAAATTATTGAATTAATAAGTAAAACTGCCAAAGAAAAACTTACAGGTTTTAGTTTCACCAAGTGGGATTGTTAAGTCACAGAACAATATTTTTGGTTTAGTGTGAAAAATCACATCACCAATATCACAGGATGTTACTTCCAAAGCTGTTGTCTTTTCTAATGCACTAGATTTATCAGAATTACCAGAAGTAGAATAGAAACAGTGTATTTGTGCAGAAGCCCATGCTAAGTTTTCTAAAATATCACTGCAGAAGACAAAATATATTAAGATTTTTATACAAATATTTTTTAATAAATGGCTTTTACCTGTGGCTTTGTGAATTTCTGTGCTCGGGTTGAGTTGTATGACAAAAAGTAATACAACATTCTAACGCTTCGCCAGCTAAATAAACTGTGCCCGTTGTTAATTTTGCTGAAAGTTCAATCATTTTGATATTGCTTTGTTAAATCAGTTATAACTTTTTAATTAAAATGCATCAGAACTACAATATATTTAAACATATTCATTCGCTGCATAAGTCTTATAGGCGTCAAATCTCGTGTTTATATATTACTTAACTCATGTCTAATCACGTAAACAATATTTATGACATTTTTTTTTTTTAATAAGCATAGGATATGAAATTTTAAATTATTGATGGAACAGATACACAGAGATTACTTATAAAACTTTTTTTATTATATGTAATAGCGAAAATTTTTTCGCAATTTCATATGATGTTTATTGACAATAAAGCTGTAGATGGTGAGGCATGGATACGTACAAAATAATTAAAATTTCAGGAATATTTAAAAATGTCAAAAATTTTACTTAAAATAAATTTATTAGTTTATGTTTTGATAACCATATATAACTGTTTTTCTTTTTTTTAAAAAAAAAAACGCATACACGTACGTTAAGACACAGAAGCTATATTATGTTTTTTAATTAGTTTAAACGTAGTTTTTATTGGTATTTAAATACCAATAAAGAGTAAGCTCTATTTAATAATGAAATCCCTAAGAGATTTATGTACCATACTAAAATTTGACACTCTAAATTATAACAAAGCAAACAGATTTTATAACAATAAAGTAATTTATTAATATTGTAATTATGTTCACTTTATAAAGATTTTTATTAAATATTATATCATAATAGGAAATTTTGTGTATTTTACAGGTTTTGGTACATCAATTATATGAGTAATTTCGTATACCGGAACGTAACTAGTAACGAATCGGCTTGATTTGAATGACCGATTTGAGAATCACCAAAGAATTACATTTTGCAAATGAACATAAACTGAATACGCGCAAATAAAATGTTAATATCAGACGGAATAAATCACGGCAAATTACAATCAATAATAGTTGGTGAATTAAAAAAATCTGGTTTAAAACATCGTTTAAAGAAAATTATATTAAAAAACGTGAAAGTAATTATTCCGCCTATATATTGATAGCAATTTAATGTAGAAAGTATTATTTTTTAAAATTGTATTTTTGCAGGAACACAAGACTGTGTTTGGAGCGCCTTTAGTGAAAGTTCCATCTTGTAGTGTGATTTGTTGTGGCAGTACATTGAGTATTCCTAATGTAGTGAGTGAAATGTCTTCAGTTCTACGTTCAAATGCACACGTAGAAGGATTATTCCGGAAGGCTGGTTCACAAACACGCCAAAAAGATATTAAGGTTCATCTGTCGTGTTATCTTTATAATAGTTTTAGATATTGTACTTTTTCGGAAAAAAATATATTGTTCAAGTTTTTAAGGATTTAATGTACGGTTTTAGAGATTGTTAGATGCTGGTGGATGTGTATCAGAAGGTCACCATCCAATTGATGTGGCCAGTGTGCTTAAACTATACCTGCGTTGTTTACCTGAGCCGCTCATCAGTGCAGAGGTGCAAGATTTGCTTCTAAGGTGCAGAGTGACTGCAGGGGATGATGGCCTTAAACCCATTCTACATACTTTATTGTTATTGCCAGTATTACATGTTCATTTACTGCATTATATAATGGAGGTATTACATAAAAATTTTAATTTATAATTATTGATAATAGAAATCACTATTAAGAGAAATTTGAACACTAGCTTCTCTCGTTAAGTCATAAGTCCTGATGTTAAGATATAAAAGTTGTTTTTATTCTTGCAATGGTCACTGACCTTTTAAGTAGATACAGATAAATTCTATACTTTCTTAATTATTCATTGTGCTTAATTTTTTAAAAAATTTGCTAACAAGTGAAAAATAAATAAGGATTATGAAATGCTGATAAAATGGATGAAAAAGAAATATATTATTATTTAAGATGTTTTAAATAAAATTATGTTTCCTCTATAGATTTTGTTGCATGTAATCACTCTTTTTTTTTTAGTTACTCAATTTTATTGCATCAAGACACAAGGATAATTTGATGGATTCATCAAATCTGGCAATAGTAATGGCCCCCAGTATTATGCCTCTCCCTGCTGCTTCCTCAACTCACCGACTGGAGCACCATGTTGCACTTGTAAAAGTAAGATATTTGTCTTATACTTTCTCAGCAAAAAGTTCTTAAAAAATTAAAGTTAAATAGTTTAAGATTGCTTAGCTATACAATTGTTGGATTGACTATTATAAAATATAACATGTGTGTAATTTTTTCATGGAGTTTTTTAGTAATCAACTTTCATATAACTCTCTAGATTCACACAACTTCTTGACTAGTGCAGGGTTATACCTTAAAAATTTATCATTTGATTTTTAATAATAAGTATACATACTATATGGTTATTCCGAGTCCAATATTATTATTCAAGTATGGTTAGAATATATTAATTATTTACTATAATACATTAATTATGTATTATAAGTTAATATCTACATTTTACTAGTGGTTGGTCTTTATTGCCAGACTGTCTTGGTGGGTACTATCTCGGCATTAATTTCTGGCGCCAAACAGTATTGCGCAAACATTACAGTGTTATGGTTTGAAGGGTGTTGTAGTTCATGTAATTATAGGGGTAACTAGACTCAACATATTATGTCTCAGGCAATGAGCCCAACATTGTGCAGTCTATAACATTCAAACTAACTATAACCTATCATTTACCATCAGGTGAACATCATGTTCATCTCATCAATTACTTGTATAAAAAAAACATATATAGAGCAATATTTGTAGAGACACATTCTGAAAGTGTGTTATAAATTAATATTTTTTTTTTACCATCCTATAATATATTTATTTACATAGGAAATAGAGAGAATTTTGATGTATAGTAGAGCAGTATGTCTACAAGACAAGCCCATTCACACATATGCATTATGTTATACAGTGGTAATATAAAATGATTTTTACTATTTTTATTTTGTTCTTTTCTTTAAGACACCATAGCAATGAATGGGCTATTGTTGATACTGCTTATCAGTATTCACAATTCTATTTAATAATGTTTCATAATGATTGCATGAGGTTATTATGGAGACAAATAAAACGCTCAGACAAAAAGAACATCGAATACCATTATACAAGTAAATAATACAAAGAAATTTGTCTGTTTCATAAGTATAGTAACTATAACAGTTATACTATTATTAGTAACTTTATTCTTCTATTGTATCAAAATGGAAATGATAATTTATATATAAGTTGGTAATATAATATAAAATACTGTCAAATGAAACCTAGAGTAATAAGTATAACAAATTAAAGCCATACAAATTGTGATAAGGCTTCCTGATTAAAGGCTAAATAGGTCTGAGTCACAGTGTTGGGTAAAATATTGTCTGAATATTTTTTAGTATCCATTATTTTAATGTATTAATACAAAATGTAGGTTGATTTTTTTTTACAAATTATTCCTACACTAATCAAGATACCTAATGCCAACGGGAATAGCTCAGACTTAAATGCAATAGTGGAGATTGTAATCAAATTATGGTTAGCGTATTTTACATGAGTTGTAACAAAATGATACAAATTTTTTATTCCTTAACAATTGACAAAAATACTGATTACATCTCAATACATATTTTCAGACAATGCATTAGATGAGAAGAATGTTAATAGTCACAGTAATATAATTGTACTGTGTATTTATATAATTATTAATGTCAAACGAATCTAAAGAATACAAATTCTAACATTAGCAAAATTCATGAAATTTAAATGGAATTGGTACATAACAAATTTTGTTGCACAGAAATATTTTTAAATTTTTAACTAAAAAGTCTATGCTTTGTATACAGCTCTAACAGTGAATTTGTTCAAAATGGGAATCTTAGAATGGAAAACATTAACATAGCACATAATCATTAGCATTAACATTTTTTGTTATATTTTGTTTTATTACAGTGTAAATGTTAACAATTGACCTTTAATGAATCCTTATAACAGGATTTTATTATAGCAAGATCACAGTATGTTAATGCATTTTAAGTTACAGTATTCTCATATAAACCTGCTGAGATTAATGAATGATCAAATGTTTTTGTATGAATTCAAATTATTCTGCTACCGGTGAAATCTTCATTAGTATCACATACCATCATCACCATCAGCCAATAGACGTCCACTGCTGGACATAGGACTCCCCCAAAGATCTCCACATCGATCGGTCCTGTGCCGCCCGCATCACCAGGCAACAGAAGCCGTTGTTTGTAGTTTCATATAGGGGAATTTGGGGCAATCCCGACCACATTGGCCCAATGCGGGTTAGTAGGAGCCAGAGATAGATTTGTTGATTAGCAGGGCGCACTGCGAGCAGGTGAGGTTGGCTTGGGTCCCTTAAGTTGTGCGGGGGATCCCTTAAACCTTCATTTGTATCATAACCGCTAAATCGATCCCTCAGCTCAATTTCCTGTGAGAGATAACATCGAGAGGAACCTGGCATGCCAGAAGAACAATTAACATCCAACAACCTACATTAGACCACCATGGTGGATAAATTACTTTGACTCTCTCCTTGCGAGAGAAGGCTGCTAGTTCCGACTGTAGGAACAGTAGGCTGTTTATGTTTTGGTATGTTCTCAACTGAATATTCATTGCAGATGTTCATAGAAAATTCTCAACACATTGGTCATTTGACGGACGACCTCATGGCGCAGTTGGATGATGACACCGACGTGTATCAGTCGAGGAGGAAGAAAAGACGGAGCGGTTCACTTAACCGTATGTACATTATCCACTTTCTTATCTTGACTGATGATGAATGAGGAAATGGTGAAAGTGGGTCTCTGTTGCAACTAATTAAGTGGGTATTTCTGCTACTAAGTAATTGTGAGTAAACTGTATACAGATTATGATGAAAAGTAACGAAATATCTTGTTCCAAGTAGTATGGATAGGATCGAAATGAAAGGGAAGACCACCGAGGGGTGGAAATATGAATCTGCCAACAAGTGGGTAAAGGATAGATGCAGAAGGCGAGGGATCGGAATGGAAAAATAGAGAGGAGACACCTATGTCTGACGACAGATCTTCTAAGGCTAAGAGAGAATAAAAATAGTTCAAAATTACAACAATACCAATTACTGGGATTCTGCCATCATCTTATAAGAGCATTTTAAGCCTGTTGTATACAAAAAAGATTTTCTATAATTTCTTTATTTTTCTTGAATACACATTTCTAAATAAATATTACCTTTACAGGAATGCTTAGTGGTTTACGTAAAATGGTCTCCGGAAGCTCAAACACGCCTGCGACTGTACCGGAAAATGGAAGAACTCCTATCCTGAGCAAATCAGCGTCCAAAAGGAAAATGGAAGGCTACGAGGGTCTTTCAGCCAAAATAAAGTATAAAATATTTTACTTTTTTAAAGATAACGGTATTGGTGTTACTAATTTCAATTATGTTTACAGGAAAGAAGTTACGAAAAGCCTGCCACAAAGAGATTTATCCTTTACGCCGATGAAAATGTAAGTTTGTTTTTGTATTATATTTGTTATCAATCATCATCATGGGCCGATAGACGTCCACTGCTGGACAAAAGCCTCCCCTAAAGATCTCCACATTGTAAGTAGTATTTGCAATATAATATTCATGGCTGCAAATATTAACACTCGTCATATTTTTATTAGTCATGATGTCAGTGGCATGTATTCGATTCTCAGTAATCCCGTGTTGCTGCTCAAGATCGTGAGGAAACCGGTATAAAATCAGCGTTTGTGGGTATGTGAAATCCACATTTGGAAGAAGAACACGCTCTTCTCATGAGAGAAAGCCATGAGTCCCAGCAGATATTCTTTCAAACAATTTTGGCAAGATTTATATAGTTTTGTGCGTTAATATTTGTAATTGCTTTCAGGGGTATAACAGAGAGAAAAAGATTAAGATTAAGCCTTATGGACGTGAAAGGTACTCCTACCATAAATTCTGATTTTAATTCCCAAAAAAATTCTGAAACCAGTGTTAGTAGCGAAGACATGGTAATATCCTCTGAAAATTTGTTCAGTGCACATGATACGATTGACCTATCACCAGACATGAAACACTCCGATAAGGACTACGTCAGAATTTCCAAGCAAGAGTACGAAGAAATCAAAAGCAGGGTATCGGCGATCGAGAATAGACTGTCCAGAGAATTTACGGATGTCATACCGAAAGTGCAACCCTTGCAACACGTACAAAACGCTTACGAACAAACTTTAGAGGAAGTGGCCATGTTGAACTGTCCTAATTCCGAACATCTAGCGCGTCGCTTAAGCAAAGAATTGAAGATTAGACCAAAGGAACAAGCGAAAATAATACGATCTCCCAGCGCCAGGAAGATTGGTACGATTAGACGGCGGTCCAAAGAAAACGTAACTAAAATTGTCAGGCATAAATCTTGGAACGCGTCCACGCAATCCCATTCTAGTCATAATCCTGATAGGTTCTATCCATACAATGAAATGATCCCAAGAGACAGGACGAGCACTATGAAACCGGATTCCTCAATCGAAATGCATAATACAGCTGTCGAAGAATGGGATATCTCCGCATCAGATAATTCTTTGAACAGTTCATCAAACTCTAATCAAAAATATCGGCAACGAAAACGTGCAAGTCTCGCGCCTGATTACAATTTAGACACGACAATCTGCAAATCACAACCGAGGAGATCGCTTAACGTTACCATCAACAATAGCTTTGATTGTCCACCTGAAAACTCTTTGAACAATAGTACTAAATCGAATTCAAACCAAATTCTTCGTGTTCGAAACGGAAATAAAATAACCAACAAGTTAACAAAGGATCGTCCCTCACAGCAAAAATGGCGCAGCGCTGCTGCATTCTTTATGGACAAAACGGGCGAAGTGGTGACGGGCAATGGTCACACGGGACGTCCCTCTGTGAATAAGTTGCGTCAACAGAACGCCGGAGCAGTTCTCGCGAAAGCCAAGCTGTTCGAATCGAGCTCTGACAAGTCCACCGATGCAAATGATAAAATTCAGTCTGGATTTGCAAGAAGACCAAGAATAAATGGACATCAAAGCAAACCGCACAAAAGCACCACAAACCCTAAGTCTAAGATTCCTGCTGGGGCGCACGCCACATCACCTGGCGTCACGAATCGATCGAACAGGGTAGAAGAAGCCAGGAATTATTCACGACCATATCCCTCTCCTAATCAAGGAAAAGAAGATGCATATAACTGGCGACTCAATCGTAAAACAACGCCTCCCGTCAAGAAGGTACTTTCACCTCAAAACACTTTGAAAACTCCGCAAACACCGGCCTTGAAAAAACCTTTGTGTTACACTAGAAATTTAAAAACTCCACTGCCCTCTAGTGATATTAAAAAATTTAATACTCCACTTAAAGCCGTTCACGTATCACCAAGAAGACGATCACCCCGACAGAAGTTGCAACGTTCATTTGATCCATAATTATAAATCAGTATTGTCGACAAAAGTATAAATTGAAATGTAATTAAAAAGTAAGATTTAGCTAATAAAATAATGCTTTTGTATATATTTATTGTAGTCAATAAAGCTGGAGCTAGTTATAAAGCATTACATATTGGATTTAATACACAATTATAAAACATTTCACGACTTTCAATACCACTCGTAACGATACATAATCGTAGTTTAAATAATAACGGGCGGAGAGGGTGAAATAAAATTCCAATATATAATATTATACGATGTATATCACGGCTTTTACAGTGGTATTTCCAGGTATAAACAAATTATTCAGATTTGAAGTCAATAAATAATGAACATACTGACAATACAATAAATAACAATTTCCACATTCAATTATATAAAGCGTTTGCGCCACAATAAATTTTTGATGTTACAAGTAATAAGTCGTATTCATTCTGTAAGTGGGATCAACTAAAATATTTTTACTTACACATTTATCGATGATCACAGATTGAGGATTATAAAAAAAAGCAGATTCAAGAACATAACCGTGCTATGGAGACGATTTAACAATTCGAATAGCGTTTCGCAATAGTGATTGATTATTGAGTAATTTAGACTTTCATTATAGCTTATTCGCTAACTTATTGCTAACGGCACTCCGGCCGCGCACGGCGGCTCGACCCGCTTCTAACATTGCTTGTCGATCGATATCAATACCACATTTAAATTAACAATATAATAAAATATCAATTGTACCTAAGATCTTTTTCGTTAAATACGCACATCCGTTCACAATTTGCATTTTAAATATACACAAGGGGGCCCGCGGCGGCGGCGGCCATGATATCCCCGGCGCGGTCCGCGCTCGCCTTGTCCGAGCGCAACGTACGCACCGTACCGTCCGTATATCATAATCATTATTAATTAATTAAACGTACATGTTGTGTGATCAATAATAATAAAAATATAATGATACAAATACAATAATTACTACATTTTCGATTATTGTGTGACGTAAATATTTACAAAGCTCATCAGGAGCGCCAAAATAGTTAGGCGAGGCGGACTCCCGATGGTGAGACAACTGTGGCGCGCCGAGTCGCCCATCCATTCGGGCACCCGACCACGCGGCCGCAGACGCAGCGCAATCCAAACAAAAACCTAACGTGTACAAATATCTTTATTAACTAAAACGCGAATAACGCACCCCACTGTCACGGGAGCTACAGATTTAAGACTACCAAAAAAATCATCTCGTCAAATTGATAAAAAACACAATACTTATAAATGTTATGTTATAAACAGGTTGTCATCCCGCCTGCCCGTTGCTGCAGTCGTCGGAGTGTGTAGCATGTTACACCATCAACCAATGTATCGATCGAGTCTATGTGAAAAGGAAAATTAACCAATATAAAAATAAGGAAATCATCTCCACGCGACCACGGAATTACATTAGAGACAATAACAATACTACCAGAATATCTTACAAAGGAAATAATATTACTCTAAACAGCGACGCGATTTTGGTGATTATGGTGTAGTGATTATAATTTGGGAATGCATGATACTACCACGACAAAATACATAATTATTAAGTACCGATGATATAAAAAAAGACGCCTCTACATATACAAATAGCGTAACAACAACCCTTCGTCATCTATAAAGTACAAAGGTAAAATGTAACCGATTAGTGCTACAAGTGGCTGTATGAGAATGAACAGCCTAACACAGCGAGACCCACGAACGTGTCAAGTTTTAGATAATAAAAATAATTGCTGGGCGGAGCCAACGCCACCTCCAACAGACCGTTTGCGTCGCACAACTTGTAACGGACCGCCGGCCATATTATTCCCATACCACTGGACAACACAATACGAGTAAGGAAATTACAAGTGTAATGGCCACTTATTTCTCATTATATTTTACTAAAGAATTTAAATGCTCGAATATTAAAATTAGTAAATTAATGTTTGATGTCTCAATGATAATTAGTTATATCACCATAATTGCTTGTACAATACATTGATACCTGAATTGTTTACAATATTACCATTGATCTGGTCAGACTATGGACACTAACAAAGTTATCAATTCAGAGTATTAATACACCAATATTAAAGATCTTTAAAAAAAAAACACTTAATTATAACAAAAAGTTACATAGTCTCTAAAATTGTGATTTCGTTAACATATGATCTTATTACAAAAGGTATGTAGAGTTCAGTGTGACTTGTCCCAGCGCTGCAAATTTTATAAGCAATACATATATATATTCATATTACGTTTATGCGCCACCTCGCGCTTTTTTCTACAATGTTTTTCGTTATGTGAAAATGTCTTGTTTTTATTAACCCGCCACATTATAAAAACTTGTAATGCACAAAAATAATGACGATATAATCCAAAGTGATAGATCTCAAATCGCGTTACAGCTATATGCCATGTTTGCCTTCCTTATTATTCAAGTTTAGTAGCGATTGCGATGTTCAAATATTTTGTTCAGGGTGCGACATGACCCCACTGCTAGGTTTTGTCGCGGCGCTGGCACAGGACTTAAGTGTCTACGTGTGATGCAAATTAAATTCGCCTTTTGGTAGAGCGTGTGACGCGACGCGGCGGCGGCGGGCTCTTGTCGCGCGACTGCGGCGGTAACATTACATGCGTTAGAGCTGGCTTAGGCTTGCGCGGTGCGAGGCGCGGGGCGCGCGCGGTTCGGGCGCGGGGTGCGCGGGCGGCGCGGCGCGCTCAGTTGACCATGAGCGTGTGCGACTCCATTGGCGCGGCGGAGTCGTACAGCGTATCCGTGTCCTGCGTGGGCTCGCCTTGCAGCTGGCATTGATTGGAGAGCGTACCCGCGCCACAGTCGCAAAAGAATCTGCAATCCAGTCAGGTTTATATATATATATTATTTAGAAAGAAACCTGCGCTGGAAATAGTCACAATTTATATATTTTTTTTAATTGCTGGAACAACTACGATAATAACGGCCATAGGTTATAGTCTACATATACATAATATATATATATATATATATATGTTATCAAGATGTTTGGTCTCTCAGATTGTTTAACTTGCATATACCACAATTAGTTGTTATACTTAACCTGTGTTATTGACACGTTATTTACGCATATGTGTACTGTACGCTTAGGTCAATTTCATAAACCTACTGACGATCACTATCCTTACCTGTCATGGCGTATAAATTCTACATCATGTCCTGAATGGCACGTTTTGATGCAATTGACGCAAATTGCATTTCGGTCTGTAGTGTTACATGTCTGGCATCTGAAAATATAGTGTGTTAGTTCCAATATATTTTATATGAAAGATCCTATTCATATCTAAAAACTGATAATCATTAAAATCAATACTTTCCATTTTTATATTTTACCAAAGACTTATAAGCATTTTGAGCTTGTTGATTACAGAAAAACTAAAAGTAAAGCTTTTAACTATAAGAGGGTAAAATATGTATAAATTACCTATAGAAGTCATGCATAGGAAACGACGTGTATGAAGATATTTTGTAGAGGCACTGTCCGCCGCCGACGGCCTTTTCTACTGCGTCCTGGTTGCTGAAGATTTTATTACCTCGAACCAGCGGCGACACTCCCGATGCCAAGCACAAACCTAAGGAACGATCGCCAATTTTAAAATCATTAGATATTCAATACCCGATACCATTTATTATTATGTATCCAAAGTGACCTTACCTCCAAATCTATTGTTGAATATTTGATTGTGCTCAAGTGTGGCCGTGGCGTTGTTCGTGATCTCGACGCCAGCGGCCAAGCCGTCGAAGATACGATTCCGACGTAATACTGGATGGCTTTGAGTTGAGATTAGGACACCCGCTTGTGCATTGCGGAATATGTCATTTTCCTCCAACACTCCCTGTGTACAAATATACATATTGATTATTAACAACAACTAAACACGCCAATAAAATTCGACATTAGCAATCGAAAAAGTTTTGTAAAAATGTGGATTCCCAATTTCAAAATATTACAAGAGCTTTCTTTATGAAATATATAAATGTGCTTGTTATTTTTCTTAATTATCATTTTAAAATAATAAAATAACCGTGAACTGACCTTTCCCCCATTAAAAATGCATATACCACCATCACGCCCATCAAAAATTTTATTTCTTTTGAGCGTGGGGTTGGAATCAGTCTTTATCCACACACCGGCCATGGCGTTGTCGAATATTTCATTCTGTTCAAGCAGGCCCAGCCCGCCGTTGTAGACGAGCACGCCGCCATTTTGTCCGCCCCATATCTTGTTGCCGCGGATAATAGGGTTGCTGCCGGTGCGAATCTGCACGCCCGAGTACAGATGGTTGAAGATGTCGTTGTCTTCTAATTTCCCGTGACCGTTGTCGTAGAAATATACGCCGACCTGCCGATAAGTGGGCGTTAGTGATTTAAAAATACCTCTCACATCTTTAATCGCGATTGGGGTTGACAGAGACAGCAGAAACTATCCACATTTCACCTTGAGCTTATCCCTACTATCACCATATACCGAGTGCTATGATGTATTTTTGAAATACGTCAATTGAATATCAGACATTATACTATGATTTTACATTAAAAGCTAACACCAGCCTCGGTATATGGCGACTGTGCTATCCCCCTGCCATGTTTGGGACCTAATAAGCTCATGTGAAATGTGGATAGTAAATTTAAATTCTCTGTCTACCCCAATCGAAATGGAAAGATGCGAGAGGTTATTTGTTAATAAACTATATTATTGCATTTTTGTTAAGTTTGCGATTAGTAAATTTTAAAGATATTTATAAGAAGTTTAAGAAAGTTTATAATAAGACTAAAATCCCAAAACTTTAGCAAGGAGGATTTAGTATTTTGAGATAGATATAATATTTAGTCGCTTAAATAATATAAAATATAAAGCAACACATATACACATACATTAAGAACATACCTGTTTCCCAGAGTGTATGCGGTTCCTGCGCAGTACGGGCGTGGACCCGGTAGTTATCCAGACGCCAGCAAGCGTATTCGCGTACACTTCGTTTTCCTCAATTAATCCTTGACCCTTTTCATGCACATATATGCCTCCATGCTGCCCATGGTGGATCTTGTTGTGCCTTACTATTGGGTCGCTATTAGTGCGAATCTAGAATAGAATTTTTTAGATATATTAATAAAGAGAAAACTTAAGTTTTCTTCTACAAATATAATAAAATACAATTGTCGTAACTACTACAAACCTGTATACCAGCCAACGCATTTCCATATATGTTATTGTGCTCGATCAGTCCGCGTCCTTCACCAAAAATGTACACTCCGCCCTGGTGCCCATTATAAATCTCGTTGCGACGTATGGTAGGGTTACTGTTCGAAGTAATCCACACTCCAGCAAAATTGTTAGAGTGTATTTTGTTATCTATGAACTGGCCGAGGCCTGACTCATGGACATATATGCCACCAGTCTGCCCATGGTGAATCTCGCAGTGAACTACGGTGGGATTTGCGCCAGCTTTCACTTCGAAACCGGCTATTCTATTGTTGTGTATGTCATTTGCTTCGAAATAACCCTAAAGATTTCAATTTATGAGTTAAAAAGTTAATTGAGTAAAATATTTTTTTATACATTTTCAAAAAAACCTGTTAGGGGATGCAAGTGTATTGAAATAAAATTACTACAATCATGAAATACTAAAATATATAAATTGTGCATTTAATTCTAAAAGTAATTCCAATCGTTCCGACAGATAACTTTTTAGTATAAGAATTTAAACTATAAATGTTCAGATATGAGTTTCTGTATTAAGATATATTTTTGGTAGTTTTAAGAAAATTAAAAAAATGTGTTTGTTAATAATTAAATATTACATAAACTAAAAACTGTCGTACCAGTCCATTCTCAAATGTGAATATACCAACGTCACGCCCGTGATGTATATGATTGCGTCGCATGATCGGATTGGCGAAGTTCTTCACCCAGATGCCGGCGAGTGCGTTGCGCGATATCTCGTTGTCCTGGTAGGCACCTTGAGCGTAGTCCGTCACGTAGAGGCCAACATTCTCGCAGTCGCTGATGTCGCAGTGCTTGATCACCGGATTAGCGCCCGCGCCGCTAACACAAACTGCCGCACCGACTGTTCCAAGATTTTGACGTAATAATAAATTTTTTATAATACCACTACACTGCAGTTAACATAAGAAGTAAATTTTTTTAATCACCAGATAGACTATCCACTGATGAACATAATTCCAAGCGAGTTCTAATAAATTTTAAAATATTATAAGCTCTATTGATATAAGATATGTAGTATTCATGGAAAGTTATTATTATAGAAATGGGTGATGGTTCAGTTCAAAGGTGCAGTAAGTACAGGGTTCAAAAAGAGGCACTTTTGGTCCTTACTGACTTTCAACAACTATCATTTGTGATTAATTATACATATATTATATTTGTATTTACTATGAGGGCGACATCATCGCATTAGCGATGAAGCCCTATTAATAGAGAAAAAAAAACAACTATCATGAATATCTGCTAATACAAATTTGATAAAAAAAACGAAACATACGTTTAGTTAATTTTGAGTAGCATTCTTCAAAAATTGTCAACATTTTTTATATTTTTGTATCATGTTGTTGTAAGACATTTGATGCAGTAACTATAAAATTCTTAGAACCTTACCTGACTTAAATTTCATAATTATTTACTTACCAACACTAGCACTTCGTATGATGCAATGATCCACTGTAGGCGAGCAATTGTCAGAGACCTCGAGGCAATAGTGCTTGTGATGTTGCATGGTACTGGTGGCGTCTGGTGAGAATTTAAGCGTCATGTGTCCGGCGTAAGCGCGGCTGGCACCTTCCGCGAATGTCAACGTCGACTCGGCTTCACGTTCCAGTACCACAGATTCAGCTACGTTACCGGGTGCACAACCTACCAACAATCATGAAATAATATGTTTGATGCCATATATATTAGGTTCTTAGCGTGTCGCAGGACACTAAGATGACGCGTGTGTCAAGGTACCGCGGCAATATAATAAGGAAGTCGGCAAAAAAATTTGAAATTTTTAAAACACCGTAGTAAGTAATTTTTTTTTAAATAAAAATAAAATAAATACATAAAGAAATTAACGAATTTGCAATGCATCACACGTGTTATGGTTGTAATGCATCACACGTGTTTAACTCAGCAGGTGTTATGAAATAAACACAAAGTAAACAGCAAAAAAAATTATCCTAACAGTTTCATTCATCGCATTAAAAATAACCGAGTGATAACTAGTCGCACCTCCAAATATTTTTGACTGATAATGGCGGCGCGAAACACTTTTTCACCGATAAAGTTGACGCGGCGAAAAAAGCTAATAATCTCGATGAGTAAAGTGGGTAAAAATCAAAATTTTTTTATACTATGAGTCAGACGTAACAGGAAGGTGATAGAGGTTTATAAATAATTTAAACGCATGTCGGGACTATCATTTATTATTAGATTAACTATTATATGCGATGAACGGGAGTTAGTTTTGTTGCTTATCTTGTATAAAAAAAATTACCTATGAGCTGGACATCTGTGTCAATAGCAAGGCACTCCTCCTGGTAAAGGCCGGCGTGCACGAAGAGCAGTGCGGCCGGCGGCGCAGGCGCGCGGCGGCACGAGCACACGCCCGTCCCGCATGCGCACCCGCCACTCGGCGAGCACGACACGCTGCCCCGTTCCTCCACATACTCCAGGGCTGCCTAAACAAAACATCATAACATTTAATTTCCCGCATTATAAACATTTACACGGATTCAGATAAATATTAGTTTCTCAAAACGCTGTTTAATGGAAATATTAAATTAGTGCCATTGAATGGGATTATTTTAGCGAAATATTTTGGCTACTTCACCTTGATCAATAACAGGTAAATTATAACATATATAGACAGTAAAGGCTTTTAGACACTAATTAGAACCTAATATAAAATACTAAATTTAGCAGAGCAGATAATATGTTCATGAAAGAAAATACCAAAATATCATTACTTACCCTTATAGTGCTAAAGTGTTTGATCCGCGAGTCTTTCTTGGGGCGGAAATTAGGGCGGACATGTATACCGTAATAGAGCTGCCTGAAGCTCTCCTTCCATGGGTTATCAGCATCGCACTCATCTGGCGCGACGAACTCGAACTGGCACGGTGCTGGATGCATCAGTGGTGTGTCATACTCAAACACCGACTGATACAGACTTTTCCTGTCCATCAGAGGTTGCTCTTTATAAATGTTGCTTTTAAAAATTTGCTGCCCTCTTGGAAAATTATCTATATTACAGGGTAAAGAGTCGGATTTTTATCATTTCCTACTAAATTTTTATTACATTAATAAACGAATTTATAGTTATATTTATAGGAGAAATCATCAAATGCTAATAATATTATGCTAATAATAATAAGGATAAACACATGAATATATCTAAAACTTACCATAATTCCGTATCGTTTGCGATAGTGTTGAATCTCTTGCAAACCTGTGCAACGCGGCAGAGGTCTCTTTCGGTTAGGTGGGATAAAATACAGAGTAGCACCTCATCGGGCAACTCGTACTGCAGGTACTGCGACACGTTGCACACGTCCACGCCTTGGGACAGTGATCTGGAAATATTCAGTTTTACAATAAATAATGTTCTTTTCGACTGTGCAACCATTAAGCAAACAGTACGCCAGCAGCATGGGTTCTTAGTAATAAAATATAATACAGTAAACATGTTTAATTTATTTTTACACATTTATTCCTATAAATATTGCTTCATTTAAGCCAGCATAGTACAGTAATGTGTACATTTGTGGACTTCAGTAACAACAGCGAAATAGAAACGGTGAAGGAAAACATCGTGAGGAAATCTGCACATGAATTACAATTTATTCTAAGGTGTGTGTGAAGTCACCAATGCGCATTGGACCCACGTGGTGACTTTGGCCGATCGCCTTCATATTGAGGGTAGGCCTGTGCCCCAACAGTGGGGACGTAAATTGATTGTTATGAGTACAGTAGCAATGTTATTTTAAATATTATATAAGATTGCAAGATAATTAAATAGTAAACCACATGTGGTTAAATGTTTAAAGTATTTAATAATCTGTAGTTTGCTTTTCTTAAACAAAGTTTATAGTCGTAATAAAATTTTAGATGTTCTTATGTTTTTTCATTTCATTCTAACAAACACATAAATAATGATGATCAAAGTAATAAAACAATAATTCCACTGTCTCAAGGACGCCCGAGTTTTTTTTTCATATGTGAGCAATATAAGATTTAGTTTTAAAATATATAACTAATAGAAATAATGATTTTTTATGAACTAGTAACACAGGAAATTTTTGAGATACCGGTGATAGCATTACTTTTATTATTATTACACTGTTTCTATATACATGAGACTGCAAATTTATATGACATATATATAAAGATTTCTCGATGCCGACGTCATTATATATTCAAGTTTTTTTTTAAATCGCGGTATTATGGCAGTCGTCATGGGAAGTGGGCCACGCCGTTAGAATGCATGGAATGTAGGTCGATGATGACAAAACTATAAATTTCGCGAAGGAAACTGCTAATCTTCCATGAGCTTACTTTTACTATAGACAATTCTTCTTATATCCTTCATTCTTTAGTTCGAAATCATATTTATCGACATTTCAATTATATAAGTGGATGAAATGTTTTAAACACATACACGTTTGTTCAGACAAAGCCTTTTACTTGCTTTGTTTTTCTTTAATTTCTTAACCTTATTCTCCTCATTAATTTTACTCTTGCGTCTATTCCGTTTCCTTCTTTAACGTGGTGCTAACTTTATTTAAATATTATAAAATCTAATATACAGTATAATGTACGTGAAAGTTATAATGTTAGCACACCGACACAATATAAGCACTGTGTTACCTTGTTTTATAATTATAAATATTTATACTGCAGCACAAAACAAAACATTAATAAATATTCTACAACTTGTTAATATTTATGACTTAAACTAATATACAGTTTGCATGAAATTAGTTTATACCATATTAATATTATTAGGTATTTACATTTGAAATTGGCGTTTTGTACGGGAGAAATATAAAGTCAATTTTTTTTTGGAAAAATATATTCAATTAATCAAAGTAAATAAATTAATAAAAACAAATCATAGTATGCACTTTTTCCATCTCATAGGTAGTTCATTGATCCGTTTACTAAAAAAAAACATAGAGGCGAAAATTAATAAACTCTGAAGGAGGTTTGGTTTGCCGCATCGGTGTTGAATTTTTTTCCTTGTAAGAAGTTGTCCAAATTCTGGAAAAAATGGTAATCTGTTGGGGCAAGGTCCGGGGAGTACTGTGGATGTCGCAGATATTCCAATTGTAGCTCATTTAACTTGGTAGTTGTTTGTTGTGCAGTGTGTGGTCTTGCGTTGTCGTGAAGCAGCAGTGGCCTAGAGCGTTTGACCAATCTCGGTTGTTTAGCAGCTAGTTCTTCCTTCATCCAGCAGGTCTGCAGTTGCTGACAATAGATATCTGCCGTAATCGTTTGGCCAGATTTTAGAAAGCTGTAGTGAACGACACCGACGCTAGTCCACCAAACACTCACAAGTAACTTTTTCTGAGTAAATTTTCGTTTAGAGCAGGATTTGGCTGGGTCTCCTGGGTTCAGCAATTGCAATGAGCGCTTCCGATTATCGTACAGTATCCACTTTTCATCACAAGTAAAGATTCTATTTAAAATCCCTTCATTATTGTGTCGGTTAAGCAAAGTAACACAGCAGCAGCAGTCGACGCGTGTTTGCAAGTTCGATTCACTCAATTCATGAGGTAACCCCATCGTTCAAGTTTTTTTACTTTCCCGATTTGCTTCAAGTGGATTAATATAGTTTTGTCACTTACCCCGAAGACTGCAGCTATCTCTAAAGTGCTTTGTGATGGATCCTCTTCCACAATAGCCTTTAATTCTTAATTTTCTGCTTTGGTCTCCGGCCGTCTATGGGGTTGGTTCTGAAGGTCGAAATTTCCAGAACGAAAACGTTGAAACCAAAAACATACCGTGCTTTCTTTTGCGACACCAGCGCCGTACACATCATTAATCCTTCGAGTTGTTTCTGCAGCACTGGTGCCACGGTTGAACTCGTACTCGTAAATATACCGATATTTCATGTTTTCCATTGTGCGGTAATAAGCGACGGCAAAGAAAAAAATAATAAGGAAAAAACAAATGAATGACTGTTTTCAAAACTCAAATATACAACTAAATGAATTTATAATTTGGAATTTATTTGAATTTGGAATTCTTAACCAAAGAGGAGATATTTCAGATCAAAGTGGTCAGTACGACAAAACGCTAATTTCATATGTAAGGACCTAATATATATATATATATAAGTAAATATAAACCAATTGTTTTGAAAGTGGTGTAAGTCCATTTTTTGTTTCGTGAAAATAAAGGTTAACATATCAGTTAATTTAAAAAATTAGGAAACTATCTGAAATTTGGTAGTTTCCCTACTATTTTATCACTATATTAGATTGGTTATATATATTTGTTTAGCGGTATTTTACTAAACTGATAAGTACTTACAGGCTGCAAAACAATATATATAATTTTATTAACTCTTTAAAGTCTGTATTTAGACCTGTATGAGTTTAATAAAATTTAAATAATGATCTTGGAACAAATTTTTCAAAGTATATTGATTTATATTCTTTTTTTTGTTATAAATGATACACATTGTATGCTGTAGATATACCTAATAAACAAATATTCTTATCTAATAAAGGATTCTGCTAACGATATCAAGCTCTTTCAAGTCTCCTTTGTTATGCACACGGTCACATGATAATGACAAATTCCCACTTCTTTTTTACTTTATTCTTTTAGTTTATGATGTCACAGTGCAGACTTTGGTGTCCCAAAAAACCTTTTTTACCTTACTAGTCAATATTGTTTATTACTAATACTTCTTTTAAAATATCTGCTCTTCATACTTGCTGATACTTTTATACCAAAATTACATTTCCGAAGCTTTTTATTTTAGCTCTTCTATGTTATGATTCCATGTTTTATTGCAAAATATTAGAATACATGCTGTTACAGTAAATGCGGCTTGAAAATAATGTATTTAATTGTAGTGATTTCTGCTCTAGAGATTTACATTAGAATTCACATAAAGAAACGACTAAATATTAAATATCTCAAATTTTAATGCATCTTCCCATAGCTGCCATAACAGCATTATGGTGTTTTGGTTGTTCACACTGAAGATACATGTGAGCATATCATCTCATGCTATATTTTGAGTTTATGTCATATCAAACAAAATCTTGTGATATAAATTTATATTAGACAAATGTTAGTCCATTGTTCATTAAAAATATTTTGATTGTTATGATATTATAAAATGATTAGGATATTATTATTTTTTTTAGGACCAATATATTTATAGCAACTAAATCTTTAAAGGTATGAATGTTGTAAAGGCAATGTTGTCAGTGATAATAAATTCTATTATCTTCTTTTAGTCACCACGAATTTCTTGATAGATGAATCATGACTGAATATATTGAATTTAAGTCTATGTGTTAGTCACAAAATGTTTATCAATGAACAAATAGTACAAAATAAAAAAACAATAAGTTTTTATACCAGTGCTGCAAATTTAAAAGTGTACCTTAACTCAACATTGAATTGTTGTCTAGTGTTATGAGTACATTTGAAAACAAAAAGCATAGTTAACAAGAACCTAGAATATAAATAAATTAGATGATTCAAGTCCATGTTAAATATGAATAAAATTTAGAACAAAAATTTGCTTGTTAGTATGCAAGGAGCACAGGTCAAGTAAAAGAACTTATATGAATAATTTTTTTAAATAAGGAAAAACCTTTTCAAAATACTTTGCTTCTAGAATCTCTCTTCAATGAATGCATCTCTACTAAATACCATATAAAAATACTTTAAATTCATAGAACAAACATCTTTGGGTGGCATTGTAAAGTTGGACAGACATTTGTTTTAATAAATGTTTATGCAATTAATATTAAGACTATTATGTTATAAATTTTTTATATAGTCATATATGTAATATTATAATTACAAATATGGAATCGACCAGGCTTATAATATGGTGAGAGTACAGATTAATTTTAAATATCACTAACTAATAATGAAATTGGAGAAGTATTTTTTGTAAATTTATAAAGAGTTTTAATGGAAAGGATTTTTCATAAAATCTGTTGTGTTAAGGAATAGTGACATTATTTTGAATGTAGTCTCCTTTAAAGTTGTTCCCTTAATGAATGAATCTGTTTAGAAAACTAAGTTACTTACGTCCTAGGCCTCTTCCTAGCAGGTAGAGAGCAGGCGCCGGAAGGTCCCGGCTCGTGGTAGGCGGGCGGTGATTTCCTCCTCAGATCATAGGGGCTGTGATGGCCGGCGGTGGTGGCGGCGGCGGCAGCCGGCACCGGGGGCGAACCACCGCCACCGCTACCGCTCGGCCCCGCGCACGCCGTGGCCGCCATCGCGCTGCCTGTCACGTTGTTCGGGCAAGGTACAGATTCACATGGCTCACCTAGAATTTATATTATGTTCCATATAAAACGCTCTTCTAATAACCATTGCTAAAAAATGTGTATGTAATTTCGCATAAAGGGTTTTCTCGTTACTTACACGAGATTAAATCCATGAAAATCCATCCATTATAGACGAAAATTTTAAAAAAACTTACTATGTAAAACTTTAAAAATTATAATAAATTTTGAATTTAATAAATATACTTAAATCAATATTTTTTGGATTGACCATTTTCTGTTGATAATATATAATAATAATAAAATAATATAGTAATCTTTATGATCATGAAATACTAAACTTATTAATTTCTAAAACAAAATTTGGAATAATAATAATAATGATAATGTCTGTGTAAAGTTCTAAGAAAAAATTTTAACTGTAGATCAAAATGGGGATATATATATATATACAGTATAAAACTTGTATTTTACTTAAGTGTATGAAGTAATTTATAAGGAAAAAGTTTTATTGTACATCACACAAACCTTTTTAAGAAATTACAAAACTAGTTTCTTCAATATAGCTTATAATTCACCTTTTTTTATTAAGCTTATTGGAAGACATGAGTTAAGTATTTATTATAAAGTATATATTTTCTAAACAAAAATTTTATAATATTAGACACTGAAATTACATATTAATAAGCAACTATAAGTAATTTCTGATTTTTGCATGATTATTGATTTTAGTTATTTAATATTTTTTATTTTTATTATTTCTATGGAATGTTTCAAGATTTGTACTTCATGATAATTCATAATAACAAGGAGACTTTTATAACTAGAGGAATTAATATGAATAGAATTTTCCAAACTTTAAATTCAGTATCGTGGTCAGTTCTAATAGAATTGTTATTCAACTTAATTTAAGTATATTTTTAATGTGTTATGTATTAAACTTCACCAGACTACTTTAAATTAGTCTATTTGCCAATTATGTTTAGAAATAATGAGTATTTAAATTGAAACTTGTTTAACTGCCAACTAACTTGACCTATTTAAGAGGTAAAGCTGAACTTTGTTATAAAATTAGGTTAGTCTGATTATTTTAATGTTGAGCAGTTTCTTTTTATTCCATGCATTTATTTGAGGAATTAAATAGATAAAATTATAAAAATAAATTTGTTTTTTTACAAGAATTACCATTAAAAGATTTTAACACCTGATTGTATAGTGAACAATAAACTCAGTTTTAAAATATTGTCTTATTCTTTCTCTTATCCAACTAATATATGTCAACAATATTCCTAAAGCAAAATAATAAAAAAAAAACTTTTTATAATATGTCAATATTGAATATAAGAGCAATGAATTTAAATAATATATTTCAATATTATTTTCAGTTTGATTGTATCATGAAAATTATGCAACTGACAATCAATATTTAAAGTAAAATTAATCTTAGCCTTCACAATTTATGTAAAAACATTAATCAATCAATAGAAAGTTCTGGTAAATAGATATAGTATATTTTTTAACAGAAATAAAAAACACGTTTTTTATTCTTTTTTTTATAATATTACGTAAAACTGAAATAATTTTATTAAATAAATTCAAAAGGATTATGTTTCGTTATAACATAGTAATTCGAGATAAATTCTTTATTTATGATTGAAAAATGGAGAAAATACTAATTATCTAGCAGTTAACTTTCTTGCATTAGTTAATTATTTTTGTAACGTGTTTGTAACTCGTCACTTGACGTGTAGCGAAATATTTCGTAACTAAACGTACAAATATTAAACATTATTGTACAAACAGCTGTTTTGTAGTACCACTATAATAAAGACCGAGTTACTAATCAATACTCATATTGCGCAAAATGTCGATGAAATGCGCTATACATAATATGTACGCAAATGCGAATGGATAACAATCAAATAATTAATATTAATTGCAACATTGAATGGAAGAATCATTTAAGTACTTAAATCACAATAACTTAATCTTCCTATATTTAAATCAAAATGACGTGAAAAACAAGGAAATTTAAATACTAATATCTATTAAGAAAAACGCCTGTTAATATCCGTTATGGCTTATATGCATACATTTTAACGAACATTGATGAAATCGTCGATAACGAGCCAATTGTACAAGTTGGTGCGACATCAACCGACCCGGATAACTTACTTGATTGTGTCCTGGATGGAAGTGGTATTCTGTGCCCGCCTTTTCTTCGCGATCTACGGACGTAAGAACGCGAAGAGGAAAACGAGGCACTAGGCATTATTTCTTTTAATGCTTATTTTCACTAGAATTCAGCCTAAACAAAGGAGACAACCGCACCAACACCGTCGGCCATTTTCTGTTTAGAATAGATTGAAGAACCGATACAAGAAATACAGATAAAACTACACAATGGCCACTGAAGACAATTTTTTTATTTCACGTAAATTGCACTAATCACTAATACTAATAATACAATAGTTAACTCATAAAAACCATTATTTAAATAATAACGACAAAAATTCACTCTACCCTAAAAAGCAAAGGGCGACTCTCAGAAAAATATGGCGGATTTGAATTAACATGGCGACAACGATCGCACCGCCATCTATAAAAACATCCAAAGATGTGTTCAAAATAAAACAAAGACAATATAACAATAACATTAATATCAAAATCTGCCAGAATTGTTTTTTTTAATTTTGCGAATTTCTCTTTTTTTTTAATTAATTGTGTCTCAGATATAGCTGAAAAATTATATATTTTTATATTGACGAACAATGCACTTTGTTTTTGAATAATAGGAATATGTCATTAGATTTGTTTTTGGTTTCGTTCTAAATTCATCCTTATAATATAAATTAGATACAGATAATTAACATGACTTTCCTCTTTATATTTCAAATTTATGAGTAAAAGCGCCTGCAGAACTGACTACGATTTACCAACATTTTTAATTAAATATATTATATAATTAAATACATATATCTAAATCCAATTAGTCATACGAAGCAGCCGGACGAGCGGGACATTCACCTGATGATAAGTGATCCAGCAACTCATTGCGCTAGTCACTTTGAGACAAAAAGTTGAGTCTCGTTACCACTGGAATTTCACTAGCTATGGCGCCGTTTGAATCTGAAGACAATAATGTTAGCACACAACTGTTTGGTTGCAGAAATAGGCACTTGGTAGCTTCCTAGACGGTTTCCAAGAGAGACTTTTCACCAGGATTCTGCCTCATTAATAAACGTATTTGTCTCTGTACTCACTAACTTATTCTTCTGACGTAGCGGTTCAAAGTGAGTTTCATTTCGCTTGTCTCAGTAAATATTACATTAAGGCTATCATAGATGTTGCAACATAATATTTTGGAAGTTTCAATTGGCAACAATGTTGTTGTTTATTGACTTTATTATTACTCAATCAGTCAATTGTCATTGCTTACATTGTCATTGTTTCTCAGTGTAGAAAAACTAAAATATATTTGACAGATGGTGTTTTACATAATTATAAAAAATATGACATAAACATTTACACTTTCTATAGTTATTACGCACAAAAATATACGAAATGGAAATTTATTGTCAAAGCTGTCCTTTCCCCATTTTGGCCAGTTTATTTTTAACTTTTGCATATGTTGCAAGTTTATATGTATGGAGAACAAATTTAAGCAGGTAAATTGTTTATATCTTATCATACTTTTCTAGAATTTTGCATGTATAAATGAAAGGTTTTGTAAATAAATTTGATGTTTATGTTTAAAAAATTTTAAACATTTTTATTTATTAGTTAATGTTATATATTTATATCATATATAATGTTATATATTATAATATTTAATCTATTTATTATTTGAATGCTAAATAATTAATTCATCTTTATATAAAAACTTATGTTTTGATTTACTTTAAAGAGACCATCCATCTACAATAAAAAGAAGATTCTTCAGTGTTTTCTGTGTAATGCTGCTCGCACCATTTATCACCTGGTCCTTTCTTAATGAAGAAACTTTAAAAAAAGGGGATGTTTATGAACAATTAGGACTACGTTTATCTGGACTCATTGTAGCCTTTTTTACACCTTTGGCTTTGACTGCCATTTTGTTTTTGGGTCCTTTAACCATGCAGTATTTATCAGGAACTTGGAAGATTTATATTGGTGAGTTTTAAGTAAATTTTTGTAATGTATGGTTAATAACAAGAATAGTTGAAGTTTGCATTTTAATTTGGTATTGTATAAAATTTTCAAAATATGGTTTTATATTTTTTTTCTTAGTCCATATCTGATGCATATACTTGTAATCAAGTATATAGAAGATATACATTAGTAACTTAATATATCTGTCATCTAGAAAAGAGGCATCCTTAAAACATTATTGCTCATTATGACTGTTTATATATTTTTTTATATAGATGAGATACAATGATGCTTATTATATGTTAAGGAGGGTATTATATTATATTTTTAAGAACCAATCTACTGGTTTGCAAACTGGCAAGATCTCACATGGGTGAGAAATCATATTATGGCTCCTCTCAGTGAAGAATGGGTATTCCGAGCCTGCATGATTCCTTTATTACTACAATGTCTGGAGCCATTAACTGCTGTATTTGTGGGACCTTTGCTATTTGGAGTTGGTGAGTGAAATTTTATATTATTATCACTTTTTCATAACAAACAGACAGATTATAATTGGTTTTTATGGAATAAGTACCCTATGAACATTCAAATCAATAAAGTAAAAAGTTGTTATTTACATTGCAACCAGACACTTTAATATTATTTTCTTATGTAATATACATATATCTATATATATATATATTAAATGTTTGTAATTTTCAGCTCATTTTCACCATATTTTTGAACAAATGAAATCTGGATTTGATTTTAAAACTTCATTAATGATATCAGGTATGGATTATAATTTATCATCAACATTATTACTTGAAAAATACAGTACAACTATTTAGTACATAATTTAATAATACTTTGCAATGTAGCTTTTTAAATTTTATTAATACAAAACTAAATCTTATATGACTAAAATATAAGTTTCTCAACTTTTTGTCTTTTACTAAAACACCTTAATGTTATTCTTTCAGCTTTTCAGTTCATGTACACTAGTCTTTTTGGTGCATACTCAGCTTACTTATTTGTTCGAACTGGTAAGTGCTTTTTATTTCGAATTAATTCTTGACATCATTATAATAATATTAGTAGAGATATTAGTATGATGATTAGTACGATGATATTAGTAGAGAAGGATTATTTATAATGTAATTGAAAGTGAACAAATTATCATTCAATAGTCAATCAACTCATTCACTTACTTTATGGTAATTTGATCAAGTTTCGAACAATAAATTCAATTAATTATTTATAAGATTTTCTAATGTAATATATGAAATTCGAACACCTATCAAATTAGCAGGCACTAACTTTTTGACCTCGCAGACTAGTAAATTCATAATTAAATATATTTAAAAAAAAAATGTGGTCTAATAATACTAGGTGTTTATAACTTTCCATATGTTATAAATTACAATATTTCAAGGCTTGACATCTTATGTCTCATGGTGACAAACACAATGTGGTGTTGTATATATCATCCTAATTAGCCCTAGATTGTTGCAGATGTATCACTTACCATTAGGTGAATGTCCAACTAGTCTCATCGCTCCTTGAGTAAAAAAATATGTTTCTTAAAACAATATGATGAGTAAAGATATTCCACATGTTTCTGCGGAGTGGTGAAATTTGCATTTGGATCACCACCTTGGCAATCTCTATTAGATTGATTAGGATAAATTATACTTGCAGGCATATTTTTATATATATGAAATGAACCATTAGTTATTCTTATAGACCATTAATGAAATATGTGAAAACCTCATAAAAAAATCTGAATATGCTTCCATATTGTAATTATTTGTATACATAATTTTATTTTTCGCAGGTCATTTTGTTGCGCCTTTAGCAGCACACATGTTCTGCAATCACATGGGTTTTCCAAACTTCGGAGAAATTGCTTACTATCCATCTACACAAAGACTGCTTATTATAAGTAACCTTGTGTTAGGCTTCACTTTATGGTGTTACCTGCTGACACCGCTCACTGACCCTGCATTTTATAATAATAAATTGCATTGGGCGACTGAATTTCATATTTCAAGTACGGACTAATTGATAATATGTCCATTTTAATAACCTTAATATGGTAGTTAAATTAAACCCTGTAGAATATTAAGGGTTTTACATATAAATAATATGAGAAAAATATCTTTGAATATGGGTCCTGGTAAAATCACTCATTTATGTTAGGGGCGAACAATAACATTTGCCCCAGTTGGAGTCCATACTTAACTTTCCTTTTACTACAAGTAAGTCATCGAAACTACAATTAGCTTAGGCCATTATAATTATAGATAGGATGTAATACTAGTGAAGAATTTGGACGGAATTGAGGTCATGATGATGTATTTTTTTAGTTGCTTAATTAATGTAATATAAAAGTGACAAAGTGTTTTGACTGCCTCCATGGCGCTGTCGTTAAGTACGTTCCATGTAATACGGTGGTCCCTGGTTCGATTCCGAGCCTGTTTTGAGGTAAGTTGGTGGTAGGGTCCCATTGTACCCACTCGGCTAGCTACCATACTTATTGTCCAACACTGCAGTGCTGTCAGCATATGACAGGTGGAGGTTTCGAGCTAAGCACACTTCATCATCCAAGGCCTCTGTCACTTTACATCACGTAAAATTGATGTCAAGTGTTCAAGTCCACTGTAGATATAAAAATTACTTTCACATAATTTACTAATTTACACATTACACAATTCAAAGTATTATCAAGTAATATTTTCGCGATGTATGATTATTTTTTTAATACATATTTTTAAGAGACAAAAGACTTGTTTTTAAAATCTTCAAGGTTAGTTATTATTAAAGTTACATTACGCAGCAATTAATGTTTCAAAACAATTTTTTGCTACATTTTATAATATAAATAAGGAGCGATTTTTAAAAGCATACAAATTTTTGCAACGATTTTAATTATAACTTTTAAGTAATTTTCATTTTAATAATTTATTTTAAATTTATGTGAAATGATTATGGACCTTGTTTTAATTTTTTTTCGATTAATATTATGTCATGTATCCACCAACCCACACTTTCAAGTGTGGCTTTAACTCTTTCCTTGTGAGACATGACTCCGAGTTTTAGTAGAGGGGACAATAAGAAGGCCCTATCATGTTAGGATATGGGCGTAATTATTTTTTTTATATGCAACAATTTTTTGTTTGAATGATGACAAGATATTATTATAATAAATAAGTTAATGAAGATAATTAATTATCTTACGGCACAAAATTTTATTTAGCAATTGGTTTATATTGCTATAATTTTTATCTGATTATGGTGCTAAATGTTTGATAATTAACGGTTTGTTGGTTATAATATGGTTACTAAAAAATGATTAAGTTACCTTGATAAAGATAAATAGCTTTTATTATTATAAAATTCGTGTTTTAAAATGACTGCGGTACAGTTACTAACTGATGCACAAGGAGACCCCTGGCCCAATTCTAAGGTTTCAATGAGGCCGAGATTCGAATGTCTGGTCAGCTACCATTCTGGTATTGTCAATCAGATAAAAGCAATACTGTATTCCGGATGTTAACATAGGGGAGCCAGAGTATTCTGATCGCACACACTTCGGTACACGCGGCCTCATTATCACTTAATATTGTGTAAATTTAAGGTAAAGGGGTAGCACATTGTAAGTGAAAAAAATATTTTTATCTTATTTCAATACTTTTAAATGTTTTTATGATTAATCATTTTTTAATTCGTGCCATAATGAAAAGCATAATAATAAATTATTAATATTAAGATTTACAGGGTTCTAAATGCATGGGTAAATGAAAACTGGTTGTCTCACTAGTCAATTTATGCGTTTACTTGATTAAGTATTTGGTCTGTGTTTCAACAACATCATCATTACAGGCTGTTGTAGACCACTGCTCTATGATTAGTATGAAAAAAGAAAGTTACCCAAAAAATGTCTTTTCAAAGTAAATTGTCCCGTACGTTAAAATTATCTCGGCATTCCTTCGAAAAATGTATACGTCATTGATATAGCGAATGCTATATAATTATCCCGTTACTTAACATGTTATGTTAATGTGTTTGTTTTATTAATTTCAAGTGGTTTATTAATTTTAAAAGTTATTTCATGTTATTGTTGATTAACAGACTGGTGGTAGATCTCACCGTGCGACCGCCTAGGTAGGTACCATTGCAGCGCCTATTTTTGCCGCTATACAGTAGTGTGCAAACATAACTGTTGCGGTTTGAAGGGAGTTGTAGCTAATGAAACTACTGGAGCAACGAGACAACATTTCATGTCTCAGGACGACGAGCGCAATGTGGTGCTATGTATAACATTCCAACTATTGCCACGTTGTTATTGGGCGGGCGTATGGCTTGCCATCAGATGAACGTCCTTCTCGTCTCGTCGCTTAAATGTAATTAAATGTGGAATAATTATGTTATTTTATTTAGTCTTCTTTTTAACTTTTGTCGCCTATATAAATATCTCTAAAAAATTTTTCAATAAAATTTTAGAACCAAGCGCAACGGTAGCGCTAGTTTCAATAACAAAATCTCATATAATAATAATTACGAACATATTCCTATATTTATTGATCTGCTATATCAATCTTCACTATCAGATAGCCGGTAAATATCACATGTAATAAATATTATATAACAGTATTAACTTTATACAGGATTACTTGCGAATAATTATTAATCTAACGACATTGTTTAATAAAAGTTAACACTAATCCTTGAAAGATGAAAAAATCTTATTATCCTAATAAAAATTGTTTTAAATACTTTGTGTCTTTTAATTTTCTTTTACAACCACGTAGCCAGTGGTATAACGATAACACGTAGGTCGATTCTGGCGCCAGGTTTCTGGCTTTAGTTGGAAGTAGGGTTATAACCATTTGGTGACCAAGGCGACCGACTATGAGCTGTCGCCCCGTCCTAAGACCAATAAGCGCAACCACGGCATGCGCTAATCCCGACATCCTAAGGGGTCCCGCACATCATGCTCTATCCAACTGTCACCAACAACACCCACGTCATCACACACTTCGGATACGACCAACACACCCCGAATTTCGATAACACGCCGCCCTAGATTTAATACGCGGCTACAACTACACACTGCGTACACAAGGTACACCCGGGATCAGGGGCAGTTCTTACCGCCCAGAGTTTCCGATACAGGCAAAGGTGGTCGGAGCACGCACGATCCAAGCACGCAATCCGAAAATCCGCCTTCGGATAACTACACTTCAAGTAGTACACATTTAAAAAAAAAGGCTCTAAACCCGGGTCCATGTGCCCAGATATCAGATAACCTGTAAGAGTCAATATGATTTTCCAGCGCTTAACATCTTTAGAAAACCGAAGTAGGGTTATAGCATTAAACACAAGAAATACATTATCGGATTGTAAATATTCTGTCAATAGCATTTGCTGTACTCCTTCCGTTAACATAAGAGTCCGAGTATTCTGGGTAACAAGGTGACTTGTAATGACAAGATCCACAGGCTCTTTGTTACTTAACACCATATGTAAATAAGATCAAATGTTATCCTATTATGAATCCATAAAATAAGGTACGATGGGTGCAGACTGGTAAGATATGAAGAACTAGTTTCACCATTAACCGTTGGAGATTCTAAAAATGCGCTCCTCTTTTTTCATCCTGCTTCATCTACAGTCTGGCTATGTTTATGGATGGTGAGATTTTACAATTTCCACAACATTTTGAAACATATTAGTTTTCAATGTACGTTATAAATTTTACTATGGCTTCATTGCACAACACGTTTTATCTCTGTTTGCGTTTCCATAAATGAATATTTTTTTTTTAGATTTATAAAAGGAAGTTCATTTTTAAATCCTCTTTAAGTGCCGCCAACTCGCATCGCAAAAAAGCTGTCCTAAATGTTTAAAAATTGAATGTCAGCGAGATATTCGATGAATAGCTACGAAAATGGCTCCCAGTAACATCGGGTTAATAATCTTGAGGATACGTTTAACCGATTCTACCGATACACTACCATCATACCGATATTTTTCTCGGTTATTACGTGCGATATCCACTTGTCGAATTTTTTACCTTCCCATTCAATCAATGCCATCTACATCAAATCCAATGCCTTCACATCATTATTTTCTACAGCGGTTTTGTGTTTTTGACGAAGATCATTTTGTGGTGAAAAACCAATAGATTGAAATTTTTCAAACCAAATCTGGACTTTTCGGTTCGTTAAAAATATACTCTCCGTCTTTAAAAAAAAAAATCGCTAAAGCTAACAATAACAGGAAGACAAACCTTCCCATGTAATAAAAACCGACATTTATATACACGCACCATAATTCTAATATAATAATTATATCCTTATTAAGGGACGCCCGCAGTCCCAGCCTTTATTTTAGCATTTATTTTAGTTCTTATTTTAGATTGTTGAATAAAGAAACAAAAGAGGCACTAAGGTCACCTAATATTTTATTACATAAATGTTTGACAACCACTGCCAAAAAAAAAAAAATCCCCTCCAACGGGTTCTCGCCTTGTCGTGGCGGAGGGGCTTAGTAACCGTGGCGCCCAACACGGTGAAGCCAAGTGGAACCCATCCGGCCGGCCCGCGGCGAAGAGCTGGCCGAAGCGGCCGCTCCCGGTTCGGCCACCGGTTAGGATAACTGGAACTCACCGGAGCGGCCGGGGCGGCTGTATGCTGCCCCAGCGGCCGGCTGCAGGGGCGGTTTCATACCGCCCCTCGCAGCCGAGGTGGGGTCGCGGAGGGAGTACCCTCTGCGGCCAACCGGTGTCGCACCGGCGAAGCGGCGGCGGTGGGGCCGCGGGGGAAGAGGAGTTTCGGTATTGCGATGCGCCGTTCTCCCTATCCTCCGCGGCCGTTAACAGGTAGCGGCGGGCCTAACATCTCTCCGCCGCGGGGAGCCGGGAGAGGTTTTCTCCCGTGGCTTCCATGGCCTCTGGGCGACAGGTTCGGGGGAACCGGTAGCCCCGACACGCATGAGGTCGAGGAGGGGGCGCGCTGCATGTTCCGGCGCGCCCTGGGAGGGTTCATCCCTCCCCCCGAGATGGGGCCGCGCAAGCGGCCAGCGCCGGCAAGGTCGCGGTTGTGTGGGTACCCGCGTTCTCGTGACCCTGCCATCATGGCGATGAGGAGGAACATCGTGGGGTTTAGTCGGTGCAAGTCCGACATAACTCGTCCTTGCCCCCGCGAGGACGAGTATGCGTAGGCATTTCCCCCACGTTAAACAAAAAAAAAAACTGCCAAAAATAACTTTTATCCTTTGAGTTTTTACCTGTTTTTTACGTTGAAATATATTAACCAATATTAAAACATATTTTACTTCTAATATAAACAAAGGAGCTAAGACGGTCCCAAATACACTAATTTTAAATTTTAAGTTTACACAGTGGCGCAGACTCCAGTCTACCTTAATTTTACTCCACTGCCGACGAGTCGTGAGGTGAGCCGCACAGTGTATGCGGCATCTGTGACTGCAACGTGAAAATCATACTGGCATTCATAGAATGTGTTAAAAAAGGGGTATAGCCGTAATAACAAGCACCTATTTACTCACATATATATATTTACTATCGTATTGTGGTAAAATAATGCATCGACACACACATGTATAGGAATAAAGTTAACATCAAAAGTAGTAACAAAAAATACATTTAGTTTTAAATCACATTTATCTAAAACTTTTATACTCGCTACTTATATTATTCTTAACAGAGTAAAAGATCAAAAATAATAGCTATGAGAATAACATTTCACTTTGATCTTGCTAACGAATTCAGTCTTTCACTGACAATCCAAACATTTAAATTTTTATTTGAAACCAATTAATAGTAATGACATAAGTTAACTAAAAAAAATATATCTAAAATAGCTGCAGTTACATTTTAAAAATATCTCTGAGTTTATATTAAAAATAATTAGTTAATGAACATATTTTGTTTATTATATTATTTGATTGTTATTCCTAGACGAATACTTTTTAATTTACATAAAGTGATTATACAGTAAATTAGTAAGAACCACCAGATTTAAATAAAACATTCAGTCTTGCTTCTTTCTTATATGATTTAAATTGCCATTTTCATACATCAAAGAAATCAAAGATAATTATCAGTAAATCATTGAAAAATGCACCCCAGGTTCTAATCAAATACACAACACATATAAGTTAAACTGAAATTATTTAAAACAAATCTCTAAAAAGTTAAGGGTTGACAAAATTTTTTGGCCACCGGTTAAATAAATCAACCACAATGTGAGTACTAGAAGTTAAGGTCAAATATATTTTCGGTATAATTTGTTTTTATAGAAAAACCGAAAATGTTTTTGATTTTTAATATGTAAACTCGCAATCAAATATCTAGGAGATTCAAAGAGTAATTTTAAAGACAAAAATAGGAATCAACATTGTGTAATTTTATATTTTGCAGTCATCGCTGTGTTCCGGCTATCATCATATTACTAGATTATTTAAAGCAAGCATTTTGCCTCAATACTAATTAATATTATATGAAATTTAGATCAAGTGTAAGTGTAAATAAAAAAAAACACAGACAAACAAGATGAATTACATTTATAAATATAATTTATCTTCATAAATATGATTATCTTTAGAACGATTTGATTCATATATATATACATATAATATATTATAGTCAATAAATTAGATTTTTTTAAATATATCTGTGTTCTTACTACATGGTTTTTTATAACCTTGCTACTGACCTAATAGAAATCGGTAAATGTTAATGCAATATTATAAACATCCCGTTGAATATTCTCATTACTGGGTCTTTAACCTTACCTCACAAGAAGTTAAGAACATCTATCCACCACGCTCGTTAGTGCGGATTGTTGGACATAACATGTACCAAAGCTAGTGTTTATGGTACATATGCCGGTTTCTCCACAAAAATTTTATGCACCTGAAGCTCAAGCTCAGTGGCCATCAAACACGCGCCTCTTTGAGGCCTATAGCACGTACGACTTGCCTTACAGACTGGGCTATCACAGCTTCATAAATACAGATTACTTTACTGGTGCCTAGAGGCTTCCGGAAATATCTATAACCAGCATATATATATATCTAAATGTCATTTTCTACTTACGTCCAATGTTTAAGGAAATCAGTGACCTCGTACGTAGTATATAAAATCATTTTATGTATATCAAGAACTTCTTTTAACAACAATTGTATATCCTAAATCATTTTAAAAACTTGACAATTCTATAAACTTAGAAGTTGTTTATTTAAAACATTGTATAAATTTTGTTAATTTTCAATTACTTTGCAAGTGCTGGATTTTTTGTTCTTTAACGCACGAAACCGCAAAAGCTCAGCAGCAAAACCGAGTGTTGCGTGTTCGAATCCCCATATTCAAAATTGTATAGTATTAATTATCACGAGTATATAAACTAAAATTATGGGATTAACATTAACGATATGTTACAGAAACTCTTCCATGTCTATCTCAAAACCTATGTATTGCTTTAGCCCAGTGGTCGGCAAAGTGTGGCTCCAGAGCAGTATGTGGCTCTTTGGCTTGTTAAGTGCGGTTCTGGCACAAATATCCACGGAAGGCATCATGCCTTAAATTAATAAACAACAACATACAAACCTGACTTACTCAAACTTTCCAAGGAGATGTAAGCGCATTGTTCGCATTGATAAATATCTATTAAATATGAAATTTAGTTTTATTTAGTGTACTACTTATTTACTGTAATAAAAGTTTACTAAATAAATAGACTTGTCTCCTAATTTTTTTTTAATTATTGTAATGTTTATATTTGGCTCCTTTGCTAATAAGTTTGCCGACCACCGGTTTAGCCGCTTTATAGGTAAACTGTATCTGAGGACGACACATATATTTAAGCAGATCATATATATCACATTTGTACAATGACGGGGTTCGAACCCGCAATATTCAGTACTCTGTTCACTGCGTTATTAGTGCTTTCCCATTTTCGAATAAGAAATTATAGCCGGGGCAATGACTCACGTATTCACGATCATTGAGTAGAAGTTGAGCAAAGCGCTGCAGAGCTTGGAGGCGGGACTTCATGGTGCTTGCAGTGGCCGGTGCGGTGAATGCGGCAGTGGCGCTGGCGTCGCGTCTAGCTCGCAAGCGGAGAGAAGTCGCACCAATTCGTCCGGACTCGGTCCGCCGTCCGGCGCAGGAGACTCCTCGCCCTCTGTTTTGTATGGAAATAAATGAAGACCAGTGTATAATAATGTAGCTGCAGTGAGCGCATTTACCTTGGTAATAGCATATTGCGTATACATGCGAGATGGATCATGATCATCATTAGGTGCCCTCTTCAAACTAAAATTTAGCGATCAGATACGAGATGGATACTTTCGGTTGACTCCTTAATTTTGCTAGTTTTAAACCGGGACATAATAATATTTATCAGTAGGAAGACGAGTTAAGCGTGAAGTAAAATAAGGGCTAATAAAATCAATAAACAACAGCCAGCTTTATCCAGCACCATTACTCACCGTTGCCATTGGGCGCGGCGGGTGGGGCAGTGCGCGCCGCTCGATCCGTGGGTGCGGTGAGATCCCACATCTGAACAGCACCCGAGCGATGACCGCACAAAAGCAACCGTCGCGGTCTTAACGCACCTTCGCATTCGGCGACAGTAAAACACGACACTGCTGATCCATCCACTGAACGTATTGTGCAAACTCTATATAAAAATTTATGGAGAATTAAAATTATTATTATTATTATTAAATTATTAACTATTGTATTAATGCCGCTACAGGTCATAATAAAATGAGTGGCAATCTGGTGCCGTGTAAACATTCTAACTAGCGCCTCAATATATATAGTGTGAGCATAACAAATACAACCATATGAATGTCTCACTTATTTTGGTGATTTGCATCAGTTCAGTAATGAACTAACAACAATGAGGTATATTCCGTTTTAAAATCGGTTATTTTTAATATTCGTAATTTAAATTTAATAAATATGACTAGTATTTAATAACTAAAAAATAAACCATAAACTGCACAGAAAGACAGTTTTCCTATTATTTCCTTTACAGGTCCCTTTTCAAGGAACGAGTCACCATCACTTATACAGTAAGGTGACTGAGTGCATGTTTGTTTATGTTACAAGTCCATGAATGCTGTTTCTTTTAGGACAACCAGTATGTAATGAATTAATTTTCTCTAAAAAAAAAACACAATTGGTATTATAGTACGTTAAAATCTTACCTTTTTCCATTAGAAGCTAATCGTACATACAATGTGTCAGTATCGGGTACTACTTTCTGAATAAATATTTGCTCTTCATCTTGTTCACCGTAAGGACCTGGAAGGATATGTACAAAAATAAAAGTTAAATTTTTATATTGGACCGATTATCTGTTGAAAGGGAATTGATGAATGCAAGTAGTATTTCAAAAACAATTATTTTTGTGACAGGAAAAAATTTACCGAAAATATGATTGTGTACAATTCTTATTGGAAAAAAAAAGTGGCATACATCCGAAAGTGTTAAAAATAGCAATTAAAAAAAATTGCGAACGTGTTTGCTATGTTGCAAGTTCAGACTTAGTTATTTCTGGACATAACTTTTTGACTGCAGAAATAGTCCCTATGGTGAACCTACCTAGACGTTTTCCGAAGAGTCCTAACAGAAAAATTATAACAAAATTAAATAAATTACTTATTACTTTAACGCTTATATAAATATAAATTATAATGTTCATTGTTGTTGCCTTATGATCAAAGGGTACATTGGATTATTAATGTCCAGGCGCTTAAAAAATTGTCATTACCACAATCGTTGTGGGGCTGGGCAGTGGGCGCTTCTAATGCGAGCACTTTGAAGGCGGCCTTTGGCGTAGTGCCTGGCTGCGTGGAGATCATGCCGCGGAAGCGGGTAACGCGCCACGAGCGCACGTGATTGTACTCGCTGCACACCGACACCAGGTAGTTCTCCGACAGCGACACCTACGTATAAAACGTAAATAACGTAATAAAGTTAAGTAATGATATATTTACAAAACTTGTAAAGACAAAAATAAAATAAGCGTTTCAAGAATACTTTTCGTGGATAAATAATTTCCATCAACCCACAGTTATCATCGTAATGAATAAATGGAGTGAGAGAAAACCTTAAGTTCCAGTAGTGGGAATATGAGGAGGGCTGTTTACTCAATTGTATTGTATTTCAAACAGCAGTCACTGGCTTTATTTCTCAAAATTAAAAAAAAATTGTATATGTTATTAACACTATACCTTTGTTACAGGGCTCTGGTGAACTGTGAAGGTCTGGAATAGTTGCGGTCCGTGGCCTACGGTCTCCGGATGCTGAACGATCACGCGTACTGAACCGTACCTAGTTCCGTACGCTATCTCGATCCAGTTACCGCAAAGGTCTAAATAGAATTACAACGAGCATTCAATAATGGACACATGAAAATCTTTAGAAATATTAGGTTAGTGCGATTCACTACTCCAGGCCACCATCACTGTGTAATATCAAGGATTGTATAGAAGCACTAAAGCACTTGATTTAAAAAAATGTATGGATATTAATATCTAAACTTGCAATCTCATACTTTAACGAAGACTTCAACTTAAACACATTGTTCTTTTTTAATGTTTAAAGTATCATTATAATCATCATTTCAGCCAATTGATTTAGACTGCTAAACATGTCACCCTGATCGGTTCAAATAATTCGTTTTTTTTTATTACAGGCTATGCTCAACCCTTGACCTCCACATCACTAGGTAACTGGTTAGGTCCTGCACCATAGAGGCGATCAGTATTTACAATTTACTCTTGTTTTAAATTAACTACAATAATCAGCTTACTGGTTTTTGGTGTTAAGTAAACTGAGATAGCTGTGATTGGTTCTTGATTAGGATCTTTGTACAATTGTGTCACAAGTAAGTCATTGTCTTTCATACGCAGCGGGAATTTTTGCATATCTGAAAATTTAAATGTATTGTTATCAAATTGTTAAATGAATTTATCATTTTGCCTTATATTTTGAGTTTGATAGATTGTACGATTTTTGAACCCGCCTGCTACCACCTCCCTGTAAACATAGTTCGTTTCTATAAGGTCACTTACCGATATAATTAATAGCACCAGTAGCAGTTCCCAATAAGAGAAATGATCCGGCAGTGTCATGGGTTGTAAGATGCGCGACATCCTGCGTCTGCCAATGTTGCGTGCTCGTGTGCCATACGCCAGCCTTGCTGCGGCTACCCGCTCCACTCAAAGCCACCAATTGTGGTCCTACGAATAGTAAGTGCTCCACCCGAACCCCTAAGTTGAATGTTCCTAAAAAACATTTTTTTTTATTGCACTACAGGAGTAGACAATCAGTACGTCCATCTGATATGCTCATAAAGCGGTGTTAGTATGGATGATAATCATTGTACCAAATTGTTCTCCTTTCTTTGTAACACGAGATGAAGTGTCCTTTCTTCAGTAATTTACCACCCTATCCTTCAAACTAGAATCCAGTAACGTTGAATACTATTATTTCGCGGCGGAAATAGGCGCTGCTGTTAAATGTACCTGGAGTATGCATGCAGCCGAGTTCTAACACTACTTGCATAATTTCTTGATATTTTTTTATATTTATTTCAAAAGTTACTGATTTGATTTTTTTGTTTATTACATGCAAGACACAACTACGAAAAATCTGAATCTGACCTACTAATGTTCTTCTCACAGGTTCTGTGTGAGTTGAAAAGGCCCATAGTCTTACTAATGAACCACTTGCAATTCCCAACATCACATCTGTGCCAGATGTGTTACTACCGCTGGATGTAGCACCTCCACCAGTCTTCGCGTTAAGGGCTATGCGTTCTATTAATGAATCTTGTACCGGTGATTGAAATACGACGTACCAACCGCATGAGTCAGTTAATCTGAAAAAAGTTAAAAATAAATATATTTCAATACTTATATATATTTTTTTATTAATATTTATATATACATTATCTATAAATATTTTATGAATTTGATTGGAACAGTATGATTATAAAATTTTCATATGGAGGACCGACAAGTAAATTGATCTTTTCGACTGTAAACGGAAAAGAAAAACGTAATGATGTTTGCAACAGTCATAGACACTGATGTTGATGCTACTCTCTCTGTCTCAAGACGATAATGACGTTAAAACATATAGTTAGTAAATTTATTTGGAGTAATAACTTTACAAATCCAAATAATTTTATTAACTATAATACTCTTCAAAGTATAACACAATAATGTTACAAGCAATGTAACATTCCTGTAAAATATCAAAACAATAAAGTATTCTTTAATAAAAGAATGAACAAGCTGTTTCTAGGTTTGGCTGATTCATCAACTATAAAAACATTATCACTTAACACTAGGTGACATCATTAAAATGTTAGTTGGAACATAACGTAAATAGAAAAAGGTAACCTGTATCCTGTAACAAAATGTGTATAAGCCACAGCAACCCAGTTATGATGAGCTTTAATAATTTGAACTTTCATACTGTCAGCCCAAGTGTTAACTGAAAACAATACAAATAATTTGTAATGGTAAGAAGTAACAATAAATAAATGTAAAATTTTTGACAAAAGTGATCATACTTTCAGGAGGTCGCAGGCTTTTGTAACCTTCTGTGTTGCCCAAGGAGGCCGCTCTTGAATGCCCTCTACCACAACGGCTGGAAGTCGAGTAATTGTAAAATCAAATATTTTAATTACATAAAATACTAGTACATTTTTAGGGTGTTTCAGACAGACAAACTCTGCAGTTGGCCAACATTGGATTCTGCTGTCAGGTGATTGGTAGTGCTGAAAAAATTGTAGGCATATGTTCAGCAGTAGATAACTATAAGCTGAAATTATGTTCATGAGGCATTGAGAGGATGACTGCAGTTATTTAAAAATAATACTCTTAAATATGTCATATCATAAGTAAATTTGTTTATTTAAGAAACATTATGAGTAATATTTCTGAACAATAGACATTTATTATCTCCCAAGAATCAAACATTTCATACATGTTTGATTATGTATAAATTAATTTTAAACATTTCATTAGAACATAAAAGAGGTGTATAAAAACATATAGGACTAGTAAAATTATTTCTGTTATTTAACTATTCATAAAGTAGAAATGTTATGGATACGACAGCTTTGTATGTAATTTAAACCTAATCCATAACAATAATTACTTCTTTTTTTGTCATGAACACATAAATAACAAGTATCTAAATTGACCAAAAATGCTTGCTTCACTTGGGCAGCTCACAGAAAGTAAATGATAAAGTTCATCATTGATTATGTAGAAATATGTACTTTAAAAATAAAAAAAAACTAACCTAAGTTGATCTTGTGAAGGTATTCTACCAACAGTTCGAAGATCAAGGGATGAGTTTCGAGAGTGTGATCTGTTTGTTGCAACATCAGTATTTGAGGCTGTGGAATTTTTTCTTGAGCAGTTGTTTGTATTTCTTCCATTCCCATTATTAGGTACAGCGGGGTTTACTGAAAAAATATATGTTATGTTTTTAATGACTGGTAGGAGACATGCTAAGTAATACTATTTTATATCTGAGATCAGGACTCACTTGGGATCAATATGCCCAAGGAGCAAATGTAATTTCATAAAATAATAAATATAATTTTACAAAATTTATTGCATGAATGTATTATTTAGATGGTTTAGATTATGCGTTAACAGAATACTAACATGATAATTAATTTGCAGTCTCATTATCATTATTACCATTGGGAAAGTAAGAAATTAAATAATTACTGATAAAAATGCTTTCACATTTTTACTGATGAAGCATTAAAGCTTTCGTTATATGAGGGCAAGCTAAATAATTATATTAACTGATTAAATTTGGATAACTTTACTACATTCGTGGACTATAATTGTGATTTAGATTACTGAATGACATAAATATTATAGTAATTCAGAAAAGGTATATTCTTGGGTAAAGTTAAAGGTACTTACTTGGTGGTGGAAGATAGCCATAAAATAATACATCTCCACAAGACGAATGGTTCATCTCATCACAGAGTGCTAATCTCCTACTGAGTGGTGTTATTCCGAAATAATCACATTCATGTCTGAGTGCTCTTATGTTTACATTTGTTAGATCTATATCTCTGGTTCTAAGAAAATTTAAAATAAGACCAAACAAATTTGGGTCTCTGTCTATAAAAATGGCACCAGTTTCGTCTCTGACCGTGGGTATTCGCCCACTAAGCAATGCTGTGAAAAAGGTGTCAGGAACCCAGGTTAAAGTATGCCAAGATGTAGCAAATCTGGAAATTATGAATAAAATTTATTTTTAATGTTTAAATTATGGATCACATTAAATGATATCAAAAATTAAGCAATAAAAAAAGCAATGTTTTTGTTAATTTACCGTGTACCTCCCACGTTTAAATGTACTATTTCTTGATAATTGGCCATGACTGTTAAATGAAATAGATATATTCTTATTTAATATCAGCGTGTAGCGTTCAATTAATGTTTATTGTTTTGAACAGCTTGGAGTAAAAAGATTTCATTTCTGTTACAGATACTTCGTAATCAATCTAAAGACACATTAGCTGTCAAAATACCGCAAAATATAGTATAGACGATAGATTAAAAAAGACTTGTTTTATATCATGAATAATATGTTTGTATAAGTCTTCAAACCTAAAGATTTTTTATATTTACGCGATGAATAGACATTTAATACGATTTTATTTTAAGGATTTTATTGCGATTTTCATTTTATTGCCTAATATCAATGCCAAGCAAAAAATAATTAAGAAAACGTACTATGATCTGTAAAAGTAGCTTTTATTAAATCATAATTACAAAATAAAGTCATAATAAAAAAACTGTCTTAGAACTAAAACCAGTAGTATTTTTTCCGGAAAATTGTTCCTTCCAACCTTTATTTTGTTTATTTTCATATTTGGTAACATTTTTTCAAGAGAGACGTGTCCGTCACTGAAAAGTCAATCAATTTCAATAAATTCGTATTGTTGGAACTGATGTATGAAAAAGTTGTTATAGTGGTTTATTAGAATAAATAAAGCAATAAACGTAAGAGAAGATGCCGGCTACATTGGTGGCAAAGCCGGTTCATGGCCCTAATAAAGGGTTATTTAAAAATACGGCCGGCTTCAGTACATTGATTACGGTTACAGTTCTGTCACTAGCTTGGTTGGCCGGTTTTGCCTCTCGATTATTTGCTGTAATACGTTTTGAGAGTATTATTCACGAGTTTGATCCATGGTGAGTGCTGGCTAAAAACGACCATGAAATCTTAAATTCAACGTTTTGACATATATATACTTGACGTGGACATTGCGTGTTCCAGGTTCAACTACAGATCCACAGCGTACATGGTACAACATGGTTTTTATAACTTTCTTAATTGGTTTGATGAGCGCGCCTGGTATCCTCTTGGTCGTATTGTTGGTGGAACAGTATATCCTGGTCTCATGATAACCTCTGGCACTATTCATTGGATATTGCATACTTTAAACATACCAGTTCATATAAGAGATATTTGTGTGTTCCTTGCTCCTGTATTCAGGTAGTAATTATTTTTATTAATCCTCTTTAATAATAGTCAACTATATTGATAGATCAAATTACTTTGTTGCTATAGTAATAAATTTCTAGACTTGTCTGATATGTTTACCATTAAAGATCAAATCTTATTTCGTTAATTTGATGACTAACATACATTGTTTTTTGGATGTAGTGATACTAGTAATAATCTATAAACAATGTTATTCTTTTAGTGGTTTAACAGCAATAGCAACTTATCTTTTAACATCAGAGCTATGGTCAAGAGGTGCGGGATTGTTTGCAGCATGTTTTATAGCAATAGTTCCAGGTTATAGCAGCAGATCAGTTGCTGGAAGCTATGACAATGAGGGTATTGCTATCTTTGCTCTACAGTTCACATATTATCTTTGGTTAAAAAGTGTAAAAAGTGGATCAGTTTTTTGGTCTATTTGTACTGCACTCTCCTATTTCTATATGGTTTGTATAATTATTTATTGTAGTTATACTATAATAGTTAAATAAAATAAACTTTGTGCATCTATGGTATTAATTTAATATAGACAAAAATTTACAATTGAAATATTACAATATATTATTAAAATGTCACATGCAAAAGTTTGTTTTAGATAATGAAAAAGTTTAGTTTGAAAATTAAAAATTTGGTAGGTATATAAGTCTTATAGATAAATGTTTTTGTTTTAGGTTTCAGCATGGGGTGGATATGTTTTCATAATAAATTTAATACCTTTGCATGTATTTGTTCTATTAATTATGGGAAGATTTTCACAAAGGCTGTTTGTTAGTTACACAGTATTTTATATTATTGGGCTGTTGTTATCTATGCAGATACCATTTGTAGGTTTTCAACCAATCCGTACAAGTGAGCATATGGCAGCCTCAGGTAATTGTAATTTTTTTAAATATTGAATATGCAATGATGATATCATATAATAATAATATATAATCATTAATATTATTTATTATTATTTAATATATTCTTGTTTTAATCTATTTAAGAAATTTTTTGATAAAAATTTGAATTTATTTGTACTAAGTAATTGGTTGTTAATTTGTTTGTCAATTTGTATCAGGAGGCTTTGGTATTTTTTTGGATTACTGGAGTATTTATTTTGACAGTGCTAATAAAATAAAAACATTATTTTCTAGGAGTTTTTGCTTTATTAATGGCAATTGGTGCATTGAAATACTTACACAGTTTGAATCCCAAGGGACAGTGGAAACAACTATTAATACTTGGAGGATTATTAGCAGCTGCTCTAGTATTCATCGTAGTTGTACTGTTGACTTATCTGGGAGTTATTGCACCATGGAGTGGTCGGTATGTAAACTGTACAATAATAAAAAATTTAAGCAGAATATTTTACGATACTGTGCATAAAACTAAACCTACTTTATGATTGCAAGAAATATGCAAGATGCAATATTACAATGCTGCCCATCTTTGAATCTCTGTAAACATCTTTTACATCACATGTGTCATCTTGATTTGTTTTATGCACAAGCATTTTGGTCCATATTATTCATATTTTCAGGTTTTATTCACTGTGGGACACTGGTTATGCTAAAATCCACATTCCAATCATAGCCTCAGTATCAGAGCATCAGCCAACAACCTGGTCATCCTTTTTCTTTGATCTGCATGTCCTTGTGTGCACTTTCCCTGTAGGATTATGGTATTGCATTAAGAACATCAATGATGAGAGAGTTTTCGGTAAGTACAGTGGATTGGTTTTAATTATAAATATTGTCTGTCATAATGATTTTGTCTAATTTAACATAATATTAATATTAAAATATAAAAAGAAAAAACTTGAGTCCTTTTAACAAAAGGTTCCATATGTCAGCAGTGGGAATATTAAGAGATTTACTTAAGTTACAAAAAAATAAAGATGAAAAAATAATTATGACACTTATTTATGTTATTTTCCATTTTCAGTGGCCCTCTATGCCTTAAGTGCAGTATATTTTGCTGGTGTTATGGTCAGATTGATGTTGACCCTGACTCCAGTGGTTTGTATACTTGCTGGAATTTCATTCTCCATTGTTTTCGATCTTCTGTTAAAAGAAGATGATTTGCCTGTTACTCAGCATGAGGCAGAAGATTCAAAGAATCTATATGATAAGGTATTTATGAATACATTTTAATAGTTTTTTTTCAATGTGTTATTTTTAATGTAAAGATAAATTATTTTTATATGCATTCCTGTTTGAAGGCCATTTTAGCTAGTAAAATTACTGGAGTAAAGAGACATCATATAGCGACTTATATAATCTGGTTTGTCATCCTAATTCCACTATAACGGGCTATATATTATACTATTAGATGAATGTCCTGATTTTGTTGCTTTATGAAATAATTTTTTTTTCTTATTTATTAAAATTATTAACAATGAGCATTGAATCAATCAATATAAATAACAATTCAAATGACATAGTAGCATTATCATTGTCGTTAATGTAGTTATACAATTCTAAGGAATAACATAGCATAATAAATTCAGAGCTCATCATTTGAAATTCAAATGTGGTTTGACTTTATAATAAGTACATTCAAAACCCTAACACAAATAGCCTATATTAAAATGGAGTATCTAATTAGTATACACTGTTTGTTTTTGTATAGAACTAACTTATTTACATGTATAAGCATACAGTCATTATTTGTTCTATTTCTGTTCTATTTCTATTGAGATAACATTATTAAGTTAATACAGTCTTGAGGATAATTTGCATATGGGGAGCAATATTTGTATTTGTACATGTAATATTTACAAATACAAATATTTATAAAATTTATTAAGTTTAATGAAAATTTGAAAAATAATCGATATTCAATCATTAAAACAGAAAATGGATTATTATAGGCCTAGAATTCTCTACTAGTCACCATTATCCAACCTGCACTTGGCGACCCAGTTCAGAATTTCCTCTGTGAGATAGTATTTATTTTTCGAATGATGTTGAAGATACTTTTGCAGCTTTATCATTCTCTGGTTTCGCAAGCTGAAAAGTATGCTTGATAATGCAGTAATAAAATAATTCATACTTGAACCATACCTGCCAAGCCCGAGGCATAGTATAGTTTAATTATTCTAGAATGATATTGTTGATTTCTGTTATAATTTCATAATCACTTACTACTTTTGTAGACAATAAAAGTGTACGTTCATCTTTTCACAGGCAGGTAAATTGAAGAAACGAACTCATGAACCAGTACAGCCAGCAGATCCTGGCTTGGGAATTAATGTACGTTCTGGCACACTCATAGCCTTTATGGTTTTGTTAATGCTGTTCTCAGTTCACTGTACTTGGGCAACTTCTAATGCATATTCAAGTCCAAGTATTGTGCTGGCAAGTTATGGTAATGATGGGTAAGTTGAATATTTAATTTAAGAATTTCTGTTTAAAAAGGTAGTTTTTAGTGAGGTGGATATTTCGGTTAAACTGTTTCCTGCTTTCTGTCTAAAGTAATAGTGGCAGTAGTTTAAATGAATGGTCTCTGGTCTCATGGCGGCGTCAGAGACACATTAAAAAAGCAGTTTATTTCATTTTTGTAAATATTGACATTCTTTGAAATTCCATGTACAGGGTAGTTATTTTATTGTATTTTAAAACTCAATACTTATTATCTTATATTACTTATCTCGCTTAAAAGGTCACGAAAAATCTTAGATGATTTCCGAGAAGCATATGGTTGGCTTTCACAAAATACCGCCGAAGATGCGAGAGTTATGTCCTGGTGGGATTACGGTTACCAGGTAAGTTGAATTTGATTTTACTGGTTAGTAATAACATTATCATATGATGGACGGTCACTGCTGGACATAAGCCTCTTGTATTATATTTTGCAAAACACAGTCACGGTCTTGCGCTGTTTGAGTCCAGTGCTTCCCATCGATGTATGAATAGTAAACTTTGATAAACATAGGATACATAGAGAAGAGAAATATCTGGTGGAAGGTTAACAGCATCTAAAGCCAAAAAATTATGTGAAAACATTACTATGCTTTGGGTTTAAGATATTTAGTAAAATTACTAGAGTAACTTGTCTTTACATTGTGTCTTAAGGCGACAAGCACAATGTGGTGCTGTGTATAACATCATAACTAGCAGTGTTGTTGGGAAGGTTATCAGTTACCATAAGTGAACAACTTTTAGGATGAATCAACATTGCTCTAAAAGAACTGGTAATGGTAACTACCCAATATTAAAAAATACATTCAGTGAAAATTTAATTTTGTTTTTTATTTGGTGTAAATTTTATTTGAGATGTAATTTAACATCATATTCTTGTAAACTTACAGATCGCAGGCATGGGTAACAGGACGACACTGGTAGATAATAACACTTGGAACAACTCGCATATTGCATTAGTTGGTAAAGCGATGGCCAGTAACGAGAGTGCAGCTTACGAGATTATGACGATGCTGGACGTCGACTACGTGCTAGTTATATTCGGTGGGGCCATTGGTTACTCCGGAGACGACATCAACAAGTTCATCTGGATGGTGCGGATCGCTGAGGGTGAACATCCCAAAGACATACATGTGAGTAAACATTTTAACATCACAAAAGTTTATACTAATTGGTCTTTGTTGTCGGAAATCCTGTAGTCCAGGCACTGTTGGAAGACCTATTTCAGCCTATACTTTATTAGTATATAAGATATTAGTTAACTGTTATATTTTAGAGACATTTCTTTTTTGATAAATAATATGAAACTGTATTGTCCATAGGAAGCAGATTATTTTACAGAGAGAGGAGAGTACCGAATAGATTCAGAAGCGTCAAAAACAATGTTGAACTGTTTAATGTATAAATTATCATATTATCGGTGAGTAGTAATCATTTGTGTTTTTTTTTATATCAGAGTTTAAACCTTTTCATAAAATTGCCAATTTCTATGTAAATATTGCTGTTTAAAAAATTTACTTGTTGTTATTAGCATATCTATTCTGCCTAACATAAGGTGAGATTGTAGTCAAGTGTAAGATAATAAAATTTATGTGGCCTATTACTATATTTATTATAAAAGTGTTAATATCTTCCAGATATGACAGCGGCGGCAGTCCGCCAGGATACGACAGAACGCGCGGTTCGTTGCCCGGTAATCGCGGCTTCAAACTTACGTACTTAGAGGAAGCGTACACCACAGAACACTGGCTGGTCAGAATATATAGGTAAGTGCCTACTTCTTTTTTTTTCATCTAGAGTTGCTAGTTAAAGATCGACGAGGAATCTTTTTCATTCCTGGAAGCTCTAAGACATCTATGACAGTAAGGTTTACCGATCATAAACACTACACCACATTGTCCTCTTTAAGTTGCAAGGTATTCTTCTTCACTTGCTTCATTACCTTAGTAATGTCACAGCAATAATGCCCTTAAAAATATTGCATGTTAGGTATCTAGTACTTATAATAAGCTCTGCAATGAGTCCTACATAGATATTTTATTGCAGGGTAAAGAAACCAGATGAGTTTAACCGACCTCGCATACCACTTGCTGTAAGGACAGTACCTACATCAAATGCAGTTTCAAAAAAGGTTTAGTATTATTTGTATGATGATTTTGACTAATTGATAACACATGTAAAGTGGTTTTATCATATAGAATCTTTAACGTTGTCTGGAATTTTCCAAAAATAACGGCTTTGAAGCCATGTGATAGCTTAGTAAGACTATACACGCTACGCGATTCGAAGAGACACCACTTTGATCCCCACTGAAGGAAGTTAACAGGAAATTATCATATTCTAAAAACAGCTTTTATAGATACATGACATCTACCAATCTTCACTTGATCAGCACAGTAGATAAATGGTCCTAAATGTCTTTAGATAGGGTCTCAAGTAACAGTAATGGGATCAATAAGTGAGCTGCTTATTTTTTATACCCTGATAATTATAAGTAAGCTTAGATTAAATTATTTCTGACCTATTTAGAAATACGGGGTTTTAATTGAAAAATGGATAATATATCTACTAAAGTAACTTAAAAATGTATGTTCATAAATCCTCACAGATAAATGAAGTACTTTCTAAGCTTTGATATTATTTTTTACTATTCCAAATATAGATATGTGATTTAATTAATAACGCTATAAAATATTAATGTGCTAACTAAACGGACTAATAATGGAGGTGGGTAAATAAATATATATATATTCCTTTATTTATTTAATTTTTATACAAAATTATATAATAAGTTTACAATCTTATATACTTCTCTCTTGACTAGTTACACAGGTATACCAGGTTCGATTCCAGGGCTATATATTGTAAAGTTTGGATGGTGGTAAGGTTTTTTCTAACCCGCTACAACAATTACTGTGTTCCGGATCTCAACATGAGCACAAGCAAATTTTACCACCGCACCCTGTTTATCACTTTATATTATATGAAATAGACATTTAATGTTAGGCCGTTCTAGATAAAAGAATAGTTCTCTTGCATGATTTCTTTAGTCTGTACTGCCTGGTAATAGTATAAAGATTTAAATCTCTCCATTTCGCTCATCAACCACATAATGTTCCTATGGCATTATTAATTCTAATAAGCACTTACGGTAATCCAGAAATAATAAAAGTCTATTTAAAAATTAAATTATTTTTATACATTCCAGATATAGTAATAACTAAGTGTATTTTTATTTTGTCAGTGTTTTCATGTAAAGAAGGCACTACTCCTGGAATAATATACACATGATGTTCTATGTATAAATTCTAGGTGTTGCCCGATTTGCTGGCTGTAACATCTTCTAAACTGCCATTGGGGAAGGAACTTTGTAGAATCCATTCTTAGCTGACCTATAATGGCAAAGCAATATACCTGCCAATTTTTGAATGTTTATGTATACTTTTTTGGAGATCGTGGATGGGTCAATGAATCTGATATCTCCTATGTAAATACTAACCTATATTATTTATAGTTAGATGTGTTTTATATATATTTATAAGCAATTATTCAAGGAGTAACCGTACCTGCATGACATAACCGAGATGCAATTGCGAAGATAAGGTATTATTTTTTACAGTCGAATAAAGTCGACTGTCCTGTGACTATCGACTATAGTCGACGCTCATATCGAAGTGGTTAATAGGTCAGTGGCCAATATTTATCGATTTACGTATCAGTGTATCACTATGAACTTTCTAGAACATTCATTCTCTGATAATCTTATAATAATTTCAATACTAACAAGGTATAATTTTTCTATTTACTTAACGCTTATAACTTGCTTAATAACTCTTTTTTCCTATTGCAGTTTTCCGCTGGAGTAGGATCAGGGGTACAGTATTACTTATTGTATAAATTAATTTTGCTTTACAAATGTTTTTACATGTGTGTATGTATGTAAGTGATATACTTTGGTATGAGTAATGAAGATACATCTTTCGTGTAAACAAATTGGGTAATGTTTAAAATAAAATAAATGGTTTTCTTAAAATTACTTTATGGATATATATATTTATTGCATCTGTTTGTTTTTAGTTTTCTAATGTTTGCATTGCAATCACCAAGCTCATCCCGCCCGTCTTACATTTGTCTTTTATTCTCATCATGAGGATATAAATGTAGCTCGTGGCCTAGATGAAAATAAAATTTTGATTATTTTTTTTTTAACAAATTATTTATATCTTTGGTAAAACAGAATAAGACAGTATTATTTTACAATAGCGCTTAACAAATTGAAAATAAAACATAGTCCAAGTCATTGAAATTTTTAGTGAACATAAGTCTTCATTAATCAATGCCTTCTGACTCTATGGTGTAGTAAAAGTTTACATTGATTATATCTTTCTGGTGTAAGGTATGGTTCGTTTTTTTTCCATTAGTGTGTTCGTCACAACCGAACTCATGGTCTTTTATATTTATTTCATTACAGCGCAAGGACTCACGATTTCCCTAGTAACATCCTCCATGTTACTGTCTGTGGTGGAGTTTGGTTGATTGAAGGGTTCTTTCGAAGTCACCTGGCTAATTACCATTCTTATAACAGCATTGCTGTGTTCCAGTTGTCAACCACCTTTGTTTACTATCAATAGCGTTGTCATATAACACTAGCATTAAAGTTACTTGTTAGCTCATTATGGATAAATGTTTTTTTTTGTTTTGCTATATAAAAAAGTGTTTTATTTCTTTTTATAGACGGCAAAGAGAAGAAAAGGTCTTCTAAAGAACAAGCCGACGGTAGTGAAGGGTAAGAAGGTGAGCCGATTGGAGTGACGCTGACCGAGCAGGACGCGGGCGGCGACCAGTTAGTGTCTCCCTTATCAGTGGTAAATTTGCAATGATCTTTGACACTTTAGTAAAATAGAACAACTCTTTTTCTGTATATTTTGATCCTTGTTGACACTGAAAATAAATTTTTCTTATAATGTAGAAGAAATGATCGCGGGAAGTATCTTTTGTCTGATGATCACTATTTCCTTCAAAATCGTTGTTTTTTGCCGGGTACTGGTATTTTATTATTATTACAATAAGCATGAAGAATTTCGAATTTGTATTATAGATTGGTTTTAAATGATGTATTAGAGTGAAACAGTTATTTTTCAATTTTTAAGTTCCACGTCATTGTTCTTTCTTATACACAAGCGAGAGAGAGAGAGAGAGAGAGGGAGTGAGAGGTGTTCTTTATTTCGTCTGGCGATAAGGGTTATTATAATTTTATCTCGTCTTTAATTATTTGGTTTTACCAAATGGAATGTTTTTTTTCTCTCCATATACAAAGCACAAAATATCAATGCAGAAATAGATTGTCGTCTTGTAGATTTAAATCACGGAGGAGTTAAATAATTAGCATATATTTCGGAAGATTAATAATACATTGTTAGTTGGCTGGAACTCATAATTTTTTTTTTTGCCCAGAGGCGATTTATTTTTAAAATAAGTAAATGAAAGCAATTGAAATGTATTGTATTGATCTAATGTACTGTGTCTAGGTTGTGGATGTTTATGTAACGAGATAGCCTTAAGTACATTACAAACTTCCTAAATTAAGACGGACGTGACTGTATTACGAAGGATATAATATATGAAATTTATTTTTGATCAATTGACTTAAAGAAATATAATTATTTTGATACACTCGCATGTTTTTCAATACATTAAGGTGCAGTTAATGTGAACACCATATTCGTAAATGTTAGCGTTTTAACTAAATGTTGTTGGTAGTCATAGATTTATAACCAATAGAAAGTAGGCGTTTTGATCGTTCCTTTTGGTGATGCATATCTACTGAAGGCAGTATGCGGTGAGGAAGCTTCTCTTCGATCTTTATGGATTCTTTCATTATAATACAGACATCTCATTTACAAAGCATCTTACATAACTTATTTCCTTTTTAACGTGAGAAGCTGCCTTCAATTATATATGCGGTAATATAATAGTAATCTTTCGTTTTGTAACAATCTATAATAAAATTGTTTTTATTTATAAAATGTTAGTACATTAAATACAGATTAATAAACATAATGATATATTATTTATTATAGTTTTTCAATTTCGCTGTGTAAATTGTGTTGATATAACGATTACGTTGGGAAAGATTTATTGCATACTTACCACTGATTGAATAGATCGACTGACAAGCGTAATTACTCCATTATAATGTTGTTTTCGAATTAATTTGGATTAACTATGCCCGTGGATGTTGGATATCATGAATACATGTGACGCGCATGATTATTTTTATTTATTTGTTTGCTGAAAATTTCAAGTGCTTAACAACTTCTCTTTCTTATGTCACTATTCGTTTTTTGTTTGTTATTTTAATTCATAATATTTTCCGCCACCTCATTACTGCTGTACAACTAAGGTCACCATTCGCATAGCCTAAAATATTCCTAGCGGTATTGGCAGGCATGTCAAAATGGGGGACAACTTGTGAAGGCTCCACGAAGCCGCTGGTTGCAGGCAATGCAGCATCAATCAGTGGGCAGGCCTATGTTCAGCAGTGTGGACGTTGACTTTTGATGTTCTTTGTTTTGTATGACCAATGTTTTAAGTAAGACTTTGTGCTGTCTTCATTATTTAATGTGTGGGTAGTTAGGCCAGCGTTGAATACAGATTTCGCTGCATGCGAAACTCATGTATGCATAAAAAATATTAATCAACTAAGAAAAGTATTATCTACGAAAAGTGTAGTAATTTTTTTGGAGAGTCCTTGCGAATTAAGGATATTTTAGAATTATTAATTAAAATTATTATGAACGATCGTTTCAAAGCTATACAACTGTACGTATAGACATTTTGCTGTATATCTAAGTATTAAAATTTAGTTACGGTACATGAGTTTGGTGTCGTTCATGTTATCCAAAGGTCTTAACGTGTGTGTGAAGGTGTTTGTAAATGCTACGTCCATTTGTATAATAAATTAGTTTAAATGTTACACTTAGCATTATTTGTCGTTATGATTTTCATTTTTGTTTACATCTGATGATTCGCAATTTCCCTAGCGATAATATAAACCTTAACGATGATTGCGTTCATGTTATTTTTCATAGGTTTGAATCTTTAGTACTTACTCTACTATCTGTCTGCACGATATAAAGTCCCCGTGCTCCGTGGCTTACACGGAAGTGAGCAAACACCACATTGCCACTTGTAAACTGGTCTTGTTCATATGCCGTCCGGTAGCGCTACTGTTGATGCCGTCAGAAAGTGAGAGCAAAGCTGATGTATTAGATATTAGATATGCGGGCATTGTGTGTAAGTACAGACAAATCATGTTTTAATTGTATCAGATATTCATAAATGAATATATATGTTCGTAAACTATACAAGACCGTTTCAAAAAAATTAAATGTATACATTTTCTATTTAACGACATTGTTCAAAATTTTCCTTTTCTCATATAGTATTACAAACAATATTAAAATGTCTAATAATAAAATGATATATTACTTAACATATATATGTTGTTGTACTCATAAGTTTAAATAAAAATACCGTTTGTTCTGAAGATTACAGAAGCTTAAATTCTTTAGTGATGTTCATTATCAATTGACGAAAATCACACTTTCATACTTTTTTTTGTTGATTGCTAATTCGCAAAAATAAATACATAAAGTCAATATCAAGTTCGGTCCTCTTTATGTTTTTGATCGGTAGTTTTCATTATTAAAGCAATTAAATAGAAATGCGACAATATGATGCGCAGGCATCATCATGTGTGTAGTACTGAAGAGAATTGGTCGTGATTAAATTCGGGGACGGCATAATGTACAAACGTAATTACGACACATTTCATTAATGACAACATGAAAATTATTTGAATTCGGTAGATAATGATTTTCGCTCTCTTCGTGAGAGAAGGCCTAGAGTCCTTGCAGTAGGGCCGCAGGTGAATGATACGCCAATAATAATTTCTATAAAAATTTCACGGAGCGCGCATCAGTAACACGCATCTACTAATAGTTAAAAATCTACTAAAGCATAGTACATTGTTTTTAAACACAAAGTATATATAACTTGATTTAATTATAAGCGCATTATTTTCAAATATAGCGCCGAGTTCATTTTTGTTAAAGATTACATAATTTTTTTATATCAGAAATTACAAAGGAATTTCCACAAGAATATATATATAAATGTATCACTATAAAAAAAAGTTGTCTAAGCGTCAATTTCACAATGAAAATGTTATCAGTTTTGTTTTATTGCGGCGCACCAATATATTGTTTTGTGTTTGTGACAGAGTTTTATCGATTTCTAGATAAGGTTTCATTGTGAAATACAATGTTCTTAATAAACGGCTGAATATCAACACTTGGTTTATTTTCCCTCTTTATTTTATCCTTACACTTCGTGCTCGATAAAATCGTTATTAAAATAAAGGAATTTACATATAACAACAAAATGTATGACATGTATTGCAATAATGTAAATGTAGACTATAAAATTTATTGATTATTTTAAGCAAAATGTTTATTTGGTGTTTGGCCTATGTAAATGCTGAATAAGTTGCTGAAAAAATCCTATTAACCTCCTAATATCACGTAAAAATCCTGTTTATTTCGACGTTTCATTGAATGAAATATAAGGGCGATGATGTTACCTGGACTGTTAATAGTAAAAGATACAAATTTAGGATTTTGCTCTACAAAGTATCTGCTTGTAAAAATGTACTTTAATTAACATCACTTACCTTGAGTCACTTTTTTGGACTTGAGATTTGAGACACTTTTTTGGAACCATTTCACAGTGATTACTTACCTCTGCTATATTTAATCTGTCGGGCTTTAATGATTGGTCATTTGGTGGTCCATATTTTAAACTTTGAAATTTGCTCTCATTAGAAATAGTATAATATTATATGAGGAATCAGTCTGTTTATAGTTGCTTAATAAAATTTTAAAGCATCGCAAAACTAAGGAAAACATTACCTAATCTTTTTCACTTGTGTGTGGCCTCGGTAAAAAAAGATGGAGTAGCACGGACTTAACACAAAAATGAGGATCTGACTTTATGTTCGTATGTCTATCATGTTTATATGAAAAAGGCTTAACAATAATAAAAACAATTTGACAAAACCTTCACCATGTATTTATTAATAAAGACAATCTAAAAGATCACGTAATAGTCATTGTCTTAAAAAATTAGTTACCCTAATAAATTTATCAATATATATATAATAGAGTTTTATTTAATTACTTATTGTTTCAAGGATATGCGAAGTTATGAAGAGTCACCCGGCGCGAGAGGGGACAGGACTCGAGCTTATCGTTGTTCTTTCTAATCATCACATTAAATATAACAATGAATCTAAAATTTACACATAATACACTTAGTTCTTTCAATGATTACCTATTCCACGGTTAAACTAAATGCCTATTACAATCCAATATACTAACGTGTCTACGCGAAGAATTGTGCTAATCTAGAAAGATTTCTACAAATTTTCATAGTATTTTCAAAGAGTTTGTAATTTACAGAACGTTCAAAATCACAACACAGAGTGTAATATCAAATTATCGTGCGTTTGGCACGCTTTGCTTTAATGTCTACTTTAATATTACATTTTTTTAATTTACGCGATCACGTTATTTACGGTGTCAACACGCGACCAATCTAAGCGTGCATATTTTGTAAGATTTTCAATTTTTCTAGAGTTTTTTTTTTTACAATATAAGCGTGACAACACCGTACTTAACGCGATAAGGTTGTAGAACAAATTATCTACCGATCTTACACTCGTTAATTTCATACAAAATTAGAAGAATATAATATCCATTTAGGCTTACAAAATATTAATACTATATAACATTTTTTTTTGACACACATACAGAAGTAATTTTCATATAAATATTTACAAATTGTGCCGTGAGTCGGGACTACAGAAAAGTTGGAATTGGACAGAAGCACATTTAGTAAGCAATAAATTAAACAGATACAGCACAGTTGGGAGTCACTTGCTTAATAAAATGTCCGTTTTCATAAATAAACACAACTCTTAACGTGTCTTTTTATTGTAGTTCCCAATTACATTGCTATACTATTATTAAGTAATAAATTTCGCTATGTTCGTTTTCTTATTAAATTGACTTTTTTTATTATTATTATGTTGTTGACAGGTACATGCTCTTACTTGTTAATTATTTTATGTATATAGTATTTTTTGTTTGTTTTTTTTTTATTATTATGAAAACAACACGATATTTCGATGTTGGTCATGCTGGCACTAGAGACATTGTGTGTGATCTTATATCATATTAAAGTAAATTAACGAGTTAAACTAATTAATCAACAACGATTGAACTAACTGGGCTTCGTATGGACGCAGGCTCTGACTCGGCAGAGTGCAACGAGCCTTACATAAATGCAATTTCCAGTGCTCTTTATTACCGGCTCTCGGGTAAAATAACACTTAAGGAAACAAACAAAAGCCGTATATAAAAATAAAATCGTAAGGCACTTCTATATTTACGTTGAATATTATAAGATTGTACAATCTTCGATCTTATAAATATTTATACTTATATAGACTTTTGTATGATAATTTCTAGTCGAAAAGTTTATTTTCTTCTTTATTCCCTAATGAAATCTAAAATGGCCGCGATGGAAGTGCGATTATAATCGCACCGTTTGATGAGTGATTGGCTAGTTCGATAAGGGCTTTATTAAACAGCCTGTACCTGTACCCTGACTGGTATGGCTTTATGGCACATGGAATGGGCACGCGACTCCTTGATAAATCTACATCCAATATGAAAACATACATAAACATTTAGAACATATATTAGGGTTTCACATGTCCGCGGAATCGATAAGGACTTAGAGAATTTAGAAAGTACCTTTCAGTCTTAATAGCTAAGAGTATTGTAAAAATTAGTACTGGAGGGATTTGAATTTAATAAATTGTAATTTAACGTCATAGACATAGACCTATCTTCGGCGTTACAGTTCATTTTGAAAATATATTGCATATTTACATAATGGCACGATTTGCGACTTAATTTATTTTATGAAAATAATTTTGTATGTTACAAATGCCGATAAATTAAACGACTAGTAGCCACGATAACACATCTAGAAACATCTGGTAGTAAATACTGTTTCATTCTTAAATTTAAAATTTCCCATTTTTTTTGTCATTGATCAAACAGAGTAAAATTCACATACCATGGTTGGCAACCAGTGTTTATCGTGCCTACTGTTATGCAAATAAAACTATTTATAATTATATTAAAAAATACGATTAGAACTTATGAAATAAATTGGCACAAAATTCTTAGCTGAAACAAGCAATAAGTTATTTTCTAAACACATGACTGGGGTTTTCGTTAAAGCCTTCCATTTAATCTTAAACATTTGATCTATTCTTTAAAATGTCCCCCAATTTATCAACACGTTAAAAAATTTATAACTATAAATACTTGATAAATCAATTACACTTACTTTGGCAAAAGTTTGGCATCTAGTATTAACTTAAATTAGTTAACAGTTTGTCGTTGAAAACAATCACCTATATTGTTAAGATAGAACACAACCAAATAATCACACAAGTTAGTGATGTAGCTAAGTACTGTATAAAATTCCACTTTACCTTAAGTATAAAAATCTAGATCAACTTTTTTTTATTACCGAGGTCAAATTATATTCGGGTCGTACTTTGGCAGACGTTCGCTCAGGTACTAATGGAAGAAAAACAAACATTATACTTTTAAAAATAATCAATAGGTAATTGTTTTAAATAATTAGAATGCAGAAGCTATCTTATAACAGAACAATGGCTAGAACAAATAATATGTTTTTTTTCTTGAGCTTTATTTCAGAGACTAATAGCGTTACACGCAATGAATACAAAAAGAGTTATGTTAATCTAAGAATGTTTAGTAAACAACAATGAATAATTTTAAGATATAAATATGTCTTTTACGCGAATACTGCCCAAAAACTAAAAGCTAGGGTGTTAGAGAGTACGTAAAAGGTATCACGGAAGACAGAGAAAGAGTTAGGAGAGTTCACAACCACAAAAACTGTTAGAGAAGATTTAGCGGGATGGAGTTCCGACTACAGGCAGTCATATAATAGACACATATTTGTAATATATTTGAGCAATTACACTTATTGCTCGTATTTGTACATTCCATTAAAATTATAGACAGTTTTACATCGAAACAATTATCACAACACGTAGGTACGAGTACACATTTAATTATTATAACATTAAATATTCGTATGAAACAGTGTAACCTATAAGTACCCAAACATTAAGTAAGACTCGACTAAATAATAGAAATACTATCAAGAAGAATCAACAAGGAACTCGTTAATAAAATTATCAACATAAAATATAGAATATTTGAGCATTTCAATAATATTTGTGTAAAAAAATATTATCCCTCATTTGTATTATTTCATCAGCTTCTGTGAATGTATCGGAACAAAATGGACGACAGACACTTCAAAATATAAATTTTCATCGAATTATGTATGCAACGATACAACTTTTTAGTTTCCTTAATATAATTTTGTTAAATATTTATTTATTAACTACACATATTCACAGAAGCTCCGATCTACGACTGTCAATATTTGTCTAAAACTGTTCAGCGATATGTGACTAGTAGTTTACGGTACGGATGTTGATTTGAATCCCGTTGCAGTGTTCGGCAAGAGGACGCCATTGCCGGACACTTCATAAAATATTTGTCTAATAAGACTAGATAAATAAATAAAAAAGAATAACTACTACAAAATAACAAGAAAGTGAGCAAACAATGAAACGTAATAGTGAGCTGGGCTCGCAATAAAATCAAACAGTTTAAATAGAAACGAGGTAGTGTAGTTGCTACACGACGTATCACACTGGGTTACAGTTGGCTCGCGCGGACGTCCGCCCACTTATTTACATCTCACTTGCCAAGTTAATATACATTAAGAAGTCTGTCATATAAAAACTTTACGAAGATAACCTACCTATCTACATATTTATCAATCATTATACAAAATATTATGTGTTCTCCTTAAAGTACGGGAAAGGTCGATTTATATTTTAGGACCGGCCCGCGTTTGTTGTTCAAATCTTTTAGCTATTAACTTGCATCTCTTTAACTTCTCCATAAAAAACTATTTAGTATAGATAAAGTGGATATTTGGTTTAAATTTTTTGTCTTAATTCATCGATATTTTGATTGAATGTCAGATCACGTCAGATACCTAGTGGACATTGATGGTACCCGTATAGTTAATTTTTTAAAATTAACTATAAGAGATAAGAATTGAACACTTTCTTTTTATTCTTAAAATGTTTTTTTTTTAATTATTTGATGTTTATATTATATTTGATTCTAGGATGGATTCTGGAGAAATATAGATGTACTCGTTAAGTCGGTGTGAGGGTACAGTCTGCAGCGAAACAAATGAGCAAGTCGGTTACAGTATATGTTTGCTTTGATAGTCAGCGGTAGCGTGAGCCCTGTCATCGGGTCTCTCGACCTTTTCATAAGGCTTTTCGAGTTTTGGCCTTTTCGGCTCGGCGTCGAGTGGCCGGTGTGACTTCATGTGCGCGCTACGACTTTTTACTTTGTTAAATACTCTGAAACATAACAGGGTAACAACAATTACAACAGCAACTCAATAGAAAACGTGTGAAGCAAAAGAAAAACAAAACGGAAGCTTAAACACAGCTCAGGCGAAGCATTAAGAAGCGTCGACAAATGATCTTATTAACAATAGATATATACAGATTTTTTTTTATAATATCCTCGTTAACATATTTAAGAATGTTAAATGTGCTTTGTTTTTTATATATTTTTTTTTAATTTACAATATACATTTTTCTTCATTGTTGAAGAAATCGTAAATAATTGTCAATACATAAAAATATGCAAAAATGTTAAAGTTATATAAATTGTACTACACAAAAATATTTGTTTAAAATTTTTTTTACAGGTGTTCTTAAAAGAATTATAATAAACTGTTTTTATACTGTAGGTTGATTTGGTTTAAGCCTGTTCTCCCGAAAGGAATAGATTCTAATCAGGAATAAATTATAACGGATTACTATTTAATAGTAAAAGGAGCTCGCTGGCCCAGTGGTTATAGCGTGCGGCCTTGATTCCGAATGTCGCAGGTTCTAATCTTGGCATGTACCGATGACTTTAATATTTAAGTTATGTACATTTGTGAACTTTAGTTACAACAGCAAAATACAAAACGGTGAAGGAAAACATCGTGAAGAAACCTGCACATGAATTAGAATTTATTCTAAGGTGTGTGTGAAGTCACCAATCCGCATTGGGCCCGCGTGATGATTATGACCTGTCGCTCTCATATTGAGGGTAGGCCTGTGTCCCAACAGTGGGGACGTAAATTGGCTGAGAGTGCGAATATTTATTTACTTTATTAAAAAGTTATATATAAAAATAATTATAATAATGAAACTAAACAATAGGTGCAGTTAAAATCAAATCATGCATTAAACATCACTTAAACTTGATTAGAAAACCACGGTTTAATGTAACATACTTTCTATACGCGTTAATTAAATTTGTTTCCAATGGTACAATAAATCCGGAAGCAGCCTGAATTTTAAATAGATATCTCGTAAAGGGTTAGTAGTCAGTAATACAAAATATTAATAAACCTCCATTGTGTACTGCATGCGCAATTTATATGACGTGAAGGGAGAATGGCTATGGTCTTTTTATAGATGTATATAACAGAACGAATTCGTGTTTCAAGTAAATTGCGTTTGCTCAAATGTTGCCATTGGTGGCGATGTTTGTAAGCGGGTATGACGTGCTCCAGAGTTGACACTTACTTCCCGCAAATCTTGCAAGGATATTCTTCACCATCGTATGACGTCGGCGAGGGACACGAAGTCGTGCATTGTAACGAAACCTGCCCTACTGTACCCTAAACATGAAGAAGTCGTTTGTGTTAAAATTAAAAAGTTGTCGCTCAATCTTCACTGAATCTGAAGATGTAATGTGATAGCGTAGTGTACGTTGCAGTGCTTACTTGAGACGCAGCCTGCGGGTCCATGCTCCAGCTCCGTAAGTACAGTGGTTTGTAGTTTTTGGTTACTTTCTTCCAAAAGTAGTAGAACTGCACACATTGCTTTGAATCTTTAGTTCTTATCTGTGAACATTCAAATAAATTACAGATTAGATTATATAAATCTGTGTAAAATGTTAGTTATAATTTATATACATTTTATTCACTAAATTATTATTTAAAGTTGTCTGGAATAAACATTTATGAAATTTAGTTATAATATCCCTAGAGTTTCACTATTTCTAATAGTTAGAAACAGTATGAACATAATTTATTATCAAATTGTGCTTACTAGTTGTGAAATTCTGTAGAAGTCCTTGTCATAATGTCCCAAGCCAGCTAGGAAAGCTTCAACTTCGTCGGGAGTCCAACGGGACTCATGTTGTGATGGGACTGCAGGCCGCGACATGAGGCGCAACGTTGCAGTTCTGATGTCTCCACCACATTCCCCTAAAGTCTGCAGCGCGTACTCCCGCGTGTGACCACCGACCGGCATCGCCGCGCACATCGCCAATTCCATGAACATTCGAACTGAAAATAATCACAACATAAAATTATAATGTTAGAAGTGAATCTTCTTCCTCCTGCCCTTTTCCCAGCCATGTAGAGTCGGCATAATAGAATAACTAATAAAAATGTTTTCAATCATACCTTCATTATCATCAAGAGCATCGTTGATGCCAGGGTCCCAGAGCAGTTGTTCAGGAGCTCTGTGCAAGTCGATGCGGTCGTTGCATAGCTCCGGTATATTTGCTTGATAATCGATTCCGATATTAATCTGCGGTTGTCGGAGTTCCTCAAACTGTGCCATTAAATCCTTCTCGGTATTCGGTAACCCTATAATACATTGCACATGTTAGACGCAAAATCCCCTGTAATTTTATTACAATTATAAAAATGTTGTAATACATACCATTCGTATGTTCGATGAGGAGTCCTGAACCATCTCTGTCAGGAGGTAGTATAGGTTGAGGTGTATAGTGGCGTATTGAGCGTCGCATGCGGGTTTTGTATGGCCCAGCCGGAGACGCCCGACGTTTCCGTCGTTGTGGCGATGCTGGTACACTACTGGGGCTCAAAAACACTGCTGGAACTACTTCCCGGCCTTCTACACACACCTATAAAATTATAATCATGTTTTTTATTACATCGTTATTTGTATTAATATATAATGGTTTTGGTGAGTTTTTTGTCAGTTTTTTGAATCAGTTTCTTATTTTTTTGGACAGCATCGACAAAGTATATAAATTCATGTTGATGTGTAATTATATCATTACCTGCAACGAAGTGTCTTGCTGCCATTGGTGAATTGGTGTCGATAGCGTTGCCAGTCGTTGACGACGAAAGTGCCTTTGGTGTGAAAATTCACGTGGACTACTTGATAACAATGGATCCTCGGAGTTTAACATGATACGACGGGGTGTAGGTGAAGATTCCAACGAATAAGCATCTAATGATCTGCATTCCTCTGGTAGTACTTCCTCTAATGCTTCTTCCACCTTAAAACATTTTAAATTAAAAGTGAGTGTGACCACCTTAAAAGTTTAATTAATCCTTGAAACAAAAATAAATGAGAAATTACCTCTTCTTGACTAGACATTGTAGCTGTGAAGAAAGCTGCTGATAAAGGTGATGAGGCTCGTGGCACTGTGTGTGCTGGTGAATTGGCATCGTGAGACGCTGGTGGTGTTGGGTAAGCGAGCCCTGGAGACGCTTCAGGTTGACTCGAATAATTGTCCCCTGGAGAGGTAGCATTATATGCTATTCCTGGTGAATCTCCAGTTGAGTAAGATAGGCACGGTGAACTGTCTGCGTAACCAATACCGGGCGATGGCACGGGTGAACCACCGTGACTGGCTCCAAAGTCAGCTAAGGATTCGGGTAAGGGTGAGTTTAACACAGCGGCCAATCGACGACTTGATGGGAAAGTAACAGGCGATCGTTCTCGAAGGGACGCGTAATCTTCTAACGTGGCAAACTCTTCCAATTGTTCTGGAGTCGTTGTAAATTGAAAAGTATCATCAGTGTTCAGAGCTGGTGAAAAGTATCCGTCGTCGGAATTAAAGGATACGCCGAAGAGTTCCGGGCGAAAGGTAAATTCTTGGTGAGGAGATGACTGCCCAGGATCAGATGTGGAACGTTTTACCGCCTATAAACGTGGAAATTTAGGTATATTTACTCATATTCATGAAATTGATCACAATATTAAATATAATAACTGTACGCACCTTTGTGCTTCCTTTCTTTAATAGTTCAATGAGAGTGGAATCTCTAATGGCCGGATTATTTGTTGCAAGATTAGTGGCTACCGTGACTACGGATGGTGCACGGGGTGTTATAAATTGGGTAGTCATAATGGGAGACGCTGGTGAAGCAAGCGAAGTTCGAATGGTAGACAACGGTGGTGGGGCAGGAGCTACGAACCCCGGGCGGGACGATACGGTGTCTATATTTGTACCTGTTAGCGAGAAAAAAATATTTGGTAGATTACTTAAAGGTTCGTCTAAATTAGAAGAATTTACGTTTCGTGTACCTGTAAGAGCAGATGAAACTGCACCACCTCGGCGACTGATGATTTTTTCTTCAATAAGCGCCCTCACCGAAACCGAAGCGGTTTGTAGAGGGGGTCCAGATGATTCCTTTTTGTCTAATTTCTTATTGTCAGAGTCCTAGACAGGAGTAAGATTAGTCATTATTTTTTAAATACTACGAAGTGACGGCACTAGGAGGTCGTTCACCTGAGGGTAAATTATATGCCTGCCCATAACGATACGGCGCTGAACAATATACAATTCATCACATTGTGCTCGTTGCTTTGAGATACAAATTGTTGAGTCATGTTGGCACAGTAAGTAATGTTTGCACACTGCTGTTTGGCGGCAGAAATAGGCGCTGCAGAAGTAGGTAGATAGATGCCTAGACGGCTTCCAACATGTAAAATTTTCAAAAAGTTTTGACTTACTTTTTTAAAATATCCACCATGTAAACGCATGTGACCGTTCAATGCGGGTATGTTTTTGAATTTGCGGTGGCACAAATTACATTCGACAGGTTTAATCTCCCCGAGGGCGCCGGGCGCCCCGGCCGCGGTCCCCGCGCCGCTCGCCATCCCGCTCCCACTGCTGACGCTTCCGCATTTTTGGCTTCCCTGCTGCGCCTGTGAAATTAGCGATGACTTTACAAAACTTCAAAAGACTTCCAAACCTATTACGCACTTTGTAATTTCAAGGTAGCAAACTTTCGATCTTCGTTGGCTCGTTAATATTCAAGTTAATTAATGGATTTTGATGGACTCTCCGTAATCTGCTTTAGTGTGTACGTAAATAACTAATTAGAAATCAGTAGTTAGCTGTAAAAAGAAAGGCCGCTTGACTACTGAGATAACTTGGTACTGCAGATTTTTCTCCTTAGCCAAACACATACGAACATACGTGATTGTCAAATAATTGTTAACGATGTGGATACAGAGTAAAGTAAAGAAAAATAAAGAAAGATGATGCCGTCACCGGGTTTTACAGCTAGGAAGAAAGAGAGGTACACAAATAGTAAACAGGTGGCTGTTATATTGTAAATTTTCTTGGAATTAGCGAAAATGAGTGTTTTGAAATGAAAGCAACCTGTTTCCGAGTAGTATTTATTTGTGCAATTTCCTGGGAAGAGACACCGGCGGCGGCTGCAGTTATTCATTTACGTGGAATTTTAATTAGTAGCGGATTTCCGTCGCACCGCGGTGGAGCTACACTATATCACTTTTCTACATTAAGTGGCACATAAAATTATAAAATTTTTTACGTTTCTTCCGGGCATTTAAAATTCAGTTAAACAATATAAAACATTAATAAAAAAATTGTTTTAATCTTAGTTTCTCTGATTCAAATACAAAAATGATTACAATATATAGTAATGTAAAAATAGCTTTTATAATATTACAGTATTAGGATTTTACGAGTTATAAAGTCAATTGGAGAAGAGATTTCGCAAAAGTTCTTTTGATGTCTTGATGAACGTAAAGAATTATTACACAGTTTAATAGTAGAAACGCTTAAGGACTTCCTATTATATAGTTTTCGTAATTTGGTCTAGTAGTCTAGCATTATACGTATATTGCACTAGTGAATAGGTTTAGTAGTTTTTTGTAATTCTTATGGTACAATTTAACATATTCGTGTGCACTATGTTAGTAAAGATCTCTTATTTATTAATAACTATAAATAAAATATACGCAAATAATATTATGTTGAATGATTTAAAATTATTAATAACAAGTCAACGGGAAAGGATCTCTGTTTGAAGCGTATTTATTTTATGGTTTATTACAACACAGAGGCAGTGTTTCTTTTTTAATGATTTCTTTTTATCTCAAATTCAGTGTATATAAAATGATTTCAATCTTGTTAATACCCCATTATATATGGTTTTTATTTTCAAATGATTCTTTGTAAAAGTATTAACATATAAAGTTGGAAACGACGACAAAAAATAACCGTTAATTTTTGTAATTTTTGACCTCAATCGCCATAATGGTTTCTTTTAATCTTAGAAACAACTTCCTCCAAACTCGTTTCTAATTTATTTTATTTTTAAGTGTTTTTTTTTGTGGAAACGGCAACCCTGGCGTGTGCCATTAGGCTAGCTCGTTAGGTTAATGCGGTAGGTGCGAGCAGATGTTCGCGGAGCGGGCAGCGGTAGCGTTTTTGCCGTATATCATTCTTGTAGCGTAGTTAGCTCGACTTGTAGCGGTTTTTAGTCCAAATGATCTACACCCTCCAGCTGTTTAAGAGTGTCGAAGTCGTTTGTGATACGGTTGCCTAATGTACCAGCAATTACCAATCCTTTTTGGGATGGATTGTTTGATTTTAACATTTACGATGTTGGTTGAACTTGTTTTTTTTATATCTATGCAAAAGCGTTTGGAAGTCGTCGCGTAGGCGATTTGACAAAGTAAAAGAGCGTAATTTAAAATATTTGGAAACTCACCTTAGGCTTTGTAAAGATATGTGGTTGAAAGAGCTGTGTGATCCAGTTGTCCATTGTGATATAAAATAGTATGGGTCTAATTAAACGGATAACGCATCGTTTATATCAGATTTTGTATTAAGACACCCGAGGTCCGTATCTCACGGTACACAAACATGGAATGATAGCACAATGGATGGGAAAGATATCGAAGAGATGACCCCTCGACGATACGTTTTCGACCTCGCAAATTGCAAGATAAAATGACCAGTCGTATTACAAAAGAGTATCCAGCGTCTCATTTGCATATATTCTCGTTATTATGATTTGCTAGCACACCAGGCGTTTGCGATAAAGTCTACGGTTGCGATGTGGAAAATACTTGGTATCATTAGCATTAACATGTACTATAATACCGCAGAGTACATCGATTCGAATACGGACCGAAGTTATGACTTTCATGTTTGTTTAATTTAAAAGCTGTTTAGTTTCTCAATAAACATTATCGTATTAAAATTAGTATCCAATGCATTTTTTTAAGTTTTTGTTCGGGATTTTTAACTTCGTACAATTATCCAATAATTCTTAAATACGTTGACAGAGAAACTAGGTCTAGAATGTCTTGTCCATCTTTCGCTTACACTATGACTAGGAAAAGTATAGACTTCTCTGTCATGCGAAGAGCATAACTTATTGGTGGTAAGTCTCTGTTGCTGGAGACCGTAGCGCCTATTTCTACCGCCTAACAGTAGTGCAAACATTAATGTGTTCCGGTTTGAAATGTGCTGTATTATTGGGGTAACGAGACTTAACATCTTAAGTCTCAATCCGTCGAGCGCAATGTGATGCTGTGTATATCTTCTTAACTACCGCCATATTGTTATGGGCAAACGTATCACTTACCATCAGGTAAACGTCTTGCTAAGCTCGTGCCTTCGTCGATTAAAAAAAAAACTTCAATTAACGTTACTCTGTTTACCTGTAACCCTGTACCGCCACTATGATAATTTTATGACAGTGTAAAACGCCTTGTACTGAAAAAGGTAAGGAATAAAAAAATAGATGCTCCGAAAGTATTAATAGTTATCATACGTTATGTAAACAGCGAACTTTTACTTCTGTATTTATGTAAATTAATGCTTTGTTAATAAACTGTAGAGCTTTAAAATACTAAAGGTACATTGAGTGGACAAAGGAAAAAGGCCCTTCAGTGGATATCTATCCGCTAATGATGATAATGATAAATTATAATAAGTTTTAATTTTAAAATTTCAAAAGAATTTTAATATGAAACTATATCTATTTATTTAATTTATAAGATCAAGAATTTCTTACTCATCTCTTACTTATTCTTATTCACTATATTTTTATAGCACAAATATTATAGCTGGTATCGCAAAATAGCGGTTCTTTTACAAGATCGATATATTATTTCGTCGAACACATAAACAAGGGTTCGCTCGCTCTAACTTTCTATTCACTGTCATAACAAGTATTAATAGGGTGAACTTTATCCAGATCAATTGGGACGTAGAAAATGGGGTAGAAGCAAATAATTTCATTATAATCGCATTCTAATATTATCATTTCTTCGAAGGAAGTAATATAAAAGTTAGATAACATTTTGATGATTTTCTTTTAACCTGCAAAATGTTTTTATTCATAATAATAATTAAATATCACTGTATACATTACGGTTACGAAACAGCATTTAGACCCTATTTAATAATAATATGTTCTGAAATTATTACGTAAATAAGACGCTATAATCTCTTATGCAAACATCCGGTTCTTGTTCAAGTTTTGGTTTATATAAACACTTAAGTGCTTAAAGTGCACTTCATACAAAATTATATCATGAAACAGGTAATTGAATAACAAACTTCACAAATGCACAATAGCATTTAGCGTATTTAGTTTATGAAGTGTTGTGTTTCAGTGTTTACTCGCAAAGCTTCTATTTTACTTGTATAATGTGCTTCGATGTACATACGATGTGGGTAGAAAGGTATATGGTACTATTAATGTATTATTAGAAATATATTTATTAATCGCTTCTTCAGAAACATTGTAAAAAAATTAACAGTAAATACCACTGCAGTCATTTCAGCAGACACTTATAATAATTATAATTGAATAACATGAGTTGGATATGGTAAAATGTTTATTTGTAAAAATGCATACGTTTCCTGAAACTATCAAATTCTAATGCCTATTGGTAAAACGGGGCCGTGGTAACGTCTGTCTAGAACCTAACTATACCAAGTGGCATATAACAAGAGAATAAGGGAGACTGTGTGGTATGAATTCATAAACATTTTCCATACCAGGCATTTTTACATCAAGATACGTCGCTTTCAAAAATCTTGATGTAACAATGCCGTACAGATGTTTCGGGATCGTCTTTGAAAATGTTTTACTTCAGATGTAATATTACCAGATGTTTTGACAATATGTTCCAGTTAAGTATGATAATTATTCCTTAGTTATACATTTCTAATGCACTGTTAATAGTAAAGTGTTATAAATACAAATTAACTCTAGTACGATAATAATTTTGATTTTGGTAGTGTGGATTTTGTTAGTGTGTTAATGTTACTCCATTTTGATTAGAAAGGTAATTTATTTAAAAACATTATTGCCAGTAGTCAGTATATCCGTCCTGATAGAGTCTTCAAGAGATGTCTTTTAGACCAGAGTACTATACCATGTTGGCTACATCTTCGCTTAACATCAGGTGGGAACAGGGTCAAGCACAAGGTGTATTATAGATATATATATATATAAAAAAAAATATAGTTAGACATTTTACTTATCCTCAGGTAATTAGCTTGTTTTCATTTCGTTTTATAAATGAAAATTTATATATACATTCTACTATGTAATAATTCTCACGGTTTCATTTTGAAGTGTGGCGTTAATAATATTATTTGGGCGTTATTCTCGTGTACTTGTGTGTGTGTGTGTGAGGGGATAATAAGCGGGGTACTAAGTGTAAGGGGTGAGAGCCACGTGACCGAGTCGCAGAGGTCAGAGGTCGCTGTCACGACATATCAAAACGTTTCTTTAATATGCTTTGTTGTTAGATGTTAAAATAATTTAAAGTTATTATCATAATACTTCGTAAGTGTCGAGCTTTATTTGTTATTGATAAGTTGTACTTTTAAACCATTGGGCTGTTTTTATTAACAATAGATTCGACTTAGCGTGATCGTCTAGAACACTAGCTCTTATAAGGTAACAACTGAAACACTGCAATGGTAATAGTAAATATAATGGTGGTAGTTCGCCAGGCGAAGTCGATATCTTCGTCACCCGTGGCTCTATTGGTACTTGAGTATTATTCGTATATAATTACATTTATATATTGTATCAGAAAAAGGAGTTCCATAGGGTTTTTAGAATGGTATTCTTTAGAAATTTCTAGAGTGGCTGACGGACGATCTTATGAGAATCGCTGGGAGTCACTAGTCTCAAACAGCGCAAGATAGTATTGTTTGGAATAAGAGAAGAGGCTTATGTCTAACAGCGGACGTCCATCGCTAAAGATGATGAGCAGATGATTTTTTCTCGTTTTGAACTTCGAGGCGATACTGTCATTTATCTATATAGACCTCACGAGCGATATACGACTTGGTTAGTGATTTTGAACTTGTGAAGAGCTTTTATAGTGAACTTTTGTTGTTAGGAAATAAGAAACGTTTTCATCTCGGAATATCGAGTCGTGTGACCAAATCCAACGTAGCACGTAACAATATAATTTAAAATTTCTTTTACACCTTCGATATCCATGTATCCATTAATTTCTATTGATAAATAGAAAAACAGTTCTTCCCAACATAGACGAGCTCACGGAGTGTGTATCTTCGTGTTAATATGTATCAATTTTTTCTTACATCACGCGAAGACAACTTAACGTATGTGCGCAGCGAACGCTCATACATCACACTTAACCTGCGTCGAGATGATGCTGAAGATTTAGGGGGAGTCTCGTAAGCTTCAGGCATACGTCCTCAATTATGCATCAGGACGCTTATCGCCAGGACTGAACGCACCTGCGTCCTTGTCACCCTACATTATTAATGGCGCTGCCGAGCGGCCAAGGACGCGGCGCCGCGGCGTCTGCAATCACTTTACCCCGTGTATACGGGAATACCCTGTGCTGTTGGCAACACGTTCTTTAAATTGCCAGTTCTTTTCTTTCTTGACTTTTAATGTTAAATAATTAATTCTTTTTAAAACTTCACCACATTTTCAGTGTAAACATGTTTAATAGGATCAGCATCGTTGTTTTATCAGTCTATTAACAAGCAATGGAAAAAATGTGCATAAAAATTACAAAAAGAAAGAAATGAACCAATGAAATACGTATTAAATAAAGTAAAAAATAATATGTATAAACATTGAAGCGATAATACACCCGATAATAACGAGGCCATAGTAAAATAATATACAGTCCAACTTTGTGCTTGTGGCTTTAATACGGAGATAATAACCTACCTTAACTTACGTAAAGATTGTATATATGAAGTTATACGAATACAGGAATTGCCATAACTTATTATTTTCTTGCTTCAAAGCCCTATACATTAACATTTTGTCAAATGCTTATTGTTTACTCAAAATAAGTAAAGCAACAGTAAAACATAAGTGAGCAGATATTCTGCGCTGTATATTTCGGTTTTGTAGCGATATATAAAATATTAAGAGGCAGTAGCACCGAGTACAATATGCGCGTGTGATTTTATTTTTTCCGCATCGGAGATGAAATCGTGAGGAGTTTGACTTATTTCCCCGTTGCTACGGAAAAAGTAGGAGACGCCGATGTAATATTCACCGCTTCACTGACAGTTTGATGGAATTGAGTTAAGAGTTCAGATGAGGGTATCTAACGCGGTAACGTACAGTAAGAATTTTCGTAGGCGTTCCCACTTTAATATGTAGCAGCTTGTTTTATGTCATACGCGTATAAATAATCTATGTAACATACCCGAAAGGAAGGTGGAAGTTGATCATCAGAATTACTGTAAATCAATTCTTCGACAAATTTTAAGTTGCAACTACACCAAATATACATATTTATTTTGTATTTAATTGTATGTGTATATCATTTTACAATACTTGAGATTCTTAAATTCTTCTCTTGAAAAGAATTGAATTATAAGATGTGATTCTAAATACTCGTGAATTGGTGTGTCGTTGAATAATGGGTTCTGGTGATAGAGACTTGTCCCGAGGTCCGAAATTCTAGCTAGGCTGATGTCTTAAATTCAATATGTCAAGCATTGGGAACGTCTTGAACAGCAGTAGTAATTTTGCTTACAAACGTGAAAACCTTCCGAGAATATATGTTGTAGAATGTTGTCACAGATGTACTGGAAACATTTACGAAATGACCTCACTCGATGAAAATGTTTGATGCGTCTGTGTAAACACATTGTGCTCGCTTCCTCTGTATATTTGGGACCCCTCGCAGTACATTTCTCTATTTACGCCCCCGGGTAGAGAGCACGATATACATTCATTGGAGATAGTATAACTACTTAGTGTAATAAAAATATCTGCTTTTTGCTATTTGTGCTTTTGATTTAATTATTTACATAAAACGATTGATTATGTGATATTAATGCACAGTAAAGTTAGATTTATTGTTTTACGATCTGTTGTATATAAACTGTAACCGGAATTACATAATATAATCAAAATAATACTTTTACAGTCGATGTTTAAAAGAACTACTGCTAAGTTGTATGAATAGTGTTTTTTGACCCCAACCGAATAAGAGTTATAAGATTAACGTGTCTATCGGTGGCTTTGTAGGGTTTATGCCGCTGTACCAACTTATATTTATTTTTTTCTTTGTGTTTATTCATGAGACCGAAGATCATTTAATTATTTTCTTTTAAAACAGATTTAAAATATAATTGTATCGTTTACAAAATTCTCCATAATTTTGTCAATTTTGTCGTATCAAAACAGCAAGTAGAAACCATGTTTTGATATTCGAAACCCTAATGCTTAAATTTGATCCGCTTTCGGCTAATGTTCAATTATAGCGGTCGGACCAAATTTGAACTTTATATCTAATATGATATAATCGAAGTTATAACACTTGATACACGCGAATGTAATTATGTACGCAAATACAACAATACCACTGCTATAATGAAGTAGCACAAAGCGGATTTATTGCGTTCAAAGGCATTCCGCTGTCAATACGTTGTGAACAAAACTGCGCCCGGCCCGTTTGTAATTATGAGTCAGTGTTTGTGCTGGGCTTTATTGCTTCCTGCAGGTGACGTCAAATCATGGGTCCCGATCAAAGTGAGTGCTTTTAATAAAGCGAGCCACCGTCGTTACCCACCTACCTACATAATGCTGAGCTCTTGACGCCTGTAGCGCGTGGAGAATCCGAAAGTTCCGTCTTTACTCTCTCTATCACGCGGGGTTCATATTTAAATGGTCGCCACATCAATAGTCTGGCTGTGATATTATTATTAATATTGCATTTCCGATTCATTCATGCGGCTGCAAATACCACCTTTGTGACGAGTGATTTAATTGCAGTACTGCTGAATTCGTTCTTTACAAATGTTGAATGTACACGTGTATTTTCAGCAGATATGAATAACGTAACATTTTGTATGAATTAATAACGTTTTCGAGTGACGGATTTATTTCAAAATTTCACCCCTCGTTACTAAAATTCATGTTTTAGAGGTCTGTGGGAATAATTCTAGTTTGATTCTTGCAAATTTAATAGACTCCCTTCAATTTATATGTATCTCTCCCATAGACGCCGCGAACAGGTGGAGACGCTGCGAGGGGCTCCCACATTACGCGATCGAGTTTTGCGAGTTCACCCCTTACCATTTTATCGAGCGGCGAGAGACACAGGGTTTTTTTCTTTATCTATTAAATGGGTTACTGTTACGATGTGAAGTATGGACGATAGTGGTACGGAGGTCTCGGCGGCTGCGTTGGAATTATTAAATTGTTGCAGAGGTTGAATGGACGATTTAATTCAGTGGACGTTTCGCAATGGAATCTGCGATGTAGCAGCATTAGCATAAGAATCCGCGGCGCCCTCGTTCCCACGGCCTCGCCTTATTGTTTCGTTCAGATGTGTGTGCTACTAAGAATTATTAGTTCTTATAGAATTGTGACAACCAATGATTAAATGATTCTAACAGGATTCTCTTCAGTTGATTTTATCGAGTTTTTCTCATAACTTATTGTAATTTAGGATGAATTAAATCTAAATTAATAAGTATATTTAAGTAGATAATACATTTGTATGTAACTATATTTTGATTGGACTGATGACGATAAAAAATTATTATAATTTGGCTTTCAGATAGAACTTAGGTATATTACTATAAACCCTTATCGTCCTTTATCCATTTCATTTCTATATAAAGGGATTAAATAGTTAAATACATATATACAAGCAGAAGGACAACGTAGACGGGTTCAGTTTGTATTATTATCTACTCTCTATTTGTGCGGCTCGTTACATTTTTATAACTAAATATATGTTGTGAACGTGAAATTGATCTGATGTGGAGTAAGTAATAAATTTTGTTGTAGATAACCAGTTCAAAAAATTATATATGTAAGAGATTTTCACCTATGTAGAGACTCATCACGATATTTCTAGAACTATATGGCTTAGAGATTTGATTTGGTAGGAATATTCCTTTTACTGAATATAGGTCAAATAACAACCGATTTTACGAAATGTTACCCTCAAAAGGCATTGCAAGGGTATTACGACTAGCAGCAAGCGAGACAGCTAGTATTATTATATATTTAAACTTCATATGTTTATAAAACTTATAATGCTTTGAATATTTATATACAATAATAATTAGAAGTCAATGAAGATTATTCAGTCTGGACTATCGTATATTTGTCAAACTTTAAAAAAAAATTAGTTTATAAAATGGGAGATTTAAATAATAAGTTAAACATAATTTCTAAGTAAATACCTTATACTTTAATAAAGTATAAGGTAAGGTAATGTATGAAAATATCGTAGCACATAATACATGTGCTACGATATTTTCATACATTCGCTCCGACAGCGAAGCGTAGCACTTTTGTAGCATCCTAACATGTATTTGTCTCGACAGACATATTTTAAAGACGCTTTTTACATAGTATAAAAACTTTATGGTAAATATATTAAAAGTGGTTTAATTTTACATAAACAGTAATTTATGTATAGTATGTCACTAATTGAAGTATTTTGTACCGTTGTATCCAAATATTTCATATAGAAAAATATTCCTATTGACGGAGAAAATACGACAACGGCATTTGCATTTACGCGCTACGAATTTCCAATAGAGTATGAATCAAATCTAATTTCAATACAAAGTTTTACCTTTATCAAACATTCAATGTGATATATAGAGCAAAGGTAGTCGAAGAGATTTAGTTTTCGTAATTTTTATTGCAAATATCACTTTTTAACGATGTAACAAACGTATTGGCCTGAAGATATGTTTAACGGAACATTAATATCGGTAGTACAGTGATTAAGTATGTTTCTAGTCCATTTTATATTTATGTAAAAGCTTTTACTATGTAAGTATATTTAAATAGATATTCAAGTATTTTTCTTCAATTTGTTCTGTGTTGTTGCTAATATTATATATTTTTTACTTACATTGGGACAAACTTTTGGTTTGCTGGCGGTGCTCTTTTTGACGAAACGTGTTGGCGGCGTGGGTGGCGCTGGAGGTGTGCAAGGTGGACTGCTGTCGCTACCTCCCCCGCCTCCGCTGCCGCTTGTGCTCGTACCACACGACTTCTCCGAGCCGTTGCTTAACTGCGCGGACAAAATATCATGAGCCACTTAAGCGCTTTATGCTTAATTACCCAACTTTATCCACTAGATAAATACTAATCGAGAAATTTCTTGTTTAAGGATTTTCAACAGTCCATATCATGTAACATTAAATATTTTTTAAATATATAAAAAAATATTATTGCAGTTGATTTTTATTTCGCCGGTTGGTTCGTATAATGACTGCTAATGGTCAGAGTAATACAACACCAAAATGTTAAAAATCGGGATACCCTCATTAAAACTCTCCGGGTACATCGCCGTGCGAAGTACGAACATTGTTTGTAAAATGAATCAGGGTTGGGTAAAACAAGGCTATCATTACTTCCGACTTTTTTCCATGGTTGCTTTTAATGGCATCACAGAATGAAAAGCTCCGCGCGGATGCGGCCTAATTGCTTAATTAATAAGGTCGTCGGTTTGTGAATTTTACACACACACGGTCAGTTGGAACTGCGCCAGAAGTACTTGTAATAAAAATGCCAGTTTAAAACTCCACTCAGTGACTCCTGACGTACGAATTTATTTTGAAATTCCTTTGAGAGCTTTTTAAACTTTTCTATTAAGCTTTTAACGGCTGTTTTTATGTGATTGATTGATTTAATGGTACTGAATTGGGTTTTTTTTTGTTTTACTAAGTGGCGAGGCGAGCGGGACGTTCACCTGATGGTAAGTGTTACGCTTGCCCATAACAACGTGACGCCGGTTAAGATAGTTTACATTGTGACTTTACGTCTTGAGACATAAGATATTATCTCGTTACCCCAGTAATTTCATTAGCTAAAACTCCATTCAATCCGGTTAATTAACAGTTCAAGCGATGTTGATTTGATCTTGACTAGGTGACTTGAATACGATGACTCCTCGATTTCCTTCACCGACTGCAGCTCAAAATTAATACACTATTAGGAATAATTAAAAAATTTTTTGTTACTGCTTTACAATTTCAATTCAACTATTTATTATAACTTACATCGGAATGGATAGGGTTGTTCCGTATTGGTGATGTAGGGGATGCGACTCGAAGAGAATTCGGCTCGCGCTCACCGTTACTCGTGCTTCCACTTGAATTCGTGTTATTGTTGCTGCTTCCGCCTAGATAAAGTATTTATTTCATTAAGTATTATTTCATTAGATATATTCGCATATTCCTTTATGGCTGTTAGTAGCTGTTTAAATCATCCTAATGTTATTATGGGTGGAGATATAACTTACCATCAGGTTAACGTTTTGCTTGTTTCGTCGTTTTATAGAATAATAAAAAAATTACATTGTTCTGATTTACAAGGCGTAGTAGAGGGTGAAATAACTGGGGTAGTGATACAATATCTTTTATGTTAAGGCGAAACGAAGCTGTGTAAACATTTTAATTGATTCGTCATTTTGATCGGCAAATGTAACATTGGCCACAAGGTAAAAGTCCTTGTAAACAGCATATCATTTAACTTGTAAGACATTTAGTACAAATACATGTTAACACAATAATAAATTAAACAATAAATGATATATTTATGTAATAGGATAACGATAATATCGTTTAATGGACAAATACAGCAAGGTTTAACTTTGGATTACGTTTAAGCTGCATTTCAGTTCTAATGTAGCTGCTAACGTTTTCACATTCAATATCCGCGTACAGTCCAACGGAGAATAACATTAAGTGCATTATGCACTACAGCCGATATCTAAAGTGTTTGCAACGAGATATTAAAGTACTAAGTGCCGTATAATTACAGTAGCTAGTTAACTACGTCAACTCTGATGCGTCATCCCCTCTTCGGATTCGCAAGTGTGTAGTCTAATTTATGCGCCCGCATATATATACTCAAGGAAGGGATTTTTCATCTTTCGTTACCTAATTTGTGTCATGTATATTTTTTTGATGCTTGACATCATTAAGTCTCCCCATATGAACCCCTACAAACGACGGCCTCTGGTTCTCGGTTATGCGGGTAGCGCAGGATCGATCGATGTGGGAATCTTTGGGGAGGTCTTTGTCGAGCAGTGGACATCTGTCGATTGAAGATGATGATGATGATATTATTACTCTTAGAACACAATGTGCATTCATTACTGTATTATTTTTTTTTAACAAAGAAGTATCAACGCGAGCAAGACCACCTTAAGTAAGCTAAGTTTTTAAGGGTTTACAGGCATTTCTTTTGAGTCGGCCCTTCAAGAAAAAAAAATCGCTACCCCAGTAATTTCGCTTGCTATAGTGCTCATTAAACCGGTCATACTAAGGTTTGTATACAACTGTACAGCGAAAGAAAAACGAGTTTGGGTACGTCTCTAGATTGCATGTTGAAGGAAGGCACCGGAAGTAAGTTAATAAAAAAATCGTCATACCTATTATATAATAATAAGATTTTACAGGGTGTTGGTGATGATCACGAAAGTAAAGTCAAGATTATTGTTCAATTTTGTTAAAATATATTGTTGCTCATGATGATGATGGTAAACTCACTGGCGTCTGTCGGCGGTTGGTGATGGTTCTCTGTATGCCGTCGCAGCGAGCGCGCGTCGCAGTATGACTTCCCGCAGCCATCCGCCTTGCACTCGTACGGTTTCTTGTTCCGGTGCGTCAGCATATGTCCGTTGCTGGAACAAATGACATCCTGATAACTTAATAAGGTATTTAGCTTCTATTGAAATCCTACTGGATGGATCTACATACTTGGAAAACTTGTAGATAAGTTTTGAGTCAAAAAGTAAACAGACCCTTATTAGTATTATTAAATAGGTAAAAAAAATGCTAAAGAGGAAGTTAATCGGATAGAATTTTTAAGTAGTTTCTAAAGAAAAAAAGGTAATAGTCAAGGTATTTTTATAGATTTCGGTTTTATCATAATAAAAATACACAGAGCGTCTTTTATTATATCTAAGTGATGAAACGAGTGGGATGATACGCTATAAATATGAGGCTCTGTGATGGTGTTATGGTGTTTATACTATATCCAACAAATTGCTCTGAGACATATTTAATGCTATTACTCAAATGATTTCATCAGATACCTTGTCCTTGATACGGCAATACGGTAATTTTTATACATTTTTGTTTGGCGATAGAAATTAGCACGCTGTGGTTGCTGCTTTGAATAACACGTGTATATTGGTAACAGTTAATTATAGAATACTAAACAATTGAACAAGCCAGTCACTAGATGAAGAGAAATGTGGCGTACAGTTAACGCGTGAGTATAATGGACACAATGGTTACATTAATATTCATTGGGGGTTCATGCAACGATTAAAGGGCTGCGCGGTGTTCGGAACGTTTGTTGTTGGCACTGCGAGAACCGCGGGCAGAGCACCTTTGAAGTCGGGCTTCCTATTGGATCAAACCTACCGAAATATTAATTAACGTATATAAATTATATATCTGTATGACTACTAATAAATTTTTTGCATTACCAGTATGCTTCAAGGCATCGCAATGGCGGACGTAATGTATAAAACCTTGCTCTACTAACAATCCTATTTAAATGTAATAATTTACAACAAAACATAAACGATCTATATATATATATATATATATATATATATATATATAAATATATATGCATACATATAAATGTATGTACATATATATATAAAAACGTTTATAAATAGGTGCACCTTTATATGCATATATATATGTAAATATATCCCGTCATCTAATAAGATTAACCTGCTCCAGCTGAATACGACATTAAAAGTCATTGGCAGAAATATGTGTGAAGATGAAAGAAAAAAACCTCTTGAGGTTTTTCCAAATACAATTCTGGTGATGTGTTAAAACACATTACGTCGATATGTCGCAGAGTTGGCATTTACATATAAGGCAATTTAGTATTCAGTACGTAAATGCATTGCAAATGTCGGAATTAATGCATGACATACATAAACAGTCCATTTAATGTTCCTGCGGGAATTCGGAGTCTCACAGGGATAATTATCCACCTTGTTTGTAAAAAATGATTAAGCAGAGGTCGGAAGTCTACGAAAACATAGATCTTTTAAGAATGAATTAAGTATAGTGACTAGTGCGGTTTACTATCTTCTCTATATCTCATATTTTATTACCCTTTTATCGGGTAGGTTCGTAGTCAAAGATCGCAATAAATTTGAATAAAATAAAAAAAGAAGGGTAGTTGATGTTTTTAGAATATATTGATTTTCTAAAAATGTCCTAGGAAATTAAGTATTCTCTACCAGTTAATAATGTATCAAAAGTTAATACAGCAGTTGTATGACAAGAAATAAAACAGGGAGTTATTTGAATTATTCGGTGTAGCATTAAGTTACATTTATCATAGCCTGTAAAAACATTTGCCAGAAGCTTCCAAACTCACGGAGACAAAAACCCTTAGGCAGTGTATAACACTTCAGGGACTTTCACCGATACATACACAGATGCTATTCGACCAAAGTAATGTTTTTGTACATTTGAATATATATAATATTATACAGAATATTGAGCATAATGGCGATGACGGCAAAATAGCAAACCGTTTTCGTAGCAAGAATTTCGTATCCTTAAAAATAGATCTATATATATATATAAATCGTCATAACATGGTGCTAAATCGTACTACTCTTAGTGAATACCTTTATAAATGAATGGCTGTAATTTGTGTTGGATATATATACAAGCATATTAGTATATACACGGACAAATATGTATTTAAGTATACAGTATATTATCGGATATACAAAAATAAATATTCAATGGCATTACAACGTATGCAAGTTTCGGGTAGTATGATGTACACGGCTCCGTATTTGTAAACATTTGCATAACAAATAGTTTCAATGATTGCATGAATTATATGTTATTTAGTGATAAATTCAATTATTTAAAGCCGATAATACAGGAGTGATGAAGGCTGTAAATACTTACAGATGGTCCTGCCTCTTGAAGGCTTTGGCGCAAGTGATACAGACGTACTTTCGCTCGTCGCTATGCGTCAACTTGTGTTTGGCGAGTGCTGATGCGTTGCCGAATATTTTGTTACACACCTGAAGGAAGAAAGAGAGGAAGTCAAACATATGTAAGGTTGGTCAATAAAGGGTTGAAAAAGTTAAACTTTAATAAAAGGAAGAGATAAGACGTCTTGGAGGTTCACCAAGTAAGTGATACTCATAACAATGGGTAAATAAGAATCCATAAATAACACGAATTTGACCTCTTTTATTTGCTTATATCTCCATAACCATATTACTTTACTAATCAAATTAATCACTAGCTTCATCAATTAAGTAGAAACTGTACTTTCCTAGATTGTCTTAGAGAAAAAATCTCATCATCAATTCAAAAGCTAGTAACTATATTTGTCACCCGTGAGAGGATTATTACTTAGCCACAACGATAGTATTAATCTTAATATATTTGTTATAGAGTATTTTACTAAGAAAAATAAGTTTATTTCGTTTATGCTTTTTATTAAAATACGAGTTTTGGAAACCAGAAGTAATAACGTGAGACTAAATAACCTCATTTCTCATATCATTATAGAGAATTCTTTAAATGAAAACTTCTTTTTCCTAGCATGGACATTTTTCTATTACGGGGCAGAATTCTCATTAGCACCACGTACGTATTCATTATTTAGAGTTGCAGTGCACAAAGAAGCCTAAATGTTACCCGGGTGGTGTGGTGGGCCACCGTTAAAATGGAAATACCGTAATATTAAGTTGCGAGATGTAATAAAGGAGAAACGGGTCGGAACAAGTCCCCGGGCGGACGCTGACCCTAATGCCGTGTTTGTTTCTCATCTAATTAAGGAGGCCTTTCGTTTTCTTACACCATTTACATTCGGAATAACCACAGGCCCTCAAGATTTTATGTATTTAAGATTACGAGATCATTGATAATTTAGTTTTATTCCATCTTACAGTATGATTTCTCTTTCGAAATTATGAAAGGAATATGAAAACGTATAAATAAAGAATACAGTGTAAGTTGTAAGAAGTATTTATTTTTTACTTAAACATAAGTTATGGATCATAATTTATGAATATGTATAATATGATAAAAGTGGAGCATATAAATTGCTTGAGAACGGTTATGTCCGGATTCCAAAACCGGATGAACCGATACACAAAAAATGTACACATATATTTTTTCCAAGGATACGTTTACGGAAAGTAAATAGTGTTTAAGTATTAATAATAATTATAATATTTGTTCACCATAAAATTACATTTAGCTTCAGTTGCAGCTTGTAGAGATTTAATTAGAGCCTGGAAATATGAAATGGCACTGTTGTCGGAATTAACTAAAAATTAAAGATACAAAATATAGTAAACAAATTTATAAAGGAAAAATTCTAAATAACTATAAACATAGGTATATGTCTGAAAAATATCTGAATAAAATTCATAAAGATATACGATCGGGCACGCACATGCTTAAATTATTTACAGGATGAAAAGGCAGCTGACATTTTTTATATGTATGTTTAATAGAAATGTATATTGCCCTAATTATTTCTTCTAATTAAACATTAAATTGTCATTCTAGTCTTAACTTATATACCGTTTGATAATTTGAAATATACCTTGAGAGCAACCGCAACCAAAAATGACTTTCTATAGCAACCGTTACTATAGCAATCGCATGAATAGTACGAAATAAAAATGTTTATAAAAATTTATTATAAATGAAATGATGAAAGATCTATGAAATTCTAAAAATAAACATTCTTTAACTGTTTACAGATCATTCCGCATCCAATGGTGAATGTCAGTTCCCACGTCGACACGTTGACTAGTTTTCACGTGATTGGCGAACAAAGGAAACCCATTTTCATTGTATATATATAAGAGATGTCGATTTGAAGATGAAAAATATTTTTGAGTTATTTACTTAAACTTTATGTATAATAGCTTAAACATTATCAGCTCATGTTAGTCTATTATTAGACATTGGCTTCTCAAAGTAAGCATTACGTTCGGTTCCATTCAATCTAATTATAAAAAATGTGAAAGTCATCAGTTTCCCTGGACCGGCGATGTAAACATTATATAATAGATCTACACGAATTCTCCGATATACCGCGAATTGGAGCAATAGGGTGGCAAAATATTTACCTCGGAGATTCAAGCCGAACAAAAATATGTTGACAACAAACATGCGAGCCAGACTCCGGATCACCCCCGGCCAAACGGCATTGTTTGCGCGACGTTATTATGGCCGACATCTGAATACTTTACGACTACCCAACAAGTTCTGCAGTGAACTTTTCATGTCCATAACAATAAAAAGTCGAACGCGGGAAAAACAAGAAATTGGGTCAACTACTTATCGACATATTGTCCACGCGGAATCGAATTATGTTCAGCAGACGTGAACGTAGCAGAATTTACTTCACGAAGGCGCGAAGACTTTCAGACACATGAAATATTGAAAGGAATTTATAGACCTACTAGCTGTTCCTCACCCTCTTTGCTTGCCGTAATATCCTCGTAACTCCTTTTGAAATTTTTTTTAAAATCTACAGAAATTGGCCGAATGGCAGAAACAGTATCACTAACAAATTTTGGGTGTTTACGCCTAATAGTTTCGGAGGTCTCGTAATGAGTCAATGAATCTCTGGATATCTGCTATATATAGATTTATTTATTCTCCACACAACACCTTAAACGTAGGGAATTATGGTAATAAGGAGAAGTATTAAGAAGTAAATTATATTCCAAGGTCTCCTTAACGATTATAAGTAAATAAATATGATTGTGACAATGGAAATACATTATAACGTGTGCTTAGGTTCACGTGATGGTAAGTGTTAAGCTTGCCTATGACAACGTGGCGCTTGTTAGGATAACATACATTGTGATTGTCGTCTTGAGACAAAAATGTTAAATCTTGTTACCACAGCGATGTCGCGTTACAATGCCCCTCAAACCGGAACAAAGTAGTGTCGGGCGGGAGACATGGAAGCTGCGGTGCTACACAACATTTATAGATATGCATAAGCACCGTTTACTTTATTTATATAAAGTAAATTGATATCTGTTTGTAACGTTTAATGCAATTTACCAATTTGTTTTTTGTGATGGTCGTGGCTGATGAGAAATGAAGCTAATATATCTTGAAGGGGAAGCGTGATAAGGCAAAAATTATGTAAATTGAATTGACACAATAACCATGGAACTGAAAATAAAACAATTGTATGAATAAAAAGTATGGTATAAAAATAAATAACGCCGTGTATTAAATCCGTGTATTATATGAAAATAAAATTATATTATCTAAGAACTTAAGCCAACGCATATATTCAACAGGAAATGGGAGCTTATGGCCTTATATTTTTTATGGTTAAGGAAAAGGAGGACCTCAATCCGTTTTTAAAGATTTTTTATATTGAAAAAAAAAGATGTGTTATTGCAGATGTATATAAATATAACAAAAATATCCTTTCTGTTACAGAATTTCTTTTAATTGTGTTAGACGTATTGAATCTATAACAAACATGTTTAAATCCATCGAAACGAGTTGAAAAGGATATCGATTCTCTATTTCTATTGTTTAATTGTTACTTTTCATTCCCCTTTTGTAAAGATCCAATTTGAAAATGGATGCCTTACAATTTGTCAACTCTACCGCCGCAGCCTTTGTTTTCTAATTTCTAAGAGTTGTTCGGCTGCAATTAATTAATCAAATTAATTTAAAAGTAAGGTGTTAGAAAACTGTTTTATTTCAACATTTAATTATATTAGAAATAGTAAAAAGGTTCTCTGCACAGATAATGGTCTATTCAAGTCGTTTATTAAAAGAATACTTCATTTACAAGAATTTTAACTTAATTATTTGTAACTGGTTACGTAAAAGATACAAAGTTAAGTGTAGAAAAGATTTCTGCAGTATTTTATCCACTTTACTTCATGTTCATGTACTGTACACGCTAAATTTTTTAGTATCTCTTGTCTATACATATACCTTAACTAATAATGAGTGGCATAGTAAATGTTGATATGTGTGATTGTGAGTAGTTGCATATAAAGAGAAAGTATGAGTAGCTCTATCATTATAATGTTGTGTCTCACCATTTTAGCTATTGCTGAACCTTACAATAAATATCCAGCATGATCGAAATATCCGATGTCGTTAGCATTCAATGAGTGCCTGTGATTGTGAAAGGATCAGCGATCCGTCTGGCAGGCTTTCTTACCAAAAACAAATGATCTATACTAAAGGATCGGCCCCATTCAATCTCCGGTCTCTGCCGTACGTCCTTTGTTCTGCTATGGAGCTCTCCATCTCTGATTCGAAATTATTGGACATTCCAGACGTAGTCTGATTCTACGGTTTTGTTAACGATTTTAGAAAGAGCTATAATAATATAAGATGACACAAGTTGTTTGCAACTACTGCAAGTCCTCAAAGTCTTTTATAGCCGGAATACGCAGACTAACTTTGTTTTTCTTCGCTTAGCTAAAGTTCAGTAGAACGAAATGCCACCGTACTTTATTACTTTGAATGTATATAATATATTGTTTCAAATTGCTGATATCAATGTATATAAATAAGTATAGAATTTAATGGATGCCTTAAAATAAGTAATGTCTTCCTTGTTGCGGGACCGCTAAGATAACTCATGGGCGGGACGATGTATACGGGATGGGATATGGTTTTATTGGTCATAAAGTTGAAAAGACGGGACGTATAAATTGTTCGGTTTAATCTGAAACGGTTTTTGAAGTCGATCGTCAGGATGTTAAATTTACAAGCCATCAAAAGTTTCAATGTTCCTCATTACTTATGGATCTATTCGAACCAGTTATCCATCTTTGCGAACTAGACTTCTTGTTTTATATGTAAATGTTGTAATAATTGTATAAGTACATTCAAACCTACTGGTACTAATTTGACTGGGGTACCATTTTTTTTTAAAGTTCGTTATTTTTACCGTCACCGTCTAAATGATTACTTGTTAGAATTTTTCGCTGTTAGAAACTATGCAATAATTTACTTAAATATGAAACATTTCTGTTCTTATTAATAAATACAAGTTTTTAATAATTATTTTATACTATCTAGGCAACATTTATGGGTAATTGGCCTTGAGTCCTTGTGAGAGAAGGCCTCGAATCTCAGTAGTAGGAATATTAGCATTGCTGTTCATTATTGTTATTCATGAATCTATTAACATGTATCAATTGCATTTGTGTGTAACGTTGTTTTGTTAATAAAAACAAAATGTCTTTACAATAGAAATGTATTAAAATTACATTTTCGGTACACGAAACAAAATGGAATGTTCAGTAAAGCGTACGTTGTTGTTTCCGATCAATTTCGTTGAGATAAAACAAATGTTCGACGCAGGCGGGATTAGGTCGGTTCAGGTGAAGTTTTGTTTCGGCCAAATATTTCATCTGTAATCCTTATAGCGCCGTGTTGATCCTGGCACAAGGGCAGGCCGCACGCACCCATCCAACCTGCGAGTAGACCTCGCCCGCCTGGTACGACCATTGAAACGTAATTTGGCCGCGCTTATACATCAATGTTACTTGTGATATGGGATGATTGATTTCTATTTTCTCTTTTTAATATTCAAAAGGTAGACGGTTTTTACCATTTTTGTTATGAGGGAACGGGGAGGGAAAGGAATGTTATAATATCGTCTTTGGGATTTCTACCGACTTAAATCCTTTTAGTAATCACTCGGAGCGCGTTATGAAGGCTATCTAGATCTCACACGGAACACACCGATACCCCTTTGTATTAACTAAAGAGAGAAGCCTACGCAATATCCAGTATCCTCCCTGTGAAAAATTCGCATTCACTTTGTATTTGTTGCTCACTTCTTGCTTACCTTGGTCCTGTTTAGTTATACCATCTACCGATAACAAGGGGATGGAACAATATTAAGTTGATATACTGGTATACTAGGCCATATTTTTTTTTGTTATCCCTATAATTTCACTGACTATAATATCTTTTAGGCGGAAACGCAGCAATATGTGCATATTACATCTCTGCAGTAGAAATAGGGGCTGCGATGATGTGACAGACGGTCGTTATTAATCGATACTGACGTGATTTCTGTTTATCGAGATTTTTTTTTGAATGCATAGAGTTTTAATACATCTTTTAATATTTTTTTTTTATTTCAACGAAGCGACCAGACGAGCAAAACTTTCACTTTATGGTGATATGCTTGCCCATAACAATGTGGTGCTAGTTAGGATAGTATACACTGCAGCACATTACGCTCGTCGTCTTGAGAAATATTAAATCTCGTAACCCTAGTAATTACATTAGTTATAGCGCTCTTTAAATTGGAACACAGTAACGTTTGCACAGTAATGTTTGACGGCTAAAATAAGCCCTGCGATGATATCTTCCTAGACTGTCTCCAGCAACAGAGAGTAGACCAGTAAGAGGATATTAGTCAAATTGACTACAATGTGTAATAAAAACTACGCACAATGTTTTTACAATACTACGCACAATGTTTGAATATGCATAAATATATACAATGTTCATTGCTTTGGAAGCTGTTCTTCGGGTTTTAAGTTAGCAACAAGTTAAAAGTACTCTCAAATAAATATTTTTATGTTTATTTAACGCGAACAGTTTCTGACGTTCTTGGTAAATGAAATGGGTCAGAACAGAACATCGTTTCGAATACAAATTCATTTAGCCCTCGGCATGAAATAGCTGATGCTAGGGAAACTATTGAAAGCGATTCATCCCTAGAGGGTACGGTACGGTTTTCAGTTATGCGACGAGCAAAACCGTCATCTACCGGTAGATCAAATTGATTTAAATGAAAAATCATTAGATTAATAGTTCAAATCACTATTGTATAACTATATTATATACTCGGTTATATATTATGAAAAATTATACATATTTTCTTTAATGTATTTATTTATCACCTTAATGAAAGATTTGTTGTACTAAGTTGGTTTTGTAATATATGAAAATATTTTATTCAACAACGGAAACATTTAAATAGCGGTTGTCTTTATATCTATATATCTATTTTTGAAATGAAAAATTTTCGGAATATATCAAACTGCTGGAGAAACGATACTATACTCTTCAGTTCGTCAAGAGAAGATCTGAGATCTCTTCAGCAATACAGCTAAGCCAATTTCACAGCACAGCAAGAGTTCGAGTGAATATGTTAGGGAGGGGAATACCCCTTTCTAGTACCTTCACCCGAAACTAACTCTATTGGGTTACAGCAAAGGCAAAACTACTTTGTATTCGTCGCCTATAGAGGAATGACGGGCAATACGAAGCCTCTTTTAATAGTCTTATACATCAGGCTGTATTTGTCTTGGTCCTGTTCTTATTACTCCAACACTAAGATGGTGTATGTATGCGTTTGTGTAACGCATCGTAGCTCTCAAAAAGCGGTCCATGTATATTTAAATAAAGTGTTTCCTGTAGCAAAGTGGTTAGAGTAGTTATAAAAATATCTGGATAATCGTTTAAATATTATTTAGCTCTCTTCGATATTTAAGTTGTAGACATTTTTTTTTAAATCGTTTAAAGTTTGTAATTATTTTTTTTTATATTGTAAACAACGAAATTATGAAGAAGTATGTTTTAGTGAATTGTAAGTCGTTAATTTGGTTGGTGTCTGCGACTGTTATATTTCATCTTATCATTGTTTAGATGTACTGTCGTATGCCTCCGGCATTCTTCTCTTTTCTACTTACGTTGTTCTTTCATTTCGTAAATATTTATCATTTTCTTTACAGAAATCAGTTCATTATTTGGCACTGTGTTGCGAAGATTCCGCTGTCATACTAATGTTCGAGATCTCGAGTATAATAGATGTCTCATAGTCTTTGAGAATAATAGTTTGCTTTAAAACACTTGCTATAATATTCCGCATACATATTCACATATAAATGTGTCAAAATATTTTTTTAGTAAACATTTATTTTTGGTGTAAGAGGTCTCGCACAACAGCCTCCAGGACCCTGGCCAATTTCAACTGCTCGTGGTGCATCCTGCTAATCGACAAACGAGGCTCTGGCTCCCACCAACCCGAATTGGGACAGTGTGGTGGGAAATGGTTCAAACCCTCCCATATGAACCCATACAGACGTGAAGATCTTTAGGGGAGGCCTATATCCATAAGTGGACTCCTGTCGGCTGATAATGATGATGAAAGATTTATTTTAGTTTTGTTTTTATGTGGTTATAATCATGATATATATACTTATTCAGGATTACTTTAGATAAGATTAAGATGTTATGTTTGTGCTAAAAATATTTTTCATCCGATAAAATCTGGTTTAACTGGCAAATCTTTGTTGTTTGACTTTGAGTAGGCGTTCGACGCCTCAGCCTTGCGTACGTGCGTTCGACTCCCAGGTTGGGATCAGCGCGTCGTAGGGCTTAACGATAAAACGCCTCCGCGAAATAAAAGTTTGCCAAAATCCATAGCCTTTTATCTCCGCCGTACTGTGGATTTATTTTATCTCACCTTCATCAATAGCACATGTACAATTTGCGAAGAATGGGCGCAACTTGTCCGTTTACAGTTTGTATACAATTCTCTGATGTAAACTCACAATTTTCTTTATAAAATTTACTGGTCTTACTACTGTAGCAGATATTTCTCTTAATCCAGTTTCAAAGGCTCTGCAGCTAGTGAAGTTACTAGGGTAATGAGATTTAATAAAATTCGCCGCAAGTTATTGAGCCCAATGTGTTGCACTGTAAACGTTTTATCTCTACATTATCTTACTAATCTTGTCGCTGAGTTAGTTTATCGAGTGTCATAAAATCATTGCTCTAGAAAGAATGTGCGCACTTTGCTTTCTTCTTGAATTTTTAAACCGGAATTTAAAAACTGTTGCTTGGTACTCGCAATAGATCTAGCAGAAGCATTGTATATTCTCTGATAATGTTGTCTGTTGGTCAGTTTTGGCTTAGACAGCTCATCTGATAATGGACCTTGGACCCGGGTCTACGGCGTACTAGAATCACTGTACGGGTGGTTCTAATGTACCAATCCTGATATTAGTATAAGTTTTATTATTTACTATTGCGCATTTTAATATAAACATTGGGTTTCTCAATTTTAGCCTGATAATATTGTTGCCTCTGAGTGTAGTACGTTTGTAAAACAGCTGCTATGTTTTCTCTGGAGATCTTTATCTTTTAGTCGCCATTTACGATACAGTAGAGTGGCATTTGGTGTATACTCTCGTTTTGTGTACACGGTAAGATGAAATAATTACTGTGGAGCTTTATAAAATTAAAGAAATTAATATGGCGTTTATAATAATATACGGTCAAAATTGGGAGTACATAAAACCGCTAATGTACCAGTGAGTTTTAGGTTACATCGTTTATTGCCGGTGTATGTGTGGGAATCCGCGTCGGATTACCTGGCGAGGCTTGGCCGCTTGCCCGCGGCTACGTTTCGTACACCCCTTAATTCGTGCCTATGGTATCAGCATACAAATTAGTTTGTTTATTGTTACATATACTATATGTTGCGAAAACTTTTTATTATGATGAACTCGTCCGGCCTAACTTTGATGTCAGTCATGATTTTTTAAATCTTATTATAGTTAGCACTGTACTATTTGCAATTGTAATATAAATATGTTTATTTATTTAAGGAGTACATTCGTATACTTATATATGTGTTTACATACTCATACAAAACAAAACATGCGGATACTGGACGCGTGTTAGTTAGCTACACGAAATCTTACCGTCATCCAAACTATCACATATGGTTCTGGCCTTCCTATTGTAAGACAGCTGTTAGAAGACAGTTAAATTTGTTCTTATGTATTGGCGTTTAAATATATTTTGCGCTGAAGTTTTAAAAGAATCAAACTTTAAAGAGCGTTAACCTAAGAAAAACTATTAAAAGTTAGAATTAGTTTGGCAAATTTCAGCGATTAAATGGAGTTATGTGACATGGGCGTTACAGTGAAAAGTTTCTTAAAACAATATATATGTAGGGCTTGTAGCGTGTTGGAAGAAGGGGCTTATCGCGGGCTGGCAGGCGCCCAAGCGCCGGTGGGGCTCAGTACTGGCTTTACAGCGGACCGCGGCTCAACTGCTTTTAACTTAAAACCACCTTCATATATATATACACATATATATATAAATAAATATATATATATATAAATATACGAGTATTAATATTTCTCAACCCTTAACAAAACATTAAAACATCACCGACATGAATTAAAGTCACTGCAAATAAAATTAAAAAGCTAAATATCCAGATTTTAACATATACATCTTTAAAAAGTTAATCTTAAAAAAACAGCAGCTAATCTATGAATGTTTGAACTAGTATTTTAGAGTTATAACTTAGCATGCCTATTCATTTATTCATCTGTTAAACAAACAGTAGAATAACTAGAATATATCTAGGTAATTTGCATAAAATCGGAATAAGTAGATAGCTTCGACAGATATTTTAACACGAAGCTCTCTCATTTGACTGCGTCAGACGTGGTGGAGTTTAGTTGGTGGTATGGTTTTTTCATATCCTCCTGGCTACTTACTACCACACCCTCTTAACAAATCCGCAGCTAAAACAGAATTGCTGTGATACTGCTGTCAACATACCCTTATACTTATAATACGCGAACACACGACTATATACTTTGTTGATGATTAATAATGACTTTATTAAATAAAGTAATAATAATCAAAACGTATTTTCAAGTAAGACTACTTAAAAGACCTGTTTTCTCCATGTCAGCCTGGAGGATCAATGGTTTTCGATTCCACAGTTAGTATAGAAACTTATTAAATATTAATAGCGATTGTAGCTGCAATTTTTAGTTTCACTTTTGCATGAAATTATATAAAGACATTTCTAAAGTCACTTTTTTAATATAAATTATTTCATGATATAACTAAAGTTGTTTTATTTTCATGTACATACGTCCCTCCGTCGGTGTTCGCCAATGACAAAGTATCAACATTTATTCAATGGATCTTTTCAATGTAAACGTAATATATGAAGAAAGTTTGTGTAAAAGTAAAAGCCGCATGTCGGAACAGGAACAAAACACTTCAGAAATTATTATTCACGTCTTCCTACCGAACTCGAGGGGATCGCGAGCAAACAGCAGTGTTTACAGTACTTACACTTGAAACAAGAAAAAAAAGTTGTATGAAGTTAAACAGCATTCGGTATTCTAAGCACAAAGTTTTTCGGTTTCCGTTTACGGAAAGTCCAAAAAAAATCGTTATAACTTTGTAATAAATTAATACAATTAAGGGAACCTGTGATATAAATCGAAAATAGTCCAATTTTTATTGAACCTGTTTTATTGGATATGAATGGAGAGAGTGGTTCATAAAATCTGGATATAGTAAAATGTTCAAATTCGAAATCTCTTAAATGTTTTATGAATGTTTTTATAGGTAGTAGAAATTCAGACCTTTGAACCCTTGCCCCGTGTACATTTACATTGACATATAATTTTATATAAACGTCTATGGTATCCGTTATATTAGAAACTTAATACCTTCATTGGACGGTATCCAGGAATTCCGTTATTGGCGCTTACAGAATATTGGATATATTCCAGCACTTTATTTAAGTTTAATTTTTTTTTAAGTTATATTACAGAGTACATCGATATTGAAAACATTACTTACAAATAACTTATGTACACCATTTAAAATTATCATATATAGTATATGATTACGTTATTATTAACTTGAAATTTAAGTTTAATGAAATATTAGAAGTTTAATAAATAGACATGTTTATGTCGGTAAGTTTATAATACAATTTACTTTATCATACTTTTTCTAAGGCAATATTAATATTCTAAATAATCTCAAGGACGATTGCGTTGCGCAGAACATGTCTAAATCCAAAAGAAGATTCTTGTTCAAAATTCGTTCTCATACATTGAAGCTAACAATCAATTAATTTTAGTAACTAATTATAAATAAATTTATTACACGTATGTTGTTTTAGATTTGTTATTTTAATATCTAAAGTGTTTTCTTCATGGATCAACATGTTGGCTACTACTACTAGTTACTATTTCTTTTCAACTAATTTACGGGTTAACCTTTATAAGATACACATGAGTTATAACTTACGGAAATTGACAATACTTATTGCAACTAATTTATTTTTACATGTGGTTATGCATAAACTTTTAACCGGTTTTAATATGCCTTATAAAATATGTGTCTAACAGTCAGTGTTTAAGTTTACGCTAAAGCTGATACAGTTTTTATCTACAATCAGTAAAATTACTTAGGCCATACTATTCGAAACATCAAATGTGTAACTTATATTTAGTGAAGTTATTCTTTATTTCAGACTATATGTATTATATAGTGTAGATTTAAGATACCTGTTAACCTGTAGCGATACAATAGGACGAAAACAAGTGATCCGTTCAACGGATCTCCTTAATTGGTTGATTAATTATTAGCAGGACAACGAGATGGGGTTAAAATGAGACGAGGGTCGTCTGTAGATCTACAACGGGTGACATCAATAAGCTTTAATTGGTAAGGACCATCAAGGCCATTACCCAGACGGTCCAATTAGTAATATCAGTTCGAATCACGGTCCCTCTGCCCCCTCCACTGCTCGTGTCAGAATTTGGATGAAGAGATTAAATTATAATAGCAATGGAGAAACGAAAACTGTTAATGACGTCGTTACCTTAGTTCCTTAATCTGGCGGAAATAAGTTAATCTCAATGAAATACATTGGTATTTGAAACCATTTAAAATCACTTTTCAGATTTGATGACTCTGAAGATATTTTTCATTGTTATTATTCAGAAGTATCTCAGATATGTATATGGATTTTAGGATATCAGGAAGATATATACGTGTAATTATTACTGATAAAGACGTAATATTATACTTATATAATTTTACGTCTTTATCAGTTATAATGGAATGTGATTAAGGGTGAAGCCAAACACAGAACACGATGGAGAATCACTGTGGACGCCCTTTGCCCTATCTTGTGGCCATAGGATGTTAATAATGAATGAATGTGAGTAATATGATCGGTTGTTGATCTTGAAAATTTATGTATATAGAGAAGATAGCCAAAGATTCATTGACTGCTCACAAGATCTTAGAAATTATTAGATGTAACACTGAAAATTTTATAGAGATATTGCTTCTCCTAATTAGAGGTCAACTAAGAATCTATTTTATAAAATTCTTTCCTCAAAGGATGTTGCGGGGTAGTAAGTGATAGTAAATAGCTGGTTTATATATTGTTTCTCTTTATTTTGCACGTTAAAAATATTAAGAATCGACCTTTCTATAAAGGTGTATTACGGCAGAACAATTATTGTTAATATTACTTTAATATTATGTCATTACAAAGTTTAATGTGATTATAATTAATGAAGAATTTTATCAATTTTAATTCAAACAATATCCAGCCACACATATTTGGATGTATCTTCTAAAATAATTGCTTTAATAAGCCCACGGAGCACGGCAAGCTTTACCTTACCCGAATACTTGTTCGGGCCTCTTTTGTTACACGAAAACGTTACTTTAACACCTACCGAGTATCCAGTTACGTAAAGTTTGTGTGAGAGCGTTTTGTCATGGTTCTGAATAATGGGGGCTGACGTCACACCCTTTCTGTACCGCCACGCACCCTCACACTCCCCCACTTTGTTGATATTGCGCTGACCTACAAACACAGTTCGTCGGGTTTCTCCAGTCTGCGGCGGCGCTTCATTTGCAGTTTGACCAAATTGAAATATATTGTTCGTATACGGTCATATGTAATCACTTTTCACATCAACGAAACTTATCTTTAGTTCTATTTTAGATATTTATTGTTTTAGAACAAATGTTAGTGACATTATACCATGTTTTGCTCTCACGACAGTTGCCGCGTTAAAGTACCCATTTAAATGTTTGTTTATTTCTGGTGGTAGATTGCTGTTGCCGGAGACCGTCTAGGTAGCTACTGTCGCTAATCTAGTTGTCTTCAATATTATAGTATGGTTTTTTTTTTCCAAAAGAAAAGCATATGAAAACGACCAAACTATAAAATACAGTGCAAGTAGGTAGGCGTAAAAAGTGTTAATCTGTTCTACTTAATATATATTGATGGTTGGTTTCTGTTGCCAGGGACCGTCTAGGCAGGAACTACCGCAGCGCATATCTCTGCCGCCTAAAAGTAGTGACCAAACATTACTGTGTCCCGGTTTGAAGGACGTCGTAACTAGTGAAACTATTGGGGTAACAGGACTTAACATCATGTGTCTCAAAGCGACGAGCACTACGAGAAGCTGTGTATTATTCTAACTAGCATCACCGCACACGTGCGGGACGTTATTTTATATAAAAAAAGAAGATTCCTAAGTACTATTTTATACTTTGTGTGTTAAGTACATTCTTATTATGATATAATTTATTTAATAACGAACGGTTGAACCTGCGCTGTATTTAGGCCAAGGTAAATTTAAGAGAAACTAACGTGTATTGACAAGGCCTGTACTGACCCGCTGAGTTTCCGGTTCCATGGAGGCCGACAGTCTGAAACTATTGTATCTATTTGTCTTACACTCGACAAAGGTTTTAGCACACAACCAAATAGTACTCGCACACACGCACAATTACGCCCCATGAGTGTAATATACGAACACGTAAAATGTAAGTACGTTAATGTTCTAGCGTCTTACACACACGCAGACAGGAACATAACACAGGGACCATTTCCTCACCCGAAATTTCATATCTATGAAACCCTTTATTGTAAGGTAAGGGTATTTTTCTAGTTCAGTGAACGATGTGTTATTATTGCCACTCGAAGCTTTATCGATATGGGCATTCAATTCGACGTGTAAATTTATTATTATCTCTGCAAAGTAAAATGTATTTATTTTAGTTTTAAATTCATACAAAAATATTTCTACCGTTTTCAATATTTTTCTTCCATAACACTAGAAGCTGTCCATTACGTACATATATAAGCCATACGGATGCTGGTAAAACTAGAAACTACAAATAGCTTGCGGTCCTTTAAGAAAATAAGTATATAATAATTTGTAAATAATGTATATCTATAGAACTTTCGATTCTCTTCTTGAACCTCTAAGACAAGAGGCAGAAAAATCATATCTTGGCTAAATCTGAGTATTGAGGGTAAATAATGTCTATTCTAATATATATAGTGTAAGTTAGATAACATATTGTTTATATTAAATACAATGCTTTAATTATACAATCGTTATAGTATTTATATTTTCTTTATAACTTGGCTGTCCTAAATAAATACACTTTAACAGTTCCTATTTTGTCTTTATTATTGTTAACTTTAAACTACTCCTTCGCTATAGGCGACCGTAACATTTATTGGCATTTACCTGGCACTGCTGTGGACCCTGTCGGTTCGGCGAAGCTGGCTTCGGGCGCACTTTTTTCACGGAGATTGGTCTCGCGTCCAGACCTGTCAGTGCTACTGACACGGTCGTGATCCCGCCCAGCATGCTGGAGGTCGATGACGTTGTACAGTCTGCAAGAACAATTAGACTTTATATCGGAGAAAACGATTATGAATCCCTAACATGAATATTATTTTTGACACAATGAAGTAATAATAAGGGTAGGACGTTTAATCGATAGGAAGTAATATGTTTGTTTGTAATAGCGAGAAGTATATTAAGTTGTTTACATAACGCCTTCTAATCCATAAGATAATAATGTTTAGGTAATATTGTTTGAGCTGTAGGAATAGTGGTTACGCTGATACCTACCTGATCGGAAGTACAGTACAGTAACGAGGACTATGGTAGGTCGTTCTTATCGCCATTGAAAGATGATATAGATCATAATTAGTACAGAATGTTGCTAGCTCAAAATATCCTAACAGAGAAAACGTTGCCATAAATTAAAAATGTGCTTAAATAAAAACTTTTCAATATAAACGCAAAAAAAAGTTTAATGTAGTAGTTTTAAAATAATTAATATAGAATAAAACATTTTATGTGTAAATTTAATCACCTCATGGTAAGTGCTACGCCCCTCCATAACAATGACGTGCTAGTTGGGAAGTTATATACAGCACCACATCACGCTTGTCGCCTTGATACTTAAGATGGTGAGTCTTGTTGTTCCAGTAATTTCACTAGCTACAACACACTTCATACCGGAACATAGTAAAGTTTGCACAGTACCTACTTAGATGGTCTCCGGCAACAGAGATTTACCATTAGTATACAAAAGTTAAAGTATGTTAAAATCGATAAAAATTGTACAAAAATCGTTCCGTTATTGTTCACTGGTAGGTCTCTGTAGCCGGACACCATCTAGAAAGGTGCCAACGCAGAACCTATTTCTGCTGCCAACATTACTGTGTTCCGGTTTAAACGGCGTAGTGTATTTGTTGGAGTAGCGAATTGGGGTGCAGTGTATATTATTCTAACTAGCGCCACGTTGTTATGGGCGGGCATATCACTTACCATCAGGTGAACATCCCGCTCGACTATGCTTGTGTTAGAAAAAAAAACCCAAAAAAGTTTGATGTGAATAACATGCTAGTTAATTTTTTCTATTTAACTGGAACAATGAATAAATTGTTTAGTTTTGTTTTAAATTCATCATCATCATCGTCAGCTGAACGACGTCTTCTGCTGGACATAGGCCTCCCTCAAAGATCCCCGTATTGATCGGTCCTACACGGTCCAAATCGCCGGGCACCAAGGGCTGTCATTTGTAGAGGTTCATATGTGGGGATTTGGACCATTTCTCATCACGCTGGCCATATGCGGGTTGGCGAGAGCCAAAGCCTCTTTTGTTGATTAGCAGGGTGTACAATAAAAAGCTGTAAGCCTTTCGTGACCTACTTTATCATTTACCAATATTAATTGCTGCCTCTCAGTAATCATTGTACAAATCAAACGATCAAACTAAATGTTTTGATCAAATTAGCATATATTAGCTTTAAAAAAAAAACAACCACTACCGGATCCAGTGAACGCTGGATTATTTGCACATAATTGCACAAACTGAGTAGTAATTCAACCTTTTTAGCTAATTAAATTTAGGGGTATAAGGGGTCTCGCACAACAAGTCACGGGGCCTAAGCCAACTGCTCGTGGTACATTCTGGTAATCAACAAACGAGGCTCTGGCTTCCACCAACTCGCATTGGGTTGGTGGAAGCCAGAGCCGCCTCCCCCAAATAATGGTCTATAGACGACGTCTCTTGGATCCCGGTGGTTTCAGAGGCGATGCTGACTGTAAGGTCGCAGGAAGCCGCTTAGTGCGGGCAGCGCAGGACTGATCGATGTAGAGATCTTTGGTGAAGGTCTAGCAGTAGACGGCTATCGGCTGATAATGATGATGACGACGAACAACCACAAAACCATGTTTGTGCATGTTGTGTGTAAATATTTTTTTTGTCGTTTTAGTTCCATGAACCTGTTACAAAATATTAGAAATATATTCTGTTACTATTTATCAAAACCACAATTCATGGATGGTGAAGCTGAACCGTGCATTAATTTTTTTATTTCCGGTTATTGCATTTGATGTTCGGTGATCAGTTAACGCATAGTGGTCGCGGTCGCCGGTATATTGCTTTATTGGCAATTCGCAACTTTATTAGTTGATATTTGTATATTAGCTTGTTACAGCTTTTGGTTTCATGAAAGCTTTTACGTTGCGGTTTTGAAAATGCATATAATATCATATTATTTAAAATAGTTAAAATAAATCTGTCTAGATCTGTAGCAACGAAGGTAATCAATAATTTATATTAGAATTGAGGGATGTATTTGTGTATTTAGTATATGTTAGTTAATAGTAATAATTAGATAATAGGTGCTTAGGTTACGATGGGGTTGACATAGCTTTGATAGGCTGAAGGCCCCTAAAATAATAAAGACTTAAAAAAAAAAATTGAGGAATCGGTTAATTTAATAGTTCCATATGTTTATGTGAACATTATATATTTAGTAAATTAAAAAATTATGAATTTTTCGCGTTGATTTTAGCTGTTTATTATCCCCGTTGTTTTGGGTGGTTTGCAGCACCCACGGTCACTGAAGGTCTGAGGTGACAGATGCTGTTGTGACAGAATTGTGGTCCTGATACCACAATTTTCTTTTATATTATAATAACAGTGATCGAATAGATCAGTAAATTAAAGTCATGAAGAGGTATATTAAAATATTGTGTTAGTTAAGTAAAGCATTCAAATTATTATGCCGATTCTTAATAACATTTCATCATCATCATCATCAGCCGATAGGCGTTCACTCCTCGACATAGGTCTCCCCCAAAGATTTCCACATTAATCGGGCCCGCGTTGCAATGGTCCAATGGTTTTCGGCGACTACCAACATTACTTCTACCGGTACGCGGGCGCTACTCGAGGACCTTACTGCTCTTACGGCCGTCAGTCCTTTGATCAATGTGACTTGCCCACGGCCACTTAAGTCTAGCAATCTTTTAGGCTACGTCGGGCACCTTAGTTTTTCTGCAGATCTTCACATTTCTGATTCGATAGCGCAGAGAAACTCTAAGAGCATAGCCCTCTTCATTGCCCTTTGAGTATTTTTATAAGGCTTATAGTAAAGGGTTTAATCTCCGTTCTATATAGTAACATTTACTTTAATAAAATTAAAACTAATTGGAGTATAAAAATATTAAAACATTATTGTTTGCTTTTCAATTCTTACTATTATTTTTCGAAGTTTTAAGTAAAAAGTTTACTACGTTTCGATAAAATCTTAAAAGCACCTCTAATTTAGATAAACTTTAAAATGAATTTATAGATTGCAATACAAATTAATAACATGGATAATTTTAATTTTAAAGTACAGTAAATTAAAAACCGTTCCATTCTCAGAATGGAAGCAAAGTAACTAATAAACGAAACGTCGCTGTAAAGATTTTCTCTTTTTCTATTTAGATCAAGCCGCCGCAACAATATTTAAATGTAATCAACAATTTTAAAAGAAATCTATGGCCTTTATTATTAACTTTTTATTAATAAAATTATAGAGAAATTCTATTAACGACTAGAATAGTTCTTCTTATGGTTCATAGTAATAATAACATTTATTTCAATTAATATCAGCAATATACGCTATTCATCTTTAGATGAATGATGGATATAGTGGGTGAAAACGATTATGTTATTTAAGTCAATGTATGCTAGTTATTTGCTAGCTTTCTAAAAATATAAATTTTATTTATTTCATTAGCATACGTTAATAATCTTTTATATATAATAACAACGAGCGGTAAATATTTTTCTATTATAATAGTAGGAGGTACTAGTCGTTCATGAGATACAAACATTTATTAAATATTTCCCCGATAATTTAAAATTTGTAGAAGCGAAACTTTGCGTCCTGGATATTTTGTATGGGAATCGGATAAATACACTATAGAGATGGAGACGGAGAGAGTGATAGACTAACAATTGTTTTTTGTTTATTGAATTAGGAAAGAACGGAAGAGAGACGGAGGAAGAGTAAAATAATGTACTTTAACATTTCTCTCATTCAATGTAGGATTAGAGGTTGTGGGTACGTTATGAATAACTCACAAAGAGGAGACGAACGAAGGATGAGGGAATCTAAATGTGTATATATAGAAACGCATGTTATTTCATTCTTTAATAACCTTATTAACGTCTACAGGATATTTTTTCGTTTCGAAAATACGATTCATTCCACCCCAAGAGAAGTTTCACTTTAATAACGTCGGTCCTAGACAATGAAAGTATGATTAGTACTTTTAGTAGACTTTAATTTATAATCTTTGAATTTGACATGTTTTATTGTTCTGAATGCGATTGACCATATTGTTTCAGTTTCAAGTTTATAACCTTATTACCTGTCTAAATGAGGGTATCGCTCTTCGTCGATTTTCGATTTGATAATTTTGGATATGTCCGTGAATCGATTTGTGGTAATCGCGGTTGTTCGAACAGAGCAATCGGCTTTATTAGTTGCTTAATTTTCTCGTTCGGAATATTTAGCTTTAATATTACAACGTACATATTGTTCACAAAACCTTTAGCAAAATACGTTTTCAACTTTTCTCGATATCTGTCAGTATCAATATAATGTTTCACAATAGGATTAATGATTTTTATATATGAATAGTAAAACAACTAAATGATTTTATTACCTTATAAAGTTATAGATTATTTTATTATTTTTTACTATTTATATTATTTATACTTATTTGAGTAGGTCGTCCATATGATGGTAATTGATATTCTCGCCCATAAAGTGAAGTTTGTTAGGATGATATACACTGCGCCACATGGAGGTCATCATCTTCGAGAATAAGATGTAACGTTTTATTAACCCCCATTAAATTTACTAGCGAAAATGGCTTTCGTCTAGAAACATAGTAACATTTGCACAATATTCTTTGCTGGGAGAAATAGAACTTGGTTCCTATCTAAACGGTCTTCGGCAACAGAGGTTTAAAAATTAAGATTATCAATGTTTGTATATATCTATTTATATAGAAGATATCCAGAGGATCATTAATTCTTCACGAGATCTCCAAAACGATTCGACGTAGAGACTCAAACTTTGGTAGAGATATTGGTTCTGCGCAGCGTTGGTATGCCCCTCACTGTGTGGACAGAGGACATCAAAAGAATCGCTGATAGCCACTGGCTTCAAACAGCGCAAGACCGTGCTTTTTGGAATATCTAACAAGAGATCTACGTCCAGCAGTGGACGCCTATCGGTTGAAATGACGATGATGATGATGATCGTTTCTGCCATTTAGAGGTCAGCTAAGAGTGGGATTTACATTTTTTTTGTCTAAACGGAGTTGGTAAAGGGGACCGGGAAGCAGCGAGTGTCCGTCGGCCGGGAATATTTCTGACAAATTTCGAGTCTAAATATCAAATCTATATATTACGGTCAACAAAACAGGTGGTTAACACCTAGTTACCTTATGTACCCAGTAAAATATCTATTTATTTGTTAGCAACATTACAGCGCCGCTAGTGACCGGATATGACGCAAACATTTTATGAATCGCCACCTACTCAAAGTTGTTTATTAGTCCTCGGGCGTCTTTGCTGTGGACCATCTTGACGAGTACTGTTCCGAAACTGTTTTAATGTTAATTCATTATAAGATATAATTAATTTTTATTTATCAGTTTAATTTATCAATATATGTTTGAATAGATACATAGCTAAGTAATGTTTATCGGAATTAGAAGCGAGTACAAAGACAATGCGCTTCACTGCATAAACAAAGGCAGTCATAACGTAGGTTTAATTATCGGGAGAGAGCTGCATATTGAGAAAGCCCTTTGACATACAAGGTGGGAGCTGGATAGATTGCTGGATAGACTCATAGGCACGAATGGCAACATGTACTCTGAAAACTATTGCAAACAGACTACAACTGCAACAGTGAAAGGCATCGATTCAAAGCATTGCTTAAAGAGACTGCTCATCCTATATGCATTATATTTAAGTAAAATGTTTTTATACGATTGTTTATTCTCGTAGGTAACTATTAAAAATTTTACTATAGATGTACATCCTATACGGATGTTTGAAAACGTTTTAATAACAGTTTGTAATACAACTTTTCCATTTGACAGCGAAAATATGCACGAAACATTGTAGCATATCACCTTTTAGAACTTATCGTATCGTAAAGGTGCCTAAGGGAACGACTCTAGGAAAAGGTAAGTTTTTGGTGATAATTACCAACAAACTAGATTCGCCAACCCACGTACTTGGTACAACAAATATCCAAATTAGCTACTAAATCCGTTTTCGGAAAGTTTTGATTCAGGATTGGATATAGATAGGTTAAAACGATTGATTGTATTAAGTAATTCTAAATATATAGCTAAGAAGAATTTTCAACGGAATACAGTGTGGAGCTGTTTGTAAAGTATTAAGATTTAAGTAGAAAGCATAATTTGTTACTACGTTTGTATTTTATTAATACTATACTCTATTTAAAGTTTATATAAAAAGATTTAACATACAATTGATTGTGTTGAAAGAATAAAAAGAAACTATTGAAACGGGCAAATATATTCATAGATTTGCCCGCGGACTCGCGTCACTTTGTTCGGATATTTACGGAAAAGGAAAATGATTCGACCTTTATTGAGATAATAGAAACAAATATCGTTGAAATTATTTATAAAATAAACACTATGAAAAACTGAAAAAAGGATAGGTATATGTGCTCTATTTAAAAGCTCTATTGGAACAATTAAAAGTTACAAAACAACATCTAAAAGGTAAAAAAAATAAAATAACAGGCATAGTTAATACCTATGAACATTGTCCCCCCTAGTCAATATAAAAAGAGAGGGTAGTAGTAGTAGTAGGTGAGGTGGAACATTGAGTACAGGAAAAGTAAATTGAATAAAATAGATTAATGTACTTTAGTTAAACGATGGGACTTAAATTTTCCACATCCACATTTTCATACTATCCTTACTTTGAAATTATAAAATAGGATGAATTTCATAAAACATCGCTTCTCTAGATTCGTGTATAGTTTAGTTATATTAAATATCACTTTATGTTGTAATATGTTGTAATTATATGACTTTCTTAATTTGTTTATAGAGACAATATCTCAGAAGCAAAATTTTAAAAGAAAGCGTAAGTGAGCTTTAACCGTAAAAAATATTTGCTTAAACAATTTTCTCGTTATGTTAATAACTCTTTTCATCTTACGCTGTTTAAACTAAACTATGAACATTTGTTATTAAAAACTTATTATTCATTATTAAAAGTATGCATGTGCTTAGTATATGTCATTTTCCATACACCGTTTTATGTAATAGTAAATTTTAATCAGATTAGACTTTATAAGATGCCTCATAAGCACCGCCTTTATACTGTTCGGTATCCTTCTTATTAAATGTACATATATTGTAGAGATAAATATAAGAGAAAATAATGAAAAAACTATGTAATAATGCACAGGTTAAAAGCAACAAGTAAAGACTTAGTGAGGTCGTCAAGAATTACCAATTACTACTACATACAACTATTACTAATACAGTTAACATACTTAGAAATAAAAGAATTGCAATAAAATGTGAAAAGAATTACAAAGAAGGAATATAAAAAAAACAGCATTTATAACCTGTGATAATCTTATAATACATAATTTTAAAATGGCCGGTCAATATTAAGTTTTCTGTATTATTAATATAAAGCAAATTTTCCTTCCGTTACATACAATATGATAATGAAATGTAATATTAAACTTTGTTATAACAAAATGTAAAAAAATACTAAGCAAAAAGTATTTTTGAAGATATAATAGGTATATTTAACGAAATTTAATATCTATTTTGGCAGTTTCTAAATAAAGTCATATTATGATATTTATCTTGTAAGATAAATATAATAGATTTGGTTTCGATTTCGGTTCAGCCATAGTTTGTGTCGAAGCAAAGGACAGGTAGACATGTGACGTTCGACCAACTAGCAATCGACCATGATAAATGGCCCCCAGTCCAGCTGGTGGACACCTTATTATGTCCTTATGAAATACGTAAGCAAATCGATACGATTTCACGGTAAGGTTCTCTAATAGCACGGCAAGGTTGTTTCCAGGTGGAGCCAAATCGTTCTATATGTAAATTTGGAATTTATACCAATGCTTCTTAAGTGCGGAAACGAAGAGAATTGCAACTGCAGTCTTAATATTTTTATGAAAAGTCAAAATATTCAAAGCAAATGAAAATGGCTTAGTTTAGCTCTTTTAATTTGTTATTATTGCTGTACACTTTCTATCATGTATATCTTCCATACAATTTTTTTTGTAGTTATGTACATTGGTGTTTTACTACAATCCTTTCTAGTATATCGGACTAGTCAAAGAGGACTGTGGTCACTATTTTTTTAAAGATTACCCTGTCATATCTGGACGGAAACTCCGATGTAAAATTCAACAATCAAATTATTCTTAACAGCGACCTCTCAGATTTTAACTTGTTGGTCAGTCATCAAAAAATTTGGGAGCATTTATATTCAAGCAGCGCAAGAACGTGTTCTTTCAAATACCTTACAAGAGATGAGCTGAGATGATAATGATAAAGTCCTTAATCATTGATGTCTGTTTACGATCTTATGTCTACTCTTAAGTATATGCAGATGGTTGACATTTTATTAAAATGTTTTTATTATTTACATCGAAAAAAGTCAGTTCGCTGAAATATTTGATACGACGGCAATAAATGAGCATAAACAATGTGCCTTCACATTTGGCCAGTGAATAAACGATGGAATGGGGAAATTATTTAAATTCGTGACCCGGGTGGGTCGCAGCCCGCGGCAAGTTCGTGTCATTACGGTAACAAATAGACGTTTCCCAATCTTTCGTATAGGGATCACATCACGGGACTCTTTGTAACAATAATATAACAGCAGATAAATTCAATCGTGTGGATAAAACGATCGTTCGGATCAATCTTTTCGTTGTTTTCTTTTAAACGTTGTCTTTATTCAGATTTCTGTCAGATGATCGTTGAAGTTATGTAAAGAAATAACTTTAACGCTCATCTACATACGTTACCTAGATATTTAATTGGTCTTATGTATACTTGAATTATTAAGAATAAGACTAAAGTAACCAGGCTTTGAAGCTGGAGACCTTGATTGCCAATTAAGGCAATTTGGATTGGACGACAAATACAAGGTGGTTTTGTATTTGTCGTAGCTTGGCGAGAATGCTGAAGAGTACTACAGTTCTTCCTGGTTGAGGAGTAGTGCAGGACGGCACCAGTATGAGATCTCGGAGTTTTTTTTACAATGCATTGAAGGTGATCACTGAGCGTCATTGGGTATAAATCTCATATCATCTTCACCCTAGAAGCAGGATTTATTCTAAAGCTATTCCCTTAGAGAAAAAACGTAATACCTACACATATAATAGTAAATAAAACAGTAGTGTGCAAATATACACAGATTTTGGTTTGAAAAGCGTTATATTATGTAAAATTACCGAAGTAATTTGACGTACCATTAGGTTTTAATCCGATTAGTGCAATGCAGTGCTTTCTAAACATCAGCAGCTATAAGCGCCACATTGTTATGGGCAAGCATATCATTTACAACCAGGTGCATATCTTCACTTTCATCGGAACTCATATTAGGTTACTACTGTGAACAATATTACATTTTACGTGAATTTCTCACATTGTTTTAAATAGACAAACTTTATAAAATTTCCCATATACTAAGTGGCGGAATAAAATTACTTATTTTAATGTATTAACCACTTATTCTGTTCAGCTAAGTTAGACAGTCCAAAGCGTAAAGTTGTAGCACATTATTAGAGAAATAACTTTACTTTCCAAAGATTACACTTCTGTTTATTTGAATAAGCGATGGGACTATAACTCGATAGTAATTTAAAATATTTACCTTTCATCATCTTGTGCTTGTCGCCTTTAGAGTTGAGTCTGTTCTGTATATTACGTTATTTGAGTAATTTCATTTGCGACACCCTCCAAACCGGAACGTAGTAGCATTTGTATATATAAACGCTGATTGAACATTGTTAAAGGATTCGCGTCAGAGATCTGCCACTACTTATAACATCCGAAAGCAAAATTACTTTTGTAACTTATTTAATTACTTAGGAACTGTTGCCCAAAAGTTGTTACCAGTTATGAGGAAATTTTAATCACATTAATATAAGACTTCACATGGTCTTTAATTTAGTACCGCCTGAAAAGTAGTTTTGTTAAGAACAGTCCGTTGCTTTCACGTGCACTGATGAACTTTGCATCGTGATTTCAAACTTGAGCTGACTTTACGCTTACTTCGAAACATTAACTTAAACGAGCTGTAACTGTAATGAGTGTTTAAAGTCGTAAAAAATTAGAAAACGAAAAGAAAAATTTTGGTTTTTTTAAAAATAATTAGTGATGTATTCTTTGTAACATATCTTAAATATCTCTTCTGTAAATTGCTAAATTATTTTACATGATAAACAAAAAATATAGTCGCGGAAAGCAGCTGGATGCGGGCAGGGCAGGACTGACCGTTGTGAAGATCTTTGGGGGAGGCCTATATTCAACAGTGGACGTCTGTCGGCTGATAATGATGATGATGAAACAATTAAAAAAGAAATATATATGTATAAGGTTAGTACTGACCACTTTGATTTGAAATATCTCCTCTTTGGTTAAGAATTCCAAATTCAAATTTATAAATTAATTTAGTTGGTACATTTGAGTTTTGAAAACAGTCATTCATATGTTTTTTCTTCATTATTTTTTTTTGGCATTGCTTATTACCGCACAATGGAAAACATGAAATATCGGTATATATACGAGTACGAGTTCTACCGTGGTGCCAGTGCTGCAGAAACAGCTCGAAGGATTAATGATGTGTACGGCGCTGGTGTCGCAAAAGAAAGCACGGTACGTTTTTGGTTTCAACGTTTTCATTCTGGAAATTTCGACTATCTCACTCTTAGAACCAACCCCGTGGACGGCCAGAGACCAAAGTGGAGAATGTAGAATTAAAGGCTATTGTGGAAGCGGATCCATCACAAAGCACATCGGAGATAATTCCAGGTAAGTGACAAAATTGTATTAATCTACTTGAAGCAAATGGGGAAAGTAAAAAAACTTGAACGATGGGTGCCTCATGAGTGAATCCAATTTGCAAACACGCGTTGTCTGCTGTGCTACTTTGCTCAACCGAAACAATAATGAAGGGATTTTAAATCGAATCATTACTTGTGATGAAAAGCGGACACTACAATAATCGGAAGCGCCCGTCGCACTGGCTAAATCCTGGAGACCCAACCAAATCCTAGCCTAAACGAAAACTGACTCAGAAAAAGTTATTTGTGAGTGTTTGGTGGACTACAGCTGTCTAAAATCTGGCCAAACAGTTACGGCAGATATCTATTGTCAGCAACTGCAAACCATGAAGGAAGAACTAGCTGCTAAATAACCGAGATTGGTCAAACGCTGTAGGCCATTGCTGATTCACGACAACGCAAGACCACCACCATACACTGCACAACAAACAACCACTAAGTTAGATAAGCTACAATTGGAATATCTGCGACATCCACCGTACTCCTCACATCTTGCCCTAATAGATTACCAATTTTTCCGGAATTTGGACAACTTCTTACAAGGAAAAAATTCAACTCCGATGCGGAAGTCCAAACCGACTTCAAAGAGTTTATTGATACTCGCCCCCATGTTTTTTTTAGTAAAGGGATCAATGAACTACCTATGAGATGGCAAAAGTACATATTTAACAACGGTGCGTACTTTGATTATTTAAATATATTTTCAAAAAAAAAATTATATTCTTTATATTTATATTCGTCCCGTACAAAACGTCAATTTCATATGTAAGAACCTGATATTAAGATGTCAGCTGTCTTTATTAGAAACAGCTATTATATATTTAGTACAATAAATGATGTAAGACATCAATAGTAAGAAATGTAAAAACGAAATAGACTTTAGGAAAAGATCTAGTATATTCATATTTATATTTAATATTGGAGTTTTAAATATATCATAACTTCAATTATATTATCAACCGGTAAATTTTCCTCTGTTAATAAAAATTACGAAGGTATTTACAATTTATTGCTCAAATTCACGAATGGTAGCAGGTAGCACTGGTGGTAGGTCTCTTTGGCCGGAGAAAGTCTATGTAGGTATCACCGCAGTGCCTATATCAGTCGCCAAGTAGCAGTGTGCTAACATTACTGTGTTGCTGTTCGAAGGGTGCTGTAGATAGTGAAATCACGGGTTGTAATGAGACAACATCTAAGGCGACGAGCACAATGTGCTGCAATTTATACTATATAAAGGGCGTAGTGTATTTGCTGGGGTAGCAAATTGTGGTGCAGTGTATATCATTCTAACTAACGTCACGTTGTTACAGGCAAGCATATCACTTATCATCTAATGAACGTCCTGCTCGTCTTGTCGCTTGGCTAAATAAAAAAATATGGAAAAATTTTTAAAGACATCGTAAGAAATACTTTTACGGGGCAATAACGCAACTCTCGTTGGGATACTAACTGTGGCTGAAAGTACTGTAATTTTATAAGTTAAGCTGCCGCTGTAGAGCTCATTTGTGAGTATCTTCTACTAGAGCCTCGAGTGTTGTCGGTTTTAGTGCCACCTGCGGTATTATTCTTTGGAATTCCTCGTACCGATGTCGTTCAAACTTCTCCGACGCGATATGCTACGGAAATAATGCTACAATAACTATTATCACCACGATTTTTCCCAAATTAAGTTTCCATTATTTTAAAAGTAAATCTTATTTATAGAAACATTTACTATACATTTTTATAGACCGCTTTTCATTAATCATAAGGTTAAATAATAATTACAAGTTAAAACTCCTGTATCGCTACAACTTGATTTGAACACACAAGAAATTTGTTTAAAAAGATGAACTTAATGTTAAAAGGCATTCTCTTTTAATCTTAAGGGTTGAACAGAAAAAAAGTAAGGGCGCAGTTTGCTTTAAATTTGTAAGATATTACAAAGAATAGGATGTTTATAAAAATTAATATCGTTCATACTATAGAGTCCTAACGGGGGTTGCACCGCTTCCTAGTGGACGCGGGTTTTTTTTATTGGTACTCTTAGAGGGAGACAAAATTAATTCGTAATTGGCGATTATTAGATTATAGATAATATTAAGTAAATTTATCATTCATTTAAAATTAGTATAATTAACTATTATGTAAAGAGGAGCGTTGGATTTTATTTTCTTGTAAAAGGTTGGGAGACTGCAGTTTATACAAATGTGATTAGTGCCAATACTGCAAGAAAGTGTAATAGAGGTGTTATCATCATCACCAGCAGAGAGACGTCCACTGCTGGACATACGGATCCCTCAAATATCTTCTCATCATTAGGTCTCCCATTACTCACATCCAGTTCCCGCGATTCTTGCCAGATCATCGGTCCACCTTGTGGGAGGCCTCTCAACATTAGGTCTACCAATACGCGGGCGTCACTCGAGGATCTTACCTTACTTAATATGTGTGTGTATTTTTTTATTCAAGGAAATAACAACAAGGCACTAGTTAGATTGATATACACAGCACCACATTATGCTCTTCATCTTGAGACATAAGATGTTGAGTCTCGTAATCGCAGTAATTATACCAGCTACATCGCGTTTCCAACCGGAACACAGTAATGTTACCTACCTAGTTAATAATTTACCTAGATAGCCTTCGGCAATGGGAACCTACTATTAATTAATTAATACAAGTATTAATAGTAACTGACAAGATCATAACAATAAATGAGATTAAAAATATTTCGCAGTGAAAGGTATGTTGGACTTACCTGCATTCGCTTAAAGCAATCCTTACTGGTAGCTGATCATATTTTTACTTTAAAAATTATATCATGTTCTAAAACTTCAAATTATGCACGTAGAGTTTTGATCGAAATCGCGTTAAAACATAAGGTTCCGTCGCGTGGTGAGGTAATAAATCGACGTTAAACACGAGACAGTTTGAGTTCCCCCGCAAGATTCAGCAGCCAGTTCGCCGGCTCGTTATTACGTCGCCCGGCTTGTAATTAATTTAAATTCATTATAATATATGTGAATGTGCGCTTGTCCTTGTGATTACACTGTCAAACGGCTCCACAGTTTGACGCGAGCGATCCATCATGCGATAATGTTTGTCATTTGTACTGTTCCCGAAATTTTTGACATTAACATTGACTAATTGGCGCTCGCTTTGTTCAGAGCGACGTCGCTAGCTGGCTTTAAATTGTTACTCCTGAGCTTAATCTACTCTGCCTACAAATTTACTGTATTCCACATATGTAGCGCCTCCTATAATGATTTTAGATTGTAATTAGTGGCGAGCCTGTATTACCGGAAATCGTCTGGTATCACTGTAATAATTGTTTCTACCAACAAACAGTTTAATGCAAACGTTGCGGTTTTCTGAAAGGGTATCTAGTAAAAATAACTATGATAACCAGATTTGATATATTATGTGTTAAGGCGAAAATATTTATGGAATGCGATGTAAGCATGAGGGACTTTTAAATATATAATTGTAGGGATATAAAGTTTGAAGAGTTGAGTTTTGTTTGGAATATGTAGATTATGGCGAACAAACATTTAACGATTTATGGAACTTGTAAAATATTTCATCGATACTTTCCTTAACAATTCATCGTCATCATCATAAGCCGACAGATGTCCACAGCAGGACATAAGCCTCCCCCAAAGATCTCCACATCGATCGATTCTGCGGTGCTCGCTTCCAGCTGTATTCATTTATTTCTTTTAATTATTTATTATTTAACAACTTAACAATATATCAATAATAACAAAGTAAAATCACTTGTGCAATGTTAAGCTTTAGAAATCAATGTACGGTGAAATTGTTTCAGGACGAAAAATGATAGGCAAAGGGTTAGTGAACGTTGGGATACGAAAATTATTCAAAAGGGTGACCCACAACTCCCGGCTATTTTATATTTGTTTGTAAAACTATACATCTCTCAGCATCAGAATGCGTTTCATGTCTCTACTTTGCATTAAGATAACACAGTTTCGTTCCGCGACTTACACGTGTCCCGGAAGTTCACTGAATATTAAAGAGCGATGGATCAAAGACCCGATTAAAAATATTTAAAAAAAAGAATTTTAATTTTGTTGTATGTTTCATATTTAATACTTATGTAACGTTATGGAGAGTGAGTAATTATTGTTTTGTATCTATTACTAAATTATCTGTTCCCCGTAATATAAAATCAGACTTGACAGAATTTGTCTGAAATACTCCTTTAGCGCAACCACAACCGCAAACGACTTTCTATAGCAACCATTACTATAGCAACCGCATATTCAGAAGTAAAATGATGGAGGATCTATGAATTTAAAAAGAAATTGCGTATTACCATCTAGAAATCATTCCGCGTCGAATGTTTCCATGACGATACGTTCACTAGTTTTCACGTGATTGTCTAATAAAGAAATTCATTTATATAGAGATGTAATAAAAAAATTGAGGGCTTGTTATAGCAGATTTTGTAACAAGTTATAGTGATCAATAGGTATTACGGTGTAGAGTGGATTTATTCCTTTGGGAATTATCTTTTAGTTCCTTACTGACAAACAGATGAAATATAGTGTAAATAAGTAAAAATGATAAAAAGACCTGTTAATGGCCCTCCTCGAATGTTTGGTGTCTTTATTTTATAAGGAGGCAGTCAAAGAGAATTTATTAATCACACTATATGAAGTAGATGAAGTATATGGTAAAAGTTAAATTCCGTTTTGATAAACATATTTTAATAGAGTAGATAAGAATAGTAGTAAAACTTCCGTGCATGTAATATCTCGTGAACTATAAGTAACAATTGTAGGAGGGAAATTCGAGCGATAACAAACAAGTTTGCAACTCGGTTAGCGGAGTAGGAAATTTTAATCACATTAGCCTTTGGAAACGTGACGAGCGTTCGCCCCCTGCTACGTTCCTTCTGATTTACCGTTCAGCCGAAGTCTCCGACACCCGTGGCACCTAAGTGACACGTTCGCGTCGTGACAAACAGGTGACGTTATCGCTGCGTTCACTATTTTAGTGACACAGTGACGTTAACTCGCTACCAACATTTATCATCGCAGTTTGTATTTACGGTACATATCTGTAGAGTTATTTACTTAATTACAAATTGAGCATCAAAATGAATATTATTGGATTATAATTTAGTAGTTATTCCTTTGAAACCTATCGTGTATGATCAATATTACTATCAATCGATAGATGTCGACTGCTAGTCATAGACTTCTTCAAAGATCTTCACGCCGACGACGCATTCAGCGGATTCCAACGAAATACCAGATCATCAGTCCAGTCATACAGAGGTACTTTTACCGTATTATTAGTAATTATTTAGCTTTTATTAAATTTAAATAACCTATTTAATGATACAAATTTAATATTTCATATTACGTGTTAAGGTACGCTGAGTCATAGCTGCATACCACCTCTCTATAAAACTCAGACTTCCTCCAGTATATAGGATATCTTTCAGCATCTATCTATCCTATATAATAAAAGGCTAGAATATGTTTGTATCTTACACTAATATAATGTTTTTGAAATAAATTAAATATAACATTCTCTCTGCACAAGATGACAAGTAGTCAAATATTATAGCTGAGAAGAAAAATTGATGAATAATAACAGTATAAAGTTAGTCGGTACTATTATTAATAATTTTATAGATTTACAGAACTTGATATGTAAATATTAATAACATTAGTCTTCACGATTTCTATGAGAAAAGAAAGGCTGAGCAAAGGGACTAACGAAGAAGAGGTACACATAGAGGTATGTAAAATATTCTACATTCGTAAACCGAGTGCGTCTGCTCCCCCGCTGTCCGCTACATATATATATATATATATATGAATTTATCTGTACGTCGTACGTCTGTTCGTATTAGAATGCATTACATTTGTTACCCCTTACCCGTACGATAACAAACTGACCCGAAATTTATTTTCCAACATCACATGCTAGTTGAATGAAAAAAGATCCGAAATACACACATGAACTTTATTATGCGTGTGTAAAACGTACTGATGAAATCAATATCCTGAATTGAGAGGTACAAAGTTTAATCTCCTCTTTTACTACTTTTAAGGTTGAAATTATCTAAAATAAAATGTTTCTGGACTTAACGACTCCTTGCAATAATAAAAAATACATCAGAATTTAAATATGATGAATATGTAAAAAATATCTGTGGTTAGACCTAAAAATGACGAAAATAATATACACAACATTTCCAATTGAGATTTTAACTGGCTGGTCCTGAGCTAGATTCTAGGGCACACAGTATGGGATTGGTATGGTGGTAGGGTTTTTTTGAACTCACCTGAATAGGTACCATTGTTATGTTCTAAATCTGCCAACATAACAACATTGTTAAGTTTCGTTTGTTAATATATAAGAGTTAAAGTATTCTGAGTGAGTACTGGACCCCTTCTATGGCTCAATATCGCTTAACACCATGGAATTAATGTCTAGAGTTTCCTTATTATAGAAAAAAACCTATTTAAAAAAATTCTTAATGTGTTTCTATAAGGATATAAATATATTTGTCTTTTATTATATGTCGCCCGAGTAACATTGAAAGAATATGGTGCTTGGGAAAAGTTAATAAAAATTACCATTCCGTTGCTTTTGAACGTTTAGAGATTTAATATTCATAAAAAAAACATTGAAAATTTTCCATAAATTAAGACGTATTACATTATTAGTTTTTTTATTAATAGAAAAGCTAAACTTAAGCTATACGTGAGGAGAGGGGAAAGAAGCATAGCTGTTAATTCTTATTAAACCGGTAATGATCAAGTAGATAAATTGCATTGAATCTCTTGTGAGAGAAGATTACAAGTACCAGCAGTGGGAACATAAAGAGGGTTGTTTATAATTATGATATATTAAGTAATATACAATTTAACAAACATCATCATCATCAGCCGATAGACGTCCACTACTGGATATAGGCCTGCTATATATATAAACTAGTTTTGCTTTAGATTTATAAAGTAATATGTTACTTTTCGGTAATATGTTATGTTACTTAATTCTCGTCTATATTTGTCCTAGTTTATAGAAGTTATTTCAATAAGATGTGAATAAAGATATAGATGGCGTAAACAATTTATATATTGTGTATTTTGTCCTCTTTGTTACGTTATTGGATTAAATATAGGTTTCAGCAGTTCGATAGAACGTGATTCGGTACGAGGACAATGATCGTTTGACGCGTAGACTGTCTCGTCTGAGTGCTGGCACAATTCGGTACGTATCTCGGCGATAGGTAATTTAAACACGTACCGAGGCTTCGTTTGTAGGCTCACCACGAGATCTGAGCATAGTCCCGGTTTCACTATTTAATTATAATGTATTATACTTCTCCTTCGTTTATTTAATCGGAATATTCTGTTTTTATTTTAATGTAAAATTCAATAGCCTAATTTAAAGACTTGCGAATAGTAGGTTATAGGTTCAAATCATTCAACCCATGAACCATTCCCATATTTCAAACTTAAAAGTTTAGTTGAAGAGTCATTTTTATAAGAAATGACTATAATATGTACTGAGTGTAAAAAATATGTTATTTAGGTATTACAGTCGATACAGAGGTAATTAATCTGTTGATGTGAAAAAAAAAAACGGAATCTTCTCATAATATAAGCAAATAGCCAGATTAATAATATTTTATATATAAATTTGATCAATAATTTAAAAAAACAATTGGTTAAAAGTGTGGTTACCTGTTTATATAGAATAGTACGAAATTGTTCCAGGTCATATGGTATTGAGCATATATTGAAATATGTTTTATTGTGTTTGTTTGCTTTCATGAAAGAAAAAAACGTATATTTCAATATATGAATAATAATTTTAATAAATCTACAGCAGTTTTCTAGATATTATCCGTGAGTACGAGCACATGAAGCTATTGTCTAGTATTTTAGAAAATAATAAATATGGCTACTATAGTATAAAAGAAGCTTTTAGATATTAGCTTTTTAATGATCAAAAGGGGTTTATAGGGAAGTAATAAGTACTGCGGTACAAAGGCGGTTGGTTATTAAATAAAGTAAAGAGATATGCGTTTATGTCATTATTATACTAAATACGTTATAAACATCCTTATTTATATTGAGACGATGGTAGGTTCTACCACCTACTTGGAATTGGGGTTAATATTAATAAAGTTACATCAAACACCAAGCATAACACTAGAAGACTTCAAGAAAAAGTGAGATCAAGCATAGATCGGACTCTAGACAATAATAAAAAGAGGTACAGGTACTCTGTGATGTAGATGACGTTAGGACATTGCTGCTGTAAAGCTGCTGATGATAAGTCTCTCTTGCCGAAGAGAGTCTAAGTAGGTACCACCGCAGCTCCTATTTTTGGTGCCAAAGAGTATTATGCAGACATTACTACGTTCCGATTTGAAAGGCGTTGTAGCTAGTGAAATTATTGGAGTAACGAGACTTAACATCCTATGTCTGAAGGCGACGAGGAAATTTTGGTGACAAATGTACCATCCTAATGTTACGCTTGTTATTGATATTACTTATCAGGTGAACGTCTCGCTGGTGATAAAAAAAAGGAACTGGGAATGTAGATTTAGTAAATAATTAAACAAATTTTGTAGTGAATACGTATGTGTAATGAAAGTGGATATTTTTAGTTGATCACGTTTAAAATACTGAGTAGTTTGGACGAATGGTGTTATGTTGAGAGCTTTTTGTTTTCTAAAAACAGGAAAAGGTTTTAATTCTTAAGCATAGCACGTTAGTGTTTAATCTGTGGCGCATGTCGTGCGGCGTGGGTCTCGACGAGGGCGGATTTCTACCCAAATGGGATAAATTTAGTCGGGCGCGTGACGCAACTGATAAATAGCCTCGACTCCAGATTTCAAGTAACGCTAACAGCTTCCGCCGTGAATGCGCTTCCCGTTAATAATATGGGCCGTTAATTAAAATATCACGTTTTTAATTAAATTGAATAAATTAATAAACTATACAGATCGTTAATTTTAATTGAGTTTGTATTTTGCGTGTTATAACTTGATTGGATTTACACACTGCTGCATTTAACGAGTTATCTGCGAGGGACATAGGAAATACTACGTTGATGCTGCATTAAGCACTAATTCAACGAATATAACGTTTTCGCGTTTTATATAGAGTTATTTTTAACACGTAGTTTTTTCTGTAAACCGATATCAACTTCAATGGTATATACACTAATTGTTGCTATTAGTGAAAAAATAACGAATTTTTTTTTGTTTGAATCATAGATTAAGATTTTATAATGAATGCTTTCCAACATATGCATTTACTCCATAAATGGCTGACAACATAGATTTGGTTATAATATATTACTTTACTAGTTTTTCCCTGTCCGCTTTGGTAGCTGTATCATAAAAATTGTCTAAAATATTCCTTGAGAGCAACCGCAACCGCAAATGAATTTATGAACCAACCGTTACTATAGCAACTGTATGAATAATACCAAATGAAAATATTTATAAAAGTAAATTATAAATGAAATGACGGAGGATCTATGAAACCCAAAAAAATAGCCTATGACCATCTACAAATCATTCCGCGTCGAATGGTCGTCCCCGTGTCGATAACTTCACTAGTTCTCACGTGATTGGCGAACAATTAAAACCCATTTTCATAATAATTAAGTTTATTTTTATCTATTTCTAACATGAATATATTAGAAATACATATGAATATATGTATTTCCCCGATGTGAACTCCTACATATGTCAGCCCCTAGTGCCCAGCGGTACCGGAGGCTATGCTGACTGTATGTGGAGATCTTTGGGGAAGCCTATGTCCAGCAGTGGACGTCTATCTGCTGATAATTAATATAAAATAAATGATTATTGTACGTAAAAATGCTTTATTTAGTTTATTAATTTTTAAGTTTTCTTATCTATTTGAAGCCTAACGCTCATGTTACAATTCCCAGGGTTGATAGATAGAGATAATGTTTAAAGGCATTCAATCTATTATCACAGAACATCTTAAGTATATAAATAATAATGATTACATTGTACGAGTATAAATATGTACATAAAAATAAGTTTCTGTTGAAGATATATTTCTTTTTGCAATTGTTAATACGAGATAAACAAAAATTATAACTGGTGTTGTAATTTAAAAAAATGAATGTTTCATTTTTCACGTAGATGTCCAAAGAGAACTGGGCCGCGGACCTAAATGGGAAGGTGGGATATATATGACGATTGATGATATAAGTTACCAACTCTGACA